>CM035814.1:47077793-47692793 GCA_020458035.1 Magallana ariakensis | reverse complement strand
CAGCTACCATTATGGTTACCGTAATTAATATTACATAATGTATACCAGTACAATTTAAGCTTGTGCAATGTGCAAATCAACAATTCATACACATTTTCAGGTTTTTTTTTTATCTTATTCTCTTGCCTTACTAAAATCTTTTGTTCTAAAACTTGTACAGGTTTTCTGTTCAAGTAAAATGCACATAGAGGAAAGTGAAAGAAGAAAACTTGTTTCTTAATATCATGATTTTTTCTCCCTCTCATCCATATATTAAAATGAATTCCCTTTACATTTAGACAGGATACCTGGTATTTCACAGAAATAAAATCTTACATTTTAACAAGTTCAGGTAAAGTGTCCTTATCCACTCTCATCTTACAGAAATGATTGAATGTCTGTCTGATGGTCACTGCAGGTAAAGTAAGAGACTGGACTTTTACTCTGGGTTTCTTCGTGGCTTTTGCTCTAAAAAAAAATTAAATATATAAAAAGAAACTTTAATATATCCAAAATTGAAATCCATCTTGTAGTCAGAAACACAACCCTGTCTGCAAGCACCCATAGGTTGGTATATTATATAGGTTTTAGGCCTTAAGGTGGTATGGGACACATGACAACATTACTGTGGATAAAGTACATTATAATCAAAATAGTTTCCCTGGTTCAAAATCCCCAACCGGATTCGAACTTTTCACTTACAGATTGGTAGTTAAGGATCTAACCCATTCCGCTATGCTGTTAGGTAACAATTTTGTGAAAGAAAAAAACTAAAGATTTACCGTATACTTGATTTGTTTATTTCTTATATCATTGTATATTATTAGAAAGAACATCACAATGTGAGGGTGTCCTATATCACCTTAAAACATTTCTTTTTACAGATAGGTGATTTCCATATTATAATAATAACTACAATTATTAAATTTACTATAAAAAGAAATGTTTTTAAGGTCAAGAGCCTGTGGTATACTACTACTGGTATTTCAAACTGCATTTTGAGTTACTATATGTGTATATTATTCCTAATTGAATACAATTACAAAACAGATCTGACATAAAAATATCGTTGATGCAGTTATACGTTTTCAAAAAAACCATCTGTTCTGTTTAAAACTTAAGGTTCCATTTTTGGGTTCAATGCTTTCATGTTCATAGCCTATGACATAGGTAAACATGTCACTGTACCTGTTTGTTAGTTTGTCTTCCACTGGCTGAGTGACCACGGGCTGAGGGACAGGTGTATCTGAGGGGGTGGGGACATGGGGTCTTGGCGGCCCTAGATGGGGGGTTTTCAGTCTGTACTGTTCAGTTCTGTCCAAATCCTTAAACAAATTTAAATAAGGTACATGTACTTAGTTGAGTCATTTATACACATGTATGATCAAAGTAAGCATGATGCTTAATATTTGCAATGTCTTACTTCAAATAATACTATGCTTGAATGCATAAAAGGCTTAATATTAGACCCAGTTGTTGTCTTAAACATTAATATCATGATACTTCCTTACATCTTGATAAAAAAAATTTTCTTGTCTTTCAATCATGGACACATCTGAAAAAAATAAAAAATCAATGCAGCCCTTTATATATATGAAATATATATATATATATATATATATATATATATATATATATATATATATATATATATATATATATATATGATGTTAAATTGGACCCTTTCCCCAACCAAATAACCAAACCTCAAATTGTGGCACCTCTCTGACCCCCAGGATCTTTGTTTACTCAGGCTGAATGTTAAGACTCATCATAGTGATGAAGTAAATAAATTTGTTAATGTATACTTCGTTGTACATGTAAATAAATACAGTGTATACTTCATGATCATCTTTATCAATGTATTTAAATTATACAAAAATTAACGCTCAATGGTTGGTACCTATGTACCTGGTAAATTTTCATCACCAGTCAGTGTGATGTGTTGCGTTCTTGATACAGGGCTGGAATGCCTTGGTCCCAGGGCTGTTCGCTCAAAAGCAGGGGTCATGACTGTCTCCCTGCCAGGCATCTCATGCATGAGACCTTCATTGTCTCCTGTCTTGCTTCCAGTTGGCATCGTTCGATCAACAATATTTTGTGTTTGAGAAGCTGCTAATTTTCTTGCATTTCTTTGTGATATTGGTGTCACATTTATCCTAGATGGACTTTTCATTTCTGTTCGTGTAGGAGTCTTCTGTGTGGATTGTTTGACCCTATTAAAATCGACTGACCTCAATTGTCTGTTTGGAGTTCTTGGAGTCTGGTCTTGATTAACATGTATGTTAGAAGTTCCAATCAAGCTTTCTTCTTGGTCTTCATTCTCTGTTCTTCTTGACAGGGATCCTGTAGTTTCCTTTGTTGTTTTCCTACTAAAACTTGTGTTGTTTTTCCATGGTGAATCTATCAAATTTTCATCATTATCATTATCAGACATTCTTGCACTGCTTCTTAGGATTGATAAAGATAACCTATTGGAAAATGGTGCAATTTCATCGTTGTGAGGTCTAGGAGTGTTTCTTTTTGAAGAGATGTTTTCCACAGCTAAACTGAAATTTTCATCTGAAAATAATCAATTCTTTTCATGAACTTGCCATAAATTCTAAAATCAAGAAAAGATAAATTGAACTTCCATTGAATTAAAGCATACCATTCAAAGCTATTGGCTGGACTCTTCGAGGTGTACTTGTCAGAATCCTCGAAGGAATTGTAACATTGGAGCTCACAAGTGTGGTCCTTTGGGGTGTAGAAAGCACAGAAGCAGATTTAGTAAATGAAAAATTTTGCTGTTTTTGGACTGATTTTGGTTGTGTTCTTGGTGAAGACCTTGGTGTTGTCTGTTTCACTGGGAATGACCTAGGACTGTCGACTGATTTCAGCTGTTTTCTGGGTGAAGTCTTTGGAGTTATCTGTTTCACTGGAGATGGCATCATTTCATTAGTTGATTTTGGCTGTTTTTTAGGTGGAGTTCTTGGTGCTGTTTGTTCCATTTGTGATGACCTAAGGTGGCGAATTGAGTTAGATTGTTTTTGCGGTGAAGTCCTTTGAGGTGTCTGTTTCACTGGAGATGACCTAAAGCTGCAAGCCTCTTGTTCCTGTTGTGAAGTTTTCGATGAATCCTTCTCCACTGAGAAAACGAATTTTGGTTTTTCTCTCTTTCTTTTAAAATTTCTTGGCTGTGAAGCATTAGAGGTGAATGAAGATAACTCTGTAGTTGAGGATAGGATCTCCATTTGATTTGCTAATCTCGGTGATTTTCTCCTGGGCTCTCCTGAGCTTTTATTCATCACAATTTCTTTTGGACTGTTTGGCAGAGACATTGATTGTTCTAAAAATAAATAAGTGTATATAACTTGTAAGTTTAAAAGCATATTCATTTTACATTTCCATATTTTTTTGTAAACTTAAAAGGCATAAACTTACGTTTATCTACAGTATGTTTACAATGAAACAGTTTCCATACCATTTGCTCATGATAAAAAGTCATCAAAACTACATGTACATTATATTCTTTGATTTTCCTAATTTATTTTTAGAATGCTTTGGTTTTTTCTGGACTGCTATGTTGAATTCAAAGTCTGACAAAATTGCATTGTTTACCAACAGCAAATTAATGTCTTCTCTAGTAGTATAATATAACATCTACATGTATTAACCTAACTATATATTTGGACAAAAGCTCTCAGAAACAACTATTTCTTAAAATGCCTTTGAGGAAAATAGTTGCTTTAAAAGGGGACAATAAACTTGCTATTGTTATGATAACCAGTAAAAAGCTTATAAGTATGCATTTACCTTACATTAAACAGTTATTCAAATGTCTTATTCAATGTCTTAAAAAATTTAAACCTTTTTCAAAGGATGGTATATTTATACTTTAGAAAATAGGTATGTACATTTTCTGATTTTGTACCTGAGTTCTGAAAATGAAATCTTTTCCGACGCACAGAATCAACCAATGACTCTTGTCTCCTTCCCACAAATTTTCTTTTCTTTGGAGTGCTATCTTCAGTGACATTGCTTGGTTAAGGAATATCAAATAAAAATATAATGATTAAACATCACAAAAGCATATTGTAGCAGAAATCATGATTGACTGTTTCAATTCTTGATGCTGTCTTACTGGATATTTAGAAATCTTTCTTGTATAAACTACAAATTGTAGTGTAATTTGATAATTGTTGAAATGTGCTTCGTGATTTCATGGGATATATAAACTGGTAATTAGGAATCTAAAGTTATGGTAATAGATGCTACAAATTCACACATTATGTCATTCTGCAAAAAAAAATATTTACATGGGGCTGTCTTCACTTCTCTGGCCTAGACTTATATCTGCTGATGGAAGTGATCGACTTAGTCTGGTATCCACTTCTGGTGTTCTAGAGATGCGCCGTTTTCTGACTGGACGTTCTGTTTCATTGGTCTGTGCAGCATTAATCAGTCCCTGTATAAGTGTTCGTGGGGTATCTAAGTCCTTCTCCATCTCTATTTGAAAATAAACCTTTCTACAGTGTATTTAATTCACCAGGTACAATTACGTGTATGTATTTAATTAAACTTAATTTCATATGATAAAAAATTAAATAATACATATTTTTCTTTAACTTTGTTTTTATATAATGATATGTTTTTGCATAATTATTTTCATCTTTTCCTAGTCTGATACTTCTTCCTGATAAAGACTGAAAGTTCACTATTTGCCAAATTTGTGCCAAAAAATCAACACATTTTTGTGTTACATTATGAAAAGATTATTAAACTATTGTAATTTCATGTTATAGTTTAACTATAATATACTTTACAGCATCGCACTTAACAAATTAAAACTTCTACAAAATACATACCGTTGAAGTGATGCTTTCTATTGTTGTTTCTGTAATATTTAAAAAAAGAAAACTATTGTATGTATGAATATTATAATAAATTTTTAAATTTCAAATTGATATAAAAGGCTAAACAATGCATTTATTTCAATTTGTATACCACAAAAGTTCTAAATATGAAATACATGTAGATAAAAAATAATTCAATAGTTATGGCATTGCATCAAGAAAAAATTACCTGGGAATGTCTTCATCTCGCTGACCCAGACCTATTTCTGTGGATGGAAGAGAACGACTAAGTCTGTTGTCCATTTCAGGTGTTTTTGAGACTTGTCGTTTTCTTACCGGACGTTTTGTCTCATTAGTCTGTGAAGCATCAATCAGTCCTTGTATAAGTGTCCTTGGGGTATCCTTCTCCATCTCTATTTAATACAAAATGACAATATTTATAAATTTTAATTGTATCCAAATTCAAAATATCATATTGTATTAATATCAATTAATTAAACCTCTACTTCAAATAGCTTCTTGATATATATTGTAAAACTGACTATTTGACAAAACTGCGCTGAAAGATAAACATAAAAATGGGCATCACTAAAGTTAAAGTCAAGATAATTTGGAATATCCAACACCACACTCTACAGATTGAAACTTCTATAAAATACATGACTGTGAAGCATTGGTAATTGTTGTTTTTTTATAGAAATAAATTGACGTTGCTTTTATCTCTTTTTGACGGTTTAATATAATAAAAACATACTCAGTTTATTTCCTTTTTTCATTTCAATTTCCCGCTGACTTTTATTTACAAATTTTGCATTACTTCCGGGTATTCGAATATTGATAACTCATACGTCTGCATACTCTTTTTAAATAAACAAATAATACAAACTAAATACATAAAAAAATAAACATAATAAGTGAAAAGACACAATTTAATTCTTTTTTATTTTACATTGTCGAGATTAATAAAAAAATCTGCACAGATCTAAAAATTCATGTACGACTTATAAAATTTTGCTGCGATACTACTTTGTTTAAAAATGGCGGTGTACGAAGTTTTTGCCCACCCAGAACTCCGACGTTATAAAACTCATATATGCACAAAGGCTTCGCTATTGACATTTTGTATTTTATTTCTCGTTTTCATTCCGCCACTTTTCGTTGTTTATAGAAGTTATGGTAAGTGATTTTACTCCAGCTTAGCAAATGAATTGTAATGATTTGAATGAATTGGACATGCATGAACATGATGTTCATAACATTAATATCACTCACAACCGTGATTTTACATTACAATATTTTGAATTTGATATGATACACATTTAATAATATGTTTTACGGTGCTACCGTTGTGGCGAGCGCATCCGCAAGAATTACACATACCTTGCATCATTGTCAACTTAGTGATATTTTGACAGTTGAGAGAGAGAGAGAATAATATAATATTTCTATAAAAAAATTCCTACCAAATACATAAACTTGCTTCCCCCTAAAACCGTTCTTTCCTTTTGGAGAAAATTGATCAGTCTGTAAAATGTAATTTCTGTTTACTTTAGTCAAAAGTGTAAATACAGTACATATGTATATGTATTATTTTTCTTTTGTACCTTGTTGTTATCTGACTTTCATTTTTTTTTTATTCCGTTTTTTTTTTTTACTGAAATTTGTTTATTTTGGCATACGTTGTATCCGTGCCCCGGTCCCTGTTTGTAGGTTTGTAATTTCCCATTTTCCAAATTAATGGTTAGAAAATATGCAAAATCTGCATAGATTTTTTTAACTGTATTTTTCTCTGCATTTGTTATTATTTAGTTCAAATGACTTTTTAATTTCTTTTAATTTCCTCCCTACTTATACTTATTGTTCATGCACGAAAAAATTAGCTTAACTCTTTCTTGTATATATAATTATATAATGATCTCTCTATCAAAATAAAAAAAAAACACTAAAAAAAAACACCCCACAAATCATCTAAGGCGGGTATCGAAATTTATACTGAAATAACTATAGAACACGCATTACAGATGTTTGATCCACCCCTAAATTTATCTTGGGAAAACTAGAAATCACTGTGACGTCACACGTTCAAATCTAAATTCATTTGTTTACGTATCTCGACCCAATACGAAGGAATGGAAGCATGTAAATAATATCTTGGGTCTCACCAAAGCTTATGTGCTACTCAAAACGTGTCTTCAAACCTCAAGGCACGGTTAATTACAAGTTAAAGTTTAGCCATTTTTGGTATAGCACCACGGGAAAAAACATTAGAGAGCACTATGGGACGTAGACACAATTTTTTTTCTTGATGAATCTGTAGGTTTAGCTCGTTCTTTTTCCCGCGCGCACTGGTTCTTATAGCTCGCTTCGCTCGTTTTGAAAATGAACCGGGCGGATATTTTTGGTCACCAAATGGCGACTTGGTTTTAATTTAAGTCGCAAAACCTGAATTTAAGTCGCAGTTGCGACCTATTTAGTCGCAACTTTGAGCCCTGTATTCTTAGTCAGAGTTTCAGAAAACCAAATATTTTTACAGTCATTTGAAATTATGTGACATAGAATGATGTACTGGTCAAAGGCATGTTGTATGAGTATCAGTTGGGAATAAATTCATATTATTAATATATAAAGTGTGTGACCATTGTGCCAAGCATAGATTTTTATTGTTTGAAACCCAGATAGTAGGATTCGCCTGTCTACACAAATCATTAGTTAATAAACTAAATGTTGCATGCTCAGTTTCCATTATCACATCATTTTTCATACGTAAAACGTAAAAGTTGTGTCCTTGGAAATAGCTAAAGAAAAGTACATAATTCCGAGAATTTTTTCTTCTTCTTTTAATGCTTATCCATTCAATAAGTTGATAAATTTTGTATTTATACTTTATTTAGTATCTATAAGATGGGTTGCTTGATTTTAATGTTTTTGTTTTCCTTCTAATAATTTGATAAGACATTCGTGAAACTAGTCTTATCTCCTGATTAAAGCACTATTGAAACTTATCTGGTTTGCATAGTCAATTATTTTCATTTAAATTACTTTCCTTTGAAAACTTTGACAGTTTTTAATAGAGTTAATGGACAATAAACATAGAAAAGCGCCACTCATTTAATGAATTAGTTAACTTTGATGAACAAAATGGCTGCCAATATAGCTGGAAGAAAATTTTTCACCCCTTAATACCCCTGATTCAATTTCTATTTTTCACTTATTTTCTTATATATACATGTTACCATTAAGCCTCGCTTCGCTTCACGAGGTATAAATGTAGGTTTTCATTGAAACTATAAATGTTGTTATGTTGTACATGCCTATGATCATAAAAACTAATTTCAAAAATGTATAAATGCAATATATTCAAGAATTTAGATTTAATTCAAAATTCAATTTCTTTTCTCTTATTCTAATACTGAACTTTCATTCTGTCAGACTCTCGTTCACTTTTACTCTCTGATTCACTTTCACAATCACTTTCATTTAAGTTTTCACTCTCAGTATCTGGTTAGCCTGTCTCCCTTTCTGCCACTCAGCTTTAGATTCACAGATACAAGTTTCTTCATACAGTTTTCCTTATATTAATTGTGATAATATTCTGTTTTGATTGGACATATTGTATTGAGTAGTAAACACTTCATACATTTTTAAATTAGGATTCTGGAAGAAAGAAGAGTACTACAGAGAAGTTCCAACTGTCAATTTTAAAAAACAGTTTCTTGTGGTTCTTGAACTAGAGCAGGAAGGGAGTTTTATCACCTACAGTACATATCAAAGATACAACCAGCTTCAGCAGCAAAATATCAGAATACCACTCATCCAGGTATAGAATTTGATTGATGAATTCTTACACCGGTATGTTAAAATTTTTACAAACTTCAGAAATAAAAATGTTTGATTTCTTTTAGACTCATCTTTGTTCATTCTTTGTTGTTTTTTTGCAATTTTTTGCTCTGTCACATATTTCTGCAATTATTGATATTCAATTCAATGATATTTTGCCCTCAAAATGACTTATTTTATTTAAATAGTCAAGAGAACCAGATAAGAATGGTGATGGGAAAGCAGATGGACTGGAATTCAAACTAGAGATGCCTCTTTTAGGATCCGAAAAAGTTGTTGGAGCAAAGCTTCTCCTCTTTTTTGACTATACTTTGCATGTACGTACACTTTATAGGGACACAGCAAATTAAGATTATAGACAATAAAAATTCAACAAGATTAATTTAACCCAGTGGGCTGCTTTGGAATCGCCAAATGTTTTTAAATGGGTCAGGATCCCGCTAATTGGCTGTCCCATGATTGACACATTGCTTTATAAACAGTTACCATTATCTTGAATACTGATATATCATATACCAAAGATGGTGATAATGAGTTATAAACCAAACTACTATTTCCTAATATATTTTAACCTCAATATCTGGAAAGTTGGGATAACTAAAAAAAAAAAAAACCTAAAAAAAAACAACAATTTCCTGGCCCCTCATGAGTTGAGTTAAAAAGTAATTACTAGTACTGTACATTATTAATAATTTAAATTAATATGTTCCTATGATCAACCTGACTCCACAATACTTGTGTGTTAAAAATTAAACTTTGGAATCTTAAAAATGTACTACCGGTACATGTATGGCCTTTTGAATGACAAATGCTTAAAAACAATCTTTGAAATCTTCCATATCCATATTGTCTCTTACAATTTCTCTTGTAACATTTGTTTAAAAGATGATAAGATATCATAGATGAAGAAAAAAGTTTGTTTGTGCAAAATAAATATTTCTTAATGAAGGAAAAGGCATGTGTAGCATTTATTGTAATGAATAAGTTATACATGTGTAAACATTCTGTCTTTGATAATTAGAAAGTCAGTATCAAAATCTCAATTTTTAGACCATATAATTAGATAGATTGAATTGTTCAGTTTTCATCTTTCATATGTACTAGCAAAGAAAATTTTAGAGAGGCCTGACAATTTATTTTTTTTCACTAGAGATTTTCATCTTTTGGGATGGAATCCATGGCATATATCAATTATGAGTCTCCAAAACCCGGAGCCAGACTGGATGTTTATGGTGAACTTAATCTGAGACAGAAACAACCCTTAGGACACAGAGGCCTGGATTCAAGATACAGTGCAAGTTGAATTTGAATAGTTACTTTGCTCTGAAATCATGGTTTATTATAGATGATTATATAACAACCATAATAGTAAACCCCCACTCACTCTCCTCCGGCCAAAAAATAAGGAAACAAATACCGGACCGGTACTGGTAACTACTGGTAATGGAAATGCACAATTCATGTTGAAATTTTTTGTTCCGATGTTTATAAAAAGAAATTGAATTTTATATTTAAGTTAATTTTCCAGTACAGTGTGTTTATATACATGTACAAGAAGAGCAGCAATAACAACAAAGAAAAGATAATTAATAAATCACTGAAATTTATCATTTTCTGATAACATTATAGATAAATGTTCGACTCAGATACAGAATTTTTGTTCCCACGAGGAATCTGGTAGAGTTTTTATTTAAAGAAGGGGGGATGTAAACCCAGTGCCATGTATGATGTATTTATATGTATAACAATTTTAATATTAAAGCCTAAGGTTAAATAACAGAGTATTTTAATTACAATCCTGGGCTGTACTAGTGTATAGAATGGTTATTACAAGTACACATGTACTTGTAGATGAAATCGGAAAATATAAAAAGAATATTTTTTTGCAGGGTTCAATCATTGATTCTACAAGTGTGTATGCAGAAGACTATGATCTAGCAAACATCTTCAAAACTTACACAGAAAGAAATGGTGAGAATTGGCTTCATTTTATGATCAACATATCTGAGAATGCTTGGTTCCGTATATGTATCTGATATCTTTGTACCAGGAAAATTTGACAAAGTATGCTACCAATTGACAATTTGTTTTTTAAGAAACTATTAATATATCCCAGTGCAAGTCATCTTTCCAATCAAGTGTTTCTGATCTGCTCCACTCAACATAAACCCTTGACCAAACAAACATAACATATTATGATGGTTTACTTTACATTGCGCCATCTTTTTAACTTTTGTGACCGCTTGTGCTGTCCAATCAGATAATGCATATTAAACAGAAAAACTACAGCAATATGGCTGCTCCCATTAATAAGTTGTTTATAGTAATCAAATTTGTTAAAAAAAAAGGTGGTTTCACTCTTACTAAAACCCGATAGCAGTAAGTCAATTACTTACTAGCCTGTTCAAATTCATTTGACAATGGCTCAACATTGATCAATGCACAATTAACATCATGCTTGAAACAATATTTCTTATTGGGTCATGCAAACTTTAATGAGAGCAACCACAGAACAGGGTTTCTTACCCCGTCAAACTCTGCTTATTCGGTCTAGGGTTTACTGTAAGCCAACTTTTATTCGTGACAACTTTATTTCGCGATTAACATCCAATAAATTGGTTCACGACAACTAATGTTAGCGACCAAGCCTTATCAAGACGCATCTTGTTATAACAACCATACGACAACGATTGGTTTGCAGCGAGAAATATTCACGATGACAATGCCCTTGAACCTCGCGAAAATTTCTCGCATGTTGGTTAACAGTATGTATAGTGGAGCAAATCAGAAACTCTTGACTTAGGAAGATGAGTGCAAGTCAGTTACCTCCCTTTTCTGAGGCACCTTGTACTGTAACATAAACATCATCATCATTCATTTTGCTTTATTGACAATGTTTTTTGGTTGATTTCAGTGACGACCCAGTTAAATGCACCCTATTCACTGTGGAGGAGTGGACGAGGAGCTGGCCAGCCATTTGTCATCAGCAGCAACATTACTTACACAGAACAGATGATTCTGTATCCTTCTCACAATCACTCATGTCTTTATAGTATAGATGGCGTACATATCTTTATATTATTGACAGCATAGATGTATTATACTATAAACAGCATTCACATTTCATATGCAAGCAGATTTATTCATCAAGTGCTTCATAATCAGTTCAAAGGCAGTTCAGTAGAAAAGGCAATACTATTTTGGCATTGCACTGTGAAATGCCTCTTGCAAAATGTAGTATGGATTCAACTTTGATCACACAGTATTATACTACATGTATTTGATTGTCTAAGAGCTTTATTTTTATACAAGAATAAACTCTTTTTGCTTACAACACAATGACTTTCACCTAAAATGTATCAATCTGCATGACTTAGCGTTTAAAGGACAGGGGTGTACAAGGCATTATATATCCCCCACTTGGAGCAATAAAAAAGAACTTGTTCAAATGTTAATAAATATGTAATCTTGGCTTGTATACATTGTTTATACTATAAATTTCACGATGCATGTTAATAGCTTGTTTACATTCTATAAACACAAGAGATATAGGTTTCCAATTAAGCAACACAACGTTTTGTGCCTAAATCTTGACCATATTTACTGTGCTAAATTGCATTTTTTTGGTGTAAATGGGTCTAGATTTCATCTTAAAAGTACTTTTATTAAAAGGATAAGTTTACATTCTTTTTCATTATTGATTTATTAAAGTGGAGTCTAGACCCATTATGGGTCAGAATTCGTGGTTTTCACAATAACTTCAAAAATTTATTTATACCGGTAAATGTCAAACTGTGAAAGTTTTTTGCACATATTGATATATGTCAATGTAGCTGAGTGTATTAGGCAAAGGACTGTAGACAGTATTCTCCGCTGAGAGGGTGTTCGAATCATAGTGGATTTTTCTTTTTAAATTCTGCGCATTTGCTTCCTTTTAGGTAAAATATTATTTTTCAAAATTGTTTATGTAATAGATCTAGAATTATTTTGGGAAAACATTTAAAACATTTCAGATAACGACAAAAAATACATGATGATCTTGCCCATTCCAAATAATCTTAAATAAACAATAGTGCTTGCACAGTCAGAGATTGTTTGAGATCACATTGTAAAGAAAATAAATATAGAAATGAAAATAAGAAGAAAAGTATAAGTGTATGTTTGTTAATGATCAGAGAATGGAGTTCTATATCATACATGTACTGATGAACACCTTCAAATGTAAGATTCTTTATATGAGATTTACTTAAGTCGTTTAAATATCCTAGGCGCGGGGGGATTCGACAGACATTGTACGCTCTTCTCCTTTTTTTTTTTTTTGGGGGGGTTTTATTGAAAGAAAATTTAATTATCTTTTCTTTTTATGATGCTTTGACCTTAACCGTTGTTAGCTATTACCCAGGATTCTGGTATATGATCAAGTGGGGCTGGGTCCAGTATGTGTCTGTCCTCCTTGTATTCCTGTATGTGTTCGACAGAATCAAGATCTTCATCTTCCAAAACCAATTGGTGACGACCATAGTGGAAAAGCCATGGAAAAGGGAGAAGATGTCTTGATTTAGCCAGGACTAGAACTAGTGATAAATAACAGGATATCAGTAGAGAATGAATGGGGTCACTGTTTGATATTATGCTCAGGACTGAAGGCTTAGGAATGGAAGTTTAAGGAAGTGTGGCTAGTGAATTTAATCATGTTGGTTGGTGAAGTTGTCAATGGCTACAGATGATAATTGCTGCTCGGACATTTTCTATCTTACTGATATTACCGGTAGAAGAATTGCAACTTCTTAATGATCTGTGACTGTGGAGTTTCATTGTAGATAACTATGCAAACTTTTTTTGTGAGAGAAAGATACATGTGTATCATATGCATGTACATATCAAAGTGTTTTCATGTTAGTAATGTTATGCATCTACATGTAGATAATGTTAACATTAGTGCTTCATTTGTCTCAGCTTCTGTCTGGGGTGTCAGTATACATGTACATGTAACCATAGAATGTGATTTGAGTGAGTGATAAGTTTATTTATTGAATTTTTTATAGTAAGACAGTTGTAAGTATTTTTAATGGTATCATTTTTGTAATAAAATAATCATACAACCTGGTTACTGGTAGTTTTGATAGGATCAAGTCTATTTGTGATCCCGAATTTAAACTACTTTCTGTAATAGAAAAATAGGTGCTGTGATCATTGAAAACACTTAAAAATAACCATATATGGATTGAAATGATTACTGATGCTATGGCTAGATTACTAGTAATTGCTTATTAATTAAATACATTAAATACATTACTTAAATTAAAGTATTACAACATATTAAAGATGGATTACAATGAAAGAAGATGAATAAGATGATAAAAAGGTTACAATCCTATTTAATAGCAGATTACCAAATGTACCAAATCTTGTACCTTAGTTTTAATGAACTGAAATAGATAGCTGCAGGACTGTAGCCCCCAGTCTGAAAAAAATCGAATTTGTTCAGACCGTGAGCTACAGTCCTGCAGCTATGAAATAGCATGACAATTCCGATGCTATAGTTGCTTTTAAAATAAAACATTTATATTTCTCTACAAAACCTTTGCATAACAATGCATGAGCCGGATGCTTAAAAAAGACGTATTTTATGTGTCGTCCATTAACTTTGAACGTGAACATTCTATGTTTTACTCTTACAAAGCGGGGCTTGTTGCTATTTATACAATAACGTGTGTAGTTACATATATACTCTATTGTTCGGTACAGGCACGTAGCATTGTTTTTGAAAGTGGGGTGGTGGAGACCTACCCTAGTATCTTGACAAGAAAAATAAATCGAGAGAGGAAGCATAAACTTAATCTGGTGGTTTGTGAAGGGGGGGGGGGATTACAGTTTTTGCCTCGCATTAGTCCAAAATATCTGACGTTTTCCTGGCCTTTTTAACGATTTTGATATTTTACATGCCAGGAAAAATGCATGAAAAATATTAAAATCGTTAAAAAAAAGCCAGGAAAACGTCAGATGTTTCGGACTAGCCTCGCATTTGAAAGTTTGAATTTTATGAGAAGCCTTCTCATAATTTTTTAACCCCGTTTCCCCAAAAGGAGGGGAGTAAGGGCAGTGCAGTTCGTTCGAATTCATTTACTAATTATAAGCTTAATTAAGAAACATGTCGATTTACAAATAATGAATAATTAAAAAAAATATTTGGGGTGGGGGCGGCGACGTACCTGCGGTACAATTGCCAATTGCAGCGGCTATATAGGTAGAACCTTTCCCCTTCTGCTTATATGTCCTGTATTTTGTGTTTTCAGCATTTTTAAACATCACCGAGTCATAAAGTGTCCATCAGTTTTCATAAATCAGAAATGCATAGGTGCACAATAACATAAACCCGGTATTATAAGTATCGATTTCAAACGTCTCTGCAATTTATATCAATGGTCGTTTAGCATACATGTATCCTTACAACACTAAATCCGACATTAAAATATGCTAAATTATTCATGTTGAAAAATATGTGTTTACACATCATAAACTCAAAAAGTAATTTGATAAATCGTTCAAATTACAGTATTTCTTCTGTTGAAACCAGGGACACAATTGGCTATATATAAAAACTCTGCTTTGTTTGCCTTTTTCTCACTTTGCTGAAATAGTAGAGTGACAAATATAGAAAAAGTCGCTTATTTTTCGACTTTAATGGACCGGCATACCTGACGGCTGAAAATTATTTTTTCTGAAAGGCACGCCCCTCCCCAATTCTTATTGCCCGATCATATTTTTTTTAAAAGGGCCATTTTAAGTGAAAAAGTGGGTATTTTGATGTTTTACCTGGTTTGTCGATGGTTTAGTGTTTAACAAGTTTTAATTTCTCTCATGTTTTTTTTTATATTTAATACATATTACAGCAGTAGAAAATTCCGACTCAAAAGTAATGATTTGGTTTTTTATTTTCCAATTTTGTTTAATAAAACTCTAAATGAAAATGCATGTTTTAATTTAATCATTATTATCATAGTTATTTCATGTGATAAATGGTTAATTATTGTTAAATATGAGAAACAAAATAAAAGTTCGCTCTTTTATGAAGAAATGAAACAATTAAATCGGATCCCCCCACTAATATATCTTTTTATATAGAGGATCATGAAAATAGTACATTCCGGAAATATTGTATCTATCATGCTTTTGTGAAAGGATGTCTAAGTGAAGGCGGGTCGCGTGATTTTTATAGTCCTATAACCAGATCTACTCTTAAAACTTTTGATGACATGACAAAAGCCTCAAAACTGAAATGTATCTCTGGAGAGTCGATTAAATCACATATCAATCCAGAGATTATCTTTCGTCGAGCTTTGGCTCTTTTTAGGGCTGTCACGGTTCCAAAATTTTTCGGGTCGGGTCGGGTCGGGTCGTAAAATTTTCGGTTCGGTTTCGGGTTTTTCGGTTCGGGTCAACTTTTAAATTAAATTCATTTTTTGTAACTTCTAAAGTTTATTTTTTTCTATTTCTTCACTCTTTCATAACTATCTTTAACAAAATAACTAGTTTCCTGATTAGAAATTCAAATTACATTTGATGATTTTAATGACAAATGCTTAAAAACAATCTTTGAAATCTTCCATATCCATATTGTCTCTTACAATTTCTCTTGTAACATTTGTTTAAAAGATGTTTAAAAGATGATAAGTATGGGGCGCCGTTTTAATATTTTTGAGGGTTTTTCTGATATCAGAAAATGATTTTTTGATATCAAGAATTCGAATTTCTGATATCAGAAAATGATTTTTTGATATCAAGAATTCGAATTCTTGATATCAGAAAATACGATCCATTTTTTGATATCAAAAAATCGATTTTGTGATATCAAAAAATCATTTTCTGATATCAGAAATTCGAATTCTTGATATCAGAAAATGATTTTTTGATATCAGAAATTCAAACTGATTTTTTGATATCAAGAATTATATTTTCTGATATCAGAAATTCAAATAAAATGGCGAATTAATTTCAAGTATTTAATGAATACTCCCTTGACCCAAAATTAAATTGCTGAACTACAGAGCCCGATTTGCATCTTAATATTTGTTGTTTTTTATTTGAATATTTATTTAATGTAAAAATTTATTAAGTGTTTTTGATAATTTTGGTCTTATGTATGGAAAGCGTTAACTGTACGCCAGTATAATTCCTTTATATTATGCGACGCCATCATGTTTTAAAGAATTCCATTCAATATTCACAGCGAATCGCAAAGAAAGCAGTGCTAATCATTGTATATGTGTATATACCCTTGCCAAAATGAAATCGGGTTTAGAATTAGGCATAGATTATTATTCTTAACATGAATCTACAGGTTTGAAAAACAATTTCTTACAAATTACAAAAGTTTCATCACAGGGAGCATTCATTAAGTTGATAGTAATGTTATGTAGGTCTTATTTTCTGATATCAAAAAATCGATTTTCTGATATCAGAAAATACAAATGATTTTTTGATATCAAAAAATGATTTTCTGATATCAAGAATTCGATTTTATGATATCAAAAAATGATTTTCTGATATCAAGAATTCGATTTTTTGATATCAAAAAATCAACTTTAATTCTTGATATCAAAAAATCTATTTTGTGATATCAGAAATTCATTTTTTGATATCAAGAATTCGAATTTGTGATATCAAAAAATGATTTTTTGATATCACAAAATAGATTTTTTGATATCAAGAATTATTTTTTGATATCAAGAATTATTTTTTGATATCAATAATTCGAATTATTGATATCAAATATTTATTTTTTGATATCAGAAAATACCTCAAAAATATTAAAACGGCGCCTCATAGATAAGATATCATAGATGAAGAAAAAAGTTTGTTTGTGCAAAATAAATATTTCTTAATGAAGGAAAAGGCATGTGTAGCATTTATTGTAATGAATAAGTTATACATGTGTAAACATTCTGTCTTTGATAATTAGAAAGTCAGTATCAAAATCTCAATTTTTAGACCATATAATTAGATAGATTGAATTGTTCAGTTTTCATCTTTCATATGTACTAGCAAAGAAAATTTTAGAGAGGCCTGACAATTTATTTTTTTTTCTAGAGATTTTCATCTTTTGGGATGGAATCCATGGCATATATCAATTATGAGTCTCCAAAACCCGGAGCCAGACTGGATGTTTATGGTGAACTTAATCTGAGACAGAAACAACCCTTAGGACACAGAGGCCTGGATTCAAGATACAGTGTAAGTTGAATTTGAATAGTTACTTTGCTCTGAAATCATGGTTTATTATAGATGATTATATAACAACCATAATAGTAAACCACCACTCACTCTCCTCCGGCCAAAAAATAAGGAAACAAATACCGGACCGGTACTGGTAACTACTGGAAATGGAAATGCACAATTCATGTTGAAATTTTTTGTTCTGATGTTTTTAAAAAGAAATGAGATTTTATATTTAAGTTAATTTTCCTGTACAATGTGTTAATATACATGTACAAGTAGAGCAGCAACAACAAGAAAAAAAAGATAATTAATAAATCATTGAAATTTATCATTTTCCGATAACATTATAGATTAATGTTTGACTCAGATACGGAATTTTGGTAGAGTTTTTATTTAAAGAAGGGGGGATGTAAACCCAGTATGATGTATTTATATGTATATCAATTTTAATATTAAAGCCTAAGGTTAAATAACAGAGTATTTTAATTACAATCCTGTGCTCTACTAGTGTATAGAATGGTTATTATAAGTACACATGTACTTGTAGATGAAATCAGAAAATATAAAAAGATTATTTTTTTGCAGGGTTCAATCATTGATTCTACAAGTGTGTATGCAGAAGACTATGATCTAGCAAACATCTTCAAAACTTACACAGAAAGAAATGGTAAGAATAAATTTTTGGCTTCATATGATCAACATACATATCTGAGAATGCTTGGTTCTGTATATGTATCTGATATCTTTGTACCAGGAAAATTTGACAGGAAGTATGCTACCAATTGACAATTTGTATTTTTAAGAAACTATTAATATATCCCAGTGCAAGTCATCTTCCCAATCAAGTGTTTCTGATCTGCTCCACTCAACATAAACCCTTGACCAAACAGACATAACATATTATGATGGTTTACTTTACATTGCGCCATCTATTGAGAGTACTAAATTTTTTAACTATTGTGACCGCTTGTGCTGTCCAATCAGAAAATGCATATTAAACAGAAAAAACTACAGCAAAATGGCTGCTCCCATTAATAAGTTGTTTATAGTAATCAAATTTGTTAAAAAAAAAGGTGGTTTCACTCTTACTCAAATCCGATAGCAGTAAGTCAATTACTTACTAGCCTGTTTCAAATTCATTTGACAATGGCTCAACATTGATCAATGCACAATTAACATCATGCTTGAAACAATGTTTCTTATTGGATCATGCAAACTTTTATGAGACCAACCAGAGAACAGGGTTTCTTACCCTGTCAAACTCTGCTTATTCGGTCTAGGGTTTACTGTAAACCAACTTTTATTCGTGACGACTTTATTTTGTGATTAACATCCGATAAACTGGTTCGCGACAACTAATGTTAGCGACCAAGCCTTATCAAGACTCCTCTTGTTATAACAACCATGCGACAACGATTGGTTTGGGGCGAAAAATATTTGCGACGACAATGCCCTCGAACCTCTCGAAAATTTCTCGCATGCGAATTAAAGTTGGTTTACAGTATGTAGAGTGGAGCAAATCAGAAACTCTTGACTTGGGAAGATGAGTGCAAGTCAGTTACCTCCCTTTTCTGAGGCACCTTGTACCGTAACATAACCATCATCATCATTCGTTTAAACTTTTGCTTTATTGACAATGTTTTTTGGTTGATTTCAGTGACGACCCAGTTAAATGCACCCTATTCACTGTGGAGGAGTGGACGAGGAGCTGGCCAGCCATTTGTCATCAGCAGCAACATTACCTACACAGAACAGATGATTCTGTATCCTTCTCACAATCACTCATGTCTTTATAGTATAGATTGCATACATATCTTTATATTATTGACAGCATAGATGTGTTATTCTATAAACAGGATTCACATTTCATATGCAAGCAGATTTATTCATCAAGTGCTTCATAATCAGTTCAAAGGCAGTTCAGTAGAAAAGGCAATACTATTTTAGCATTGCACTGTGAAATGCCTCTTGCAAAATGTAGTAAGGATTCAACTTTGATTATACAGTATTGTACTACATGTATTTGATTGTCTAAGAGTGTTATTTTATACAAGAATAAACTCTTTTTGCCTACAACACAATGACTTTCATCTAAAATGTATCACTCTGCATGACTTAGCGTTTAAAGGACAGGGGCGTACAAGGCGTTATATATCCCCCACTTGGAGCAATAAAAAAGAACTTGTTCAAATGTTAATAAATATGTAATCTTGGCTTGTATAATTGTTTATACTATAAATTTCACGATGCATGTTAATAGCTTGTTTTCATTCTATAAACACAAGGTTTCCAATTAAGCCACACAACGTTTTGTGCCTAAATCTTGACCATATTTACTGTGCTAATTGCATTTTTTTGGTGTGAATGGGTCTAGACTCCATCCTAATTAAAAGGATAAGTTTACATTCTTTTTTATTATTGATATATTAAAGTGGAGTCTAGACCCATTATGGGTCAGAATTCGTGGTTTTCACAAAAACTTCAAAAATTTATTTATAAATGTCAAATTATGAAAGTATTTCGCACATATTGATATATGTCAATGTAGCTGAGTGTATTTGGTGGAGGACTGTAGACAGTATTCTCGGCTGAGAGGGTGTTCGAATCATAGTGGACTTTTCTTTTTAAATTCTGCGCTTTTGCTTCCTTTTAGGTAGAATATTATTTTTCAAAATTGTTTATGTAATAGATCTAGAATTATTTTGAGAAAACATTTAAAACTCTTCAGATAACGACAAAAAATACATAATGATCTTGCCGATTCCAATTCCAAATAACGTTAAATAAACAATAGTGCTAGCACAGTCAGAGATTGTTTGAGATCACGTAAAGAAAATAAATATAGAAATGAAAATAAGAAGAAAAGTATAAGTGTATGTTTGTTAATGATCAGAGAGTGGAGTTCTATATAATACATGTACTGATGAAAACATTCAAATGTAAGATTCTTTATATGAGATTTACATAAGTCGTTTAAATATCCTAGGCGCGGGGGATTCGAAAGGCATTGTATGCTCTTCTCCTTTTGTGTTTTTTTGTGGGGGGGGGTTATTGAAAGAAAATTTAATTATCTTTTCTTTTCATGATGCTTTGACCTTAACTGTTGTTAGCTATTACCCAGGATTCTGGTATATGATCAAGTGGGGCTGGGTCCAGTATGTGTCTGTCCTCCTTGTATTCCTGTATGTGTTCGACAGGATCAAGATCTTCATCTTCCAAAACCAGTTGGTGACAACCATAGTGGAAAAGCCATGGAAAAGGGAGAAGATGTCCTGATTTAGCCAGGATTAGAACTAGTGATGAATAACAGGATATCAGTAGAGAATGAATGGGGTCACTGTTTGATATTATGCTCAGGACTGAAGGCTTAGGAATGGAAGTCTAAGGAAGTGTGGCTAGTGAATTGAATCATGTTTGTTGGTGAAGTTGTCAAAGGCTGCAGATGATAATTGCTGCGTGGACATTTTCTATCTTACTGATATTACCGGTAGAAGAATTGCAACTTCTTCATGATCTGTGACTGTGGAGTTTCAATGTAGATAACTATGCAAACTTTTTTTGTGAGAGAAAGATATCATATGCATGTACATATCAAAGTGTTTTCATGTTAGTAATGTTATGCATCTACATGTAGATAATGTTAACATTAGTGCTTCATTTGTCTCAGCTTCTGTCTGGGTGTCAGTATACATGTACATGTAACCATAGAATGTGATTTGAGTGAGTGATAAGTTTATTTATTGAATTTTTTATAGTCAGACAGTTGTAAGTATTTTTAATGGTATCATTTTTGTAATAAAATAATCATACAACCTGGTTACTGGTAGTCTTGATAGGATAAAGTCTATTTGTGATCCCGAATTTAAACTACTTTCTGTAATAAAAAAATAGGTGCTGTGATCATTGAAAACACTTAAAAATAACCATAGATGGATTGAAATGATTACTGATGCTATGGCTATATTATAAGTAATTGCTTATTAGTTAAATACATTAAATACATTACTTAAATTAAAGTATTACAACATATTATAGATGGATTACAATGAAAGAAGATGAATAAGATGATACTAAAGGTTACATTACCCTATTCAATAGCAGATTACCAAATGTACCAAATCTTGTACCTTAGTTTTAATGAACTGAAATAGATAGCTGCAGGACTGTAGCCCCCGGTCTGTAAAAAATCGATAGCTGCAGGACTGTAGCTCTGAAAAAAAGTCTGAAAAAATCCAAATTTGTACAGACCGTGAGCTACAGTCCTGCAGCTATGAAATAGCATGACAATGCCGATGCTATAGTTGCTTAATAAAACATTTATATTTCTTTACAAAACCTTTGCATAACAACGGATGAGCCTGATGCTTAAAAAAAGACGTATTTTATGTGTCATCCATTAACTTTGAACGTGAACATTCTATGTTTTACTCCTACAAAGCGGGGCTTGTTGCTATTTATACAATAACGTGTATATATAGTTACATATATACACTATTGTTCGGTACAGGCAGGTTTTTGAAAGTGGGGTGGTGGAGACCTACCCTAATATCTTGACAAGAAAAATAAATCGAGAGAGGAAGCATAAACTTAATCTGGTGGTTTGTGAAGGGGGGGGGGTTACAGTTTTTGCCTCGCATTAGTCCAAAATATCTGACGTTTTCCTGGCCTTTTTAACGATTTTGATATTTTACATGCCAGGAAAAATGCATGAAAAATATTAAAATCGTTTAAAAAAAGCCAGGAAAGCGTCAGATGTTTCGAACTAGCCTCGCATCTGAAAGTTTGAATTTTATGAGAAGCCTTCTCATAATTTTTTGACCCCGTTTCCCCAAAAGGAGGGGGGGGGGTTAAGGACAGTACAGTTCGTTCGAATTCATTTACTAATTATAAGCTTAAGAAACATGTCGATTTACAAATAACAATAACTAAAAAAAAATATTTGGGGTGGGGGCGGCGACGTACCTGCGGTACAATTGCCAATTGCAGCGGTTATATAGGTAGAACCTTTCCCCTTCTGCTTGTATGTCCTGTATTTTGTGTTTTGGTTTTTTTGCACTCTTTCAGCAAAATGAGAAAAAGGCAAACAAAGTAGTGTTATATATAGCCAATTGTGTAAATGGTTTCAACAGAAGAAATACTGTAATTTGAACGATTTATCAAATTACTTTTTGAGTTTATGAGGTGTAAACACATATATTTCAACATAAATAATTTAGCATATTTTAATGTCGGATTTAGCGTTGTAAGGATACTTGTATGCTAAACGACCATTGATATAAATTGCAGAGACGTTTGAAATCGATACTTATAATACCGGGTTTATGTTATTGTGCACCCATTCATTTCTGATTTATGAAAATTGGTGGACACTTTATGACTCGGTGATGTTTAAAAATGCTGAAAACACAAAATAAAGGACATACAAGCAGAATTTGGTCAATTGCTTATACATGTATGTCAAAGCTAGTTAAGAGTGTTATGGCGATGTTAATAGCACATGTCATTTCAAAATTGTAATACCCGCCTCGTCAGGAGTTCACCTTATGCATAAATCAATTAGTCTCTTTTTGAACTTCATTTGGTTTTAATTTGGATGAAATGATTAGATCACCTATATTTTTGTGTTTACTGTATGCAACTCATAGGAGGTGTTGTGAATAATTTTTGGCATACTTCGTCATGTTGTATGTTATCCCAATATTTTATAAGCCGTTTCCTTAACCCTTTTATACATGGGTTAAATTTGGTCACCAAAACGTTTGGTACAGCCTTTTTATTGTTTTTCTTCTTTTGTTTATTGAGAAGATCCATTCCATTTGCAGAAAGAGTTTCTTGCATAATAGGTTCAATTTCTGATTGTTTGTAACTTGTTCCTTTGTATATGGTCGTGTCTAAGAAATTGACACTGGTGTGAGATAATTCATAAGTAAATCTCAGATATTTATTACAAGAGTTCCCTTTGTCAAAAAATTCTTTAATTTCATCCGGGCTTCCATTAAATAGAATAAAGCCGTCATCTCTATATCTGCCGTGATAGCTAAGTTTGTCGGCATGTTGAGGTTTAGATATTACATCAACAGTGATGTCTTTTATACGTATATCTGTAATTTCTGGTGATGGGCGTGTCCCCATCGCCGCGCGTATAATTTGTTTGTTATGTTTTCCGTTAAACTCGAAAAAATTATTTTCAAGTATGCATCTGAGAAAAAAGATACTTGATCAGAACTGCAAGGTCGAGGTAATTCTAGACTAGAATTGTCTGCTAGATATGCTTTCTCGACAGAATGAAGTAATTCATCAAATTCCATGTTGGTTTACATGCTGGTCACGTCACCAAAACGTTCGGTACAGCCTTTTTATTAAGGTCTTCCGTTTCCAACGGAAGACCTTATTTTATTAAGGTCTTCGACTCCCGTTTCCAACGGAAGACCTTATAGGGATTGTAGTGTTTTTTGTTTGTTTGTTTGTTTGTTTGTTTGTTTCTTTCTTTCTTTCTTCTTCTTCTTCTTTTTCTCCTTTTTTGTCGGCAGAATTTCTCAGAGATGACTGTAAAGATTTCCCTGAAATTTTCAGGGATGACTGAGAATGATAAAATAATATTTTTTTCATTTTTTCAAAAATCACTTCCGATCGTCCGTTTCCTGTCCCGCGACAAAAATTCTTGTTCCCTCGAGATTTCAAAAACGGCAAAAACTTGAACATCCAGACTTTGTGGAATGATAGACCTATACACTGTGTAGAAACGGACTAGGGTAACGCACTTTACCCTAGTCCAAGATGGCGATGGGGAAGTACGCTTCGATTATTTTACACTAAATTTACGCATTTGTCGGGGTAGTATGACTAAATAAATAAATAAATTTACAAGATTTGAAGTGTATAAACGTAACAATTGTAAAACTTTTGCAGAATCTTTTCTTATTATAGAGAAAAAGCAAGGAAAATTTTCGACTATGATTAGGGTAAAGCAAATTCATGACTAGGGTAAAGCTTTTTAAAACTTTAAACGTGATTAGGGTAACGCTTTAAGAAATTTCTTATAGAGAGCATAAATGTCTTCTTTATACTTTACAGGGTCTATCTTAAGGGGCTATTTTGTAGATTAGAAACGCACTCTTCTAGCAAATCAATAACCCATTGCGTAAAACACCTCAACACTAAAAAAATACACGATTTAATTACACGTATTGCTATGATGATTAATATTAAATACACAAAAAAAATTGCCAACATATTTAAAAAATAATAATTTTATGAACAAAATTAGTGTTCTACAATGATCATGTCGACAACACGCGATGTTAACCCCCTTCCTCGCAATCATGGCACATGTACTATAACGCATATTCCCGTTTCCCTGTAATTTGATTTTTGTCTACTACTTTACGATTGAGAACTTGTAATTTGAGAGTTAAAATTTAAAATTTTAAGCTTTTTATTCAGCAAAATATCTGCACGAAGAAGTATTTGTTACCATTACAGCGAAGTAGTGAATTGCTGGTCACATCAGGCGCGTAAAGCTTGCGATAACCGTGTATGATGTTTCATCAGGTTAATGAGAATTCATTAGAAACATTCAACTCATTGGACACAATTTAACACTGTCCTAATATTTTAATCAAACTTGTGTTCTTTTTCAACAAACAAAAGAATAAGACAGATTTGAAACGGAGGCTGTCGATTAAGAATGTCTATATCGTTTCCGTATCGGTACAATATTCAAATACGCAATCCGTCAACATGTTTTATACGGCTAACAAATTATGACTTTCATAGGCAATCCAAATCAACTATAAGTGACACTGTCATGTTGTAAAACGCATGCATTTTTTAACGCCATGATTGTGTACAGTTATCACACAAAATCTCAGACATCTGCTAACTCATCCTGTTTATCTTTTGGTACATCTATTTGATTTCATTGGGTGGTCACCGTCTTTGTTATGTCAACGGCCAATAGATATTAATCTATTTTAAGCTGCATAGTACAATTTTGAATGATAGGAAATTCAGCCACAAAAAAAAAAATAGAGTGAAAAACATCCTGTTTATATTCTCTGAAATGCGAGAGAAAAAAAAAAGACGATTTTACATGTAATCATTTACTCTTATAAACCCTCTTAACGGAAAATACCAAAATGTTTAATCACAATGTTACAATTAATTTGTCCAAGCAATTAAGCTAGGAAATATACACCGGTATACAGATGTTGGGTCTGAAATCTAATTATTTATTTTGTTCTTTCCAATACAATGTTTAGAATTTTAAAAAAGGAAAAAATAAAACTTACAGTGATACACTGCGGAAACTTCGTTTTTATTTCGTTAGGCGTACGTATCTTCTAGTAGTTTTTATTTTTTCTGGTTTTATGCACGGAAAATATTCTTCTACGCGATTAGTATGATCAAAGAAGAAATTAATAATTATTTGATTGCATAGCATCCCTCGTCATGTTGAAAATTTTGAATTTTATTCTCGGTGGGTGTACATACAAAATTAACAACGTATTTACACCACTCAGTAAATTCAAAACTTGCAACATGACACCCCTATAAAATCTGTGAATAATTAAATTTCAAAAGCGGTTTGCAAACCGTTTAGCGTCGGGCAAACCGTACAGCGTTTCGTGAAAACTGTGGCGCTTCGGTTGAACTGCCGTTTAGCGAGCGTGTGGTGAAGTAGTACATTTTAGGGTCTGTAGTTTTAAAAAATATATACATATATGAAATCATGTTTTATATTACCAATACTAAAACACGATGTTACTAACTGTTTGTTATGTTAAATAAAAATATTTCGACATTTTGAAAATGTATTCCAATCTCCGTAATATATCGAGATCATAACGGTAAATCCTGAGGCCCCAGTCTAAATTGTACATCCGATACCTCAGAAACTATCTTCAATTGGTGTGCATGACGTGACGACAGTAGCAGCGAAAAAAAGTCTATTTCAATTTTATAAATTGTTTAAAGCAGTTACAAAGTATATATTTAAATGTTAAACAATATCTTTACTCTAGTCACAAAAATACTTTACCCTAATCACAAAATATCGCTTCATCGGCTTTACCCTAGTTTGGAGCGAATCTTCGACACGCGTTATCTCTATAAATACGAGCAATTTAAGACAGATTTACGAGTGGACATTGAAAACTAACACCGCCCAACATATACTGCGCAATAGTTTTTAGAAGCAACCATTAAAAAGGTGAATACTTGTGCGAAAAAACTTGAAGCGTGTTTCCTTTTCGCCATCTTGGACTAGGGTAAAGTGCGTTACCCTAGTTCGTTTCTACACAGTGCTATAGTTGTAGATTGTTTAAACTATTTTGTTTAGTTCGTCGTAACTTCCGATCGTCACCGGAAGTACTTTAAAATTTATTTTATTTACGTATTTAATTTATTTTACATAGAATGAATATGATAGTATAAATCCTTACATAAGTCATCATGCAATGCTAAATAAACAAAAACATTCTACTTCCGGTGAGATATCTCAATTATCTCAGGTAGCTTTTTTAAAACAAATTTTGTTCCTACGAGATCTTAAAAACTATAAGAGATTAAGACACAAAATTTTCATGGATAACAGACATTTAAATGAAGATATATTTAACCGGTTTCATTTTGTCGACCGTTACTTCCGGTCCTCACTGGAAGAGTTCAAACAAATCAAACTGTTTATGAGTTTAACTGCTATTCTTTGACATTTTTATTTAGCTTGATAAACAATTAAGTATGATAGGCAAATATAAAAGAAAATTTTTATTGAGCACTTCCGTTTGTCCGTTTCCTGTCCCATGACAAAAAACCTTGTGTCCATGAGATCTCAAAAACAGTAGTGACTTGAAAAACCAAACTTTGTGGGATGATAGACCTATATATGTAGATGTGTTTACACTACTTTGTTTTGTTCGGCGTAACTTCCGGTCGTCACCGGAAGCACTTCAAAAATTATTTTTTTTACGCATTTAATTTATTTCACATAGAATTGAAATAAAAGTATAAATACTTACATATGTCATCAATCCGATTTTAATTTATCTAAAAAATTCTACTTCCGGTGAGATATCTAAAATATATCAGGTAGTTTCTTTAAACAAATGGTGTAACAGCGAGATCCCAGAAACTCGATTAAGACACGATTAAGACATGAAACTTACATAGATGATAGACTTTTGACAGAGATTGTGTTAACCATTTTCAGTTTGTCAACCGTTACTTCCGGTCCACACCGGAAGAGTTTAAACAAATCAAGTTGTTTATAAGTTTAAATGTTTTTCTTTGACAATTTTAGATAAATTGATAGGCATTAAAGTTTTGTTTTCTAATGTTTGAGAAATACTAACTTTTATTTTTATGGAGCACTTCTGTTTGTCCGTTTCCTGTCCCTTGACAAAAAAAAAAAAACACCTTAACTCCTAGAGATCTCAAAAACGGTAATAACTTGAACAATCAATCTTTTTTTGATGGATGATAGACCTTTGTATGTAGACGTGTTTACATAACTTTGTTTTGTTCGGCGTAACTTCTTGTCGTCACCGGAAGCACTTGAAAATTTATAATTTTTTTTACCTATTATAGGTTTTTTTTTTTTTTTTACATAGAATAAATATATGAGATATGTCATCTATCCGATGTGAAATAAACAAAAAATTCTCCTTCCGGTGAGTTATCTCAATTATCTCATGCAGCTTTTTAAAAACAAACTTTGTACTAGCGAGTTCTCAGAAACTGTAAGTAATCAAGACACGAAACTTATATTGATGATAGACATTTGATTGAAGATATGTTTAACGTGTTTCATTTTGTCGACTGTCATTTTCGGTCCACACCAGAAAGGATCAAACAAATGAACGTGTTTATAAGTTTAACTGTGTGTTTTTGACTGATAAATAGTAATGTACGATAAGAAAATATCCAAGAAAGGCCAGCTTTTATTTTCATTAAGAACTTCCGTTTGTCCGTTTCCTGTCCCATCACAAAAAAACCTTGTCTCCAAGATATCTAAAAAATGGTAGAGACTTCAATAACTAAATATTGTTGGCTGATAGACCTATGTATGTACATGTTTTTACACTATTTTGTTTTATCCGGCGTAACTTCCGGTCGTCACAGAAAGTGCTGCAAAAGTTGAGTTTTTAATTAATTTTTTTTTTGTTATTTACTATGGAAGTAAAATTTTAGTAATAGAAACACAATAGATCATCTACACATGGTTAAAAAAGCAAAACAATCCTACTTTCGGTGAGATATCACTAATATCTCAGGTAGCTTTTTAAAAACAAATTTTGTACCCGCTAGATCTCAGAAACTGTAAGTGACCAAGACACGAAACTTACTCGGATAATAGACATTTGACTGAAGATGTGTTTAACGGGTTTCATTTTGTCGACCGTCACTTCCGGTCCACACCGGAAGGGTTTAAACAAATCAAGCTGTTTTTATGTTAAGATTTTTTCTTTGAATATTTTATTCAGTCTGATTAACAATTATGTATCGTAGTTAAATGTACTAAAATACCTCTTCAGATGTTTTTTTATCACTTCCGTTTGTCCGTTTCCGGTCCCGAGACAAAAAAACTTTTCTCAAGGAGATCGCAAAACTGACAAAAACTGAACAACCAAACTTTGAGGAAAGACAAAATAATGTATGAATATAAGTTTTCCATGTTCTGTTTAATTCGGCGTATCTTCCGGTCGTCACAGGGAGTACTAAAAAATTGACTTGTTGTCTTTTTGTTTTGTTTTATATAGAAATAATTGCTGGAAAACTCCTTCAGAGTATATATTATATCCATTTTCTTTTTACAAGAGGAACGCAATTTCTTTTACAAATTAATACATTAGGAACGGAAGACCTTTTTGTTGCTATAGCAACAGGAGTCTAGTTATTATTATTTTTTACCCATTTTTTGTC
Source organism: Magallana ariakensis (assembly GCA_020458035.1). Taxonomy (NCBI): domain Eukaryota; kingdom Metazoa; phylum Mollusca; class Bivalvia; order Ostreida; family Ostreidae; genus Magallana; species Magallana ariakensis. Next base: position 47,663,001 of record CM035814.1, on the reverse strand, counting down.
CAGAAGATTTCTCAGAGATGGCTAGATAGATGTTCTTGAAATTTTCAGAAATGATAGAGAATGATAATATCTCGAGGCGAACCTTTCATTTTTTCAAAATTCATTTCCGGTCGTCCGTTTCCTGTACCGCGACAAAAAGGTTGTCATATCGAGATCTCAAAAACAATAAAGACCTAAACATCCAAACTCTGTGGGATGATAGACCTAACGTTGTAGATGTGTTTAAACTATTTTGTTTTGTTCGTCGTAACTTCCGGTCGTCACCGGAAGCACTTCAAAAATTATTATTTTACGCATTTAATTTGTTTCACTAAAAAATTTGAAAAATAAGTATAATTATTAACGTATGTAACGTTTCCGATGCTAAATAAACAAAAAGAAATTACTTCTGGTGAGATATCTCAAAAATCTCAGGTAGCTTTTTTAAACAAATTTTGTACTTCCGAGATCTCAGATACTGTAAGTGACCAAGACAAGAAACTTACATGGATGATAGACTTTGATTGAAAATGTGTTTAACCGTTTTCATTTTTTCAACCGTCACTTCCGGTCCACACCAAAAAGAGTTCAAATAAATGAAGCTTTTTATCAGTTTAACTGTTTTTCTTTGATAGTTTTAGTTAGCTCGATTAACAATAATGTACGATAGGCAAGCACACAAGAAATATTAAATTTTATTTTCATTTAGCACTTCCGTTTATCCGTTTCCTGTCCTGAGACAAAAAACCTTATTTCGACGAGATCTCAAAAACGGTTACGACTTGAATAACCAACCTTTGTGGGTTGATAGACCTATGTATGTACATGTGTTCTTACTATTTTGTTTAATCCGGCGTAACTTCCGGTCGTCACAGGAAATACACCAAAATTTGATTGTTTTAAAAATATGTTGGTTTTTTAGCATGGAAGTATCATTTTAGCAAAAGAAATACAAAAATCATTTACACGTGTAAATGATTTTTGTTAAAAAATTGAAAAAATTGTACTTCCGGTGAGACATCTCAAACATCTTAGGTAGCTTTCTTTTATAAAAACTTTGTACCCGCGAATTCTCAGAAACTGTAAGAGATCAAGATACAAAACGTATATGGATGATAGATATTTGATTAAACATGTGTTTAATGGGTTTCATTAGGTCGTCCGTCACTTCCGGTTATCACCGGAAGCGTTCAAGCAAAAGAAGTTTTTAAATGATTAGATTTTTTTTAAAATTTTACTGCGTGTGATAAACAACAACGTACCGTAAGTTAATATACTCAAAATATCTACTTTTAATTTTTTAAATCACTTCCGTTTGTCCGTTTCTGGTCCCGAAACAGAAACATTAACATAACTTGAACAACCAAACTTTGTGGGATGATAGACCTATGTATGGACATGTATTTACTATATTTTGTTTCATCCGGCGTAACTTCCGGTCGTCAGAGGAAGTACACCAAAATTTGATTATTTATAAATATTTTGGTTATTTAGCATGGAAGTAACATTTTAGCAATAGAAATACAAAAGTTCATCTGCACATGGATAAATAAGCGAAAAAAATCTATTTCCGATGAGACATCTCAAATATCTCAGGTAGTTTTCTTTTATAAAAATTTTGTACCCGGAGATCTCAGAAACTGTAAGAGACCAAGATACAAAACTTATGTAGATGATAGACATTTGATTGAACATGTGTTTAATGGGTTTCATTTGGTCGTCCGTCACTTCCGGTTCTCACTCAAAGCGTTCAAGCAAAATAAAGTTTTTTTTTAAAGTTTAGATTTTTTTAAAAATTTAATCAGTGTGATGAACAGTAACGTACCGTAGGTAAATGTACTAAAAATATCTACTTTTAATTTCCTTAATCACTTCCGTTTGTCCGTTTTCCGGTGCTGAGACAAAAACCTTTTCTCAGCGAGGTCTACTAATTAACAAAACTTGAACATCCAAACTTTGAGGAAAGACAGAACAATGAAGAAATGTTTACTATGTTCTGTCTGATCCGGCGTAATTTCCGGTCGTCACAGAAAGTACTCAAAGATTGACTTTTTGTCGTTTTGCTTTGTTTTACATAGAAATAATTACTGGCAAAATTCCATCACAGTATAAATTATATACAGTTTCGTTTTACAAGAGAAATGATTTTTTTAGATTAATACATGAGGAACGGAAGACCTTTTTTGTTGCTATAGCAACAATAGTCTAGTTGTTTTTCTTCTTTTGAGTTGTCTTTTCAATCGTCATAAGTAACCAAGATGACATTTTCAGGTACAATCAGAGGTTCGATTTTCAGTATAAAATCAGACGTGTCTTTGATGTAAGAATTCTGTTTCTGAGCAATGGACACAAGGAAATGATCACAGTAGTGACCTATATTTTCCGTTGGTGTGCCGCATTGAGAGATAATTGGCCGACCAGGTGGAATTTTTCAGAGGCTGCATTGACCTTTTAAAAGTGTTTGTTTATTTTATGTATTTTAGGGAGCAAATATATACAGATTCCCACATTTCAAAATGACATTTTTATTTGTGCTTAAAAACCGATAGGTTTCCTTGTCTAAAGTTTTGTTTTGATACATCTCAAAAACTTTAGATTGGATGCTTAGATGTAGAGCTTCTAAATCAGGTTTTTCTATCTGGACATAATAGGCAGAATCGAGTTGTCTCATACCTTCTGAGATATATTTGTAAATGAGACAAATGCATCCCTCTCATGTTTATTGAGATTGTCTTCAAAACGTATGATTGGCATTGATGTTAATTCGAGTTTAGTCTTATCGATATAATTCTCTAATGCATCACATGTGTGCTCTGGTATGTAACCTGAGCGCTGTCTTAAGGGATGCAATAAATTGTCATCGGAATTGCTGAACATATATTTGCATCTTAATTTCGTGCAAATTCGTCAAAATCTCTTAGTACAATGTTTTTGGCATTGTACGACTTAGGACTTGGTATAAATTTTAGTCCTTTACTTTGAAGAGATTGTTCAGCACATTGTCAAACAATGTTTTGACAAGTTTAAAACTTGCATTTCAGTTTTCTTTAAAGTGCAAAAAAAAAAAAAAAAAACACCAAAAAACAAAAAATAAAAAATTAAAAACGACGGCATCCTAGCATCCAGACATGTCTTAAACTTATTAAACCCACATAAACTGTAGCTCTTTGCTGAAAATATTAATTGTTTGACATACATGTATGAATATTTTGCACAAAAATGCGACATTTATGACAATTAATTATTTCACAAAAAATACAAAAATATCTTTGGAACATTCATAAGAAGTAGTTTTGTCTATTTCATTTTTAACTTTATTTAAATAATACACAAAGCTATTTTGAGTACACAAATAGTTCATGTTTAGTTTTTAACAAAATGAAATGATACAAATTGCCACTTTCAAATTTATTTCATCACTCCCATAAACACTGCCATTAAAGAAAAATACGTGTTACTTATTAAAATATACCAGTTAACAAAATTATATGGTTGAAAATTATGGAAAGTCAAAGGGTTCAATATTCTATCTATGTAATTATGTATTTGTGTTTGCAAAATGCGTTATTCGTCAATTGCAAATGGAGAAATGTTAATTGTTACTCTGTTATTGAGTCTTCGAACATCTATCTATACTACTATATTAAAATAATAGACTCGAATTTTTGGTCTTTAATACCGATAAATCGGAAGAGTACTGTCTTTTGTTTTATATATTTTAAACATCATTGGTACTTAAAGATTACTAAAGTGTGTTTTGAAGCGAGTAAAAAACGTTGGTGAAAAAAGTGTTAAATTCATCAATAATTTGAATTAAATTTTTAGATGAAATGTATTTATGTAACAGAGACCCTAAATGCCTCTGCTGGTGTTTGAACCCGGGTCTTCTGGCACGCCAGATCGATCGAGATAAAGGGTTAACCCGCTAGCCAGAGCTAGTTGGAATGCCATATACCTGACTCTACCACATTGTCCCCCTCCAAGGAAAGAGGCGTCCCCGACTCTCCTGGAGTGCCAGCACCTATGGGGCGAAGTACTAGAGACAATTTCTCTCACCCGCCAGAGAATACCCAGGTCCCAACGTGGGCGCCAAATATACCGTAACAGAGGTTTGAACCCAGGTCCTCTGGCAAGCCAGTCCAGCACTCTACCGATCGAGCTAAAGGGTTAACCTGCTTGTCAGAGCTAGTAGGAATGTCATATACCTGACTCTACCACATTTACAGCCCCAAAATAGTTTGTTATAACTAATTTGACTGTTATTTTTAATGCAACTTCGTTAATTTTCTCCAAAATCGTTTCGGAGTGATTCTACAATTTTCTGCTACATTAACGGGTAAACGGGAGGGATTTTAACTGTGGTGAAGGCCTGTTCCGAGACACAGTTAGATTATTCAAACTAAGCAGAGTGTAGTGAAATTAGTAGCATTATTGTGTGCTTAAATTAAGCTTGGTTCTGTAAATGTCAACAATATGGTGTGTCGATGTATCTATTTCATAAATGTCCGATATCATATACAATGTTAACCCGGGCACGCACGGGTCAAAGTATAGTTGTTTTTAATATATTCGATCAGTGCTTACTATCTATTCAAGATATATTACTATAGTCAGGTACTCTTTACACGGCTGCGCTGAAAAATATAGTTCTAGATCTATTCATGGTCAGCAGATACAACATTACAATAAATGTTTAGAATATCGATGTATTTGTAATACGTGGAAGAAAACAAAATTAACGTAAAATTATTTTGAAAAAATACCCCACCCCAAGAAATGTAAATGTAAAGTATTAATATTCCTACGCTAGCTGCTTCCTCAGTCTTTTTCACGAAAATATAGGTCATTCTTCGATTGACAATTGTTTAATAAATATTGCTTATATTATTACAATAATTATTTTACTTTCATGGTTATTGTTCGTAGTTATCACACAACCTCTTTTAATTATTTGTTGTGTATCCTTCGTTGTGTTTTTCCTTCGACATGAAGACCTATATATACGTCAGTTTCATCATATGGAAAAATATATATAGCAAGAGATCGGCTGAGCACATGGTCCGAAATATCTGACGTTTTCCTGGCTTTTTATTGATTTTGATATTTCACATGCCAGGAAAACTTTTCCTGGCATGTGAAATATCAAAATCGAAAAAGCCAGGAAAACGTCAGATATTTCAGATTACTGAGCACAGTGAAAATTCAAGTAATTTAAAAGTCGAATATCTTGGATATGGGGTAACCCATATCTAATTTTCTTTTAAGATAGAAGCTAGGTAGCGAAGCGCGACATCAGAGGCGAGTTCGCTCGCTAGATATAGGGAATTTTGGCGAACACGTCTCTGCCTCTGGCGAGAGGATGGAATTTTCCAGAACGGAGAACGCGGTTGACTAATTAACGTCATGGCGAAATGTGTAGGAGGGGTTCATCATGTATCGCGGGCAGATATTCATACATTAGATGGGACATCTTTGGTTAATTCAAGAACGTTATCAAATATAATGGAACAATTTGATGGAATTTTAGTTTTGATTGAGAGAATTTATTTTCCACAACGGCGTGCCCAGGAACGCGGTTTGACTAATTTACACCATGGAGGAAAGTGTACTTTATCGGGCAAATACTTTGGATATGACAGCTTTGGTTTAAAAAGAACAAATTAATAATAATGCATACACTAGCTTTTTTTTTTTTAAATCTCATACATTTCTATACCACGACAGATTGGTAGTAAACCATAGACATTAATTTGTAAACAATTAGATAATATTGATTTTGCTTTTGTAAAAAACATGATATATGTCTTCTTGTTCCAAAATTATACAAACAACTTTTATGTTTGTATATCATTTGCTTCTATCGGGGGGGGGGGGGGGGTCACTGCCACCATTTTTTATCACATTAACTTTTCTTAAATTCACATGAACTTGAACTTGCCCCCCCCCCCCACACACCTTTAAGGAGGAGGGAAACATAGAGTTATAGGCATAAATGGTTTTTTTTGCTTGTCAATATTCTATGTCTGGATATGGCTGCACCCTTACTAAAATGATGCTTCGGGCCTGGAATGACTAACGAAGAAGTTATTAATTCATTCACAAATGAATTTAAGATAAACAGTGGGAATGAAGCAGGCAATAGATCTGACCCCAGTGTAACGGGCATACTCTAAAACCTGGTCTGGCCTGGGCCCCATTGGCCTGGCCTGGCCTCAAAGTTGGCCTGGTCTCACTTTGGCCTCAAATTTTGGCCTGGCCCCAAATTTGGCCTCTTCTAAAATGTTTGGCCTCAAATTTAAAAATTTCTCCATTTCTTATTTTCTTAGATTAATATTGAATTTTTCTTGATTTCTCTTAGATTTTGAAAAATCAATGCTTTTTTTTTATGTTTACAGAATAATCATATGGAAAAATATATATAACAAGTGATCGACTGTTTAAGTTTAAAACTATTTGATTTAAACCATGTATAAACACACAATAAATACCTATGACTTGTATGTACATCACTTTATGCCAATACCAAAAAAAATCAGCTTTAAAACCAAGAGCAGACTTTCTTTCTTTCTCTCTCTCTCTCTCTCTCTCTCCATTCAAAAATAAAACATCACTAGATGATATCCCGCGAAAGCACGGGGATTAACAATATTATACATATTATATTATATTAACATATTATATTATATTCACATATCATATTATAATACAATGCTTAATATGTTGAACCAGGTTTTTTTGTTCATTTTTCTATGTATTGTGTCCGAAATGTTTCTTAATTGCTTTTCTTAAAATATTCTATAAAATTGAAATAAAAAAGCAACTCCAAGCTGAAATGGAGTATATACACATGAGCATGTACATGGCCTTAATTCTTTTTGTTGCAGCTGACTGGAAAAAAAATGACTATTATCTTATTTCAAACCAGAGTGTGGGTGTATAGAGCGTGGTATCTCTTTTTTAGAACTTTGTTCTTTATGTCAAATTTCACTTATTATTGCCCAAAATAAGAAATTTAGATAAAACACTGTCAACAAATTAATATATAAGGTTTACTACCAATCTGTCGTGGCATAAAAAATGTATAATTATTTTATTTAAAAACGTACGCACTTTTCGCCATAGTGTTAATTAGTCAACCCCATTTTTTGGCATCCCGTTCTGTAAAGCTCTTTCCATCAAAAATAAAATCGCGTCTATTGGCCCATTTTATTTATCAACTTTTTTGTATTAACCAGATGTCCGATCTGCCCACAAAGCATGGTGACTCGTCCTACATTCTCAAACATGACGTTAATTAGCCAAACCGCGTTCTTGGTTACCCCGTTCTGGAAAGTTCTATTCATCAAAACAAAAATCGCACATTCAAGAAACGAATTGGCTCATTTTATTGATTCAACATTTGTCGAATCTCAATTCTTATGTATACCCGAAATAGGTTCCCAGTATATATATTAACTCTTTACATAATCGTTCAATATTATTTCATTGTAAGTATATTTTTTGATGCAAACTCCCACTGACTTGGATCCGCCAAAGCGTGTCCACCACCTTACTCACATATTTGCTATTTCGGGCTGGTTTATCGAAAATGAAAGTAGGTTTTTAATTTATCTTACAATAATTACCTATCAGGTAAAATTCAATTATAGCTTACTGACATCAACTCACACATGTTGAAATTCCAAAGGTGTGAGCAGTTACTCGGGTGCAGGCAGTTTATTGGCAAAATGCCTTAATGTATAAGTATAGATTTTAAGAGACTGACTGAAGAATGAATAAATAAATATCTCAAACATTTGTAAACTGGTATATAGCATCAAATTTCTATCACTGTATAATGCACTTTAAAATTTCCAGTTTGCTTACATTACCTGTCAACACCAATCTAGCCCAAAGAAGGTGTTGCAGTTCCTATGCTAATTTTCCCTAAAGGAGTTGCAGATAAAATGGAAAAATCAAAGTTACAGAATTCGATGTAAATCTTTTTTTTCATGCAACGTTGTACATAAAGCAGTGTATAATTTGATTTGGAAAGTTTGTAACCATGAAATAAATTTGAAAATGGTTACACAGACAAATGTGACAGAATTCACGCTATATAAAAGGGGAATCCTCATCATTGTGAAAAACTGCTTCCTTGCAACAAAATTAACTTAATCTTAACGTTTAGAGTAAGACAATGTCTTGAAAACAGCCATTTCCGATTTTTGTTTCAAAGGGGCATATTTTTGATAAATCTAACTTTTGGAAAAAAATCATTAATACCTTTGAAATCTAAAACCGATGTGTTAAATTTCCCCTCTATAACTCATGTCTAGATTAGTCGAGTGGTAACGGAGTTGGAATAGATTGTAACTGTGTTTTACATTTTTGACTGGGTTCGAATCAAGAAAAAGTTGGAATTTTTAAAACTTTTTTTTCTTTTAATCGCATGGAAAGGTAATGTATCAATCATCTACATTTCATCAATGTAGAAAGTTGATTTTTCACCCTTTTTTATGAAATAACCGGGTATGCTGATTTCAAAGATACATGTACAGGTTGTTAAAAGCAAACAAAATTATTTTTGAAAGTTTGAATCGGTGATGAAGCAATAGGTTAATGAAAATATGTACGGATAAAATTGTTCTACATTTTTACTAAACTTAGCGTTTATTTAAATTCTATAGAAACATAGGATGATTATTATTACAACTCTGACGATTTTGAAGAGCCAGAATCAGATTTGTTCATGTATCTGAAGAATGATAATTTAAACACGCTGGGCAGTAGAAATCAAATTGATATATGTCAACATTCGAATACAGAATATATGGTTATCTTTATAACTGTATTTAGTGGTTGCCGTGTTCGATAGAAATGCGCGTAAAATGTTTGTTTATTTTGCCTACGGAACATTACCGCTATGTGAATATAGTCGTCTACGTAATGTGTCTATATTTAGATATGGCCCTCAAGAGATACGGATATTTAAAGATCCTTTCCACGTTAGGGAATAGTCCCGCTGTTTTGCAACACCTTCTTTCCCTCTCCAGCAGAAATTCGATATCACCCTTTTCTGTCGCTAATCTGCTACATTGGGTTCAGATATATTGCCTGCCCTGCCGTTTAATATTTCACACTGTCTAATTTAATTAATGTCATTTGTGAATAACTGCAGCATTGCATCCTCTGATAATTTGATTCAGCAATGGTCATTAATCATCACCTCTTGATTAGAGTAGTGTTGTTTGTATATTTAGGAAACAATTTTTCATTATCAGAATTGAACAAAGCAAAACATACTGTGACCTTTGATGTTGGTTTGAATAAAAAAATTGGCCTCTACCATCATTTTTTTCTTAAACAAGTATCTGATATATTAAGAAGAGATACATTGATGTTGTCCGTTCCTGAGAGCAGTTTGATTTAAGTACATTGAAAAACATGCGATGGTTATACAATGGCAGGGCAGTATCACATTCTTAAGTACTTAAGCATTTAAAACAGACTTGATCAAAATTTATCAGAGTCAATCACTTATACCTGTAATAATATATACACTGCACAATACTTTCAATTGTTAATTTGTTACTATTATTTTAATAGAACTATCACTGTAAGACCCTTAAGCCATTTACTATTATGTTTAAAGAGACAGTACGGCGCATCTTATTAAAAAACCGACTTGAAAAAATTTTCCGATCGGGTTCGGTATTTTTGTTCTACTCATAAATGTATAAACTTTCAGAAAATTACAAATTTCTCCGTGAAATAAATCTAATTATTTCATTAAAATTAATAATTAGGTATAACCTATACATATATACATCGCCACGTGTTACAGGGTTCCACTTTCTATACCATTACGCATGCGTATTTACTATAAACAAACCAGCATGGCGAGTAAGAGACCGGGTAGGCCTGATAAATTGACTGAATTGGCAAAGAAAATAAGGTAATAATTGTTCAAAGTTTTTAAAATAACCACAGTTATTATTTTGTAAGCATGTATTTTGCGTGTTTATCATAGGAGTTGCTACAACCTAAATTCATTTTTGTAAATGAGGCCCCTTGAGGGATAATTTGACATATTTATATGTCTGTTAATTTTAAAATGAATTGATATTGGTAAACCATTAATAAATTATCGAGAAAGTGATGATGTTTTCCGTTTAGAGAGTTCCTTTTACCTCGTATACCATGATGACCGTAGTCGGGCAAAGATATTGTAGTTTTCAGCACGTGTCAATTACTGTCAATCAAAATCCACGTGGTACAAATAAACGATATAAGCTTATTTCGATTTGTACGACCCTTAAATTTCCGGAAGCTCATAATTACATTAATTAGGTATGTAAAAGGGATTTTTATGTACTTCAACTGTCACAATCAACGTTATTTCGTATTTCCTAACGATACAATGGCTAAATCTGAAGTTATTCACACATGTGTTTTTAGCTGTACTGTCGCTTTAATATGTATTGAACATAAATCATTAAAAAATCAATAAAATCAACTAATGTGTAGAGAAAATATAAAAATAAAATTGAGGCCAACAATTTTTGAAGAGGCCAAAATTTGGGGCCAGGCCAAGTTTGAGGCCAAAATTGAGGCCAGGCCAACTTTGAGGCCAGGCCAGGCCAGGCCAATGAGGCCAGGCCAGGCCAGGTTTTAGAGTATGCCCAGTGTAACGCTAGTGACAGAAGTGGCTGGTATCAGATTATTCTCTTTTGAGAAGTGGACAGGCATAGCGGATGTAGGCTATGCCTGTCCACTTCTCAAAAGAGAATAGTATCATATATCTGCCAGTGTATAAAACTGGGGCTTTTTAAATTTGTTTCCCTTAGAACAATTCAACAATACATATAGCGAGGAAATCAAATATATTCTGTTTTAATGTTAAAATTGACATGCTTGATTAATCAACAAGTCATGTATTTAGATCCAGACAACATTATTGTCTTCCTTAAATGCCCTTAGAATGTATTTATATTATCAACATTATCATCAAAACATGTTCAGTAATTGTAAATTTCATCAAATTCGCAGAGTAAAAGCTGATTTATCACACTGCTAGATGCCGGTAAATATTTTGACATTTACCAGTGATTTCAGTTTAAATTTGTATGCCCGCTGCTAACAGGTATGGGCGATGTGGAGATGGGTTTTTAAATCCTCAGGACAGTAAACAAGAGATGGTTTAAAGTATGGGTCTTGGCTTTTGATGCATTTTTCAATCAGATGAAAATAAACATTAGACGGTGCTCCCTCCTTCATCATTCCATCTTTTCCTTTGTATTTTCTTCTCATTTTTGACACCACCAATACATTTCTGGGAGAAGGTGGAAGCATATTACTTTTCTGAATAAAACTTGACATCCAAAACATCTGGTCACAAGAGGGTTACAATAGTCAAGTAATGCAACAACGTATGCCCCAACAGATGGATTTGGTAGTGCAGGAATATATTCTATATTCTCATCTTCACCAGGTTCAGAATATTTTCCTAATATGTTCTTTTGCTTATTTGGATTTCCTCCTTTTCTGTTGTATTTGGCTTTTGAAGCTTTTTTCCCCTGGAAGCTGGCATATTAAAATTTGCCAAAGAAGTGTATTTCGGTTGTTTACTTTTGTTATTAAACCAGTTCAGGAAATTCTGTAATTGTTGCTGGTATTCAGCCACAGCTACTGTGTGTGGGCATATTTTGTGTGTAACCCATTTAATGCAATTAGTGTCGCACACGTACTAAGATTTATTTCCTGCAATGGAAACATGATATGGTGTGGTCTTGGCATATGAATTTAAGACAAAGAACAATTTCCATTGGACCCCGGAGCCTGTACGACATTTCTTCCTTCACATTGAAGTAATTTTCCTGCTTTCGCGAATATATCCTTAACAACAGTTTGTGATACTGTGGAAACCTGAGACCTTTCAGTGGAAACGGAGAGATTACATTGATCATAATCTAACATTTTCTCTTGCTGATTTTTAACTGTCTTATTAAAAAATCTGCTCTCATGTCTGATTTTTTGTTGCTTTTTCATTTGATAGTACTTTTCTTCCTCAACTTGATATTCTTTATATGGTTCAGAAATTGAGTACTTTCCTCTTCCTAACATTGCTAACCTGGCCTCATCATATTGGCGTTGAACATTATTTTGAAGGTGTGTTACACAGTCTTGTACACTCAATTTTTCTAATTTGATGTCCCGTTTAATAACACTATTTGCACATTCATTTGCATTTTGGTTGTACATCAAAGGAGGATACCCTAAGACACACAGTGTCCTCAAATCCGCTATCATGCAGTTGTTTTTTTTCAGATCCGCTTTGAACGTGACAAAATAGTTGAGAAATTCTTCACCATTAATATGTCTCTCAACCCATAAAGCTTTTTTTCAATTCCAATTTCTTGTCAAATTCCTTGTCAAAGACCGGTACCTTTTCCGACTGAATCTGTTTTCCAAATATATCATATAAGTATCCTTTACCTTTGGGTCCTTTTATGTTCAGGTCACTGAGTTTCTTTTTTATGTTGTCCTTCATATGTATATCACAAAGAAGGTGTTTTGAAGTTGTAAAACAAGAGTAAAATGCATCTAAAAGATTTTTCTCTCCATCACTCCCATAAACTATCAATCCCTGAATTTTCGGATTATATTTAATCATGTTTGACGGCAATGTGAAGTATGAATCAAAAAGTCTCCTTTGGTGAATCAAAGCCGGTCCAATGAAAACAGGATTGGTCTTCTTACTTTTTTCAAGCATTAAATGTCTGTATGCTGTTAATGTGAGAGAGTTTTTTCTAACATTGAGTGTTGCATCAACTCTAAGCACTGACAAATGTTCAGCATTTGTGCAGAAACGTTCTATATCAGTTAACTGTTGTTTAGAGGCCATGAATACAGAAAATTCAGGAGATGCATACACATCTCTCATAAAAGCCGAGTCTGTCTAGAGACTGTTCCTTACTGACTTCCATAATATAAAGGAGTGGACCATTATTTATTTCTTCATTCAGTGCATACTTGAAATAACTAATTGTTGTCTGTTTTTAACGGTGCAGTTATTTCATGAATACTTCCCTGTTGTGATAGGATAGTGTGTACTATTTCTTTTGGCTTGCAACTTTTGTCGATTCATTTCTTATTTTGTTTTTCACAGACTCGAAGGTTCTGTGAAATACTTTTTCTTTCTTTGAGTTTCCATGTGGACGTGGAAAAACTTTATGTTCTTCATTTTCAAAGTAATACTGCAAGACTAGAGAGCTGATGATCTCAAACATGTCATTTCCAGTGTATTTAAAGGCAAAGATTACAATTATATCATGACAAAATGACAATAACAAACCGTCAACCATCTCAAAAATCCAGAAAAAGAAATACAGAAAGAAATGCAGAGCAACACGGACCTCAAAAAAGATAGAGGTAGGATCAGGTGCCATGGAGGAGTGAGCATCCTCTGCTGACCGGTCACACCCGCCGTGTGCTCTTTGTCGTAATCGGGAAAAACGTCCGTAGACAATTAGGTGATTACTTATGGTCTAACAATTAGTATGAAAAACGTCAGTCAGCATGCGACCCAGTGGAAGATTGTATTTGCTGACAAGGTCGTTGTATCGACCATAGAACTTACTTAAAGATGACTTCAAACGAGACTGTTGCTAGTCCTGTTTGATCATAGAGTGAAATTGGAGTGACTGTTATCTATTCATAAATGTACATTTCCCTTTGTACAAGACAATAATTCACTTCAGTTATAATTTCTTAATTATCTTATTTACTCTTACTCCTTACTGAAGTTTTACTCTATGACATATGTCACTCGTGCTTAAGTGGTAAGTTCTATTGTTTTAAGTTCTTATTTATATTGTGTTGTACACCATTGTCGGGAGAGAGGAATTAGGTTTCGTATTGTTCGGGTGTAGTTTTTGGATTCCCAAAAATCACCCATACCGACCTAAAGTTAAATAAAGTGCTTTTTACCATCTAGAGCATTTTAGTCTTACAGTCACCGGATATATAGAAACACCATATTTTTCCCCGTTGATAATGCTATGAAAATCTGCAGAAGATGAATGTCTGTATGACAGCCTTGTGGCCTTGAATGATGTATTCTTATCTTCACATACTGCATCTTTTTCATCTACTTCAGTAATCCTTTCCTCTAAAAGTTTGAAATAATGAACCTTTGTTTTTGTTTGTCTCCATACTCCACATCCATCAGAAAGAACGTCTTTATAATGACCTAGCTTTTTTGTGTCAATGAAAAATAAAGCCTTCATATTGACACCTAAAGGCACACTTGTTGCCATTGCACCTTTGTGGGCTAGCATTTCGTTTAGAATATCTTTGGTATAGACTCCAGACCGAACACCTTTTTTATGAATGGGAAGAGTTTTGTCACCCATGAAATATTCTCTATCTTGATGTTCTTCAGTACCAAAAAGTTCCATCAAGTATCTTTTTGTATTTGTACTTGATATTTTGAAATCCTCCATCTCACTGTCTGAGGAGAGTAGTTGGAAGGGTGTAGAAGTTGTTTTTCTTTTCTTCGGTGATGGGATTCCTTCATCTGAACTTGGAATTACAATCACTGACGCAAGGGATTTCGTAAGATCTACATGTTCAGGTTTTTTATCTCATTTTTCCCTGTATATAAAACATTAACAGTATTTATTTTCCCTCAATGATAAGCTTTCCTTTTTAAAATACTATAATGTTGTACCTATTGTTTTAAGCTTACAAACCTGGTTTCTTGAGGAGAATCATTCCAAACATCAGAGTCAGAATCCTGATAATAATTCAATTAAAATCCATTTAAATCAATCGTAAAATAAAATGCAAAATGCAAATACATGTATAGTCATTGTGTGATTTTAATAATTTTAAATATTTACTAATTTAACTAAAAAAGCACATATAAAAATTGACATACCTCCCAACTTTCAAGATTTGAATTTAGATGCTTTTCTATTTGAACAGCCGCACGTCTGAAAAATTCAAAATTAATATATATTGTGAATCTGTTCAACTCTCTTAAAAGTAAAATTACAGTATAGATTGAAAAAAAGGGGAATTTCATTTATGATCCTCTTTTTGAAATTAACATTTCATTTTAAAGATGACATGAATTCATAAAAACATTTGGTAGCCATATTAGTTTCGATCGCTCCTCTACTGCCACTGGGGTATATATACCGGTTGAGAAAGCTACGGTTGGTTGCTTTCCGATCGAGACATTCAGGTTGCACGGACTTATAAATGCATGAACTACACATTGTAGTAAAATGTTTGTAATAAAGAATAAAGGAAACTACAGTCAATAAAACATAGATATATATATTCTTTGAAAGAATTTTCAATGAATCCGTATTATTTGACACAAATAGGGCCGTCTTACTTCACATGCACATCGAACACGTGTGTCGTTCATACAGAGGGCATAGCAACTGCATCTTTTTGAAGACCCCCGCGGCACTACATCCAACACGGTAGATAAATGATAATAAATCCAATAAAGTAACAACGTAACATCGTTTCCATTGGTTTTTACAAAAACACATTGTCATTGTCATTACTCGATCTGTGTGGATTGCGCATGTGCGATGTTGTCAAACACACAGGTAAACGTTCTGCATTTATCGAATATCTTTGAAAGATGTGTGCCTGGATTTCAGTCTGTCTTGTGTCGTCGTTCATTGGATATTCCTTACCAGTGCAGTGGCTGTATTATTTTTGTTCAAAACGCGTTTCTACAAGTCTTTTCGTCCAACGTAACGTGTTCGGGTGAATGAAATACCTGAATGCGGTGAAGCATGAATAGTACTTTTGGCCTTATATAGGGGATGTGAAGCGATGAGCAGAACAATAGAAATCGACAACTAATATGGCGGTAGTCGGAGATAAAAGGGAAATAATGCGTATTTATGAATTCATGTCAGCTTCAATATAATTGTGTCATTATACATAATTCCTATTTTTTTTTACAGAACACAAGACATTAGTACTTCAACTATGTTACCTTTTTCCATACTTAGCAGGACTTTTCTTCCTTTCTTCTTCTTTTGACAGGGAAGCAATTGAGTGATACTTAAAACCATATTTGTTGTTAACAGCTGTTAACAGCTCATTAAAATACGGGCATTTGTAAACATCCACAGCTGCATATAAACAACTTCATATTTTAAAATCTCTGAATCGTCAAAAAATTATTTAACAAAACCAATTTTATTTGATATTAGTCACCAGTTTCAGCCCCATGGTGAGATTTATTACCTGCAACATTTTGCATCCCTAACTTCAATACATTTGTAAATGACGTTGCATATCCACTGAAATGGTATTGGATGACCTCTTATTTAAAATAGGATTGATGGAAAAAATATACTTGTACATGTACACTCACTATTAAGTTATTTAGGTGTTTTAAGGTTTATGAAAGCTCTAGTTAAAGAGGTCTACTGAAATCAATTCAAAATCAATGTGATAATCAGGTGTGTCATAATTGAGACAAAAAACAGTTTTAAGTTTTAAAAAAATCAATCTTATCTTAAAATGTAAAAAATCTATGAAAAATGTGAAGAAAAAAAAATGACGCCAAAATTTTTTGTACAGGCCAAAAATGAGGCCAGGCCTATTTTTGAGGCCAGGCCAAAATTTAGGGCCAGGCCAATTATAGGCCATAAGTGAGGCCAGGCCAACTTTAAGGCCAGGACAGACCAGGCCAGGTTTTAGAGTATGCCATAACAAAAATGCAAAATATATGTGTGCAGGTACTTGTGGGGTTGATGCATTGGAGCAGGTTTGGGTTGATCGTGTCAATTGGGTGGCTTCGCCCCTAGATTGATACCAGAGGTAATTATAAAAATAGAAAATGAGAAAGGTAGGTGTACCATGGTTTGTCCATTTGTCCAGAATCAGCTCCATATTGGGTTATGTTGATAGAAAAAGATGAAATTTTTAAGTTATATGTAAACAAATATTCTTGTTTTGCAAATGATGTGGTCATTTGCCAAGGAAGAGGAAATAATGGAATGTTTGCGAAACGGGAATTATCGTTTAATATGATATTTTTAAAGATAGAATTTTAATTATTTGTAATTTTATTCGCAGGATCAGGACTTCAGAATAGTGTAAAGGAGCTGCGAACAGGTGCATGGTATTCATTCGGGCAGTTACCTGGAAGATTTATATTCCCAAACTATCGTATTACATGTTTTTACAAGCAAGTAAGAGTGACAGCACAAATACGACTTATTTCAACGCATTCAACAGATGGAAAACTTTCATAAATTCACGAGGACATTGTGCATTGCCAGCGAGTCTATTCATGTTGTACTTTATTTGACGCATTTATCATACATACTTATGATACATAAGAAAAAAGCCGATTTCAAAAGAAATCTATACTACTATATTAAAATAATAGACTCGAATTTTTGGGCTTTCGCTGCCAACGTAAATGTTTGAATTGCCAAATATGTAACGTCACAGGTATGTGACGTTACGAAATTAATGACGTTATAATATATTTGTGGGGCTTTTCGCGTCAAATCAACTTGGTGACGTTTAGAGCACCTGTTTTACTTATGGTATTCTAAATAGAATTTAAAAAAAATAATACTTAATAATGAATTTAGTAAATTTCAACGGAAAAACTCAAATTGTTATCATATATACATGTACCTTTTTATTGGGTTTTGAAAATTTAACATTGAAAAAATATATCGCTGACTCATTTCTCATAATCAAATCAATATTTCTTGTACTCTATGATCATTTATCAAATTGTTCATATTGACGCGTTTAACAAGAGCTTTGACTGTGAGCAGTTTGACTCCAGTTTGATGAAGGCTGAATCTACTCATAGTAATCTGATATGTCCGACTAAATCTAGGGGTGCATATTTCATTTAAAAAACAGCTTCAACATTTGTGATAAAAATATAAAAATTTTAAAAAAAAAATCTGATGTTGACAGTCTATGAATCACGGCTGCTACATGTAATCGATCACACGTATGACCACCGATTATTCATAGAAAACAAAATATATCTATTTCCAAATGTGATTTAGATTTAGATTTACATACAAAGATGGTTAGTTGACTTGATGCAAGCAATTTTTGAGAAATAGAAGAATGTGATACGATGGGTAAATGGTAATTCTTTTTCTACAATGTTACGCACAAATAAAATGCACGAATTCTGAATTAGCGTTGATTTTTGGTCTGAAGCGAGGGTCTGTAGTGCGAATATGATGTTACAATATCGGCATAAATTTGTATATTTTATTTCTAACCTTTTGTGATGTTCATCATTATTTATCAACAGCGAACAAATTTTGACTCTGATTTATGTTTTAGTTAGCTAAAAAACAAGGTAAATGACGACGTCAAGTTGACTATGCAAGCGCTCCTTAAGTTATGAAAGAGATTTTAGATTATGCATAAGAATAAGAAAAAAGAAGTTTGAAATGTTTCATGCCATAGATATATAAGGCCATTGCAAGTTTTTTCTTTGTTTAGCGTCCACCCAAAACTCAAAAACCTATCTTTCTATCAGGAAAAAAACCCACAAACCTTAGAAAAAACACACATCTTTAAAGGTTTAACAAAATAAAATTAATAATATATTTTTTTCATTTTGTAACAAAAGTACAAAAATAACAAATAACCACTATGGTTTCCATTTTGAATGTTGTTATTATGAATATTTGATTTCCGATTCGATTTAAAAATGCGATCCCAAGCCCGACATATGAAAAAGCGATCTAATTTTATGAAAAATGATTGGGTTTTTTTTATTTTTACATCTCAAAATCAATCCGTCCGCGGACGCTAAACATAGAAAAAAACTTGGAATGGCCTAAAGGCGTGCGAATATTGATGAGCTTTTCGTAGCGAATCAGATTAGGATTATCAATATTTGACAGCTTGTTTTGATGAGCAAACAATAGTTCATTACATCCCACCGAAAGTCAAAACACTTGTGAAATGGCTCAAATAAAACTTGTCATAGCGTGCGAATAGTTTTTTTTTCAATCTTTATACTGAACAACGCGAACAAAATTTTATACACATGAAAATAATAACGGGATTGGCGCAAACTACAACAGCGATAGGTTGTTTTTTTTAAGTTAAAAAGAAAGAAAGTATAACGAGAGCATGAAAGTGGTGTTTAGTTTAGCTAACCATTTACATGTATACGTACGTACAGTAAGTACAATGTACAGTACTCAATACTACATGTAAAACATGAATGACAATAGATACATGTACAATGCATGATTAATCGATATAGTGCCATGGAATACACTGCATTAAAAAATCTTTTCGGAATGAAAAAGAAACTTAAGCAAATTAGATAACCATCTTGAACTAGACCTTAAGTTCAGCGATCTGTACACACGTACGTTTTGCTGTCATAATGAAAAACTACCAAAATGATATCTTTTCATGACTAAGTCCTAACTAAAATTCACGAGGCCTATTTTTGTTAAAGCGGATGATAATTTTTCCATCTTCTAAAACATCAACACCACCCCCCCCCCCTCCCCAAATAAAATAAAAACAAGGTAAAATAACCCTACATAAATAGTAACAGCTCTTTTTAAGAAATGTGTGTTTTAAATTACGGGTAATACTTACGAATAAAATGGCTTGACGAATGACTAACTTTATATTAATGATTATATCTAACGTGTACGGTATTGGGCAGAAAAAATTTTTTCAACAAATAAGTGATCGTATTTTTAAATATACCTATTCTTATACATACATATAAATTGCATTTAGAGATGTACTCGATTTAGCGAAAATGGATTTCAACAAAAAAAAAAACCGCTAAAAAGTATACACAGTCAAATGTAAAACGTTTACAGTAATACATGTACATTCATCCTTGAAAATAAGGATACTGTGGGCGTACTGCCTTGGAAAAAATCAAGTTATGCATTAAAAAAAATATGCAGGTGTTCGTGATTGCATTTGATTTGATTTTCTTTGTCCCATAAAAGTGTCATGTACAAATTTTTATTTTAATGAAAATTAATTTTTGTACAGGACAGTATGATTATAACGACAATTATTGTACACAGTCCAGGTCGCAGTAAATCTTTCACTTAGTAAAAGAATTGTGTGCCTAGGTTTAGGGTAATTCTCTTAGTCAAAATTCATATTTTCAAAAGATAATATGAAATTGTAAATAATTCGAGAGTGAAGGAATTTACTCGAGTCATAAAAACGACTGAGTACATTGCGTGCAAATTCAAGCGCCTTTGATTATATAATCTCATTTTCAAACAAAGTTTTTAGCCAATCAGGCAAAGGTTTTTTTTCTATCACTTTTAACAGAGAATGTGTCAAAGAGCCTCCAAACTACACATGTCCCTAAAAAATTAGCAGAGTTGCAAGCTTTTCATGATCCCATTTGTGGTTATATGCATTCGAATACATGTAGCAAATTTTCGAGTTTAAAATTGAATCTGCTACCGGATATTAACATCTTCTAAGCTACTCTTTGACAAACATACTGAAGAGAGGAACGTTTTTGCCGCTATTCGAATTGATGTAAATGGTGTTCATCATAAAACGTGTGCACATGGAATTGGTTTTTTATCCAACTTCGCAATTGGCCGTGATAGCGCCTTGTCACTAATTTCTATCACGGCAATTTTACATCTCTTCGAAACAATCCCAAATCAAACGGATATACTAAATGTATATATATTACGGAAGCGTATTAGTGCCACATTGTATTTTTTTTCCTTTAAAATTCCAACTTTAAAGTTGGAATTTCCAACTTTAAAGTTGATTTTTCCAACTTTAATCTTGGAATTTCCAACTTTAAAGTTGATTTTTCCAACTTTAAAGTTGGAATTTCCAACTTTAATCTTGGAATTTCCAACTTTAATCTTGGAATTTCCAACTTTAAAGTTGATTTTTCCAACTTTAAAGTTGGATTTTCCAACTTTAAAGTTGGAATTTCCAACTTTAATCTTGGAATTTCCAACTTTAATCTTGGAATTTCCAACTTTAAAGTTGGAATTTCCAACTTTAAAGTTGATTTTTCCAACTTTAATGTTGGAATTTCCAACTTTTTTGTTTGACTTTATTTTTTTTGTAAATATAACAGTATACATTATATGACAGGCAAACTGGGCATAAACTTATTGTTGTATATGTCTGAACTATAAATTTTCATATAAATATATAAGATTAAAACGTTTAAATACATTCAGTGTCAGATATCAAATATCGAAATAATTTTGAATCAAATACATGAATATAAATATAAAAGTATACATTATATTACAGGCAAACTGTGCATAAACTTATAGTTGTATATGTCTGAACTAGAAGTTTTCATATAAATATATAAGATTAAAACGTTTAAATGTATGCAGTATCAGATATCAAATATCGAAATAATTTTGAATCAAATAAATGTTATCTTAATATGTAAAACAAGAGGGTGTCGTTAATTAAATGCAGGATTAAAAAGAAGAACACTAAGAGATAATTAAGATCAAAACAAAGCCTTGGAATTTGTATCTACATGGCGTTAATAAAGATTACTTATTAAAAGAAATTCGTCTGAAATTGAAAAACTTATCGTAATAACAACAGAAGATTAAAGTTGGAAATTCAAGATATAAGTTGGAAAATCCAACTTTAAAGTTGGAAAAATCGACTTTAAAGTTGGAAATTCCAAGATTAAAGTTGGAAATTCCAAGATTAAAGTTGGAAATTCCAACTTTAAAGTTGGAAAATCCAACTTTAAAGTTGGAAAAATTAACTTTAAAGTTGGAAATTCCAAGATTAATGTTGGAAATTCCAACTTTAAAGTTGGAATTTTAAAGAAAATTTTTTTTACAATGTGGCACTAATACGCTTCCGTAATATATATATTCTGTGAATTTAAGAAAATTAATGAGCTATCTATAGAAATGACACCATTAGTCTTTTTTTTCTCTCTGAAAAAGTCAGAAATAACATGTTGCTGAAATATTGCGCTCTAAAGTATTTGATGAGAGAGAGAGAGAGAGAGAGAGAGAGAGAGAGAGAGAGAGAGAGAGATACATCGAATATAATCTATTTATGTAAAAATGTAAATATTGAGGTTAAAGAACAGTACTAGTCAAAAAAATATTCCACCTAGAAAAGCATTTGATTTACTAAGTAACTTGATCATAATCTTCACAATAGTTGTCATGAGAACATTTGATCCTTTTAAAGTATTTCAAAATTATGTTTGCATTTTACGTATCAGTAAATAAATTTAAAAGATTTTGAATTATTTTCTCAAGGAACCCGACATTTATGAAATTGATAAAAGAAAAAGTGTTAAATATAAGTACAGTTTTTCGTTTACCAATTTAACAACGAGCTGTGATAATAATTAAATGACAAATAGTGATTTGCAAAAAAAAGAGTTTTTCATTAATTTTAAAGATAACAGAAATAAGCACATGTAGATAGTTATTTAAACAATAAACTACTTTACTTTCTTTGGTGATTCATGCGGGACATTACGGTGACGACATTGCAGAAAAAATACATAATCCGCAACGCGGGTTATGTAATTTTTTTCTGCAATGATCGTTACCTTCAAAACCCACATGAATCGTCAAAGAAAGCATGTTATTGTTTATATCTAAATCTTTCTTTTAACAAATTAATAAATTGATTGTAAACAGTAAGTAAAATTCACTAAATTACTGTTAATGTACATCAGCTAGCTCAACAAAACGGTCAAATCGTCTCCTATCATAATAATTGTAAGTTAAGTCTGACATCATCACGATTATTTCGTGCAGTCAGTGCAGTGTTTTTCTAAGGTCGCTGTAGGTTTTAACCAATCTATAAAACGGGGCGTGTATATTTTAGTCCTGTAAGTTTCAGTTGTTGTAGGTTTCGACCAATTTATAAATGAGGCGTGTTGCTGTTTCTATATGAAAATGAATGTTCTGAAGGTTGTGACACATTTAAAACATTAGCAATCCACTCAAAGCCTTTATGTTGGAAAACGATTGATCAGAATCAATACAGAAAATATTATTAAAATCATTTTTTTTTACCTGTGAAATAATATATGAGAGAATCATGCAAGAGTTCTACTCTGGCAAATTGTTTGCATCATAATGTCACATTTAAAAAACACGAGTCACGTTTTTTTGTTCATATTTTTTCACTCTATCCGACAAATACTTGTTTAAGAAATAACTATATACTGAGATTTCTAGTTGGAAAATAGCAGTAAATATTGTAAGTGATATGCGTTTTTCTGTGCTGTAAATATTGCATTTGTTTGGGTGGGCGGGATATGACACCAAACAGTAGAATATGCGAGCACGCACATATGCGAGCACGCACATGTAATTATGTCGTCACTTACGTAAAATGACGTCATTTCAAACCGCTTCGTGTGTCTATTAGTTTCATCACTTATGATTCTAAACTGATTAACAGTGCAAAATATTTCATTTTTTAAAGTAGTTGATCATTATTTTATTCAATATACTGCTATTAGCAAGAACTCGTTCGTATCATAAATAAAATATACATATACCATGGAATCAGTTGTGTCGCAAATGTTATTTTCTTAAAATTATAACGTTACATGTAGGCCTATAGTAATATTTTTTTCTATAGTTAATTTATGAACAGATCATATATAAACCATAGAAAATGCAATCTATAATGTTTAAAATATGCATTAATTTCAGTATTGCTATCTTTAAAACCATAAAATATGTATAAAATATCTAAAGTTTAAATCGGCCCAAAATCGGCCCTGTGGCACTCTACGCAACTGTGTGATCGGCCCAAAATCGGCCCCGTGGCACAGAAGTGGTTAATACCGAGAAATCGGAAGAGTACTGTCTTTTGTTTTTATATATTTTAAACATCATTGGTACTTGAAGATTACCAATTTGTTTTTATTTTTCCTCAATCAAGCTTCGCTAAATAATAATCAACCAAAATTCATTAAAAATATCCGGAAATCATCTGGATTTTTTGGATTTTACAATCTTGCGCATGAGCATTACATTCACGCTAAATCACGGGAGGCTCTTTAGTTTATGTTTCCACAATATCACATTTGCATGGATAAACTCAGGAACGATAATAGAAATACGTGTATATTTTCATTGAAAATTTGCTACATATTCTGTTCCATTCTCTCACCAGAGGTCGTGCTACACAAGTTTCGCTTACACCTCTGTCAACGCCGGAAAAATAGTCTGTCACATGATCGAAACAAGCATGGCGAGCACATGGCATTGTTGATTCGTTTCTTCTGTACAATCAGCTTGAAGGGGAGTCATCGACGGGCGAAGACTTTGAGGACACGTTTAAAAACATCACAGGAGATGACATTGCTGCTTATTTATGTAAAATCATCGATAAATCGGTAGCGTACAGAAACTGATTTTTCAAACATCTGTCAAACTAGATCATGTGATCATATTTTAATTTTTACCTCCGCAAAATAGTTCTTCCAGTAACGTTGAAATAAAAATAAATAAAGGCGTTAAAAATTTAAATTTAATTATTTATAATCATATTCATAGATAAAAGGAATAACTACATAGATTTTAATTACATTTTGCCCATCGTTTAAGTTTGTACAAGAATCTTGTACATCGGGCGTTGACAGAGGTGTAAGCGAATCTTGTGTAGCACGACCTCTGGTGAGAGAATGATTCTGTTCATCAAAGAAAATACGGGAGATAACTCTAACTCAGTGCATTTAATATGAAAAATACCGAGAGTTCCGAATGTCAACATGGTGTGTAAATTTGAAGCGAGTAAAAACGTTGGTGAAAAAGTGTTGAATTCTTCATTAATATGAATTAAATTTTTAGACGAAAGGTATTTACAGTCTCAAAATGGTTTGTTATGAATAATTTGACTGTTATTTTCAATGCAGCTTCATTAATTTTCTCCAAAATCGTTTCGGATCGAGCGATTCTGCATTTTTTTTTTTTTTTTTTGCTATTTTACGGGTATATGAGAGGCATTTTAACTGTGGTGAAGGTCTGTCCCGAGACACAGTTAGATTATCTAACTAATCAGAGTGTAGTGAAATTAATAGCATTATTGTATGCTTAAAGCTTGGTTATCTAAATGTCAACAATACGGTGTGTCGATGTATCTCAGTATTTCGTAATTAAATGCCTGATATCATATGCAATGTCAACCCGTGCACGCACGGGTCAAAGTCTAGTGATCTTTAAACTCTGCAACTAAAAAAATTAAGGAATGTAACGTTTTAATTTTTAGAAATATGCTTATGATTTTTTTGGGATTTGCAGGTTTTTTTAATATTTGATGAGATGAGATCAGCGCACTTACATTTGGGAATGTCAAAATGTGTGAAGATTATTTAGTGTTATCTATTAGATTCGTTTTTTATTTTATTATACTGAATGTCTTAATTTCAGAGAAAATTTTACTGCTTTTATATAGAAATGACGTGAATTATACGTCGAACTGTACGCGCATAATTTACGCGCATGAAAGAATTCGTTTTATTATACTTTCAAAAATCATGTCAGAGGAAACGAATGTGAACACAGGTGTCCTGGAAAACGAACCAGCGTTACTAGCTATTGAATCTGATTCATCGAGTCCCCGGGAACGAGCGGTATGGAGTCGGAAAATTGAGTACCTTCTGTCCCTCTTTGGATACAGTGTTGGACTTGGCAATATATGGAGATTTCCCTATCTGTGCATGAGAAATGGAGGAGGTATTCATCGATAAAAATCACGAACTTATCTTGTTTTCTATAAAATTACATGTAGATTTACATACAGAAATATATTAGATTTTTTGTATGGGAGAAATTTAATGAAGAGTTTGATAAAAAGAAGTGTTATAAAGGAATATATGCATGTTTTAATGCTGGTCTTTCAGGTGCATTTCTAATTCCATTCTTCATCGTTCTGATTTTTTGTGGAGTCCCTCTCTATTTCTTGGAGGTATCCCTGGGACAGTTTACAGGAAAGAGTCCAGTGGTTGTTTGGTCCATATGCCCGCTTTTTAAAGGTATCAGTTTTTACAGTTTGTCTATCACTGCTATTCACGGTCCGAATCTCATTAAGCTTTCTATGTCGTTGGAAATCAACGGTTGGTTACTGTTACCTTCAATTCAGAACAAGCGATGCAAGTTGTATCATGAGGTAGAGGTAAACGAACTTTGGCTTGTTGTTTTGACCCTTTTCGGATGGTTGGTAATGTTTTGAAAACTTTGTTGATTTATATGATAACATCATTTATGTTAAATTAACTACATTTTATTTTTTCATGACTTCGAATTTGAATAGATTTTTCATGTGTACCTTAATGTTAACGTTTTAAGTAAATTTATATTGTTTTTTTTTTAAATTCATTGTTTATAGTCTGTCCCAAGTTATTGCTTCAATCACTTTTTGATGATTTTTAATAAAAATACACATACCTGTGAAAGAAGTACGGTTGAAATCGATGAAATGTAAAATATCCAAGATATCTTTATTGACAAATTATTCTTTTTCACTCATAAAAGTTTACAGGAACAAAAACAAATTTCTTACGGAGATTTATAATGGGAAATGTTTACATCTTTTCTCCATTCGGAAGTTATCGGGACACCTTGCGCAATTTTTCAACGTTATCATCCGGGCTTTAAAATGGCTGATACAATGCTAAATCTCCGTAGACTTTCTATTTTGGGATGTGTATTGAAACCTGAAGCGGTAGAGGGGGCGTTTCAAAACAGATAATCTGGACAATTTTCATATTAGTGGATGAACGTAGTTTGAGCACAAAGGTATTTATTATTATCGAAATATCAAGCGAAAAGTGGTGGAAGCAAAAACTCGGGACAGAGAATAGGAAACATTCATATCCCAATTGCAACAGCAGTGCAACAGTAGTGCAACTGTTGTGCGAAATAAACTCCATTTATATATTGCATGCAATCAATCAATTTTACAAAATACGATTGGGATGAATATGCATGCACACACTGATATTTAGACAAATTTAACTTCTCGGTTCTCTTAAGGTCAAGATCTAGTAAATGATTCCAGAGTGTCTTTTTGGTGCTAGAACCATAATGACGTCATAATTGATTTGATGACTCTTTTCCCCGTACTTCACGGCTTTAACCATTTCTGTGCCACAGGGCCTATTTGGGCCTATTTGAATATCTACGTTAAGTGCCACGGGGCCTATTTGGGCCTATGACAATTTGAAAAAATATACATTAAAATAAAAAATAATATAGCATTGAATCATGATTTTTTGAAGTATACACTCTCATAACTGCAGCAGTGTGTGCATACAAATTGAGTAACGCGCGTTAGCGCATTATGAAAATTTGTATGCACACATCGCTGCAGTTATGAGAGTGTATACTTCAAAAAATCATGATTTAATGCTTATATTTACATTTTTTAACTTCTTGCCTTGTCTGCAAATGTGATTCATACCTTAAAATTCTTATTTTATCCTAAGGGTAAGTTAATATTAATGGAAGAGCCACAGTAACAGCCATAAGCGTGAACTTTGATTTTCGCTTGTGACGTTACAGTTTACAGCGTTCAACGTTTGTGACGTCATAATAAAACTCGTCATTTTAACCTTTGAGTACTCAGTGATTACTTGTTGCATTTAGAGGCATTTAAAGATCACAGAATTTAATGGAAAAACACAGTAGAATGTAAATATTAATAAATATATTCAGGTTCTATTTTTCATTATTGGTTTTTTTAATTTGTATCAATATACATTGTATGATCTATGTGTTTAGTGAAATACTACGGATAACGTCACCACGTTAAAAAAATGACATCACAATAACGTCACTACGTCAAACCGCGCCAACTCCAAAAATCTGTACTTTTGTGTTTTTAATTAAATAAAACACATCCATAACATCCATCCGTAATTTCTTTTTATTTTAAGAAATAAATCGGGTAAAAAGCTATTATAGACAGCATCGTTCTCTGGTATTGTATACTATGCAAGGGGTATGAATCGCTTGCATATTGAAGGTGACCGTGTGGGTTTTTTTTACTGAGAATTGAAATATTGACAGGGAATCAAAAGAAGACAGGGGATCAAAAGAAGCATGCACTTAAATGATTTTTTTCATTCAGAGTTAATTAATGAACGGTAACATATACTGCGATATGCCAAATTAAGAAGAATAAGGCACTGAAATAATTACTTTGATATAATCCCAGAACAAAATTTTAGCCAGATGATCAACATTTTTAAAAAAAATTCCATTTGGTGACTTTTTACAGTAGTTTTTATGCAACTGAACTCTTGGAGAGAAAAACTGCATGTATTAACTTTTTTGGAGATAATGGTGATGCTTCTTCGACCGTGTTTGAATTTATAATTTCGGCAACCCCCCCCCCCCTTCTACTCCTATTGCTTTCTTTTTTGTATCTTCTGTTTCCTTCTTCAGAGCATTTTTATTAAAACTAAATTTCAACTGCATCTGTTAAATTGGACTTCGCACATCGTGCACATTTTAAAATTTCACATGGATGGTTCTGACCGCACGGACTTTCAAGTCCTTACCCGTTTTATGGTCAAACAACATATATGTGGTCAAACAACATATATGTGTGTACAGGCGCAAATAAAGAGGTAAATGAAGTAAAGATTACTAGGAGTGCAATTTACCTTATGAAAATACCTTTTATTATTTTAGTTATATGTATAATTTTAGTATATAAAATATATTAATGGTTCAACCACTAAATTTTATCATTATTATATTTTAGACAGCTCAGTTGGTCAAGCGGATTTAATCACTAAAAAACTGGAAGACCATAAGTTGGTTAAAATCTCCTTAGCTCGATTCGAGATAAAAATTCTTAATTTATGTATCGCTTTTTATAACTGTTATATTTCATCGTATGATGATAAACTATGTATAATCGTTAATTCTTAGTAGGTCTATATTGTATTTAATTCTTTGAATATTAGAACTATAATGGTAATCACAATCGTAATTGTATCTATAAATAAAATAAGATATTAAAGAACATTAAAAACAGATACATCTTTCCCGAAAGTACATGTAAAATAGTTTAAAACGTTAACAACTGACGATCGTGATTGTCGATATTACACGTATGATGTGGTAACATTTTCTACTTTGTATGGAATAAAATGTAAAAATCAAGATATTGGAGGTTACCTGTATGAAAAAAGGATGATTTTAAAACATACAGATAATTTAAAGCTACATGGTCCGAGGTTTTTGGCTATTAAGTGCATGCATCAAATAATTTTCCATACAAATGAACGTTAGAAAGTTATAAATTCTCGCCTATTTACACCACTAGAACCGGTCTTCTTTCAAAGTTAGAAACATTCAACGAAGATAAAAATAATTTCTTTATGGGAACACTAAAAACAAAACAAAAAAACCAAACCAAACCAAACCCATCATGGGAATGTTTAGAAACGGAAACCGTGTGGTTTCGTTTCCGAATGACTGGGTTTATTCAACCCACATGTTATGCATCGATCGTATACAAAACACTTTTCCGAAATATTAGTGAATAAAATGTACAGACGTTCATTTTTGATTTGTCAATTTTTTTATAGCGATGTCAAAGTCGTAATACAACCATACCCGCCTCGACCTTAGCAGCGAATTTTAAATTTAATATGAGGCGAAAGAAATCGGTTTGAAAACTACTACAATGTCTATTATTCTACCCATACAAAGCATAGAATTTTAAATTTAATATGAGGAGAAAGAAACCGGTTTGAAAACTACTGCAATGTCTATTATTCTACCCATACAAAGCATAGCCATCGTATAAAAGCGAACACAAAATTTTAAATGATATCGGACCAAGCAGCTTTAAAAAGTTCACGCTAAGGCCATCATTAAAAATATCTTTGTTTCCCCTAACCCGACCCTAAATTTTGAAGTTGGGTAGGTAGGTAGGTAAATAATTTTTTTTTCTGCCAGTGCATAATTAAAATTACATTATAAATTAAAAATGGAAAAACAATCAATTCTTTAATTAATTACAAAACTAAAAAAATTTGATCAGTTGTAAAACAAATTGTAATACTTGTACTAATGGAATGTAAAACAAATTTAATATCGAATTCACAATTTGATATTGTTTATCTTAAATTTTAACATGTTTGATTCAATGACTAGATGTGCAAGAATAGATTCATTATCATTTGTATGTTGATGTACATGTTAAATTATATTTAAATATCATTTAATGATAATGTACATACTTCAAAGTATCAATTAGTTTTTCAAAATTTGGTTTATACAATGTCTAAAAGTATATTAAAACAATAATATTTGACAAACTTAACGTAATGTAATAAATGTAAATGTTTGTTAATAAGTCATATTTAATGATTCTAGTTACTATAATATCAAGTTTACACAAACTCACTAAACTTGCAGACAATATCCTTCTTTAACAAGGAAAAAGGTGTCTATACAAAGAAATATTAACCGAAATTTGAAACATAATGTCAGGGAAGAAAACAATATTTAGATAATAAAGATTTTTGTGAATTTACCCAATTTCACTTTATTTACAGTAATTACCAAAACCAACTTTCGTTTCGGTTTATTTGAAATTTGATGAATTTAAGAGAACTGTTTAAATTTTTCACAACATAAAGAGTCTTTCATATAACAGGTACCAACCTACTTTTTGGGAGACTAATTTCTCCCTAACAGAAAAGTGGGGAGAAGTTTGAGAAATCAGGGAGACTGTCATTATTTGATACATCATAACCTACAGAAATGATGATATACACAGATTCAACCTTAATTAAAATTGGATTAGAATTTAAGCAAGTCAATAAAAATTAAAACAACTTCTAAAAGTTTAAAAAACTTATCCAATCTATTAAATTCAATTAATTTGATGTATTCATACAATTTATAGATGAAATGTTTTGTAATTGTGTTCATGGTGTTAGCTACATGACAAATAAAATCAGTCTCTGTACTTCTGTGTATTTTGGAGGTATAAGTCCAACCATTTGACCCAATTACAACCGTTGTTAGATGATCATTTTAATTTTTAAGATAACTGTAGGCAGATTATAGTATTAATTTGGCAAATTTATTAACTAATTACAAGTTACCAACTAATTGACATATCAACACTAAAAGTAGTAAACATCAGTTGTAATTTTCAATGCACAGTAGGCTATATGTTGCAGCACCCGTATTCATATTGTAACCCATAACAGATAAGACAATCGCAAATTTTTAACATGATCACAACAGTGGTTAACTGAGGCTATGGAAACGTTTGGGGTTAATTTACACGATCTTGAACTCGGAATACAAGGTGACTTCAACTTCTTTTTCGGAGAAAATTCTGGCGAAGTTACCGATCATAAAGCGAGTATTCCGCCCATGTTGATGATCAAGGCTAACAAAATGATTGTAAAACGAAAAAATGTGGGTCTCCTAAAAACGAATTTGGGTAAAATTAAGTTTCTTTAAAAAAAAAAATCTCTATTCAATGTGGTTAAAAAAATAATTCAGTCGGCGGGATTTAATTGGGTCGGTCGCGTTAGGGGAAACATAAATAATTTTAATTTTGGCCTAAGCTTAAAATTATATTTACGAAATCATTAATACAGTCATTTGGGGGTATTTTGAATAACACTTTTTCTTCAACTTGATTGTAAAATATGTGTATAAACGCATGTTTAATAAAGTTGGTTGTTTTGGTTCAACAAAGAGATCATACCCGTTCATGTGCGGATCTAAAATTTAAGGGTGTGTCTGGACACCTCCTTCCACCTCCTGGATAATTCAAATAAATAAAATTACATAGTAAAATTCTCGAAATAATAAAGCAATAACATACAATGTAATGAGAAATGAATATTGAACAGCGTTTTCATCACGCAAATTCCATTCACTGAGGATAGCGAGTACATAAATTAGAACACAAATTATCTTATTAATGTATGCCACTTTTTTCTTAAAAACTCTGTATACAAAAAAAATTGCAGATGATGACTGTTGGATAGTTTCATTTGTTCATGTTTTGTACATTGCAGAGCGGTCCATCAACCTTTCAAAAACAAGGAACGCGGGGTGATTCGAAATACCCCCAAATGACTGTACTAGCTTAAACTTCAATGGGCGGTTATGCTTTAGAAAAAGCGCGATTTTATAGAAAGTAAAACGAACAAGGATTTGCTTATCATTCTAGCACAGTCATTCTTTGTCTGTCTGTCTGTCTGCCTATCTAACACACATTAAATATCAATTCCTTTTTTGTGCTAATTTTTTTTAACTGCATCAAGATAAACCTTTACACCTGCAGCCAGCAATATCCGCCTCTTGACCACTAACATATTTGCGTTTTACTAATTAATTAGTTGCTGAAAATTTTCGGCAAATAATGACAATGATTGTTACAAACATATAGTATCAATGGTGCATACATACTCTGAGACAATGTAAGTTGATTTAAAAAATTTGGTTCTGTGCTTAAATATGTAGTTTACTGTTGATCTAATATGATTTTGACGTGGTCAGTAAATTCCATACAGTGCGAGAGCGAATGAAGATGTAAAATAAATGTCCGCATCATTGGGGCGGGGGTCTTAGTACTGCTGTTTATATATAATATACTTTCGTGATAACTTTTTGATAACCCCGCCCCATTAACTGAAGCTTTTTAGTTCCATTGTTTACAATTTGAGGGAAACGCTGGTGTTTAAAAAATGATTAAGTTTGCTTTGCATGTCATTGCATGTCATAAGGTTAGCAAAAAAAAAAAAATCCGATGATTTATGAAAACGTCTAGTCAACCTACTTATTTCTCTCTCTCTCTCTCTCTCAGAAGAATAAAGATATATTTCGTAATATTTATATCATATATATGCAAACAAAGAAATAACTTCAATGATAAAAAATCCACAGTGTTGTGATGATATAGAAGAGGTCCATATGATACTGAAGGTACATGTACAATGGGGCTTCTAGCATATTGTTATTCAATATTTTACAACACTAGTCTTATTGCAGACATAATCCTAGTTATTACCTTGACCGACAGCGATCGGTTTTGTATTGCAAGGGCATATGGGTCATTGTATGGATATACCTCAGTAAAAACTTCACCACTGGAACCAAAATTAAAGATACATTTTACACATTTTAAATATGATTCTGTTACTTTTTATTCTTTTTGATTAACAAGTGCATTTCTTAAATAATTTTTTATATAGAACCAACCTTTTTTCAAAAATTAAGAAATCGTTGTACATGTATGCGTGGATTATGGTAAAGGATTGACAGGATAAGATAGTAATTATTTTAAAAACTAAACGTATTTGTTAAATCTTGGGAAAATGCTTCATTAATGAAGTATTTCGTATTTTTTGAAAGGCGTGGTTTTCTTTACATTTCTTTTTTATTTGGCGGCGCTAAAAAAATAAAATATAAAAAAAAAAAAAAAGAAAGAAAGAAAGAAAGGCGCAACGTCTTATTTGAATTTTTAACAAATTAAAATGGATTGTATCTAAATGCGAGTTCATTTACATTAAGAATAACATGTAGCTTTCATACAGTTTTGTAAAATTTCTTAGAGTAAAAAAAAATGAGAATACATTCGTGTTGTGAAATAATAAAAAATGTAGGTAAGGAACATACAATCACACACAAGCACAAATTACAACTATAAACGTTTTGAGTTGCTCCTATTTGAATAAGTTTTTCTCAATATTTTGAAATCAGTTTTGTTTCATAGGGTTCAAATTTGTTTAGAAACATTATACATGCATGACATCAGATTTCGTCTACAATATACATGTGGTACTTCTTCAAATGATGTGAAGATACATATAGGCTTAGTTGAACAATGTTAATTTAAGAGGTTTTTAAATTAAAATCTAAAGTTTATGCTTAGTATTGATTAAAAAATCAATTATCTATCAGTACTTATATACATCTATATGATATATAT
Source organism: Magallana ariakensis (assembly GCA_020458035.1). Lineage (NCBI taxonomy): Eukaryota > Metazoa > Mollusca > Bivalvia > Ostreida > Ostreidae > Magallana > Magallana ariakensis. The sequence continues at coordinate 47,629,035 of CM035814.1, read as the reverse complement.
ACTCGGTGTTGTTGTTGTTGAATACATGTACTGTATAATTTAGAATTATTGCATCTTTTTAATTATTGTGTTTATATCAGTTATCGGGGTATACCCATATTTAATTCTTCATACTTTAGATAAATTATAGTAATGTATTTTACATATATGTTTAATGAGTTAAGCCCTTTATTTATCAAAATTTAATCTTAATTTATTTAGCAAATAAGAAACAGTTATCGAGCAATAGGTATATTTTTTTAAAGTTATACATGAACAAATACTTCAATAAATGTGAATGCTTTCCTTCATAACACGTAAAACCAACCCAAAATTAAAATTGTCTGTTTATTTTGCCTTAGAAACAAAACACTCGTCATTTTTGTGTACAGACTACTAAATTACGCCTACCCATTAGCAGGCGTAGATTTAAACCCAAATTTAGTCCCGACTAAGTTTATATGGAGGGTAATCGTGTTCAAAAATCGAGACCTGTAAACTTGTAAATTCAAATATGCAATCGTGTTGGTGTGTAAGTCTGAGTATGAATGTATGTGATTCTGATCGTGTAACCTATAAAAACTCGAGCATAAACACTCTAAGATTTGACTCAGTTCCTTTGTATGATGCACATTTTGCTGCTTAATTGTTTTTGTTAGTTAATTTAACCTTCAACTTTGCACATTTTAAATCCATAGTTTCTGCATTTGTATCTTCACCCTCAGATATAGCACAGTTGACATGTTACAAATCGACAAATGTAAAGTCTACAAGTTTGTCGAATTTTGACATGATCCTCGCTGCGGGAAAAGGCATGCCGTAATCGCCGGAATGGTCTAAAATAAACAAAAAAGTCAGATAAACTGTTCTAATGAACGATACTATTTTCTTTGGATCAAAAATATTTTTTATTTTTTATAAAAGAAGATTTTGAGGTATGATTGAAACTGGACCACACAAGAAGAGGTGAATGTTTGTAAAAATCGGTGCCGCTGGTTTCCATGGACGCTGGTACATGTAATATACGATAAGGGTTAACTTTTACTAAAAAAAAAATGCCTAAAATCTATTCCAATATTGCTAAAATAATTTGACATGTAATTTAAACTGAAAAATATAAAGTTGAATACGTGCTCTTTTCTAGAAATGAGACGGATCAAGAAATTTCCTAGGGGATGAATATCTTATGTGCAGCATGGGGTTTGGAGACCGCCGTGAAGCCCATATAGCTTCATTGCTTACCTAAATGCTAAGAATTTTGAGAGTGAATTTTATATTCCTCATTTCTTTAAAATTAAACGACTTGCAAAAAAATTTGGTAATTTTTCGTGGAAAAATGTATGTATCTATATATTTTTTTTAAATATCAAAATGACGTTGTTGTGCAAGTGCATGATAAATTATAAAACACTCTTAAACTGTTATGAAAGAAGTTTTATAATCATTATTTAAAGTACAAATGTTGTCAAAAATTGAAAGGTTCTGAAGAAATAAATAAGGGATAATAGTATGTTTTTATAATTATATTTTTTCTTCGAAAATCGAATTTCTGAAATTAAAGAACAGGTGGGTTTAACAGATTTGATTCTAGTATATGAAATGGTAGAGTTTTAATTTTAAAATCTTATAAATATATAATGTAATGACAGAAGTTTTACAAAACCAAGTAGCTACTTTATGGTAATCAGTACATGTTCACAAGTGGCTGTAAAGCTGTAAAGCTTTCCGGAAAATTTTGATTAACCAACTTCACTGAGTGTGTCTGGATTGAATCGAGATTCAGGACGCCATACTTATATCCCGTAATAATTGCTTGATATCAAAACATTTTTGCTATTTCAGGTAGATAGTTTTTCTTATCGATAATTCAGTTCTTTAATTAATCAGCAGGCCGACCCCTCCCCCCTTCACCCCGTGATTTTTTTCTTCTTCGTGGGTGGGGGGGGGGGGGCTGGGGGGCTCTTGTCTCAACATTGTGGTAGCGATAAGGATGCTTTTGGTGATATTTTCTTTATTCAGCCGAACTCTAAGTATACTTGCACGATTTGTTAAATGTACTTTAAGACAATAGAAATGCGTGTATACATTTAAACAGAGCATGATATTTAAAATTTTCCAGATCTAAGACATCTGATGCCGATTGAGTTCTTCACTCGCACCTTTTTTGGATTCTCTTATTATAATGGACATCAATTGTTCGAAAAATCGTACTTCCTAAAAAAAAATGTTGTTATCCAGAAATGATATGATATGTAATATTTTTTTGTTCATTCTGTGCCCATTCCGGCGATTACGGCAGGCCTTTTCCTGCAGCTATCTGTGACGTCACTGTTTCCATATATGGTCATGTCATAATTCGACAAACTTGTAGACTTTACATTTGTCGATTTGTAACATGTCAACTGTGCTTTTTCCGGAAAACGGAGATATAAATGCAGAGACTGTCGATGGAAAATGTGTAGTATAGTGACACGTTACATGTAAATAACAAACAGCATTTTAAAGTTGCAAATGTACATCTGTGGGAAGAATTACATTGAAGGTCTGCGGAGTCAATTACTTTAGAGTGTTTTTATAGATTACACGATCAGGCCAAAATTAAAATTATTTTTGTTTCCCCTAACGCGACCGACCCAATTAAATCCCGCCGACTGAATTATTTTTTTAACCACATTGAATAGAGATTTTTTTTTTTAAAGAAACTTAATTTTACCCAAATTCGTTTTTAGGAGACCCACATTTTTTCGTTTTACAATCATTTTGTTAGCCTTGATCATCAACATGGGCGGAATACTCGCTTTATGATCGGTAACTTCGCCAGAATTTTCTCCGAAAAAGAAGTTGAAGTCACCTTGTATTCCGAGTTCAAGATCGTGTAAATTAACCCCAAACGTTTCCATAGCCTCAGTTAACCACTGTTGTGATCATGTTAAAAATTTGCGATTGTCTTATCTGTTATGGGTTACAATATGAATACGGGTGCTGCAACATATAGCCTACTGTGCATTGAAAATTACAACTGATGTTTACTACTTTTAGTGTTGATATGTCAATTAGTTGGTAACTTGTAATTAGTTAATAACTTTGCCAAATTAATACTATAATCTGCCTACAGTTATCTTAAAAATTAAAATGATCATCTAAACAACGGTTGTAATTGGGTCAAATGGTTGGACTTATACCTCCAAAATACACAGAAGTACAGAGACTGATTTTATTTGTCATGTAGCTAACACCATGAACACAATTACAAAACATTTCATCTATAAATTGTATGAATACATCAAATTAATTGAATTTAATAGATTGGATAAGTTTTTTAAACTTTTAGAAGTTGTTTTAATTTTTATTGACTTGCTTAAATTCTAATCCAATTTTAATTAAGGTTGAATCTGTGTATATCATCATTTCTGTAGGTTATGATGTATCAAATAATGACAGTCTCCCTGATTTCTCAAACTTCTCCCCACTTTTCTGTTAGGGAGAAATTAGTCTCCCAAAAAGTAGGTTGGTACCTGTTATATGAAAGACTCTTTATGTTGTGAAAAATTTAAACAGTTCTCTTAAATTCATCAAATTTCAAATAAACCGAAACGAAAGTTGGTTTTGGTAATTACTGTAAATAAAGTGAAATTGGGTAAATTCACAAAAATCTTTATTATCTAAATATTGTTTTCTTCCCTGACATTATGTTTCAAATTTCGGTTAATATTTCTTTGTATAGACACCTTTTTCCTTGTTAAAGAAGGATATTGTCTGCAAGTTTAGTGAGTTTGTGTAAACTTGATATTATAGTAACTAGAATCATTAAATATGACTTATTAACAAACATTTACATTTATTACATTACGTTAAGTTTGTCAAATATTATTGTTTTAATATACTTTTAGACATTGTATAAACCAAATTTTGAAAAACTAATTGATACTTTGAAGTATGTACATTATCATTAAATGATATTTAAATATAATTTAACATGTACATCAACATACAAATGATAATGAATCTATTCTTGCACATCTAGTCATTGAATCAAACATGTTAAAATTTAAGATAAACAATATCAAATTGTGAATTCGATATTAAATTTGTTTTACATTCCATTAGTACAAGTATTACAATTTGTTTTACAACTGATCAAATTTTTTTAGTTTTGTAATTAATTAAAGAATTGATTGTTTTTCCATTTTTAATTTATAATGTAATTTTAATTATGCACTGGCAGAAAAAAAAATTATTTACCTACCTACCTACCCAACTTCAAAATTTAGGGTCGGGTTAGGGGAAACAAAGATATTTTTAATGATGGCCTCAGAATTACACACATTCATACTCAGGCTCACACACCAACACGATTGCATATTCGAATTTACAAGTTAACATGACTGGATTTTTGAACACGATTACCCTCCATAAGTTTCCGCCTCTTTGTGAAACGCAACTTAGTCTGCTTTTGGGGTTTAGTCCCTGATTTAGTCCGGACTACGTAGGCCTTTTTGAGAAACGGGCCCCTGACTTCTTCTTGAAAAGTACGAGTCTAATTATTATCAGTTTTGGTTTGAGGCATCCGTAGGATAAGAAAAATCGAAATTGTGAAATTTATAACCTTACCATACCTGGGGCCCGTTTTATTTGGACTAAGGTCCGTTTCACTAAAAGGCGTAACTTTGCGCCCGACCTAAGTTAAGCTAAAAATCTACGCCTAGCCATGGGTAGTCGTAACTTTTGGCGTAAGCATAAAATGATAGCTAATTCTGTTGCTGAGAATATCGCTGCTGACTGTAATGTTTAATTGTACAATTTGTCATGTAAATTTGATTAAATTCCTATGAAATAAAGAAAATAGGGCGTTTTGATAGGTGTATCAATTCTTGTATAGAAACTTTCTTACCATGCTTTAAACACATTATTTATATTTACACTTTCCGTAGACATGTTAAACGACATATTTTGACAAACAATCGATAGTTTTCATTCGATTATTTGTATTTAATAATTTGATTTACGTTTCATATTTTTTTAAGTAGACTGAGCAAATGAATAATGCAGAAAATATACATGTACGACGTACATGTAGTGCAAAGGTGTATTTGTATAAGAAATTAGTAGCATTTCATTTTTCTCCCCAACTTCCACGCAAAATATTTGTGATCGGGATTTTTTGAAATTTAAAACTCACTAAATGAATTTATTGGCTTTCATTTTTTCCCTTTTTTTTATTTTATGTTTGATGAGTGAAAGGTGTCATGTACAGGTAGTTAAAAGTAAATCACAACTGTGTTTCAGACTTGTCAAAAGTCTTTATTATACAACCAATGCAAAACACCGACTCCAGTTTCAATAGAATTTTCGTAGGTTACATACACCTATATTACTTTAAAATTTATATGAAGTCTTATTCAATATACTTAATATACATGTAAGTGTACTTATGCAGTTTATGTTGAGTTCACCATACATCGGACACATACATCTTTACCTTGGCTCGGACAACTTTGGTTAAACATTTACAAATAAACGTGCATGCACTTTCGTATTGTTTCATTTATTCCTGAATTAGAACTGATAAAAATTATCGTCAAGAATTTGACAATCACATTGTCAAAGAAATAGCAATATAGGCATCGTAAAATACGCCATCATTAGAAACTTGGTTACACACATTCTGTTGTTGTGGGGTTGTTTTTTGTGGGTTTTTTTTTGGGGGGGGGGGTTGCAAGAAATAAGAAAAGTTCGTTATTTTTAAAATATTATATACGATAATATATAATATATCTATCTCGTATGGTTGTTCGATGTTTGCTTCATATTGTCCGATACCTCGTTAAATAGCTCATTACTCTATTAATTCGCTTTATTTTCTATATATATGTTTTAACAAATTCACTGATTTTCTTTCAATGATTAAACTAGAGGAAACCAGAAAATTTAACTTAATAATTTCGAACATATCCTATTGGCTTGATGAAATATATTCTTCAAATAAAACATTTCAACAAGTGTGATTGTGTCACTAAACAGGATTAATTTTAACAACAATGTACTGAACATAAATGAAACCAATGTGCGTAAATACTTTGGGTCCCTTTCTCTCTCTCTCTCTCTCTCTCTCTCTCTCTCTCTCTCATAAAAATATAAATGACAAGTTTCTATCTTTCTATCTCTCTACACTGATACATGTAAAGGTTTATATCTATCTATCTATCTATCTATCTATCTATCTATCTATCTGTCTGTCTGTCTGTCTGTCTGTCTGTATGCGCATGTGCATAAGCTCGTTCCAAAGTACGTAAGTCTGGCCTTAACTAAGTCCGATACTAGTATTTACGGCCAGCCGTACGCCTCTTAGTGAAACGCAATTTACGCCGGACTAAATTTTGGCGTACGCCCTGAGGCCTAACTTAAGTTTCGTCGTATCTTACGCCTTTTAGTGAAACGGGCCCCTGGGCCTTATGAGCGGGACCAAATATGCAAAAAAGGCCAACTTTTCAAAAATCTTCTTCTCCACTCCTAGACTTGTGGGGAAAAAACCCCCTAAAATCCATTGTTATAATGTCCTTGAAGCCCTTTACTAAAATTGTGAAATTTATGGTCTCTGGATCAGCGGTTTAGGTCCTAGTGCGGGGCCAAGATACATGTATAGTGAATATGTATTAAATTTTAGAAAATCTTCTTCTCTACTCACATATATATTTGAGGAAAACTAAATGCATAATTATGATGTCCATGAGGCCTTCTGCGTAAATTATGAAATTCATGGCCCCCGGGTCATGGGTTTAGGCACTAGGGCTGGGCTAATATGGCCATATTGTAAAAATGTATTTGAATCTTTAAAAATCTTCTCTTCTCCCATATACATGTATATTTGAAAAATCAAATGATGGTTATGATGTTGATAAAGCCCTCTACCTAAATTGTGAAATTCATGAAGAGTCAGGGGTTCAACCCTCAGGGTGTGGCAAATATGACCATTAGTAAAATTGAGTAATTTTAAATCTAAGAAAATCTTCTCTACTTCCATCTTTATTTGAAAAATTCTAAATGCATGGTTATGATGTCAATGTAGCCTTCTACCTAAACTGTGAAATTTATGGCTCCTATCAAGGTTTCAGGCACAAGAGCGAGGGAAATATGGCCATATATATTGAAAATGTATTAAATCTTCGAAAATCTTGTTTTTTTAAATCCAGTATGTGTTGCATGGTTATAATGACCTTGAAACCCTCTTCTTAATTTGTGAAATTCATGACCCCTGGATCAGGAGTTAAGACTCTTGGGTAAGGCCACTATGGCCACATAGTGAAAATGTATAATTTTGTATTATATTTTCTTCTGTACTTTTACAGTTGCGGGATATAAACTAAATGCTTTGTTAAAATGTTCACAACGTCCCCGTCTTAAATTGTAAAATTCCCTGCCCATAGGACAGGGGTTGAGGCTTTTTATTTTTCATTTTCTTCGTGTGTGTGTGTGTGTGTGTGTGTGTGTGTGTGTGTGACAAATATGTACATTTCGTGAACATGTATTTTTTTTAGGTCACTTCCGTCACTCGGGTAACCTATTGCCGTTGGTCGTGCATTGTCCATTAATAATTTTACATTTTTTAACTTCATCTTGAGAAATTTCCTGGACATTGTGTGCCTGTAAAAATAAACTGCATGCATATTGTTTGCATTATAAATGAAACTGTCAATATTATCAAAGATTGACCATTAAAAGCCTCCAGGTCCGTTTTTCCAAAGTTTACAATTTTTGTCTCCTAGAGCTAGGGTATTAATAAAGCAGGAGTAACAGTAAGAGGAGCTACTGTCTTGGATTAGGGTTTTTATTCCAAAATGAAGCTTAACATGCAAAGATGGGACTCCCAGACAGGTCCATCTAAATGTTATGGTACTCAGGTAACCGTAAAGGCATGTGTGCCTCTTCTTATTATATGTAGTGTACAGAACATGACTCATATTCTCAAATTTCATTTTTTGTGTTTTAGGACTCGGTTGGGTGATGATGACGATCTCCTTTATTGTGACCTGGTACTACAACACTGTGATTTCTTGGGTCATTTATTATTTTGTCCATGCATTCTTTCCCAAGATTCCATGGTCCACGTGTGATAACTGGTGGAACACGGATCACTGCATCGTCAGTCATAAGGACAGACTGACACTGAACAAAACCGCTGGTGGAGTCAACCAATCCTTTACAGGACTGTTGGCAAATGGGTCGACTATTTCCTACAAATATAACACTACTTATGATAATCAAAGTTTGACCTATAACACGGCAGCATACGAGTTTTGGGAGTACGTGTAAAGTTATAAAAATATGTTATCCTTTATATCCAACATATTTAACGTATTTCTGATAACTCTAGTTTGCAAAAGATGTCTGATAAAAAATATAATGTGACAAGAAAATCGTTTGTTTTATATATATATATATATGTGTGTGTGTGTGTGTGTGAAGAGAAGTTAATAATGAACTTTAAAATAAAAAAAAATATGATTCCAGTGATAATAACGTTATTTCTTGTCACAACAGGTTTAATGTTCTGAGACGTTCCAAGGGTATTGAAGAGTTAGGATCTGTTCAGTGGCATCTGGTCCTAGTTTTACTTGCCTCCTGGATCTTAACGTTCTGTTGTCTAATTAAAGGCGTGCGTTCGTTAGGAAAGGTACACATTAACGTAATTTTGTAAAGTAATATAAAGACTGTACTCCAAAGATTTGTGTTATGAATGTTTTAACATGTATATTTTTCATTATTTTAGGTTGTATATGTGACGGTCATTTTACCGTACATTCTTCTGACAGTCATCCTAATAAGAGGCTTGATGCTAGATGGCGCTACCGATGGAATAACGTTTTACCTGAAGCCAAACTTTTCCAAAGTTTTTAATTTTCAAGTCAGTAAAAAATGTGCAAACTAACAATTTTTTTTCAGGTTTTTTATATGAACTTACCAAGAGATTTTGACATTCTAGTAAATAAATTCGAGATGCATTCCATGTAATAAACAATTTTTATTTTACTTAAACAGATTATTTATCAAATTTAAATAAAGATCTGTGGTGTACATGTTTCTGTATGTAATTTTAATATTTCACCTGTCTTACACATCTTATACGGTTGCAGGTGTGGGTGGAAGCAGGTATGCAAGTATTTTTTTCACTTGGCCCGGCCTGGGGTGGGATCATTACAATGTCCAGTTACAATAACTTTAACAACCAGTGTATTAAGTGAGTAAACAACGTAAATAAGAGTATTAAAAATATCGCAAAAATATGTAGTAAACACTACTTAAAAATACAAAAGTACAAAAATGCCCGTTTTCTTTCATAAATGGTGATATTTTCATTGAGAAATATTGTAAAAATCAGTCAATTTGTTATGCGAGGTTTACAATAGACTGTCTTTCGTATCATTTAGGGATGCGTGGATAGGTACTTTAGTCGACGGACTGACGAGTTTCTACGCTGGATTTGTTGTTTTTTCCATTCTGGGATTTATGGCTAAAGATGTAGGCCTTACAATGGAAGAAATTTCAAAATTGGCAACTGGTAATAATGATATTATGCAAAGAGTCTTATTACGTGAAAATAATCTTCATTAAAAGAAATTTAAGTTCTGCAAGTACATGTACATGCAATTTGGCTATATGTCCTTTGATGTTTTGGAATTCTAATCTTGTTTTTATATATAAATGTGAGATAATCTGCATGTAATGACGAGCAAGGATCTGATTTAAACTGAGAGGGCTGACCTAGTGTAAATAAAAATGAACCCATGTTTAATTTAACCTTTTGTATATTAACACGTAACAAATAATAATCTATAGATGTTTATTTCTGCTTTTTTCATAAATATGAATGAAAGATCTTTATGCCAAAAGCGGATACACAAGAAAGGTGAATGTTTCTGTATCTTGAAAATTACCAATTACCTCAGGTGATGACGGTCTTTAAGAGTTGAGCCCGTTGAATTTTCAACTTCATTAAATTTTAAGTATATGCCTTGTTACTATGTATCTCACAGACAAATCGGTGAAAAAATTATCCACTTAGCTTACTGGATTAAATACTTATTTGCAGGTAGTCTGTGGCTGAAATTACATGTGTATAAATTAGTTAGGTAACGTACTTATAAATCTTTGCAGATAAACTTCAAACGTTAAATTACAAAACTACAAACATTTCAAAAATGTTATATCTATGACAGGACCGGGGCTAGTGTTTGTGGCGTACCCGGAAGCACTGACGAAACTACCGATGCCCCACTTGTGGGGAGTGCTGTTTTTCTTTATGTTAATAACGGTTGGCGTGGACAGTCAGGTAAATTAAACTATTCAGTTTTAGCTTTCAGGTGTGAACTTGATACTTGACAAATGTATACATTCTATTTTCTATCTTCTCTTCTAATAACCCCTGACTTTATAAGTAAAGCCGACTGACTGTATGTACATGTACACATAAGCAAGATATGACATTAAGTATTTCAAGGACAGAATATAATTTATAGTTCAGTGGTTCTGAACGCAAAACGTGTAATTGAGACATGCAGCCCAAAATTTGTGATACAGAATGTTTTTATAACATTTAAACTTTGGTTTAACATTCTAATATTTGACCGTGTCCTGAACGCTCAGGTTGGTTTACAAAGGAGAAATTCTTTCCAAATCCCATAAATTTTAGTCACCCTACTGTGAATTAATATAAATGGAAAATTTAAAGGTTAAGATATTAAAACAGCTTTTTAGAAAGCAGGCATCTTTGGGATTCATAAACTCATTTTAAATAAAACATACTGTTCTCGCATTCTAAACTTCCTCTCTTTTTTGCCAAAATATTTCCTTTGATATTGATATTGATTTTAGTTTGAGTCTCTTTTAAACTCGAGATGTCATGGGTACAGTTTAAGACATTTCAATACAAGTAGGTTTCTGGATTATTTTTACACAATCTTTAAATTTTTTTACCACAAGATGTTATTGCCCGTTTCAGAATGCCACTTTTTATGTTTTACCAATTTTAATATAGTTATTAGCCGGTCATTTTGGAAGATTGTTCTGTACAATTCTAAATTAAATTTTTGGGCACTTTTTTATTCAATGTTAATTAGTTATGGAAAAGAAGAAGAATGAAATATAAAAAGCTTAAACGAGACAAGCAAAGCTGCCCTGGAATGCCCTCCTTATGCGAATAAAGCTGGTCAAAATATACTTTCAGACAAAAGGCTCTTACAGATCCCTATTAATGACGATTAATTGAATTAACTCTTAATATTTTGTTGCTTTTTTCTTTAAGTTTGGGAATGTAGAGACAGTTTCTAGTGGCGTGGCTGACATATTCCCAAAGCAACTGAATTCACACAGAGTTCTCTTAACTGCATTTTTGTGTACCCTTTTCTTTGTGTTGGGAATTCCTTTTACAACAAACGTAATTATTATTTTTTATTTCATTACAGATTACTAAAATCTTCAATATGTTTTGCTTTATGATGTTACAACTGTTCTGTATTTTTTTTTCTTCTAATCGTGTTTTAAAGCAAAAACATGAATTTCTGCGTTTGATTAGAAGTGGGGTTTTTTTTCTCTAGGGCGGTATCTACATTTTTCAGCTGATAGATTGGTATTCTTCAAGCTTATGCATTATGTTTTCGGCCTTCTTAGAGTGTGTCATAATCACCTGGATCTACGGTAAGTAAAGAATTATATTGTATTATAAATTGTAGACATAATTACATGTTCTATGAAAGTCTTGTATTTACATTATACCCTGCTGAATGTTTTTTGATTTGCGATAGATCGTATTGAAATAACTTTAAGTACTTACATAATTTTTGAACTCAAAGACAAATTGATTAAGTTGTAAAAAGACGGTGTTGATTATTATAATAAAAACATCAACAGATAAACAACTTTTGTTTAAATGTATTAAATGAAATCTTTTTTCAAGGCACAGAACGTTTTAATCGAGATATACAGATGATGATAGGAAAACCAGTACCTATCATTATAAGAATTAGCTGGTGTTTGGTTACCCCAATTGTCTTGTTGGTAAGAACATAATATGCTTAACATATCTTTAATTAAATAAACTGCTTAAAACATCCTAATAAACCAACACAATCCCCGGTTCAGAAGGTTGTGAAACTTGACAATTATCGAACAAAGAGACAATTATGAACTTTCTCCATCTTCTATAACAACGTTAACAAATGATTTAAATTTTTTTTGACTTTCATTTAATACAAAATGTTTATGTTGGAATAACTATTGGCGCGCAAGATAATAACTATTTAAAATTCCTTATGCTATAAACATTTTTTTACGCAATATCATAAGATGTGTTGTGTTTTGTTCTAACTAAAATATTTTAATTGGCTATAAAAGTGTGTATTCATTCTTGTATTGTTGGATACTTTTAAAGAGAAATAATTGCCGTCACTTTTACAGCTAATAGATTTTTTAATAGAATTTTGTGAAACTTCACAATTCTTTTACTCTGTAGGCCCTCTTTTTGACAACATGTGCCGAGTACAGTCCTCCTAACTCGGCTAGCTACACGTATCCAGACTTCGCCATCGCCGTTGGTCAGTTTTTAGCCATACTACCTATGTTACCGGTTCCTGTTGTGATCATTTGGGGACTCGTTCATTCGGAAGGAACATTTGTGCAGGTAAGGTACTGGAAGCGTCATTGTTTCATATAGTAATATATTCATCCAATTTTATAACTTATTAGTATGCAGAAGGTCGTCTGCTCAATCCTCAGCCCCAATTGACTGTTCATTTTGGGCTTCGTCGGAAACCCACTCCAAATCTCGCATACGGTCACCGACCGTTGACCAACTTTATAATTTTTTTCATTCATTTGAATAATTTATCTTATCCAATCACTAATGAGAAAGCTAAACTGTAGATTTTGAAGGCACCAAAACAAAGTATATGAAAATATGATACTGTTTATGTATAATTATTATATGATTAAATGAACCGATGACACTGTGTATGTATGATGAATACCGCGATTGGTAAAATTTCCATCATAAACGCATGTAGGAGCATATACCTTTAATTGAGGGCACCGGTTAAAAATAATATAAATGAGACATGATTAAATCATAAATGTTTGACAGATCTCGATTTTTTTCTCTTAAAATAAGTATTTTCTTGTATAAAGACTAGCACTGGTACCTGTTAAAAGGACAATCTAATTTAATCTAGAATAAGAATTTTTCCTGATTTGTAGAGGATTAAAACCCTTGCTAATCCGGATTCTAGCTGGGGACCCAACAGCAAACTTCATTGGCAGACGTACAGAGTGTATGAATACAGAGGAAGCCTGATCAACAGAATCCGGGTCAATTTGCTTGGAGACCGTCACCGATGTTGACAATCTTGATAGTGCAACCAGTTGTTTGAGATATTTGAATGCTAAGCTGTCATTTGTTTATATTTACATTTGCAAATATGTTTCCTTATATGAACCTATAGAATAGCGAAAACATTCAATTAAGAATTAAACAACGTTATTTAGTGAACATGGCGTTATCACTAAATAATCGTTGTTTATTACTTATATTTGTATTTTACTACTTGCAAATACCCTGTATTAGCCTTAACCTTGACATTTAGCTATTGCATAAAAAATAAACGTTCAGACTGTAATGTATGTTTTATTTTTTAACTCGCATAGATTAATTAAATACAGATATGGAAATCGTTTTGATCGGATGATTTAAGACACCTAAAATGTCACACAACTTTGGAACGTCTCTTTGGTAAGTGGATTTCCTTTTTTTTTTATCACATAAGAACATATCATGTTAAAACGCATGAGAAAAGAACCAATGTTGACAAGTCCAGTGAGTGTGACGTCACACTAAAATTGTTAATGGCTGCTGTTTAAGATCGAGATGTACAGAAATAGAATTAAAACTAGAGACGAGCTCGTTGCAAGCAACGATTAGGTTTTCCCTCGTAGCTGCGTCATACTTGTGACGCATTACAAAAAATTGATAGCTGACCATCGTACAATATTAGATGTGTTAACACTGAAAAACAAAGTATTATATTTCTGTGACCGTGTAGATTTTACGGTGATAGAGAATTCGTCTGGATCTGCATCGGTCGTGTGCAGTACGAACCGGGTGAGGGAATGTTGGCGTAAAGTGTATAAGGTTGTGGCGCGCTGTGGGCCGTAAGCTAAAACGAAGGGTAGGTTTGCCGTATTCCCGAAGGTCCACCAGTATACAGTTCCAGAGAAATAAACAGGCAATTGATGCAGGATTCCACATTATTGGACGAGACTCAACGATGGCAACATTATAACAATTTAACAGACAGACATGTTACAAACAAGTCGGATATGGCCAGAAGTGGCCTCTGGACTCAAGACTCTGGGAGAGTCGGACGTGGCGGGGCTGGCCGCCGTATTCCAGACTGCGCATTGACAATTGTACATAACTATTTATAAGAATTTTAACAATGAGAATAAATTGCAATTAACAGGTAATGATATAAGTAAGCTGAGTGAAAGGTTCACAGATATAAAATAATTAAATAAACTCAATGAGTCTTTGATGTCCAAGAAATGAAAATCTGATAATTGCACAATGTTGTTTTAAGAGATTAACAGTCCTTGAGACATGACACTCTGTCTCTATAAAGTCTAATAAGTGTCAATCACTAAATAAACAAAAGTAACTATGTAAGAAATAAACTGTGAGAAAAAATTACGAAACAGATGTTGAATTTTACAAGTAAAGTAAAAAAAAAAATTATAATTGAACAGTGCATTTTGCACGATGATACTACATGTTTATAAGCAAATACAGATCTTAACACGTTGTCTCTAGTTTGATTCGCCGCATTTTATTCACAGAGTAGGACTGTGGTTATGCCCGGTACGATGGTAAAAAGACCACTGGCAAACGTTTTACACGCATTTTTATCGAACGCAAGCGCCAATGAATCTATCAGTATATATGCGGAGATCCTGGAAATTTTACAAGGGGTTTTGAAGAATAATTTTGTATTTCGAGGAGGGGGAACATGCGCGGATCAGAAAATTTTTCCGGGGTGGGGGTTGAAAAGTCAGACGGTTATTTGAGTTTGCCAAGGGATGTCCGAGGCATATTTGGTAAGTTTATAATGTACACGTAATTGAAAGAAATTTCGCTGGGGGGGGGGGGGGGTCTGGAACCCTTCCCCTTCTAGATCCGCGCACGGAGAAGACCGATGCCGGTAATTTTACTGTTATTTTAACCATTTTTATTTAATTATTCATGTTCATAATTATCAGAAAACCAATATTACCTTTCAAAGCAGTTAAAACTTAAAACTTAAGATACGAACCATTTAGTCTCGGTGAGTATTGCGTCCGCGTACGAAAATAATGGCAATTTTCAAGAAATTCGGATGGACGATCTGTGTCCTAGGTCGTCCATCCGATTCTTTTTCTGACTAAAAGCTACAGACCTGCAGTTAAAGATTTTCAAACTCTTATTGATTATGTCAATTTGTTTGTCTCAAAGAATCAATAAAGTTTTACCTTAAAAAAAAGAAAGAAATCGGGCACAATTTTCAATGTTAGCATTTTACAATTTTATGGTCTAATAAAATTTCAAGAAACAACTCTTCATTGCTTTATCCGAAATATTGCATGAAAAAAATTTACATCGCATTTTTTAAATTACAAAAGGATATTCAAAATGAACTTGGATTAACCGCTAACAAACAGGCATAAAGAGAGACTGAGAACCAATTCCTTCTCTTTTTTTTTTACATCAAAAGAAATTCAAAAATAAATCAAAATATATATTTTTTCTTTGTATGCGTTAATGAAAATGTAGATCAGCAAGGGGTTCGTTTTCGTGCAAGCACCTACATAACAGATTGTTACACGGGTCTACAACGATGACAAATATCGAAAAGGCAATATTGTGGGTAAAGGATGAATGTGTAGTTGGTTGTTTAAGTTTATTTTTGATACATGTAATAATATTTATCTGGATCGGTTATGTTTGTTAGTTTGTTTTGATTATTAAAGAGGGGAATAAAGAAATGAGTAATTTCCAAGCACGTAGCATCGTTTTTGAAAGTGGGGGGGGGGGGGGCAAACTCATCCAACAAATCTTGACAAGCAAAAAAAGAAAAAAAATTGAATTTTCCAAAATTTTCAAAAATTCACTCATAATTTCATTCATGATTTTCATACCATTTTTTTTACATGCTACCAAAATGGGGTTGGGGGGGGGGGCAACTCCATGATAATTCAATTTTTTAATGTAAATTTTATAAAAATAGTTGCTTCGAGAAAAAGTGGGGAGAGGACATCTTTATGTCATATAACATGTGAAACTGATTTCATTCCACCCACAAGCTGGAAATAATGAAATAATTTTAATGAAAACAATATAAATAGACGTCATAAATCCCATATCAAACGCCATATAACCACTTGATTCTGCGCGTCTTTTTAATGAATTTATAAACAACGGCAAATTTAAAGGTAATGTTAGCTGCAAGTCTGTAGACCTTGTATGAAAAATTTCGGATGGTAGTCAATTTTTCCGGGATACAGACAGAGCGGTACATATATGCAGCTAAGGTAACTAAGAATGATCCCAATAAAATACTTTGTTGAGTAATGCAAGCTTTTAAGAAAGCAATACTTACATTTGTTTAAAATATAACACCCAAATACTTCGTCTTACATTCGCTATTTGTAGAACAAGCAGAACCAGTATCAGTCTGACCGGCCTCATCATATACATTGTTGGAATTTTATTGTCCTAGCATTGCAATGCTCTGCATGTACACAATTTCTTTTAAAATTTAAACACTTAAAGTGTTCATCTATATGGCTACACATAACGTACACACGTGATTCAAAATAACCCAGACGGAAAACGGTAAAGAATTCAGTCATTGAGTCTACGTTTTATAGAACTTGTAAGAAAACACAATGCGGGTCTGAATGTTTGTTGATATGTCAATCTATCAATATACAGTTTGTTAATTATTTTCTATTGCTAAGGCTACAGCGTATTTGATGAACAATGAACAACATTTTTTCCATGCCACTTTTTTCCATGGAAGATAGCGAATACAAGTATAAAGCATTTATAAAATTTATTTAATTACCTCTTTAGAATTGTGTATGGAATAAATAATTTATAAGTTGCTGCTGAAGGTTGTTTGGTATTTTCGTTTGTAGATGCTTTGCAAGTAAAAAACCTGAAACGCAGGGCAAGTCATAATTAATATCCCTAATAACCGTAACTTAAAACTAGCGGCTTTGGATTCAAATATTATCGTATACGAATATTAAGTTCACTTTTTAAAATCATCTCCACGATGATAATTATATTATATCCATTGCAAATCAGTATTTTTTTTTTTTTGCTTTAAAAGAATTGTTCTATCGGGAGCAATCCCGCGTTCGTTTAAATTGTCATGTCAGTAATACACATTGTGCTTTATATGACGGCGGTGTATACGTATTGTAGAAAAGTTGAGTTTAATTACCATGCATTGGAACCATTTTATTAACACATCTCCCAGTACTGAAACAGTTCAAAATGTCTCTGTTACAGTAACACAGTGGGGTGTTAATCGTGTACGTCCAGCTCTACAAGCACATGCACTGTCGTCTAGGCGACGGCCTGAATACAGCTAGCGACTCTCCTATCGATCGGTTACCTGAGTCTCGTAATGCATCTAAATATAGACAGGGGCACAGTTATGAAACAAACAACAAAAATAAGGTCAAAGAGGTTTATCTATATGAAATGAAAATGTACATTTGTATAAAAACATTTGGGAATTTTATGTGGAATTATTTTTGCGCGCTACATGTATCAGTTAGTGCATTACAAGAAGCCCTTTCATAACCTCATAAACGTGCGCACCCCCACAAAAATGGACCGAACTGACAACAATTGTTTCTGCAAATACTGACTATAAATTACGAAAACATTAAATTGAATACTATAGAAGGATTCAAAATTAATTTCTTTACAACTTTGCTTCAATAATGCATTAGAAATATTTATTCCATTTTAAGTTATTGACAAGAAACTTTGGACGCCTCTAACTCCCTAATTATAAGGGCCAGCCCCTTTTTTGGTATACCGAATGAAAGGTCTGGGTAAGACCAAGAACTTTTAAAATACATGTTATAACAAATTTTTATCAGGTAGAAAACTAACACGGAAAATACGCGAATTTTTTTGATTTTTTTTCTTACCTTTGTTTCAACATCTATACCACCCCTTTTATTTGCATTTAAATAATAAATAAAATATATCTCGCACAAATTCAATGTATTAGCTTCCAAACCAGCCCATCTTTGAGACTCTGCCAGTCATCGTTAAAGCTAAACCCCCTGGACAAATGAAGTCGTTAAATTTTACTAAAAGGGGAATAACTCAAAACCGGATAGGAATTTTCCTCAACTAAAATATGCAACGACAACATCACGCGGCATGTTATCAGTCCTGAAAATTTCAAAACAATCGGTGAACTAACGAGCGAAATATTAAGGATCAAAGTTGGCGTCTAGAAGAAAAAAAAAAATAATAAGAAATTTGAAAATTTTTCAGAATAATAGTAAGGTTTTCCGCTGAGAGCGGAAAACCTTAATGACTTTGAAGGAAAATTTTATGGAAATCGATGCAAGGAATTGATAAAATAACACCACGGAGTTTATATTTGGTGTTTAATGTCAGTTGGATAGCAAAAAAAAAAAAGAAAATCTAGAATACTCGTTGCCATCCTTTCGCTTCGCTCGCTACGTTTAACGCTCGCGAAGCTCACTGGTAGGATTTTTGCCTGTTTCTCATTTATTTACAACAAATTGATAAAATCGCCGACTCCTGTGATGAGACGGGCATTTTGATAATGGCGTGTGATTCTTTTTGTTGACATAAAACCGAATGGTAAGAACTTTGATATGTCAAGTTATTATGTGTTAACATTAAAATTAAATGATAAAGTGAAAAATATCTTGCAAATAAACTTGATGTCTCAAACAAAATCAAATTCTGCTACTTAACCTTTTTTAACGCTATAAAAAAAGTTTTTGTATTTATTTATCTTTTTTTTTTTTTACCTTTTTTATAAATGATGAAAGAGGGCTGTCATATATAGTCAAGGAAGGCCTGGAATATTCAGCCGAGATGGAAAACTACCTATTAATTTAATGCAGGTTACGTACTCATTGTTGATTTAAAAATTTAAAAAAATTATTTATATGACTTGATCTATTTTAATTTTACAACTTGAATAAATATTTATTGGTTTAAATCATTACAGATTATTTGAGACAAATTAATTTAATAGTATTTAACTTTTACAAGGTCCTGTTTGTTGGCATCACCACCAAGTTTCATCCAGTCTGGGGTAGTGGTTGGTTCGAATTTTACAGAGGAATATATAGAGAAACATCTTTAAAGATCTTCTTCTCGGAAACTGATTGGGCAGAAAAGCTGCAACTTGTGTGGAAGCATCCTCAAGTAGGGAAGATTTAAGTTTGTTAAAGTCATGATCCCCAGGGGTAGGGTGGGGCAACAATTGGGGGGGGGGTGTAAAATTTTTACATAAGAATTTATAGGGAATTTTTTTTAAAAAATCATCTTCTAAAACACAATTTGTCTACAAAAGCTGTAACTTTTGTCAGTTCAGATAGTGTAGATTAAAATTTGTCAAAATCATAATCTCCAGGAGTAGGGTTGGGCCATCCCGGAGGGGGGGGGGCAAATTTTACAAATTGAAAAAAAAATAGATTATTCTCTTGACAAAAACTTTGTTATTATATACGGTTTTACTTTAGACTGTGGCCTCTTAACAATTCTTGACAATTCTTTAGCCTCATAAGGAGTTCTAAGTTTGATGTAGGTTTAACAGTTGTTTAAGTATGATCAATGATCATAAAGATAAAAATATGCAAGGGAGTTTTTTTACAGGATCTATTATACAACATTGTTCAGATATTTTGTATATGACTACGTAAAGCTGCTTTTATTATGTCTATTGTTGCTCAGGTGAGCGATGTGGCCCATGGGCCTCATATTTTTTCTGTGGGGACAGCCAGGCTGACGGCACATTCCAGACCGTACAAGACTTGTAATAAAGTACTATTTAGTATAAAATATATTGATATTGGCAGATCGAGACATAATAATTTCTGGGTTTTTTTGTTTTGTCGCAAATTTTTAATCTGATTTATTTTTTTAAACGCGTTTACAACACAACATCATTGGGTTTCGGAAAGATATATAAAGGATTTTAATCGAATGTTCGCGATCACTTATATCGGAAAAGGGTGGTCTATTGTACTTGCCCTTGTTGAACTTGTTGTTACCTGTGATACAGTATATTTTACTATCTAAAAGCCTTTGATGACTGATACTTAGTACTTGATTTAAATTGTTATTAATTTAATGGCGAAAGGTATTATATATGCTGAAAATGAGAGTAATTCAATGTCTTTTGTTAGATGTAATTGATGATATTGATGATAAATACAGAATTAGTACATGTAGTACACGTCTATACATGGTATGTGGTGATAACGAACAATTTTCAAAATCAAAAGTCCAAAGAAAATATACAAAAAATAGGAGCAGAGCTAACACGGACCTCTAAAAAAAATTAGAGGTAAGATCAGGTGCCATGGGGGAGTGAGCATCCTCTGCTGACCGGTCACACCCGCCGTGTGCTCTTTGTCGTAATCGGAAACAACTATATGCATTTTATTGTATCAACCTAGTGTACATGCACATTATGTTGCATTTTCTGTGTTTTAAACTTTAATGCACAGGTATTTAAAATGAATTTTGAATAGATATGTTTTCATTGTTTAGATTAAATGATATGCAATGTTTCAATTTTTTAAAAACTTTTATGCTTTTAGAACTCTTGAAAAAGAATTAGATGATATGTACAATCAAATAGCAAAAGGTGCACAAATTAGGTCGAAAGCTCAGTGGGTAGGACAAGGTGAAAGAAATACCATTTTTTTTCTCAGTATGGAAAAGAAAAATCAGATAAACAATACAATATATGAAATAAATAATGATAATGGCAAGTTTTCTTTAAACTCTGAAATGTTGAACGAAATGTGTAATTTTTATGAAAATCTTTATAAAAGTACGCCAATAGAAGATACTAACATATCAAACTATTTACTGTTGATGTCAAACTTACAACACTAGATGAAAATGGAAAACAAAACATTGATACATTACCATCAATAGACGAATGTAAAGAAGCGGTTTTTAACATGAAAAATAACAAGTCTCCGGGTTTAGATGCATGCGCGGATCTAGAGGGGGGGGGGGGGGTCGGGGGGGGGGGTCCCGACCCCCTCTGGAAAATGAAAATTTATTAAATTTACATAGTAAAATTATCGCAAATATGCCTCGGACCCCCCCTGGAAAACACAATTACCCTTCGGACCCCCCCTGGAAAAATTTTCTGGATCCGCGCATGAGATAAAATACCATGCGAGTTCTATAAATGTTTTTGAAGAGATATTGGCTCTTTATTTTATGAAGTATTATTATCCGTATTTGATAATTTCACAACGCTTATCTCTATTACCCTCTATAGACCGTTAAGTGTAACAAATACAGATTACAAAATTACTGCCTTCATATTTGCAAGACGATTACAAAAAGTTATTGATAAATTAATAAGCAAAGAGCAATCTGCATACATCAAAGGGCGATTTATTGGAATAAATGCTTGAGTTGTTTTTAGATATTTATGAATATTGCATGGAATATGCAAATGATGGTATTCTTTTATTTATAGATTTTGAAAAAGCGGTGGAATGGAATTTTTTATTTCACGTTCTTAAAAAATTTAATTTTGGGGATAAATTTATTACCTGGGTAAAAATTTTGTATACAAATAATTGTATACAAATAAAAATAACTGTTGGGTTTCAAAAACTTGCTCTATGTCTAGAGGAATAAGACAGGGTTGTCCTATTTCAGCTTTGTTGTATTTATTCGTAGCAGAAATATTATCTTTGAAACTAAAAAATAATTATCAAATTAAAGGCATTCAACTTAATAACACCTCTACAGAAATAAAAAAATTTACAACATGCAGATGATGTAACCCTAGCTTTGAAAAATGTAAAGTCACTAGAAAAGGCAATCGAAACTGTTGAAATTTTTTGCAAGCATGCTGGATCAAAAATTAATTAAAACACAGTGCATACTCTTAGGAAATCTAAAAGACAGGTACACAGAAGTTTGTAATATAAGTGTTACCAACAATGCTGTTCGTTGTTTAGGTATCTTCATTGGACATAACAAGGAACAATGTTATAATTTTAATTGGTTAGAAATCTATGAAGATATGGAGAAAAGAAAGTTAACAATTTTTGGAAAAACTTGTGTTGTTAACTCCTTAGCCGTATCAAAATTAATATATGTTGGTTCAATTTTACCTATTCCAGAAAACGATTTATTGAAAAAAATGAAAAATAGTATTTTTAACTTCATATGGAATAAACGTGATATAATTAGGAGAGATACAATGATAGGAAAACAAGAAAATAGTGGTATAGGTTTAGTAGATATAGAGCTAAAACTAAAGCCCCTTAAGGCATCATGGGTTAAACGATTGACTGATGAATCAAATGTCATTAACAACATTGTAAACAGCTACTTGAATCTAATGAAAATAGATTTGAATTATTTACTCACACTGTCTGAAATAAAAACCGAAAACTTTACACTAATATCTAAATTGCCAATTTTTTATAAAGAAATATTTAGTTACTTTAATGAATGTAAAAAGACAATAGATGTATCTAATTTATCAGACGTCAAGTTTGCACAACAGCCATTGTGGAATAACAATTTGTTTCAATACAAGGGCCAAACATTATGTTTTAAGAATTGGATAATAATAATAACTAGACACGATCTCGTTGCGAGCAACGAGGAGGTCTTCCGTCTGATTTTAGAATTTGAGATACATGTACTACCTTGATTTTGCTATTTAACAGCTAAACATGATTTAAAATAGAAGAAAAAGGTCTACATTCTAAGGGCCAGATACTATTTCGTTTCAGGTGTTTAGTTGAAAACATTTAAACCCCTCTTCGTCTCTTATTTGAGGGGTCAGCCCCTTTTTCTTAATATCAAATGAAAGGTCATTTACTTTTAAAGACATTTTGCTCAACAAGTGTTAAGAAATTCGATACCGTTCTTGAGATATCTGAGAAAGAACGTTTTAGGGGCCGGTCCCTTATCTCCTTATTGAGGCCGCTGAACAAAATTTTGAAGGTTGCATATTGTTAAGTACATCATTTTGAGCATCTCTTCTTCTATACTGCATTTCAAAATATTTTTCCTTTTTGAGTTATAAGTGATCAAAGTTTTGGACTTTTGACCCATAAAAACCCCTAAGTACGTAACACATGAGAAAATCATAATACTGTTAGGCTACATAAATGTAAGATAAACATATTTGCTTCTATAATTTATTACAAACTATCCCTTAGTAAAGGGTTATAGATAAAAGACTTTAGAGCCCGCTAGGTCCCTAATTTGAGGGGCCAGCCCCTTTTTCTTGGTATCAAATGAAAGGTCATTTAATATTTAAGACATCTTGTTCAACAAGTGTTTAGAAATTTGTTACCGTTCTTGAGATATCTTAGCTGCAATAATGTAGCCCTCTCCCGATTTTTTTTTTTTTTCTTTGGGAGAGGGCTACAACTCCATAGGATCTCCGTAATGGTGCAAGTGCGGGAGTGATTCACTCCCGCAACGATTTCGTCTCAAATCGTATATAAATGACAATAACATTTGCATTTCTTACCAGAACTCAAACATTGTAGATGTGTGTGGCATAAATTAATCCAAAAATATCAAGTATAGTCCATATATCGGCTATTTTTCGTGTATGTCAACAGCGCAAGTTGAATTTGTACGCCATGTTTACTGACCTTGACCGGTTTTATTTTGGGACAGCCAATGAGAATTCAGGAGCGGATCTTGAGCTGAATATAGGAATTCCCCTATTTTAAACATAATTAACGCGGTAAATATGAATTTTTCATTATATACCATTTCCTTAAATGATGTTTTAGTTAGAACGAGGTAAGATCGCTTATTTACACTGAATTTCACTTTATCAAGCCCAATAAAACTCCAAGCGTAAATCCCACAAAATCACGCGAGAACTGTCATGGCTGCTGAAAAGGACGACTGGTAAACATGCTGATGTGTTTTATCTGGTTTTGATTTATATACGGTTAGTTTGTTCAACCTGAATTAAAAAATCATTTTATTTAAAGGAAGTCAATTATAAAAACGATCTTTTTAGACCGAAGTCGGACGCATTAAAAAATTTATTTTGCACCATTACGGAGATCCTATGGAATTGTAGCCCTCTCCAGTAAACATCAGATATAAAAAAATTCGGAGAGGGCTACATTATTGCAGCTAGAGATATCTGAGAAAGAACGTTTTAGGGGCCGGTCCCTTATCTCCTTATTGGGGCCGCTGAACAAACTTTTGAAGGTTGCATATTGTTAAGTACATCATTTTGAGCATCTCTTCTTCTATACTGCATTTCAAAATATTTTTCCTTTTTGAGTTATAGGTGATCAAAGTTTTGGACTTTTGACCCCTAAAAACCCCTAATTACGTAACACATGAGAAAATGATAATACTGTTAGGCTACATAAATGTAAGATAAACATATTTGCTTCTATAATTTATTACAAAATATCCGTCAGTAAAGGGTTATAGATAAAAGACTTTAGAGCCCTCTAGGTCCCTAATTTGAGGGGCCAGCACCTTTTTCTTGGTATCAAATGAAAGGTCATTTAATATTTAAGACATTTTGTTCAACAAGTGTTTAGAAATTCGTTACCGTTCTTGAGATATCTGAGAAAGAACGTTTTAGGGGCCGGTCCCTTTTCTCCTTATTGGGGCCGCTGAACAAAATTTTGAAGGTTGCATATTGTTAAGTACATCATTTTGAGCATCTCTTCTTCTATATTGCATTTCAAAATATTTTTCCTTTTTGAGTTATAGGTGATCAAAGTTTTGGACTTTTGACCCCTAAAAACCCCTAATTACGTAACACATGAGAAAATGATAATACTGTTAGGCTACATAACTGTAAAATAAACATATTTGCTTCTATAATGTATTACAAAATATCCCTCAGTAAAGGGTTATAGATAAAAAACTTTAGAGCCCTCTAGGTCCCTTATTTGAGGGGCCAGCCCCTTTTTCTTGGTATCAAATGAAACGTCTTGTAAATCTTAACTTTTTTTGCGTTTCATGTTTAATCAAAATATTTTCAAGAAAAGAGATAAACAAAGAAAACCTCGAAAAATGATGACGTTTTTTTAATCTCAATTTTCGGGTCCAGGCGAGCTTCGGCGCCTTTTTAGTCCGATAAAAATGAATGCCTAAAGACACATCTTCAATGTTTCGTCTACAATCCCTGAAAGTTTGAACTCAATATCTTCAATCGTTAAGGAGAAGATCCCAGGACAAGCCGACCCTCTGAAAATCGCTAAAACGTCAATATCTCAAAAACGGAAATGACGTCATCAAAATAAAAAATTGCGTATAAAGTTCAAATCAGTATCTATCATATCTGTAAATTTGATGAAAATCGGTCGAGTCGTTTTTGAGAAATCGCGTGCACAAAATTTGTTGGAAAAAAAAGAAAAATAATGAAGAAAAAGAAACCGAAGAATAACAATAAGGTCTTCCGTTGGATACGGAAGACCTTAATAATAATCAGCGATTAATATTTTGTATGTAAAAGATGTATTTAATGAAAATGGCGTATTTAAATCATTATAGGAATTTTCAGATATTCTGTCAAATAGATCAAATTGGTTGTGTGAGTATAATATAATTCGAAATGTAATTAAGAAAAAGAGTATATTGTTTGATATGAAATGCTGTGTTTTTACTAGAACAGATTTTGTTAATGTATTCAATTTTCATAACGGTGTTCACTGTATCTTAGAGAAAAAGTGTAATTTTTACTACAAAAATATGTTATCAGGAAAGTCTAAACCTCCTTTCCATCAATCTTATTTAGGCAGAAATTATTGTGTAAATAAAGAATATTGGCCAAGCATATATACAAATAAGATAAAGAACATGTATGACAAGCGTTTAAGTGAATTCAACTACAAACTGCTTAACAATATTTTATGTACCAATTCTTTTTTGCAAAAATGTAAATTAAGACGAAATGCAGAATGTGACTATTGTGACCTGTCAAATGAAGATATTAAACATCTTATTTTTGATTGTGATAATGTCAAACAGGTATGGCATCATTTTAATAATGCTTTAAAATTTATTGTTAAATGGAAACATGTTGTAATTGGTTTTTATGTTGAAACAAACCCCAAAGTATTGTTTTATAATACAATTATATCTTATATAGCTTTTAAGATATACAAACTCGAAATGGGATGTAGAATAAAAAACGAGTGTCAAGATGGTTTAAAATTAAAACAATTTGTTAAAAATTCTTTATACATGGATATGGATATCATGCTAGATTTTTCAAAGATGACTATGTTCAAAAATACGGTAAAGCGTTTGACAAAGCTGTTATGAATTACCTTTGTTCTGTCATTTTCATAATTATTATAATGATACCAAATTTCCTAATACCCGGGATATCTGGCTTTTGTAAATGGGTATTGTTGTTAAAGTGAAATAAAGCATAATTATAAAAAAAACAAACAAACAAACAACTTTTATGCTGTTGTTATAGAGAGGAAAGATTCTTATTACGACGTGAAAAAGTTCCAAAATGAATTATAGTATAATCTTCCAAGGAATAATTGAAAAAAGAATTTAATGAAAAATTAAACAATGACTATGAATATAAAAAATAATCGAATTAATAAAATTTGAACATAGTGTTTTTTTTTAAAGCGAAATCGTAAGTAAGGGTTAAAAAAGTTTAAATTATCAGCAGTACATGGACAACTTACAAAAATACACAATATTACGGACATGTCGAGGAAATAATCTAATCCATATTTGGAATTTATTTCTTGTAAGAGATTTTATTTCATAAGGTTTTCCTCATAAATATACATGTAAATGTACATAAACTAAAGAGTTGAGCGACCATGCTTGACTAACTCCCAGTCAAAACAGCACATTATGGTTGTCTTTCCGTTATAGATACTGGGTTACTTTTTTAATTGTCAAATAAATGATGTGAAATGTCAAGGAAAAATAATTTGAAAACTGTCAATGCCGTAGACGTTTTTAAGCTCCAACAAGAAATAGAGAGACTTATTAATGAAAATGATAGACATACAAACCAAAGCCATTATTACATTATATTACAGAGTGATTAAATATGTTGTGCAGCTGCTTTGAATTTAGCAGAACAATGTCCAAATAGAAGACAGTTTCCATAGAAAACCAGTCATCGTTACTGGATTCTGAATCCGATTCCTCGGGTTACCAAAAAAGAGCGGTATGGGGTCGGAAAATAGAGTATCTTCTGTCCCTGTGTGGTTTCAGTGCTGGACTGGGCAATATATGGAGATTATACGTACCCTATCTGTGCATGAGAAATGGAAGAGGTATTCTGATCATATGACATATTGCTATTACCTGGTGCATGCTAAAATGCACAGAGCACATATAATAAATAAGTTTAAAAAATATATAACTTTTTGTGTACTTTTTTATTTGTTCAGGTGCATTTCTAATACCATTCTTCATCGTCTTTATTTTTTGCGGAGTTCCTCTTTACTTCCTAGAAGTTTTCCTGGGACAATTTAGTTGTTAAATTCTGGTCATTGTATGGTCTATATATTATTCAACGACACGAACAAAAAAGTAAAATTTTGTCAATATTTCGGGACCACCCGTCCCTTCTTAGGGACAAAAAAAATAAATGAAATTAATAATAATAATAATACATTTTTAAATAATAAAAAAAAATGAATGGTATTACAACACGGTGATTCCTTGGGTCATTTATTATCTTGTCCATGCATTCTTTCCCAAGATTCTATGGTCAACGTGTGATAACTGGTGAAACACATATCACTACATCGTCAGTCATAAAGATAGACCAACACTGAATAAAACCGCTGTCGACCAAAGCCTGACAGGGCTGATGTTTATTGAAATTGATGTTTCCTCCAAATTCACATATAACACTACCCCTGCTAGTGAGAAATTCCAATATAACACAGCAGCTTTTGAATTTTTGGAGCATATATGAAATACAACATTTTCGCATCATTTTATTTATTTCAATAGATATTTCCTTGCAGTCATGCATTTCATCACTATGCAATTTTGGCTCAACACTCAAAACATTATTCGCTAAAACAAAACCTATTAAAGAAAATTCCTGAATCATGATCTTTCAATAGGTTTAGCGTTCTAAGGCGTTCCGATGGTATTAAACATCCTGGATCTGTTCAGTGGCATCTGGTTCTGGTTTTACTTTCCTCATTGATTATATCATTTGGTTGCTTAATGAAGGGGGTGCATTCAGTTGGAAAAGTAGGCATATATCGGATATCGTTGAAATTATGTAGTATAGAAGTTTTACAACCTGTTACTTTATAGAAGGACATAAAAGCATTGTATTATTTACTTTGCTCGTGATATATATATATATATATATATATATATATATATATATATATATATATATATATAAAATAGTCTTTCTTTTTTCACAACATTTACCTTTTTTAGGTCGTATATGTGACAGTTCTCCTGACAGTTATACTTTTCTGCCTGAAGCTTAACTTTTTTCGAAGTTTTTTTTGTTCGTAACAAAGTTCCTAACAAATAAAGAACTAATTAAGTTAGATTGTCAGTTATTTTATAGCTGAATTATAATAATGATTTCTGAAAGTTTTACAAGTGATTTTGCTCTTTCATTTGAATTCTGCATTTTAAAAGTGTGGGTAGAGGCAGGAATGCAGGTCGTCGTTTCACTGGGTCCAGCCTTTGTTGGGAACATAACAATGTCAAGTTAAAATACCTTTAACAATAATTGTACGAGGTGAGTGAGTAAGATTTATAAAGTGTTGTAATGCAAAGTTGTGCGATCGTTTTCTCATGTCACAGTATTTTGATCGACGGGCTGACGAGTTTCTACGCTGAATTTGCTGGGTTTTTTTTCCATTCTGGGATTTATGGCTAAAGATGTAGGCCTTACAGTGGAAGAAATTTCTATATTGGCATCTGATATGTATAAAAAAAATATGAGTGCAGTGAGTTTCCAAGAAAAAAATAAACATGTATTAAAATGGAATAAGACAAGGCTGTCCAATATCAGCCATTCTATAAGAAAAAAATAAAGAGTAATGAAAATATACTAGTACAAGATTTTAAGGCTAACTTTAATGAAAAAGAAGTAAAAAAAAAATACCGCATGCCGAAGACATGACATTAACTCTACAAAATATTGAATCACTTAAACATGCTTTGGAAACGGTAAACAAGTTCTGTATTCATGCAGGATCTAAGGTTAACATAAGTAAAATTGAATGTATTGTACTTGGTCCTTTTAAAAGTATGTTTACAGATATCGAGGGAATAACAGTCACGAACAAATCAGTAAAATGTTTAGGTATTCATGTAGGTCATGATAAAATTGAATGTTATAATAAAAATTGAAAGGAAATCCTTTAATATGATAAAGACACTTTATTCGAATCTTGGAAAAGAAGAAAATTAACATTATTTGGGAAATGCACCGTAATAAACTCTTTAGCACTATCAAAACTCATATATGTTGCAAGTATTTTGGAAATTCCCGATGAAGACTATATTAAAAGCATTAATAAATTAATCTATAATTTCATCTGGAATAAAACCGATAGGTTTAAAAGAAATACGTTAATTGGCCATGTAAAGGAAGGTGGACTAGGCATTACTGACGTCGATTCTAAGATTAAAGCGTTAAAAGCCTCATGGGTCCCTAGATTAAAAGAAACTAAACATTGTATTAAGAACTACGTAAATAGTTATTGCACTCCAATCAACATAGACATGGACTATTTAATTAATACAAATGAAAATAAAATTGAAAATTTTGAAAAAATAAAAACTATGCCATTATTCTATAAACAAGCTTTCACATTCTTTAACACATGCAGAGACTTATAAATTAAGCCCGAAAACATTTTTGAAGCAACCGATATGGTCAAACTTGATGTTTTTATATAAAAGGAAAACGATTTTCTTTAAAACTTGGCTTAAAAGTAATATTTTGTTTGTTAAAGACTTATACTCTGAGGTGGGAACTTTAAAATGCCTGAGGAAATAGCAAACGTATTGATAAACAAAAATAACTGGCTGTGCGAATATAGAATAATTAAAATAATTAAGATCAATTTATGAAAACAAATGTGATCTTGGAGTTTGCCGATATATGTGAAAAAGGAATATGTAAATGAGCACTTGTTTTCATTTTCAATAAAAATAATCCAAAAGATTTTGATTACATGTTTATATGTGTATCAAATGAGCTTATAGAAGACCGTAGCTCCTTTATTGTGTGTAATATACTAGCGGAAAAAAGAAACTGTGCATTATAACATTTAGTATAATTTCTCTATATCTATTGTTTGTATTTATAAAATTTAAACAATCGATAATGGTATTGTTTTTGACAATATCGGATGGTAACCGTCCGGGTGCACGGACTTTTTCATGGTTAGTGAGCACCTGTTGTTTATTGAAAAATTTGTACGCACGAGTTTTACGGACCAATACTGTTTGGAATAAGAATTGTAAAGGATTTGTTTAAACTTTTTGGTTAAGGAAATCACTTTAGTTTCAACAAAATTTAGCCCTATGTCATGACACGACTCAACGAAAACCAACGTAATCGTGCTGTTGGGATGCTGCAAGCTGGAATGGCACAAAATACTGTAGCAAGACACTTTGGAGTTCATCGGAACACCATCCAGTCATTATGGAGACGTTTTCAACAACTGGCAACACCCAGGATCGACCGCGCTCTGGGCGACCTCGTGTGACGTCACGTCAACAGGACCACCACATTAGACTTGTGCATCTGCGTTTCCAGACAGCAAGTTTAACTGCCCGTAGCATTCCAGGGCTTCGACCAATTAGTCCAAGAACTGTGCGTAATCGTCTGCGCGAGCAAAAGATCAGACCAAGACGTCCAGCGGTGCGCCCAGTACTGCTTCAACGTCATCGTATCGCCAGACTAGCGTGGTGCACACGATTCAGAATACAGGACTGGGCCAATATTCTGTTCACTGATGAATCCAGATTTCATTTGGATAGCAGGACGGTCGTTGTAGGGTGTATCGTCGCGTTGGGGAGCGTTACCAGGACGCTTGTGTTGTGCAACGTCGACAATTTGGTGGAGGTAGCGTTATGGTGTGGGGTGGAATATCAGCACGTGGAAGGACCCCTCTACAAATTGTCAATGGAAATCTCACCGGCGTACGCTCTCGAGATGAAATTATTCAGCGTCATGTGATACCCTTCATACAGAGACATCAAAATCACACCACTCTGCAGCAAGACAACGCAAGGCCACAGGTTGCACGTGTAGTCACGGACTTGTTTGTTCAACTGAATGTCGATGTCTTGCCTTGGCCAGCTGTTTCCCCCGATTTGTAGCCGATCGAGCACGTCTGAGATGAAATGGAAAGACGTTTACGCCTTTTACCAAATCAGCCAGTGACATTGGCTGATTTAGGCCAGGCTTTAACCAACATCTGGAACAACATCCCTCAAGCATTTCTGAACACTTTAGTGGCATCAATGAGGCGTCGCTGTCAAGCATGCGTGAACGCAAATGGTGGCCACACGCGTTATTAATTTTGTTAATTCAATTTCAAATAACAGTTACTTTCGAGTGTGCTGAAATTGACGTTATTCGACGTTGACATTAATGTGTTATAAGATGTTGTTACGAATACATGTGTCAACAGTATTACAAAAAATATAATTTGTTCATTGTAATTTTTAAATGTTTTTTTTTTTCATATAATAAATAATGCACAGTTTCTTTTTTCCGCTAATATAGTTATATTCTCTTTATTCAGTGACATACATTACGCATTTTCATAATGACGTAGAAACGTCTGCACTATGGAAGAATTCGATTTAACATGTCGTAATTTCAACCCCAATTTTTGAAATAGACAAACGTATATACAGCGATTAACATGAAATGAATTTTGTTGACGATACTCGTTAGAGTCTATTTTGAATTATAAACCTGTTCTTCTCTTATAGTAATTCGGGAACTTTAGCCCAAAATTTGTCTCAGACAGCTGTTTGTTTTGATTCAATTCGGATGAGTTACAGTTTTACAGCTACAGTTTTACACTTTGGACATCCTTCTAACTGCCCATTTCCAAAAACCTTTGCTTCTTATAACTTTACAATGCCTAAATCCAACAAGATTTGAAATGTTTACGTTCGCGAACAGAAAATGTTTTTGTGAAGTCGTACATAAAATGTCTTTTTAAGTGTTGTAATTAACGATAATTTAATAATTATTCAACAGCATTACTTGAAAATGAACAGGGTTTCTCCTTTTACTATGCTTATAAAGTGTACGAAGTTTGATTAACATGCATGCGAGGGTTGTCTTTGAATTTTGCTTAAAAGGCTGAAATGGACACACATACACACACATGCACAGCAGCGATGCTATATCCCCTTCGCAACAAGTTGCGCAAGGGAATAATAAGCAACAAACGATGTAATCCACGTAGAAAGTAAAACCATGACCAGATGCAATTGTACGAAACCAGAATAGTTGTTGATCTAGTGAATAAAATTTCCTTTCGTTTTCATAAGAAATATGTAGTTCTAGTATCAGGAGTAGAGATAGTGCGTAATTATTTCTGAGCGCTTCGGCCAAGGCGTATTTTAGTTCTATTTCGGGGGTTTTAAAGTCTTCGAGTTAGTACTCAGCTAACAAGAATAGATAGGGGTTACCCCATATCCAAGATATTCGACTTTTAAATTAGTTGAATTTTCACTGTGCTCAGCTGATCTTAAGTACTTGATGACAAACTTGATAATAAACTAGTGTATATAGTTCTTCATGTCCGTAGCAAATAATGTCACCAGTAGTGCGTCACAAACAGTGCGCACACCTGTGCTTGCAAGATATATAGTCTGCATGGATGGCGGAAATACGTACCGTAGGTATACGTACAAAGGTATTTAATAATAACTTTCTTTTGCCAGAATAATGGAAATCAAGAAATTTTGGGATAAGCTTTATTAAATGAATATAAAACAGCAGATAAGTATGACTAATGATGTCACATACAGCATTTTCCAATGATAAACCTTGCACTTTATAAATAGTATAGGCAAATGATAGTACTAGAGGAATTTGACATCTCGTGACATAAGTTTGGTGGTTTCCAAGAAAAGTCACTGATAAAGGCTTTATACTAATAGGTTCACCGTTTCTCTGTTGAAACCCAGGAAGTATTTTCATTATCAAACAAGACGTTTATACATTGAGGCATATTTCTGTCTTCACTTGTCCACTCAATGGAATGGATAGACCATTAACAAATCCTCCAGTCGTATCAATATTTCTAATCAACATTACACATGCATTCTTACATACTACCAGTGTTTTGGGTAATCCAGCACAGTTTTGGTCATCATCTAGAATAAATTTTTCAGGAACATTATGAACAGCATTAATTTCAAATATTTCTTCGGTTTCACTACACAAACGTTTAAGTTCAGTATTATGTAGGTCTCTCTCTATCTTCACTGGAAAAATGTGCAGTAACTTTGAAACGTCCTCCGTTGTGACAATTCGTGATGAAAGGATTTCTATGTCCTTTTTGGTTTGGTCACCATTCCTGATGCGATTTAAGAGTGCAGCATACTCTGGGTCTCTTGATTGCCGTTTATTTTCTAAAAGTTCAAACATGTTAAAAAAGTCTTTCCATAAATGAAAAGGGGTTGTACATGTAATGTCAGCAAATATTGCACTTCCATACACTGGCGGTAGCTGATAAAGGTATCCAAACGCTATTATGTGAATGTTTCCAAAATAGGTGTCAGCATTAAGATAATGGCCTTTAATTTCATTAAGACGCAGATATATATGCTCAAGCGTGTATCTTACCATACTTATATCATCTATAATCAAACACTGCACATACTTGAATGTATTACTCAACAACTTGTAGCTTTTGGAGGATAATCGTCTGTACTTTGCATTTGATTTGTCTTTGGTAGAAAGTTGAAGTAAGGTATGTAATGTGTGCCCATTAATGTTGAAGGCAGCTACACCAGTAGGTGCTGCTACTAACACAATTGGGTACTCGTGTGAATTCTGAAAATATTTCTTTACCAAACACAAAAGAAGTGATTTAACAGTTCCTGCACCACCTGTTTAATTGCTTCATGCCTTTTTACTACACCTTCACATAATCAAACACTTCATTGTTTTGAGATGATGCCAGCAACAATATCTTTTTTTGGTAGCCTTCTCCAGACATAGATAAATGTGCTAGTTTTTTTAAACATTTCTACATTAAAGTCACTCTTAGTTTCACTGTTTTCTTTCGCATCATCTAGTATATCAAAAGAGAAAACATCCTCTACTTTAGATACCCCCTCTTCTAAAGCCAGATTATTCAGCTGTTCATTTGATGGCGCAGTAACAAAAAAAAAAACTTCCAGCTGATCATGATCCAAACTCAATAAATGCTTAACAGCATTATCAAACTTTTTGGACAAACTTGTCAACTGCAATAGTTGTTGATTCATCAGGTGTTTCTTGTGACGAAAAGCTTCCATATATGTATTATATGGAGTTAAAATAACAAAAACAACAAGCTGTAATAGTAGCCCTCTTCATCCTTTAATATATCTGGTATATAACACTGAAAACATGCCATTTTTGAACGTTGCATAATTGTCTTCTTTTCACCTGATATTTCTAATGTGTACCTTGGCATACCTTTTGGAGGTTTTGGTATTGTTGATGTTGTCTTATATTTGGTTACAAATTCTGCCAAACACATGTGTTCAAAATTTTCATCATATGGACGATACAGATAGTATTTGTGCAAGTCCATCACAATAAATGCTCACACTGTCTTGTGGCAACTCGTCCAAATCTTTTTTATATTTAAGGATTCTAAAACGTTTCATCAGGGATAATGAATTTTTTATTGCCAACCTAATTAATGTCATTTGCACTTAATGACATGAAAAATGTTGGTGGATCTAGACTTCTTATTTTAGCCATCAGTTTTGAGAGTTCACTTTTCCTGTATGCTGCAGTGCCTCGAAGATTTTTCATGATCATATAATTGTCTGTTTTATTGCTTATGTTTATTGCATTTTTTACATCGTCAACAGTAATGGTAGCGTTCATTTTTTTTTCTTAGTGCTGTACATATTGCATCTTGTAATTTGTGTTGTTCACAAATATGCAGAGCCCAAAACATATACTGAGGTAATGAAGACCACCTTTTGTCTTTGTTTAGTAGACGACATTAAAAATACTGAGTAATTGTAGGTTGTTGTGGTCTGTTGTATCTTAGTCCATGTGTTCCAAATGGATATAAATGAGGAAATGCCAGTTCTTCCAGATATGGTGAGTTAAATATATTGATAGGTCCTCCTGTCATGATGGGCATCTTATACTCAGGATATTCATCAGAATTGTTTGAAAATTGGTAATCTGAAGGAATAAGAGAAATTTCTTGCATTTCAATGTTTCCCTCTGTGGCAGGTGTAGGGTATAACTGGGATTTTTCTATAAAATCTAAGTCCATTTCATCACTCAAGGAAATAAAACACATATTTGAACAAAATTCATTATTCACTTTCAACCATTCCAATGCTTTGTTGATATTTCTTATATTTACAATTTCAGAGTAATTGTCTTTTTTTTTTGCTGAAAATATCTTTACATATGGCAAACCTCTACTTGTTCTTGATAGCTGCAAACACAGAGTTTGTATTGAAATAGGAATATTTATAGACTGTCCTTGCAACCCATACTGTCCTCATGAAGGAAGGCAAACCATATTCATGTATGGATGTATCTGCGATAGTATCTTTATTTCTGTTCTATTGAGATTCAGAAGAACGATTGGTATTTCTCCTGGAAACATGTGCACTTTATCCAAAGGTGACATCTCCCCATTATTCACATATCTAAAACATGTTGAACATACAGCTTTTAAATCTACAATATCAGTAATCTTTGGATTTACATTTAGTAGTCGTTGTTCACATACTGCACAGAATTGTCAATAAGAACTTGTAAAATTCAGAATTTTTTTCAAACCACTCTTTCCATTGTCTATTTGGTGTGCTTCAAAATCGTTAGTTTCAGAAATTGCATAACATGGAGACTCCAAGTAACCATCATTGCTAGAATTTGATTGTCACTTCAATTTTTCAAATCCACTTTTCAAAGTACCGTAACATGCACTCACTGTTATATCATCATTCATCAAAAATTGTCTTGGCACTAAAGGTACAAAAAAATTTGGATGATATTGTGAGTTTTGAATAAATCCAGTTCACATAATTGGGAGAACAAACATTGTTGTTTCTAAATGTTTAAGTGGTTGCACAATTTTGTTGAATAAAAGTCGTTGTCTCAGTTATACTCTGGGTATATTGATAAAATTGGCATTTGTATAGGTGTTGCCAATCCTATAAACTGCCACATTCCTGACCAAGCACCATCAGTTAAAGTTGTTAACAATTCATCTCTGAAAACCATATTAACTTCATTATCGTTAATGATATCTCTGGTTACTGAATGATCTTTTGCTCAAAATGGGGAATAAAGCACTGCCTGCTCATGCACCAATTCTCTGACAGCAGCATTTGTAGGATTTGTGAATTCTTCTTGCAACTGAATTAATGTCACCGCTGTTCTTACTCGTAGTTCAGTTGCCATTCTTTTATTTCCACAGAGAAGTATAGATGCAGCATTAAGGAAACAGTTTCCAATTCCAGTGCAGTTGGTTGGTACAAGATTTTTAGGTGCATCAGTTGGTTTCAAATTAAGTGCAGTGCAGTCAATGGATTGAAACCTAGGTAATGATGTTACTGGGTTAGGAATTGCATACATTTCTAATACAGCCGATATGTGATTCACTAGTGATGATAATTCACTGCAACGATTCTGCACATCACGATGCATAGAATATATTGTTATCAATTAACAATTGTTATTTCCATACTTACGTCGACTCGATATATCCCAGTGAACTTGAAATAAAAGATACCACAAAGTCAGCGTCATCTGTTTCATATTTGGGTATTTTACTGGAAATGGACATTGATGGTAACCTAACAACAAAACTTTAATTTTTCTATAGTCAACTTTCCTTACTTATGTAGCAATATACCTTCATCACCTGCATATGGTGTTTTTGTCTCTCAGTTAATTCGATACGCAAGGGCATGCTCTTTGTATGAAGAGTTTCTAAGACGAGGCAAGCTACTAACTAACAAGTTGATAAAACAGGACTATCAACAGTCTCGTTTAAAGTCATCTTTTCGTAAGTTCTATGGTCGATACGACGACCTTGTCAGCAAATACAATCTTCCACTGAGTCGCATGCTGACTGACGTTTTTCATACTAATTGTTAGACCATAATTAATTACCTAATTGTCTACGGACTTTTGCGGTTTTTATTTTCCCGATTACGACAAAGAGCACACGGCGGGTGTGACCGGTCAGCAGAGGATGCTCACTCCTCCTAGGCACCTGATCCTACCTCTATCTTGGAGGTCCATGTTGCTCTGCTTTGAATTGTATTTCGTTTTATGGATTTTTGAGATGATTGTCATTTTTTTTATAGAACAAATAAGGTGATGAAAATCCTGTTCCCGAGAAGACTGCATCTGTTAAAAAATTGAATTGATCATATTAATTAATGTTTATTAAATAATTCTTACTGTACTATTAAATATAAGTCTTTAACATTCATTGACTTCACTTTATTTTAAATGATTTATAATATACAATGATGGTAATACTTTAAATTACTGCAAATCTCTCTAGCAATAATGTTTATACAGAGAAATTATTATTGACGCTCTAAATCTATAGTTGAAGAGCTTTAATTCAAACATGAACACAAATGCTAAACTATATAGAAATGATTCTAGGAAATTGTTTTCAAAGTACTGGAAAAGGGTTTGCAAGCTTGTTTCAAGTTGTTCGGAATATTTGCATTAGTATTTCATTTTTAGGTATTTAATAATGTAGAGTTCCAGTACAAGGTCAGAAAAAATCAACATTTTAGTGCAAGATAAGCCATTATCCTTCCTTTCCTGGAATACCAATGCGTTTCATCTCTAAAATGATTTGAAAAAAAAAATACAAACTTAATGACAAATTTTTATGTCTACCCACATATATGTTACTCATTGTGACCGTGTTGAGAGCGTAGCCAATAAACACAATTGCATTTTCACTTTAATACCGTTTCCTTTAAAGGGGCATGGTCACGATTTTGGTCAAATTTTTTTCCCCCGATTTTAACGTTTACAATGCTTCAGTAAGGCATTTTTAATAGGCAACCAAAATTTGAGCGTCATTCATTGAGTTATAAGCGAGTTACAGAGCTTACAATTCTTTGCTATGTAAACAAAGCTTTTGTTTACATTTTGAACGTTGAAGTAAAAACTTCAGTTTAAGACCGAAAATGAATGTTGTAAACGTTAGGATCTGTTTATATATGCTTAAAATGAGTAAGAATATGAAAAATCAGCTTGAAAAATATTTTTTACCGGTATATTGAACTTATGTAAACAAACACAGGGCACGAGCCTTGTTTACATGACAAAGAATTGTGAGCCCTGTATCTTGCTTAAAACTTCACTGCTGACTCTCCAATCTCATTTGGTCATTGGAAATGCATTCCTTAAGCATTGTAAATAATAAAAACAGAAAAATAGAATTTGACCAAAATCGTGACCATGCCCCTTTAAAACTGCTAATCTAGATAATTGTCGCCATATCATGTCATTGCCCAGCTCTAGATCAAAACTCAGTAAATGTGTGCTTTATTAAAAAGAATAATCACTATTAGTGTATAATAGATCATTTATTATACTTATTTGAAAAATGAAAAAATATACATAGAACAAGCTGACAATCTAATTAAAATTAGACTTGTAAATCCGCTACTCTACGACACGCTATACAGGATCTAACAACATCCCGTATGGGGTCATCTCAGAGCTACCTTTCAAATAGCCATTGAAATCGCTGCTGTCGTAATCTTGGGTGGTAGTTCCGATATATGTTTCTTTATCACCCATGAACCTAAACCCCCGAGGTGCCTCATGTAGTAAACAAAGTGGCAAAGTGCATGTGTCGATTCTTAGTTAATGTAATTGTTATTTGTATGTTTCATGGTAGAATAGCAGATTGGACGGATTTCATACACAATTTTGGCAGAAAAAACTTAACTCGGCATAAAATAGACGAGCATTAGAGATTGAAGAGATTTGTCTCTCAGTTAATTCGATACGCAAGGGCATGCTCTTCATTTAAACAGTTTCTAAGGCGAGGCAAGCTACTGACAAACAAGTTGATAAAACAGGACTATATACAGTCTCGTTTGAAGTCATCTTTTTGTAAATTCTATGGTCGATACAACGACCTTGTCAGCAAATACAATCTTCCACTTGGTCGCATGGACGTTTTTCATACTAATTGTTAGACCATAATTAATCACCTAATTGTCTACTGACTTTTCCGGTTTTTTCCCGATTACGACAAAGAGCACACGGCTGGTGTGACCGGTCAGCATAGGATGCTCACTCCTCCATGGTACCTGATCCTACCTCTATCTTTTTGGAGGTCCGTGTTGCTCTGCTTTGAATTTGTATTACGTTTTATGGATTTTTTAGATGGTTGACGGTTTGTTATTGTCATTTTTTTTATAAAGCTATTAAATTATTTTAAGACTTGTTTATTGAAGCTTATTGTTTATTGAATCTGATTGGCTAATATATTTATGTTTATTCATAATTAAAAAGTTCGCTCTGAGATGATCTCATAATTAGAGTAATCAAGCTCGCTTTCAGTACTCTTAATAATTTATTTATCATAAGTAGCACTTTGACGAAGCTTCCATGTTGCGCAAAAGTTTTTGTTACATGAAATAAAGTGTTTAGTGTATACACTATTCAAAAGTTTTTAATATTATAAAATAGACATTTATAAATATTTTTTTAAATTATACTTTTTTTTAAATCTCTATCATTAGTAATGTTATTAGCCCTTTCACGATAACTTTGGTACTACTCTTTTACAGGGCAAATTAATAACGCAATGGCAAAGTTTTTTGACATATGATATAATGACTTATATTTAATAATTGGTTTTAGGTCATATTTCACCAAACTATAATCATTTCGCACTGTAAAGGAGTAGTACCGCAGTCGCAGTGAAATGGTAAATTGAAAATGATGTGCAGTGCCACGGCACAAGATATGCCGGTGAGATATTTTTTTTTAATTTATCATATAAACAGATGAGTGCACATAGAATAAAATCATTTTATTTTCCTAAACATCTACCTATGTTTGGATGACAAATATATGCAACATATGGACATACAGATTTTAAAATGCATTTACATTCATCTTACACTCATGAAACATATCCAATGATATGCATTAAAAAAAATAAAAATACAAGTAACTTTAAAGAACAAATTTCTTTGTAAGCTAAAATAAAACAGCAATAACCAAACATTAAAAGCAAGTCCATGAAAAAAATGAATAAAGGTAATTAAAGGGGCATGGTCACGATCTTGGTCAAATTCTATTTTTCTGTTTTTATTATTTATAATGCTTTAGTAATGTATTTCTAGTGATAAAATGAAATTTGAGAGTCAGTCGTAGAGTTATAAGCAAGATACGGGGCTCACAATTCCTTGTCATGTAAACAAGGCTCGTGCCGGTTTTTGTTTACATAGGTTCAAAATACCAGTAAAAATCTTTTCCAAGCTGTCTATATTCTTAATATTCATTTTAAGCATAAATAAACAGTTTCTAATGTTTAACACATTCATTTTAGATCTAAAACTTGAATTTTTACGTCAACATTCAAATGTTAACAAAAGTTTTGTTTACATACCATAGAATTGTAAGCTCTGTAACTCGCTTATAACTTAACAAATGACACTCAAATTTTGGTTGCCTATCAAATATGCCTTACTGAAGAATTGTATACATTAAAATCGGAAAAAAAATTTGATCGAAATCGTGACCATGCCCCATTAAACTGCCATTTTCTTCATGCTGGCTAAATATTCAAATATAAAATGCTGCAAATTATATTGCACTTGAAAAAAATTGAAAGTTTACTTCAATTATCTTTTTAAACAATAACAACTTCTTCCATATGAAAACATTAAAGTTTGAAATCCATGAGAAGGTAGTTTAAAAAAAGGAAATCTTTTAATATACAGCATGTGCATCACACATTTAATAAGGATCAATAATCAAGAACTTCGAAAACATACCATTTCCAATGTCAAAGGAAAAAATCAAAAAATGGCATGCATAATCTTTAAAATAATTTCTTTACAAATTTGTATTTTTTTCTTATGTGGTTGCATAGACAAATCTAATGGACCTTCTGCAACTACTGTAAGTTTCTTCTTTCATAGGTGTTTCGCTACTGTCATTTAATCTTGATGCTTCGGAATGTGAACTGGATAAATCCAAAGGCATATCAGAATCTGCAAATGCAATCTCTCCTGGAGCTGAAGTTTTTTATATCTGTGATTTACTTGCGCGTGGAATAGCGATGTCTTTCGGAGTAAAGGCTTTCGATATCTGTGATTTACTTGCATGTGGAATAGCAATTTCTTCTGAAGCAGAGGCTGTTGATATCTGTGATTGACTTGCATGTGGAATAGCGATGTATTCCGGAGCAAAAGCTTTCGATATCTGTGATTTACTTGCATGTGGAATAGCAATTTCTTCTAAACCAGAGGCTGTTGATATCTGTGATTGACTTACATGTGGAATAGCGATGTCTTCTGGAGCAGGGGCTTTCAATATCTTTGATTTACTCACAGTTTATTCTTCCAATAATTCTTGTCCTTTCTGTACAATAAAAGACTCACAAAAAAATTCACTGTTACTCTTTGCAGGACTAAATGTAAACCTATACTGATTAGACATTAGAGCTTTTTCCAAAGACAAAATATCCTGTTCCTCCATAACTAAGAGCTGAGCTTATTCTTAGTTCAATATTTTCTAACAGAAGGATGTCATTTATGAAAAAGTTACAGTTCTTCATCTCATTTCCCATTAATGATAACTGAATTGTTCCAGAGTTGTCTTGAATTCTGACCTTAACGATATCTACCCCTGTTGACCCTAGGCGCTCTCCTTTCGGTATGGATAAAACTTTTCCAACCACAGTTACTTTCTGCTGGGTTTTTTTGACGCCAACTCAGCAATAGGTGTAACATGAATTGGTGATATAAGAGGTTCAGAATCAACTTCTTCAGTCTCAGAATTTTTGCCCAGTATAATCTGACAACAATGCTTTGTTTTAGAATAGTTTTCTTTAGCAAATACTGACTTTGCTTTAGAAAATTTGTATGTCGAATTTTCTTTTAAAATGCCATCAAATTTCATAGCTCCTTCTGTCTAACAAACAAAGTCAATGCTTCCCGTTCTATCCAGTAAGACTCCATTCATAATTTTTCCTGTGGATTTGTTTCTGTTCCAACCTCTCACTCGTGATCTTGCTTTCACTGTTGCAAGAAATGAAAGAACACAATCATCATTGATGTTGTTTATAGTTCTAAGGTCTTCTCCTTCCATGATAGTCTACAATGTAAAAAATTATTACATACCCCTCATTAAAAATTCTTCAGCAAGAATTAAGAAACGTATAGGCTCAACATAAATAATACAAAATTATAACACTTATTTCAAATACTTAACGAGAGGCCCTTGGGCCCTAAATGTAATAGTAGCATGATGATATAGTAATATACTAGCGGATAAAAAGAAACTGTGCATTATAACATTTAGTATAATTTTTCTATATCTATTGTTTGTATTTATAAAATTTAAACAATCGATAATGGTATTGTTTTTGACAATATCGGATGGTAACCGTCCGGGTGCACGGACTTTTTTAATGGATAGTGAGCACCTGTTGTTTATTGAAGAATTTGTACGCACGAGTTTTACGGGCCAATACTGTTTGGAATAAGAACTGTAAAGGATTTGTTTAAACTTTTTTTGTTTAAGGAAATCACTTTAGTTTCAACAAAATTTAGCCCTATGTCATGCCACGACTCAACGAAAACCAACGTAATCGTGCTGTTGGGATGCTGCAAGCTGGAATGGCACAAAATACTGTAGCAAGACACTTTGGAGTTCATCGGAAACCATCCAGTCATTATGGAGACGTTTTCAACAACTGGCAACACCCAGGATCGACCGCGCTCTGGGCGACCTCGTGTGACGTCACGTCAACAGGACCACCACATTAGACTTGTGCATCTGAGAAATCGTTTCCAGACAGCAAGTTTGACTGCTCGTAGCATTCCAGGGCTACGACCAATTAGTCCAAGAACTGTGCGTAATCGTCTGCGCGAGCAAAAGATCAGACCAAGACGTCCAGCGGTGCGCCCAGTACTGCTTCAACGTCATCGTATCGCCAGACTAGCGTGGTGCACACGACATCTGCGATTCAGAATACAGGACTGGGCCAATATTCTGTTCACTAATGAATCCAGATTTCATTTGGACAGCAGTGACGGCCGTTGTAGGGTTATCGTCGCGTTGGGGAGCGTTACCAGGACGCTTGTGTTGTGCAACGTCGACAATTTGGTGGAGGTAGCGTTATGGTGTGGGGTGGAATATCAGCACGTGATATTGACCTCTCTCTCTCTCTGTGTGTGTGTGTGTGTGTGTGTGTGTGTGTGTGTGTGTGTGTGTGTGTGTGTGTTCCTCTTGTACCAAGTTATTTGGTTTGAACTTGAACTTGCAACAGGCATCGTTAAAAGGACCATGAGAATGGCAGATATAGATGGATAGACTAAGAGAGTTGATTTTGTATAATCTAGAACTTTGAAACTTCATGCATCTGCAATTTCACCTTCCAACGATCAACTTCAGCTCGAACGGTCTCCACATAGGG
Source organism: Magallana ariakensis (assembly GCA_020458035.1). Taxonomy (NCBI): domain Eukaryota; kingdom Metazoa; phylum Mollusca; class Bivalvia; order Ostreida; family Ostreidae; genus Magallana; species Magallana ariakensis. Next base: position 47,584,851 of record CM035814.1, on the reverse strand, counting down.
ATAAAATAAACCCGAAATGCAAAATATAAAATAAAGTAAAACAAATAAATGCATGAAAATAAAATTAGCAACATTTATCCCATTTACTATATGATATACTAAATTAATTCATTACATTAAAAAAAAACTTTATTGATTATTCTTCATAATACATGAAAAAATATATGTGTCGCGTAGAGGGCGCTACGCCACTTTCTATCAGTGATTAAAGCGACCGGTTAGCCTCACTTCACGCACCCATTCAATCGCCCCCCCCCCCCCCCCCTTTAACCTTTTTCATATAAGCTTCTGGATTTTAAAATAATTGACACGAGAGCGTGGAGTGGGTTGTTTATTCTAGATCTGTGTTTACCATTACTTTGCCATCGTATAGCTAGAATTGTCGGAAGCGCGGACTGATAAGATTTTGAAATACTGTCTTGTTTTGGGGACTTTCTGATTTATTTACCTGAGGGGGTAAGTTAGTAGTACTGAGTCTTATTTTACGTGTAATCAGTGTGTGATTGTTGTAATTGTGTAAGTTTTAAAACGCACATCACTTTAAAACAATAAAGCTTCGAGTGTTGTTTTGAAATAATATAACACTACTATAAATGATATAAACATGGTTGACATCTTAATGGTTGACCAGTGAACTAAAAAAAATGGTTGACCAGTGAACTAAAGTTCCATTTTCCATCCATGCCTCTCAACATTGAGTAAAAAGTTGCCAGCTAGAAAATAATACTCAACCATCGACTCTATCGTTCATTAGAGTTTACCCGTTAGACGTAGTTAAAACATTCACTCATGTTTGTTTTTTTATGTCATTTTGCAATATCTTTTTTTTTTCTTTCTTTTTTCTGTCCATTCTAGGCCATTCTATGTCGTTATCCACTCATACATCGGTAGCAATCAGTTTATCAGCCGTGTATGATTTCTTTGGGGGAAAATTATTTCTTTGCAACAGGCCATTACAGGGTATATACCTTAACTATGGTTGACTGGAATCTGCAGTAAATTGTTCTCGCATACCACAGAGGCAAACAGAATGGATGTTTTGACAATCGGCAACCACGTGGTAAGAATACTTTTAATATAACTTTTATACATTTATAATTGTATGATAGTAGGTATTTAAATCTTGTTTTAAAGAAAGTGTTGCAGTTCCTATGATATTTACCCAAAAGTATGTAACAGTAACATGCTACGTGCCTGTATTTCACAATGCAACGTTATGTACAAGACACCTGTATATGTAGAATTATAGTTTTAAAAGTTCACTCCAATTTTATAATACCAATAAATGGATTGTAAATTGCTAACATAGAAAAAATGTGACAAACTTCACGTTTTTTGGAAAGGGAATCCTTATTGATGTGAAAAATGCCCCTGGAAACAAAATTAATTTTAATTAACGCCAGAAATTGTCTGAAAAACTTGTGTCACTTTCGGTTTTTGTTTCGAAGAGGCATATTTCTAAATTTATTCAGTTAGACAACAAATGTAAGTAATTTTTTGCGGTTTAAAAATGAAAAACATGCGGGGGGGGGGGGTGGGTACTGCGAATATCTCCGAAATATGGTAACTTCCGTTATTTTATACAGTGCCTAGATTATTTAAGTGGATATGCAGGGCGATCATACATGTATATAGCCAATGACATTTTTGGTTAGGCTCGAATCCCCGAATAGTATTTTTATAAATTTATTTTTTTAATACATTATGAAAAACGTAAAATTTCGGTAATATTTAAAATTAAAATTGTCAAAACAATGTTATAAAAAAGATTTTTAATATAATATTTTACATGTGACTTTATTTTTTTCAACATGACAGTACAGTAGCACAATATAAACATGGATTTCAAACACAGAGCATGTAGAGTATCACGACATGATCTGCATCGATCACTTTATAGGAAAAAATGTCGTTTTTAAGGATACAATGCAATCTGTACAAGTGGGGGGGGGGATCAAAATCAAGAGAATCAGTGGGCGGTGCAGCAATAAATGGATGATATAGGCACCGATATATACTAATATAGACTTGTACCGTGTTTTTATCCAGTGTTTATCTAGATATTACTATAAAAATTAAACATTAAAGGCCGCCTACCTGCAATGTAAATATAGTCGTCTAGGTTGTTGTGTTCTATTTTTCGCGTTTAGGGAATATTCCCGCATTTCTGCAACAACTTTTTTTAGCTCAAGTGAGCTTTTCTGATCACATATTGTCTGTCGTCCGTCTGTCTGTCCGTCTGTAAACTATTCACATTTTCAACATCTTCTCCAGAACCACTGGGCCAATTTCAACTAAGCCTCCATAGCCTAAGGGGATTCAAAGTTGTGAAAATTAGAGTCCACGCCCTTTTGCAATGGGAGATCATAATTAGAAATTATTGAAAATTTAAATGAAATTTTCAAAAATCTTCTTCTCAGAAACCAATCAGCCAGGAAAGCTGAAACTTAAATGGAAGCATCCTCAGTTAGTGTAGATTCAAAGTTGTGAATTTCATTCCCCCCGGGGGTAGGGTGGGCCACAATGGAGGGGTCGAAGTTTTACATAGGAATATATAGAGTAAATCTTTAAAAATCTTCTTCTCAGAAACTAATCAGCCAGGAAATCTGAAACTTGTGTGGAAGCATTCTCAGGTAATGTAGATTCAATGTTGTGAAAATCATGATCATGGGGGGAAATGGTTTCTTTTATACAAGATATACATGTATTATTGTACATTACCCCGATAGTTTGTATTATGACTCCATTAAGCTGACTTATCATACCTATTGTTCCGCAGGTGAGCGATGTGGCCCATGGCCCTCTTGTCTTCAAATTTTGATCTCGTTGGCCCACTATATTTTTACGTGTCATTTGAACTTCGGCCAATTCTTAGCGTTAGATGAGACACGAATGGACCGAGGTGTGCTGTTTGACATCCGAGCTTTGATGTACATGTAGGTGACGGAATCGGCCGAGGTTTTTTGAATGCGTCGATTTTTCACCGAATTTGTTGTTATAAATCTGTACAGAAGTTGATCTATTTCTAAAGACAATGCAATATTGAATTCTCTATCTCAAAGTTATGCAATTCTAATTTTTTTTTATTCTTTGATCTATCGCTGCAGGGAGAGGATTTGCCAGGTGTGTGGAGCCCAGGTGACATAATTGGAAGCTTTTGTGTGATCTTGCCTCTTGCTGTTAACCTGGTGGTTATGATAACCATGGCATTGCGAGGGAAAGGAGTCTACCAAGAGGTAAAGCAGGATTGGAAAGAGCCCAAGAGTTAAGAAATTTAATTTGAAATGGCACTAAGTCTCTTTTTATGTGGACTAACAGCCTTGTAAAATGCAGAAATGGCCAAGTCATCTGACTCACAACTTTTTTTGGAAAGTACTTAATAGTATATTAATTATCACCCTAATATATAGTTATCAATAATCAAAATATAATAAAATATGGAGTATGGGCACTATGTACTTTTTAAAAGATTTTGGAGTGCGAAAAAAACAAAGCAAAACAGATAACATGAACTAATTTTGAGAAGAAAAAGGCAGCTAAGGAAACCAGTTTACAATTGTATAATATTAAGATTTTATTGTTATTTTACACGATGATCATGTTATATTCTTATAATTTTTATTATCATTAAGGTCTTCCGTTTCCAACGGAAGACCTTTATATTATTGTGCAGATTAAGATTATTCTTATTTTTCTTTTTTTTTTTTTTCTTCCTAGACGCGAACTTTGAGGCTTCATATGTTGCTCATTTCTGAACGGTTTTTGCTCAAATTTTCAGGGCTTATAGACTTTACAAAACACTATCTAAACCATTTCATAAATTTTAAAAATCCTCTTCCGTTAACGAGTTATTCCCCTCCGAGACTATGATAGCAGGGAATGGGAATCCAACGAAGTTGAATAACAGAGACATTGAAGTTTTGCACATCGGTTTTTGTTTTTGGATTACTTTCTTTATTTAGAAAAAGGTAGGGGGTCAAAAAACAGGGTTCCAAAAAGTGTGAAAATTTAGACATATTTTCCTTTGTATCTTTTAAACGAAAAATATTTTGTTAAGACATGTAGAATAAAAGTTGTGCAGAATGTCAAGGACTTTCATTTGACACCAATAAAAAAGGGCTGGCCCCTTAAATTAAGGGCCAAGGGCCCTTGAAAGTTTTTGCTAAATAACTAAAAAACGGCTAGGATTTTGATATAGCTGTCGCTGAAAAAGTTGTTTGTTGGGATCCTATAAATGTCGTTACAATGTTATTTTGTTGGTGAGTTGTGTAGTATGAGTGTAAAAAGCTTTACATGTTAACATGTACCTGTGTTTATTTGGCAAGTTAACGAAAGTCATTGTGCGTACAACTGACATTAAGTTACGACAGACAGTATGCCTGTTTAAAAAGGAGGCTTTAATTCACACACAAAAAACAAAAAAACAACAACAACAACAACAAAATTAGGATACATGCTTTTATGTGAGGAGTTTAAATCATCTTCGTAAATTCTGCACAATCCTAAAAAACGAGAAACAGAAAATATAAACATTCTTTTTCTTTTCTAGTAAATCACACAAACTACCTGAAAAAAATAAATCTATGTGATACATTTTAGTTATCATGCTGCGTGCATTTAAAATATATCTGGAATCAGAGCTTTGTGTGTGAACCATTACGTAAGCTATCCCTCGCTTGCGGCCGAGAAAGTCGGTCGCCATGGTCGCGGCTGGACTACCTAGCGGTCAGCGGTTATCTAATACACCGGAGTCACGTCTCTCAATTTATGAGTTCATTTATCCGAAAACAAGAATTGTTTTAATTTTGATCACACATAGACGTTTATTCTTCTCAAATTGAATTAAATGATAGAGTGTCAATTGAGAAAACGTTCTGTTAATTAATAAAAGAAATGTCATTCTCAATCGGAAGTAATATCAGGCATAGATCAATTGTGGATTTTAAGTTAAAAAAAAATAACAACTTCTATTTGGTAGATTTTAGTCATTATTATACTGCAAACATTTCAAACCTTCCTGGGTTCTGAGCTGTGTGTGTTGTAACTTTACGTAACATATTCCTCGCCCGATCGCGGGCTTTGGCCGCGGGTGCACTACCAAGCGGTCAGCGGTTACCTAATACACCAGATTCGCGTCTTTCATGTACTTGTTTTGAGTTTATATAGCCGCAAATACAGGAACTGTTTTAATTTTAAGTTATTAATGTTTTATTTAAAATGAAAATTAAGAAGTCATTCTGAAAATTATAAAATCCGATATTATTCCTAATCCAAAACATCGTCAGACATAAATCAATGGTGGGTTTGCATAAGAACTGTACTAATAATGTTTTAGATCAACAACAAAAACCCACAAAGATTACCCCTTTAAATGATGATCATCCCTCGCACGCTCGCTCATGGCCGAGAAGATCGCGCGCGAGGGGACATCTACATGTACCTTATCACACGTGTATGTTTATTGATATTTTGTACGAACACAAAACTATTTGTTTATTTTATTTTCATTTATATTGGTTTTAGATGAAAGATGAATTTATCTCCCTTATTCAGTTCATTTAGCGTTGATTTAAACGTCAGGGCGAAAAATCTTATAAAAACCTATCATTAATTGAATAAAAGTAATCTATCAATTCGATTCTAAATATGCAAGGCCGATTGTATAAATAAAAGATTAAATATAATGAAATTCCGAGATATTTACCGGCATATGTAAAATTGATATGTGTTTAACTTACATGTAAGATTAATATACTGCATCGTCGGAACTCACGGGTTTTCTATCCGTTACACTGATTTCAAGCAATTTAACGGATGGAAAACCCGTGGGGTCCGACGATGAATAGACTGTAGTTACTCATGATCATTTCCGTTAATTATTGCTTTTTTTTTTACTTTTTACAGACTTTAACACTTTTAAGACAATATTCAAACTTTCCTGGCCATCGAGTCATATATGCACATATACTGGTGTAAGAATTAATATTCGACCAACACAAAAATTAAATAGTGTAGAAAGTAAAATAAGTTTTCTTAAGAGTTGTACTAAATTTTAAGAGGGTTGACATAGTAAAAAAAATCATTAATTTTCGAAGCGTTCTAGGAAGTTTAAAAACAGTCATCTCTGTGCTGCTCCCCCCCCCCCCCCCCCCCCCCCCCCAGTGATTGGCGAAAATTAATTTTTGGTGACTCCTTATTTGTTAACGTACTTCCTAATGTGTTTCACTTTGCAATCTGTGTGTTTATTCGGCCAGTCTGCGTGTTAATTCAATCACCCCGTGCGACCGAAAAATAAGCACCGCCTTCAAATTTACCTGGTCAGTGTAACCCTTGTTAATCAACTAAATCGAGGCCCCAGTTTGGATGTTAGAAAATGATTGGCATTTGTTTACTCGTCCTGTGTATACCATGCCCAGCGCTCGCGACGACGGTGCAATAAACTTTTTCTTTTGATTTGATGCATACCGTGACGATAAATCGCTATCTTTTAGCACTTTAAACAAAAGAAATATTAAAAGATATGAATTAAAAATTTACTCGTACTTGGTTATGTGCCACACTAAATGCGCTGATCACCAATCATGTGGTGCCGATCATGTATCTATGAAAGACGTCGTTTATCAATAAAGATGTTTGTGAATTGAGAATAAATAATTAAATGAAATCAAATATTGCGTTCACGATTTATATCGTTAGTTATCACATTTCTTTGAGAAATTTCACGAGCTGAAACCGGAATAGAAACAAGTACAGACAGCTCTGGTGCATGCGCAGCTGGTATAATTATTGTGCACTTTAATTTAGCAGCTGATCGGAAAAGATTTACAAGCATTGGTTGCAAAGTTGCATTAGTATTTGAGTACGGTGGGGTAATTGTATAATTCACAAAACATCAGGATATATTCTCAGTTAATCCCAAAAGAAACTTGTTCAATCAAACGAAAGATTTTGCACATGTCGCACGCGGTTTTTCATGCGTTTATATTCATTTCAACGAAGAACAATTTGTTTTATAAGTACATATACATGTAAATACGATATTCTTTTTAAATAAACGGAAAAACTCTTTTGAGAGCACTTTAATACTCCGTGTGTATAGACATGTATACACAAGCGAGCGTGTTTCCCTCGGGGTTTCACACCTCTTTCAATATAGGCTCCACCCCCACCTGAACTTACCTAAGGTAAACAGACCGGTTAAAAACCTCGGCCTTTTAAGTGCACACAACCCTGGACACAGATAGCCATAGGTAATTTATGGATGCAGATTAGGGCTGTCACGGTTCCAAAAATTTTCGGGTCGGGTCGGGTCATAAAATTTTCGGTTCGGTTTCGGGTTTTTCGGTTCGGGTCAACTTTCAAATCAAATTCATTTTTTGTAACTTTAAAAGTTTATTTTTAGTATTTCTTCACTCTTTAATATTAACAATCTTTAACACAATAACTAGTTTCCTGATTAGAAATTCAAAGACATTTGATGAAATTAAATTAAATTTAAAAAAAAACTATATTACTTCATAGAATAATTTCACCACAGATAACTTACTGAACATTTTTAAAGCCTTATGTACTACAAAGGATTATTTGAAAAAAAATCATTGTAAACTTCTGTTTTCATTATGAAGTTCCTTTCTTGATAGTTATAGATAAGTTAACCTGTGGCCGATTGTTCAGTACATGTCTTTCGTTTTAAGCTATATCTTGATGCTTATTTTAATAAATGGTTACAGGAAATTTGATAAATCAAATATGTTAACAAAGTAAGTATCAGATATGATTTGAAACGAGTAAAGTCTAATGATATGTTCGTATATTTTTAAGTTGCAGGTAATGCACAGATTTCCCCACGTTATTTTGCATGGATTTGACTTCTGGCTTTCCTAATTCAATCTCACTATTATTAAATCCAGAAAATTCTTAACCTGAAAATTTCTATTAACAAATATTGACAACATGCTCGATGTCCGAATCGTAAGCCGCCATCTTTGTTTATTGAACTAGTATTCCTCCTTTCAACACAGGTAAATGGTGTGATACTTTTATTTAGGATGAGTGAATAATCATCGGTATACATGGCCAGTTGTAAACATGTCAATGTTTATTAAAAACAAAAAGTCCACACTAATGAGCCTTTCAATTTTGACGCTATTTTTCATAGAATACGGATTCTAATACACAAATCGGAACCGAACCGAAATCCGGAAAAACAGAACCGAAACCGAACCGAACAAATTGTTCCGCGGTTCTCGGTTATTTCGGGTACCCGTGACAGCCCTAATGCAGATCATCAATTGTTATGTAATTAAAATACACTTGGAAGTGAGCTATCACTGTAGTGGTCAATTGTTGAATATAAGTTTAAAGTTTTAAGTCAAAGATGTTAAATAATAATTATTTGTTCTCACGTTTAGAGTTATGAAATACGTTATTCAATGCAGTCGGTCGCCATAGAAATCATCAGAGTACTGCAAGTGTTGACAGTTTCTTATTTCTTTAAAAGACCTTAGGACATAATTCACTTCACTTACAGACTAGCGACACAGTTGCCTCCCAAAAATGTATGCACTTCTCAAAGTTACAATTAAATGGTATAGATATGTGTTGTTCAACGGATTTTATTAATTGTTGCATGCGGTCCGCCCCCCCCCCCCGAAAAATGAGAAGTTATTAAATTTACATAGTGAAATTATCGAAATTACGACTCGGACCCCCCCCCCCCTGGAAAACACATATATGTTTTGGAAAGGCGTCGGAAGCGGAAATATTGAGAGTGATATAGCGCACCCTCAGATGGGAGAAGGCATTATTGTTTATTTACAATTGGTGTTCTTTTAACACTGCACTTTACATAAACTATTCCATGTTTTAGCGGTAGAGGTTTAAGTATGAATATAGGGAATCAAAATGTTTATGAAACATAACACTTTTTTCCATGCATCAGCGCAGTGGATTTTGTGTTTTTACACTATGATATAGGCATACCAGTAGTTTGAATCCTGTCATCAGTTGTACATACATGTAAACGTATTTATCGATTTTCTGGTTGGAATAATTAAATACATGTACATATAAGTGATGTGTTTTAAGTTATCATAAATTGATATAACCGTGAAATGAGTTAACAGGAGAGTTTGTCTGGTAGGAAAATAATACTTTGAAAGCGAGCCTCGTTTTCTGAACTTACTATTATCATATTGACAATCCAGTTTAATGACAGCCCACCCTTTTCTCCTTACACTCAACGGGGTCGGATAGGTATCAATAAGAGGTCACCTTTCTATGACCTTTATATTTGCATACAATCTAAATATATACCCCTAGCTTATTACAGGCATGCCTTTATCTGTTTTATGAGAAGTGTAACTCTTCAATACTATGCAGTCTGGAGGTTGCAGTAATATATAGAAAATAGGCATGAATTAATTTTTCTGTCTCCTTTTGAAGAGTTCAAATTGATTTTCTAAAGCCCTGATTGGTCAGAAGTTAAGGTAGTGTGAAGATGACCTCATATCAATAACTGTCAGACCCTGACAAGTGTAAGAAGAAGAGGGGTGGTTTTATTAAGACTGAATGACAATCCTTTCTTGACTTGCAATCTGATTAAAATTTCTATAGTCGCTATACGATGATTTGAAGAAACCCCACTTGAGGTCACCTCCTGGATAACTTTGCTTTGACCAATGAAATCGTCGGTTCCATTCCTCAGTTACATGATTTAGAAGTTATGCCAATACATTTTTTAGATTCCCTAAGGGCGTCTAATATCAACTTATGCTCCATCTCTTACTTGCTGATACCGAAAGATTCACGAACATGTGACATCATTTCGTCGTACAACTCCATTTTTGTTTGTAACCCGAAATTACCGTTTCTAACACTTGCTCTGATTGCTAGAATAACTCATGTATATTTATAAACAAACGTTCAACAGGGGGTGATCTCAAGAGGGGTTTCTTCAGATCCTCTTGTGGCGAAAATAGAAAAACAAGGAGGGGATCAAGGATATGGTTTTAATCAGATTGTCTCGACTTGAAGCTGTAACGGAAGACCTTCTCGTTGCTTGCAACGAGCTCGGCTCTAGTTATTTATACTTTTATATTCTACAGAAAACAATTGAAAAGGTTCAACCTTTCAGAAACGACATGTAAAATAAATACCATCTTTTTGTGCCGTTTTAATTTGTAATTGATTTGTCATCATCATTTGGTAACCTTGTACTCATTTAAACATTTCAGCAAAATCAATAATTTAGGTCTGTTGTCCTTCATCATTTAAAATAATCAATAAGTGTACAAATCGACAGATGAAATTATTTTGGTGAATCCTCGTATTAAATTTTGAAAGGTTAAGACGATTGTGGGTTTTTTAATCGATCAAAACTAAATTCCTGACTGACTGCGAAATTTATTGGGACCAAACATTGATCACACACTGTTTCTTTTGAGATAAATAAGGACAGTGGGTGGAGGAAAAGTTATAAAAGTAGCATCGATGAATTTCTTATCTTGACCTTGTCATATATACAATGGCATTGATTTACAGCGCTTAATATTTGACAGCGACTTTTTTATTTGCTACCGACCCAATGCAGATGGTCTAGTTGAATATACACGCACACATACACACACATACATGTATACACAAGCACACACACACACACACGCACGCATACATGCACACACGCACGCACGCACGCACGCACGCACGCACGCACGCACGCACGCACACACACACACACACACACACACACACACACACACACACACACACACACACACATACATATATATGTGAAACATAAGGAATAATACGCGGGGAGAAGTATTGGCGATGACGAGTATAATCCCGAGCCCAGCGAACAAATCCCGCACGCTAAATACGGTTTACAATGTTTAGATTATAATTTACGGCGTCTTGACATTGTGTTTATTGTTTTTATTTATTTAGGAAGAGGAGGATTATTTGAGTGAAACTGACACAAATAACAATAAAATCGAATTCCCGGTAAATCAAAGCCATCCACAGACGACATATTCCCGGTAAATGAAAGCCATCGACAGACGACGACATCAACTAAAACTGCTTCGACATTTCCGGATAGTTATGCCTGGTGATAATCCTTCCTTTCTATGGTGCAGGTTCAAGCATTTATAAATCATATGTATTCCATAGCAATCACTTATCGGGATTATTGAACAGGTGAAAAACAATGTAAACGTTTTTGCGTATGAATGTATGTAAAGAGGAAATGTGAATGGGTCAGTTTATTTATTATTGTGTATATGAAGTCTCGATATATAATTTATTTCATTGTGTTTTATGACATGATTTATTTTGTGTGATAAAATCTTAATCATAATTGCTTTTAGGTTAATTGTTATTATTATACTTTCATGTTAAATACTGAAATCTGATTGGTTTAGACGCAGTCGACAATCCGTTCAAATACCCTCAGCGTTAGCAACACACTTGGCAACGGGCCGATAGAACGAATTGTTACATGCGCGTAAATTATGCGCGTACGGTTCGACGTAGAACTTACGTCTTTTCTATATAAAAGCATTCAAATTTGCTATAAAATTAAGACATTCAGTATAATAAAATAAATAGTGCCTGTTTGGCAGGGTACCAGTTGAAATTGACACCCCTCGAAAACCATTGTCAACCTCCGCTTCGCGTCGGTTGACAATGGTTTTCTTGGGGTGTTAATTTCAACTGGTACCCTCCCAATCAGGCACTATTTATATAGTGTTACCCGTTGTTAAGTGTGTTGCTAAATCTGAGGGAAACAGAACGGATTATCAACTGCGTCTAAACCAATCAGATTTTAGTTTTTAACACGAAAGTATGATAATAGATATTACAGCACGGCATAACTATGTTTATTTCACAAGTAATAGCTTTCCAAAAAGCTTGCATGACTAAACAAAATTATTCAATGGAAAGAACCATCAATTATGCTATCCAATATGAAATTAATTTTACTTATCTCTGTTGTTCATAACGGAACATGCAGATTTAAGATTTTTAAGTCTTTCTTTTTTTTCTCGATCTAGTGTATGTTCATGTATATCACTTGCAATTAAGTTATTTCATTATTTCATTTTTTTTAGGAATGTACACATGTAGGTGTATCAAATACTTTTTAGCTTGAAAAGGTGTTGAAAGCGGAAGCGAAAACAGGCAGATTTGTTATTAATATTAAGATCCAAAATCAAAGGCCTTTTTGGCCATTTCCAACCATAGAAAGATAATGGTAAAGGTTTCTGTTTTCAAATAAAGTTGCATATGTACACACATTGTGCTCTGAAGTATTCTCATGATCCCGATTTGGACTCGTCTACTAATCGTGCGTAAAAATTATGAATGTGTGATATGAAGACGCGAAGTAGTCCTGCTATAACTTTTACCCAAAGGATGAGATCTCCATTAACCAATGTTTGAATAAACTCATCCATGGATCCATGGGGATGGGGTCAAATCAACAATGATATATATTATACTTTAGATGGAATGTTTTTAAACAAATCTATCGAATTAACATACACATTTGACTACTTGTAATTGTTTAAGAGACACGCGAGTTATACCCTTTTCAAGATAAATGAAATCGCCCAAATGGATCGAAAATGGGGTCACTTCCCGCATCAGCGATTTAATTCCTTCAGTAAATATTTCAGCCATATGAATCTATACTACTATATTAAAATAATAGACTCGAATTTTTGGGCTTTAATACCGAGAAATCGGAAGAGTACTGTCTTTTGTTTTATATATTTTAAACATCATTGGTACTTGAAGATTACCAATATGTTTTTTATTTTTTCTCAATCAAGCTTCACTAATTAATAATCAACGAGAATTCCTTTCAAAAATCCGGAAATCATCTGGATTTTTTGGATTTTACAATCTTGCGCATGCGCATTACATTCACGCTAAATCACGGGAGGCTTTTTAGTTTATGTTTCCACAATATCACATTTGCATGGATAAACTCAGAAACGATAATACAAATACGTGTCACTTGAAAACTCTTGCTTACTATTGCTTATTACATCCCACATAGCAATGTTATAAATTGCGAATGTAAATGTTGACAAATTAAACATGCATTGCTTTATCTTTTTTATTGACATTAATATAGCTCCAATTGCCTGCACTGTTTCGGAGAATGCAACTTTCAAACCTTAGATATGCCTGATGTCATTACGTCTGGCAACAACGTTACCAGATCAAAAATATCTAAATATTTGCGCATAAATTTTATTAGCTCACCTGGTCCAAAGATTCAAGTGAGCTTTTCTGATCACCTGTTGTCCGTCGTCCGTCCGTCCGTCTGTCTGTCAATCCGTCAGTAAACTTTTCACATTTTTTACTTCTTCTTTAGAGCCATTGGGTCAAATGTAACTAATGTTGATACAAAGCATCCTTATGAGAAGGGGATTCTGAATAATGGACTAAACCCATTTCAAAAAGGAGATAATCATAAAACAGTGAAAATAGGGTTTGTGTCTTAAAAAATCCTCTCAAGAAACACTGCATCAGAAATGCCAATATTTACACCAAAGCTTGTATATATAGTGAAAATAAACTGTGACCTCCGGGTCAAAACTGGGGCACCAGGAGGGGTTCAAAGTTCAATTTAGAAATGTATAGCGAAAATGTATAAAAATCTTCTTCTCAAGAACTACAATGCAACAATTTGTGAGATTACTTTGCAAGCATCCTTAGATTATAAATTGTTCAAAACATTACTTACGGACCAAACGAGTACTAGAGCCCCAAGGGGGAGGGGGTTCAAAGTCTAACATAGAAATATATATGGAAAATGTCAAAAATTCTTCTCAAGAACTACAATGCTACAATTTGTAAGATTACTATGCAAGCATCCTCAGATGGTGTAGATTCTAAATTGTTCAAACTGTGTGCCCCAGGCCAATACTGGGACCCAAAGAGGGGTTCATTCCAACATGAAAACATATAGGGAAAATATTTGAAAAATCTACTTCTCAAGAACTACAATGCTACAATTTGTGAGATTACTATGCAAGCCCCCTTATACATTTGTATCCTCATATCAAGGTCAAAGTGACATTCTTTCACTTTTTAAAATTATTTACAATTCTATTTTCAATTTTGTTAATATTGATACATTGGGGCCTAGGATAATAATATTAGTCAGTTGATGCATCTTAGATCTTAGAATAAAATGTCCAATGAAATAAGTTGGCTTAAAAGAATATGCGATTTTTTTGTGAGTTTTACAATATTTTAGAAAAGTGTCATATTTTAAAAATTTCGAAAGAGATACAATACAGTTGTTCAGGTGAGCGATGTGTCCTATGGGCTTCTTGTTTTACATCAAATGTGAATGTTGTTTATTCCTTTTTTCAATGAGAACATTATGAGTTTTTTTCCTAATTTCAACAAACAAGTTCTGTAAAAAAAAAAAATAGTCAAATACAGTGCAAGATTACAAAAGAAAGCAGTTTCAGGTCTTTTCAGACATGTATTTTGTCTTATACGGGTACGCATGATAATACCACAAAAAGTAAAGTTCTTTGCTTACACCATCTCATAGATGCAGGATGCATTGAAACTAAAAGAAAGTACATCTTTATTCAATATATGAAATGCCCGAACTAAACATTGTCTCAAATAAGGAAGGCGTAAATATATAATAGCATGGAATAAGTCTACAAGTACATGTACATGCTTCAAGTTGGATACCTGTGTATATTACTACACAAGGTACATATATAGCCATTACCAACAAATATTTACATTTTCCAGTGTCTGCCTGTGATAACACTACGTATCGATTTTGTACTATATAACTCATAACTTCAAATGACGCCAAATTGAGGCGCCAGCGGGTTTGCTTATTTATATTTAAATATTTAATCGTACAATGGCTTAAAATTATATAAAAATAAGTAATAAGGAATCATTCTTTGAATATTATGAGGTGATAATTTCGGTCGGGGCGTGATCAAATCTATCATAAAGCCCTTCGGGCTTTATTGGATTTGATCACGCCCCGACCAAAATTATCACCTCATAATACTCAAAGAATAATTCCTTATTCCTTAAGTACATGTAGACGTAACATGCATGTAAATCATAAATATTACATGTACACGGAGACATATATTTTAAAATTGAGTATAGGTATGTATACTTACTAAACGAGATATGATTTGAGTTTTTGATTGAACCTCGTACATGTGTCCGTGTTACAAAATAAACAACATTCATGTGTGTGTTTATACATATTAGAATACGGAATTCATATGTAAAATTTTACATATGGTATATATTACAACACTTGGGGCTTTATTGGATTTGATCACGCTCCGATCAAAATTATCATCTCATATGCTCAAAGAATGATTCCATATTTATATTAATAAACAGAGAGAGAGATAGATAGAGAGAGAGAGAGAGAGAGAGAGAGAGAGAGAGAGAGAGAGCTTCATGTAAGAGTTGCTGCCCTTTATCTAGAACAGAAGATCACAAGCTACGTTATTACTTTCTTTTTCCCCCAAGTTGCTCACATGCTCGAACGTTACTTGCAAAACTTTAAGAATTTTTTAAATATCGGCAGATGGAACTCTACAATGGGTTAATTGGTGTAACACTACATGCATCTCCTTTTTGAATTTGTTTTGTCATTTTACCCCGTTGATAGTGTTTCAGATATATATGCCTATTCCGCTGATAGCGTATCTCTATCACGCCCCCCCCCCCTTTTTTTTGGGGGGGGGGGGGGTTCGGGGGGGGGGTGGTCAAATACAAGGGTTTTATGATAGATTTGATCACGCCCCGACCGAAATTATCACCTCATAATATTAAAAGAATGATTCCTTATTACTTATATTTATATAATTTTCAGCAGTTGTACGATAAAATTAGAATATTAAATATGCGAAACCCCGCTTGCGCCTCAACAATACATCATTTGAATTTATTGGACTCTATAGTACAAAATCGTACAAAAATGTAAATATATAGTAATCCAATCTACTGAACCTCTGTTACATAAATGGGATTGATGGGTATCTTTCCTTGGGGAGGGGGGGGGCTTATATAATTTTGTCCGTTTGTGGCTTTATGTAACCCTACTAAGAACTCGACTGATGTATTTCAGTGCAGCGTTACTTCCTTCAAAAGATCGATAGTTTTACATGTGACAGTGGTCATAGATGTGGTTGCTGTTTCGAGCCCCAGAGCAGGCACGTGGCATCGATTTTTAAAACGGTGGGCACACTTACCCGAAATCTTGACCAAAAAAAAAAACAAAAACAAAAAACCAACTTAATCCGTGGGGCGGAAGGGGAAGTGTGTGTAGTAGTGCGTTGTACTTAACATTTCTACTTTAATGCTATTTTTTTAAATTTCTATAATTTTAACATACTCCCTAAAAATGGAGGGGGTCCTTTGAATTTCTATTTGTAAATCTAAGAAAAAATGTCTGCTCTGAGAAAAAGTATGGGACAAGTCCCCCTAGTCCTAGTCCCCCTCTAATGCTACGTGCCTGCAATGTTGTTACTTGTGTCCCCGGACAAGGTACTTTATATACATTCAATTGTTTTAATCCACCCAGCTGAAATTGGGTACATGCTTTCGCTGGTGGTTAGGAGTTCCATCCAGGGGGAGTTCCGCTAAGCACCACGGAAACTGGTACAAGCACTGGCCTTGTGTGCATCATGGCTGGGAGAAGGATTTAATACTTCTACTAGTATACATGGGAACTCTGGATTAGACATATCCTGTTAAAATGGCATCTCAGACTCTATCAAAGTTCAGTTCATTATATCATGATTTATGATATTCTTATTTTCTTGTGTAGATGAAGGCCTCCGATTCTCAAATTACTCAGTATGTTTATCAGTCTTTTTTTTCTTTTTGCTCCCATGATCTTTGATGGATTCCGTACCGGAAGCTCATTCTATATCAGGAAGCATCTATTCAGGGCCCATTCCTTTTGTCCTTTTTGACATTTTATTTCTTAAATAAAATCTGCAATAGTCAGATTGCAGATTTTATTTAAGAAATAAAATGTATAAAAACTTGAAATATGTCAGAAAAGACTCTGCTAGAGCACTTATTGGTTCAAGCCACGCCTGATACAAACCCTGGCCAAATTGCAAATAGTGAAAACTGCAGGTAAGATTCATGTCTTTGAGTTCTTTTTTCAACAGTTCGCCCCCTTATTAAATTGTTTGGTTTTTTTTTGTTTTTTTTTTTTGCTCGGCCTTTCCTCCTTTTCCCTTCTGGGGTCTATCTTAGTTCCATTCTTGTCTAAATACTAGATGCATATAAATATGATTTTGTCTTCGTGTGATTTCATTTAACTTGATCGTTATTATTCACCTTAGGAAATATTTGTTTTCGTGATGATCACAGATTTAATCGGAGAAAGAGATAGTGAGGTTAACTTACTACAAATCGCACATCTAAGCTAGCTTGATTTCCAAGAATTAAAAAAAAAATCTGTATTTTATTCTTTACAAAATTCATCGGTTGAAGTAAAGCCCTTGTGGCCTAATGGATTATTGTTATCGAAAGAAAAAAAACCTTTAAAAGGAAACACACAAACTGTCCTGAGGCAAGAGAGGAGTTGAGTTATTTTACAAAGATACTTCGTTCTTTGCCATAGGGCACTGCTACAAAATAAATTGGAAAAAAAGTAATGCACAAAAGCCTATATCTTTTTTAATCGCTTGAGGGGAAAACTGGTAGCTTCTAAGTATGACGACAACATGGCCGATAAGCATTTGACAACAATACAGCCGATGTTCAAGAGGTCGGCAGTATACAGCGCCCGTTTATCGGAGCCTGTTTGGCCCGCGGCGCATGCTCTAAATCAGCCAGAGTCCGGGGCCAGTGGCGAAATGTCAGAGCCTCGCTTTCTGATTGATCGTCTTCTCCAGGTCGATCATTTTTCATATCATTTTTTTTTATTTACGCATCATCTCGGAATACTTTTTGTTCATTAACACTTTTTATAAAGCATTTACATTTTTGTTTGTTGTTGGGTTTTTTTAAATTCAAATACGGAACGGGATGGTTATGTAAATCAGTCTTGAACCGAAACAAACGCTCAGGATTGGTGATTTATAATTATACATGTAGAAAATACCCGTGCATCCGAAACGTGAATGTAAACTTATAAAACCAAGCGGACTGTTCTGTGTAACTGGGTTTTTTTTTAAGATAAAGTACCAACAGAATCAAAATGACAATTTGCACATTTATTTCTGAACAAGTAAATATTAAGTAATGAGGATTTCATATATATATCATGATAAAATAAAAAACAACATTCATGAACGTACACAGTTATATAAATTGGGACACCAGTTCTTTGGCAACGGTACTATATATTGAGATAGATATACACATATACTATGTAGTTGTATTGAAAATGGTAAAATGGTTTATGCCAAGAAGTAAATTCTGAGTTTTTTGTAATGTTATAAAATCAAAATACACATGTACATTGTATTTACATCCTCCTAGTTCATTCAAAATTTACAACATGGCATAATTTACCATAACAATTGATGCGCCATTTCATTTCATATACAAATCATTTCGCGATAAACAATGCGGGACATTTTTTAATATATTCATAGAGAACTGGTAACAGAGACAAACGCCTTTGATGCAGACGAGAATTACATTGCGCAATGTGTCACGAAACAACATCCGGCGCAGCACTAACACTTCCGGTACCTACAGAACAGATATTCGCTAAACTGTTGACCCTCCACGCCGCCCCCTGTGTTGGCTACTATTTTAAAGTCTGCGTTGAACAGGGTCTGTAACACCTGTATTGAATTCAGTTTGCAAAATCCGTTCAAAGGAAACCGAATCACATAGCGATTATCCAGGTTAAAACCGGAGTTTCTGGAGTCCATTAGTGCCGGTATCAGTTCTGGGAACAGTTCTTCAATGAGTGCCTTTTCAGCACTAAGTGAGATTCTTTCACCTAGATCGGGACTAATGCTTACTGCTATACAGTCGCAGTGCTCACTATTGCCGCGAGATGGCATGTTTCCCGTCTGCGAGTCCGACTTTTCTTGTTTAATGTTTTTAGCACGTCGCAGGACTTCGATGTGGTTCACAATGCCCTTTAAGTCAAAGTACTTAGCTTCTTCAAGTAATTGGTCATATTCTGAAAAGTTTTCGGGTAGAAGTAGCTTGGACGATCGGAGATAGGATAAGATGTATCGGAACATTTTCCCATCTCGGTCTATGAAATAGTGTTGCTTCAAACTGTCCAGAATAATTGGTATGCTGCCGTTAAACATTTTTGCCAACCGTGATTCAGGGAATCTGAAAAAAAGAAAGCAACAATTGGAAAAATCAAAATAAACTTAGGGGTAAAGGTTGAAGACAAAATACATGTAATGAAAATAGAATTATGACGGTTAAGAATAATAAAATTTGCAAAACTTTTCTTAGCATAGCTTCTCTTTGAAAGCATTTATGTACTTTAAGCAAATGTTGTACAGTATTTTCTTTGGTCTACAATTAAGAGAGGATTTTTTTTCTACAGACCATTTCTTTTAATTAAACATATTTGTGTACGTATATAGCCTACAAGAACAGTTATCCCCTAAAGTGGACCGATTATACGTATAGCATTTGATTGTCCAGACACTTATAATGGTGATTGTGGATAATAGTCCACATAGACAAACAGCACTAGCCCCGCAGCCTGGCGCGATTCTTTTTACACACCATGGCTACAAGAGCTTGCGTGCTGCTAAAGTCTGTCCCCCAGCCATAGTTCCTTCTCACGTTCAGTTTTTAGGGGAACGAATTCCAATTAAAAAAAATTTACAAGCCGAAGCCCTGGGCGATTTCTCTCGTCAAAGTCAATGTTTTGGAGAGAATTCCATCCTACATAAAAGACAGTGTCCCTATGGCGCCCACTTCATTAGAAATAAGAGCGTTTTGGGCCCCCAGCAACCAATACACAGGCTGTAGTCATCTAATTATTCCCAGGGCTCCCTCCGGCTAGGATCAGGCATAAACGATATTTTCAAAGTTTGTGCCCACGGATTTTAAATACAAATGAAAAATAAAACATTTATCTATTGAAGAGAGTTTTTTGAATAACAGCCTTTATGGTACTAGCTTCCGTGCCCGTAATAGATTTCCTTGTTTGGGCTGGAGGGGGAGTCGCGGTTCACTGTGACTTGAACTTTAGGGTTTTTAAAATATCGAGCGTGACTTGACTTAGGTTATAAAACAGTAAATTTCTTCACAATTTAAGAGACTTAGAAATGCGAGAATTTGGTAAAATTTAAACATTCAGGTCCTTTATGATTCGTCCAATATACATGTAAGTATCCTCATCTCACAAGCGTCTAACTCTCCTCCCCATCTTTTCCTTCTTACATGTTATCCGAAGAATGCTGGATAGTATACAGAAAATGTATTCAGACGGCGTCATTTCCAAGGATTTGACACGTGATAAGCGCTGTGGTAAGATTCAAACCATCGTTCAAAGATAATTGGCCAAGCATAAACAACCATGAAGCATAGCCCATTCCCCCACCCTATTGGCCAGCCCGGTTCAAGTCAGAATATTCCGTACATTTTATAAATGTAGAACATATTCTTTTATTTTTTTTATTTAATACTTCTTTTATTTTATTTTTATTTTTTGGTCTTCAATATGCGGTTTCTAGTAATCAATGTAACTCGGACATAACCAGCACGCGTGAGGTACTTGAACGTGTAACTATGTTATCACACTATATTGAATGAATTATGCTGCTACGGGGTAGAAATTATGAATCGGGAAAAAAAACGTTAAAAAGTTGTACACGTATGCCTTAGCCAGTGGAGAGGAACTTAGAAACAACTTTTAAGACATATACTTAAATTTTTGAGATTGAAAAAAAATGATTCTCCAGAATTCAAATTTCTTGTTCTAAATTCTTGTAAAGGACATTATCGCTACAGCATCCAATCTACCCCCTAACTTATCTTCCTGCGCACTTAATGGTGCAAGGAAGAAGAAGCATAACAACTTGTCTTAATTTTACTTATAAACTAATATTTTATCAATTCGCTTCAAAATATTATTACTTAACTAATCATTTGTTTTTACAATACGCGCTACAATTCATATTAAAAAAACCTAAACCTTCCACGTAAATAATCTAAAGGATTGTGAAGGTGAAAATAGAGAGAGTGTCCATGAAATCTAGGGACCTCTGGCGGGAAAATGGACAGGGGCAGATTGAAAGCCTCTTTTGATATATATATATATATATATATATATATATATATATATATATATATATATATATATATATATATATATATATATATATATATATATATATATATATATATTACCATTTATCATAACGATAGACTCCAAATACAGAAAATTGTCTTTCCGTTTTAAAATGAAGAAATGAAATTGCGCAAAATCAATTTTAATCAGATTTTGTTCGTTTTCTTGCCTCGGTCTCTGGAAAAAAAAGAGAGTTTGATAAAATTCTACCCGAGGCTAAATTTTATGAAATCATTAAATCTGCAATTTAAATATTTAGAATATTGTGTTTTCAATGTGCTAATACTTCATATATTGTATGTGAAGCTGCAGGCCTCGGGCGAATCCGGAGAAAATTCCCATTTGTATAGAGCTTTTGGGGTTCTCTCAAGTGGAAGAAGAAAAGACTAGTCGCTGGGTTTTGTTCCATGTGCCAAAAGCGCCCGGGGCTGTTTTACACACAATAACTAATCTACCACGAGTTATAGAAGGCTTGTATCAGAGTTTAAATCGCACTGCATAATAATTTTTCCCTTCATAAAAACGCAGAAAAATAATGTTGAACATACACACACGTCACGCCAATCCCGTCAAAGTTTGATAATTAAACACATTTTCATGTTATTGATCATGTCATTAATAATGAAATAACGGACAACATGCAATCACAGAAATGAATATACAGCTATGAACAAGAGTTTAAAAAACACCAACAAAGGAGCGGATCTCTCTACTTACTTGGTCAGAGTTTCCAGGGAAGAGGTATAGATCACTCCTCCAACGTCGATGTGCACGGGTGCGGTGTAGCGGGTGGGGGTGGCGGGGCAGGGCACCCCGGATATTTTCTGGTAGTGGCCGTTGTGTGTGGCTGGGGAGGAGACAGGCGGAGTGTGGGGGGACGTCATCGCCCTAGTCTGAAAGGGAGGATACATATCTCCCTCTGACAAACGAACTTGATTTGAAAATGTGTATTAAAAAGATTTCAATTAACTTATCATACTGAGTCTCGGACTTAAAGTACAAATTAGTTGATTTCAAGACCAGCTAACACTAACCCTTCTAACGACGAAACGATCGATCGCTTATTAGGTTTGTACAAATAGATATAAAAGTTGCAACGAATTAACACAAATTAAATGTTATATCAAATAATGATTTTAAAGGATATACTAAAACACTTACTGTATGGGTTTCCTTAAATTCCCTGTCTAAACCAGTCCGACTGAAGTCGAAGCCGCCTATTGATAAAAATCCCGACTATAATGAGCTTTTAGTTGTCTCGCGTTCTTTCTGCCGGGTATAGCCCGGGGCCAAGATCCAATTTCGCGCGAGATCTCGTATTGCTGTTGGCTCCATAGAAACGAACCGTGTTGTGCAGTGAAAAAAAAGCCCGCGGGCATTTTCTATGGTAACTGACAGATGCTGAGAGAGCGGGCAGTCATGATGTTATGAATTGAACAAAAGGATGTTTACCGACTTAAGTAATGGTAAATAAATTTTTAAAGCGACAAATATTTATAAAATGTACTGTAAATATCGAACATAGTGTCTTAACGCGGCAACTTTACAACAAGACTTTATATTCAGCGTGTACATGAACATTTCGCTTTGAGTTTATCCGAAAACTGTTATCCTAACTAGGGACCATATATAATTAAATACGTGTATTTGTACATTTAAACACCTGTGAAAACCTTTGATATTTTGTATATTACCTATCGGAAGATCTTAAGAGTTCAGGAAGTTACCTTTTAAGTAACAAAGATAGTGTAACAGCTACGAAAAGCCTCTATTCAGAGATATTGAAATAACACAAACAACTAAAGACATTTCTTTTATAACATTTTATAAAAAATCAACTTTAGCTAATTTTGTTTACTATTCTCGTATAGAAAATAAATGATCCTGACTTGAGAGACTGAAAGAAAAATCACGCAAAAAAGGGTAATAAGAAAGAAAGAAAGACACGCATTTTAAGTAATCTACATTGACCAGTATCAACCCTTACTTCTCAGAAAAGTATGTTGTTTTACTTAAAAGCAGCGGATAAATTTTTAGAAAAGGCTTCGGGAAAGTATGAAAATCATAGCTTGTTAGAGTATAACTTATACTTCTATTTAAAATCACATGTCTGAGTTTATGTAAACCTTTATTAAATAAAGCCTGTCGAAATGGGGGAGGGGGAGGGGGTCAACATGAGTGTACGAAAAGTGAAGGATTTTCAGATGCCTAGAAGTACGATCAAAGTACTGAAAGTATTGGAAGTCGGACTTTTTTTGTGTACAGTTGTGTATCTATTGTCAAACTGTAAATTGTGTATGTACACCCATGTACATATTGCTGAACCAAGACTGACAAGTTTTGCCGTTTAAACTTAAAGGGTCAAAAGTGTTAGGCTGATGGCTCGATCTCTGATTATAGGATGACATAATCTGCTAAGTAATGTACCGCTCAAACTCTATTTCATATCGATATGATATAGTATTATTGGTTTACAGAGCTTTATTATTTATGTTTTGTGTGCAGAGGATAAGAGAAAATTAAATAATAAGTTATATTAACTTAACTATACATAATTTGTATTTTTTTAAAAATTGTTTAATCAACATATGCATCAACCTAGATTTGTAAACCCACCACCTTCATTTACATTCACACACATACATACGTACAATGTACATTTGAATGAAGTTTTTATAATCCAACCAATTGAAAAGAACAATTTCTTTCATTGTACTACACATAAAAAATAACTAGTTGGCGTACATAATAATTAAATATAACTGAGAATTTTAACATTTGTGAATAATCAAAAACGCTTAGAAGCTCTTATGAGACTGTGAGCATATGAAAAAAATTGCAATTTGCAATTTAAGTTGTATGAAAAATCTAAACTGCCAATAGAATAAGTTAATATGAAAAGAAACACCAATGTCATTTTTTAAATTGCTTGATAAGATTATATCTTTGTATAAAGTGTATCTTGGACTTTCCTATTTCCAAAATTAAGTTTGTAAGATTTGAGAATATTATTTTTTCAAGTTTTGACTTAAAAATGGATACAAATGGAACTTTTTTTTATTTCTGCTTCAAGATTCACCATGTATACCACAATAAGCGGAGTGTATACTTAGTTGTACTCTCGAAGCGGAGGAAAGGAAGTTGAAGCTACGATATTTTGTCTAATTTCTTAGTTTACGGACTTGTTTCACAGGAAAGCGTATGCTTATGAAGAAGCATTTATTTAGGAATATATACATATTAACACGCCTGATACCATCGAACACGTTCTAGTTTTTTCAAACACATCAACAACATTCCGACAAACAGGCCGATTTTGACTGTGACGTACGTTTTTTAAGCACATATCAGAACAAAGCTTCGGGTTATCCTCGTTTTCATATTACTTACAAATATATGTCATCTGTATATGATTATACAAAGATGACTAAACATGTATTGCTGGTAAATACAATCTATTTAATACAAAGTATTTGATGGAAAACTGGTGTTGTGCATGGGTTGTATACAGCCTTTTGTACAAGGGGTGTATACTCTCCTATTAGTGCGAAATGGTTATGTAGAATGTTATGATAATATCAGTTACTAAAACTGTAGTGGTTTTTTTTTCAATCTGTAATATTATACGTTAGATAAGTATATACGTATAAGGAATACTATACAAATATTGACTAGGGTTGAGGGCAACATTGATTATATTAGCCCCCGAGGGACGAAATATTGCCCGACTACTATTTTGATGTTAATGTTCTTTTTTATTATTTCACTAAAAATGTGTATATGCTCTCATAAAAGTGGGGGGGGGGGCACTCCTTCATAATTAATTTTCTTTATGTAAATTGCTGCGAGAAAACGTTGAGAGGGTAGGGGGCAGCACCCCCTCCCCCTAGGATGCTACGTGCATGAAAATCAAACGCTGTGGAAAGTACTTCAACTATATATTCTTTGTTTTCATGCGCATGTGTACATGTGCCTTAAATACAAAATTATGTCCAACTTGTTATAACATTCAATCATATATGATTTAACTATCCTCGATTGTAAATATATATATTATCAAACCTAAATCCCTAATAAAGTATTAAAATTGCTATTATGTGACTGTGCTTTAGCTTTGACACTTTCGTTTCCATTTAGAAATACTTCTTTCTTATAAGAATTAAAAAATCCTATCATAAAGATTAAAAATAAATGCTGAATTTCATATTTACAATTAAATCATTTGATTCTGTTCTACATCTACATTGTGGTTCTAATAGCTATCTAGCTGTAATCAGGGTTAACGGAGATTTACCACGGAATGTATCATACACCTTAAGGCCAAACGCCAGAGGGTGGATGGAAAGCAACCCGGGATACTAATCACATCCATCCTTGATAGGAGCTTGATAGTAAATGTGGGTCCCCTATGCAAGCTGTAGTGTTGATCAACAATATTGTCGAAGATGCATAAAAATAGTGGCATGGGGGATATTCCGACTATTATAGCATCAATTCGTTTTTACCTACCGAAATAGATATACGAGATGAAGACAATCACAAAGAAAACGCTAGCCAATGTCTGCGATGCCAGTGAATGACATACGACATGTTAGATCCCACCAATCCAATGTTTTTTTTATAAACCAATAACGATTTTTATTTGCAGCGAAGGGATTGGTCTTAAAATAAGTGTATTCCTGACCGAATGGTAATCTTCTTAATGATTCACATACCTATACCACCTTATTTTACTAACATACCGGCATGTATTAACTTCAGTTTCGTAGATTGATTTCCTTGCTATTTGTCTTTTTACATTGCAAGATTTACATGCAAACGGTCCATCACCCCGATTTTAGTTAGGCTATCTACGACGTTTAACCTTATAAAAATATGCCTTGCCCACCTGTCTTACCAATGCAACTCTAAATGCTGCATATAGAATTATTACTTCCTACTGATGAATGGATTTGGCCATTTAGTGTTACAAATAGGGTTGAAAATGTCGTTTTAATGCCAGAGGCATAGCAATTAAAGCCTGGACATGTTAATCACCTCTGGACCCTAGAATCCCCTTAGGCCAGTGAGTGTATGATGAGTCAGATTTTTAATAATTGTGCCATCAACTTGCATTTCAAATATTTATCTACCTATATAAAACACTCCATCAAATCATGTTATCCATGCCTCTTATAAACAACAAGGAGGAAATAATAATTAATAAAGAAATCTACATGATTTTATGTTTTATTTACAATGGAAAACAACATCATTAAATGATCTGCAATGACTTCATGATCAATGTCCAATGGTAAAGTTGCTAAAATAGAAAGTCCTTTCTCACACTTGCACACACTCACATCTCTCTCTCATACACTGTCTGTCTATCTTCTTCCCATGCCAGGAGGGGGACCTGAAATTAACAAATGTGCAAAAGTTTAATACATACTGAACAAGTGTACTATGTGCTTCTGTAATTAAGTATTTATCAGAACACTCCTCTTTTGGATCAATTTCTTCAGCTCCTAGAAATTAAGGCTGAGCCTGGGGGACAAAAAGTTCAAAGCCAGTCGGTCCTATCACCACAGTAATTTGATTTGACTGCAGGAGAGATTTCCAACCCCACAGAATCTCTCTGGTTTTTGCATTCAAAAGATAAAGGACCCATCCACATTTTTTTGTTGAATACCAAAGTTCTTTGACATAAACAATGTCACCTTGAAAATACATCAGTAATGGTGGCCAGCGGCTGAATTAGCCATCAGAAATAATAGCAGGCCTTGGGGGTCATTTCTGAATAAGCCTAGATGTAATAACTCAGTGTGTGTATGTGGATATCCTATCTAAATTAAAACATTACAGAATTACATCTGCCAAGCCCAGGGACAGTTTGCCTGTTCTACTGACTTGTAGCACATGCTGATACAGTGGAGGACAGGAAAAGCAGACTCCCTCAAGCTGTTTCTATTCAACTCCAAAAATCAATACACAGCCAGTTTACATAAGCGGTTTTGGTGCATATGACCCCTGTAATTACTCCTAATGTTTAAAACCTTAAAACTACAGTAGTTACTATTAAAATTCTTTTTTCAGTGTAATCAGAACATTTGTTTAATCTTATTTTTTATAAATCTGAAAATATTTTGTTT
Source organism: Magallana ariakensis (assembly GCA_020458035.1). NCBI lineage: Eukaryota > Metazoa > Mollusca > Bivalvia > Ostreida > Ostreidae > Magallana > Magallana ariakensis. The sequence continues at coordinate 47,557,395 of CM035814.1, read as the reverse complement.
ACATCTTTCCTAGTGGTTCTTTTAAAAAATAGAACTCTCAAAACAGTAAAACAAAATTCCAAAAGGAAAGGACACTTAAGTGGCGAAAAACAACCGATCTTATCTAAATCAAATCAGTATGAACAATACTACACAACTAGGATGAGGAGAGTTATCTCTCCTGATGATTTCTCTTATGTGCAGGCATTGATTTGTCATTAGATGATGGATGGTGAAGAATAAATCAGTGACATCAAAACAATACCTTCTTCAGCAGCCTGGGGACTATGAGGCATGTTAAATTAATACATGTACTGGCAAACCCTCAAAACCAAACGATTAACACTTGCAAATGCACAGGTCTTTCAAAATAGTCTTAAGAAATGAATTTTGTTGATTTTTTTTGTCAGTGCATTTACCAGATGGATTAAGACTATCAAATTACATATTATGACTGACTTTTATTTGCAGGTGAACATATATAGGCTTGTGCTTGCTTTTGCATTTTAATCACATACTATAATGACAATTTTCATTCCAAGAACACAGGGGGTGGGAGGGCCAGGGTGAAATGAACTACCTCATGTCTGTCATTGCATTTACTAGTTCAATTTCTGGTCAGTTATGATTGGGAAAAATATTCTTTTTGGTCAACTAGGATTTTTTAAAAGAACAAAACAATTGTAATAAAAATGCAAATAAAATCTTATTTGACGCATTTTAAAACTGTCTTAAAAGTGAGCTTACCTCTCATGACTGGGGGAGGTCCACCTCTCATCATACCACCCCTCATTCCCCCCATCATTGGGGGTCGGCCTGAAATAGGAAAAAATCACAATTCATTGAAACTTCTTGTTACTAGAAGAGAAATATAGTGAACCAATTCAAGACTTGGTGAAGATATTTTCTTGAATAAAAAGTAATAAAATAAAATTCACAAAAAATTATACCACATGGACATGCAGACTCGGTATTAATATTTCTAATCGCATTGAAATGATTTTCCTTCATCTAAAATCACCATCTTAAAATAAGCTTGTCTGACAAATTCTTTGTGCTTATGAAATAACAGAATCCCCCCTGAACTAATCATCAAGCATCATTCCTTGTATCCCTTTCAAATTATACCATAGAGATAACATGTCTTTAACACAATACACTGAACTACAAACAAATGGTGAAAATATTGATTCTATTTGATTTTCTTGTTAATATCATTTAGAAATGAAGTCATGATAAATGAATTTTAGTGTCTACTCTTTTAATATTAACATTTTCCATTGTCTTAAAATTTGTTATTAATAGAACAACTGATCAGATTTCACTTCATGATTCAATGAAAAGATAACTGCATGTGGCCTGAAATAGCCGTGTTCATCAAATGAATGTTTTCCATTTCATGACAATACGGTCATGCGCGGATGAAGAGGGGGGGTTAGGGGAGTCCGGACCGACCCCCCCCCGGAAATTTTCTGGATCCGCGCATGCAGTCTGCACTGCATGAATATGTCAAATTACCGTTACGTATACGTTTAGGGCATAAGCAGGATGTTCATTATGTTATAGTTTTAATTATACAATATCAATAATTAAAATTAATGTAATTAAACATTCTAAACAATGGGTATATAATATGTGATGGTAGTCACAATACATAATCAAATCTACCATGAAACCATGGGATTTGATCTCGTGTCTGACCTGTATCTGTGCCATACAAATCAAAGAATGATTCCAACTTCTTAAAATATTAACAGCACTTTTTCAATGTAAAGATGTATACTACTTTTAACACGTTGTCTGCAAACAAGGCAAATTAATCAACAACAGTAAAATATGTAGGTTATGAAATTTGATTTCCAGTCCTAAGATTCATCCCCTTATATTCCAAAAGTCATACTTTTTTATACTTCTTAAATTTTAGCAGTCAAAAAGGAAGACATGCAGATATTTTTAAAGTCCTAAAATGTTCTAGCATTCCAAAACACTCACCTCCAGGGGCCATCATTTGTGGGGAGGGTCCACCCACCCCTCGGGCGGGTCCCTGTAAGCCTGGCCCACCAGAGGCACCGGGTCCTGAGATACCGCGACCTGCAGCCCGACCCATTCCTTGTCCTGGGGCTGCTCCAGCTAATGGCACTCTAGCAACACCCTCCTTGAAAAATATAAAAGGCAATGCTAATTGTGAATTTTATCAGACCTTGGCGATATAAAATATGTCTCCACTTAAATATCATCAGAAGATTTATACTTTACATCTTTGTAATCCTGAAAGTAAATGAATGAATTTAAATCTATTGTACTGTACCTCAGCAGGGGGTGGGCCTTCAACTGTCATTGAAACCAGGTGTTCACCACGTAATAACACTAGCCCCAACACTCTTTTTTCTTCTCTTTCTCCCTGTTTGGAACTTTTTGGCTTGATTTTCCTGAACTCATCACAATCCCCAAGAATCAAGTTCATGTGCTTATCAAAAGCTTTGAATGTTCCAATAAAGGTGCGGCCATCCTGCAGGGCACATCGCATCCTGTAGTTGATGTGCTGCAACATCTTAGAGCTACGCCCCACAGTCTGAAATTTTTTGACATTAAATGTTAATTTTTCTGTTAATTTTTTGTATTGGATTGTTAACTTTGGAAAACAAACATATGTTAGATTTCTTAACCATTTTGTATAGGTTGGGTTCAGTCTTCAGTTTGGAATATACAACAAGTGCATAAAATCATTGCATTAGGTCTGATTGAGGAAATTCGAATTAAATTTTCTAAACGTTGACGCATGTACAAAAGGAATGTTTGTGTATCTAATAAATTGAAATATATTTTTCAAAATAAATAAAAGTTGCATAATTTGTCAATACATATTAGTTTTCATCGAATATCGTGAATTTAGCTAAATATTCGATAAAAAATATACGAGTAGCATGTAAACAATCGGTTGGTTTATTTTAAATTGGCCGATTGTAGCAGTTCGCGTTTCGAAAATGCAATCAACAATATATAATGGTCAAAATAATTCAAAAACTTACCATCTTGAAATCTGTCTTTAAGGCAGATTACTTCAGATTTATGGTGAGGCTAAACAAAAACAAAGAATGGCGGTTAAACGCTTGGTATTCGTTTCCTGTAGTGGCGCCACCTACTGGTTGATAGTAAGCCGAGTGCACATGTACTCAGAGACACTTGCCAGGCTCTATAGAAGAACTGGCCATTGTTGAACAAATACAAATTGTTATTTTAACTACTTTTGTATCAAAAAGTTGAGTGAAATGCTATTTCGCAATTTTTCACCATGCAGTTAAAAAAAATTGACATTGAATACCATGTGAACTCGTTATGTTCATCAGTTCACCATGTTCACACCGACAGACACGCAGGCAAATCTTCGTGTTGACTGAACGATTGATTAAATTAAATCGATTTGTAGTATTTTATAGTTCAGCTTCATTTAACTGATTGAGTTAGATCTTCATTCAACAACTCCCAATGATTGATTTTTATATATTGATTATTTTCTGTTTCATTATTCATTGCTTCCACACCGATTATCAATATGAATTTATAGAGGGCGCTCCAAGCTGGTCCAGACTTGGAGATCGAAATTGTTTAAACATGGCGGATGCTGGATTGCGACAACGGTTGATTCCAGATTCAGAGTCGCCATCTGATTGGGATTCGGATTTGCCCTATGGGGGAAAAGTATACTTAGCTAGGAAAAAGAAGCCGGACCCAACCTATGTCAAAGTTATTGAGGCAAGTTGTATTTCAATTCATTTATTATATCCCAGGTAGATTAACATGCATCATGATGACGTGTAAAACGTAGAAAGCGTAAAGCCTATCTCGATTATAAGATATAGATATCTATGGAATGTTGATCACTTTAGAGAAGTGGACAGGCATGCATAGCCTCATACGTGGATAAAGCCGGGCTATCTGTCCACTTAATTCTCTATAAGATAATAATGCATGAAGGGAAATTGATCGGATTGTAATTAATCAATTCGTGTATTTATTTTACTTGATGCATAATGAAATGAGTCAGTGTTGGGGATGTCACTTTTAGATATCACTTGTTGTTGGGGTTTTTGGGGGGCATAATGTGCTTCTTTGTTTTGTACAGGCGGTGGTGTTGATTTCTACCCTCTCCTTTGCACTGTATGCATACTACTACTTTGACCATCTTCATTTCAATGTGACATACGCTTATGCGTGGTTGGGATATCCCAGTGCAAACCACCAGATTGGGCAAAGATATCTACACGGTGGGTGGACCAATGTTTGATCAAATCTCTCTCTCTCTCTCTCTCTCTCTCTCTCCTTGTGTAGTATTCACATGCAATAATATACTGAAATATGTACATTGAATACTATTTTGATTTACAGGAAAGGGAGTCGAGAAACACATTGGAAAAGCCATGGAACATTTCAAGTAGGTGACAAGGGTACATGTAACATGATTCAGATTAATATAATTTTCATGCAAAAGTCTTCATTTTCGAATTAGAACCATTTTAACAAGACCTTGGACTTTCGATAGGACGTAACTATCTATTTCTTGCGTCAAAACAAGTTTAAATGACGCTGGTTTCAAGTGAAATATACACAGATTGCGTAGTCTTAGCTCAAAAGCCAGACAAATCCTGTTGATTTCACAAAGCCTTGGCTGAGTGGCCAGCAATGAAATAGACATGCCTACGTCACATTGCTGTTTGACACAACTACCCAAAGTCCAAGCTCTTGTTAAAATGGTTCTAAGGCAATGGTTTGGGTATTTTTGTATTGTTTAGAACCATTTTAACAAGAGCTTGGACTTTGGGTAGTTGGTGTCAAACAGCATTGTGACGTAATCCTGTCTATTTCATGTAGGCCACTCAGCCATTGCTCATTGAAATCAACAAGATTTGTCTGGCTTTCGGGCAAAGACTACGCAATCGGTGTATATTTCACTTGAAACCAGCGTCATTTTTAACTTGTTTTGACGCAATAAATAGATAGTCACGTCGTACCGAAAGTCCAAGGCCTTGTTAAAATGGTTCTATATTATTTTTTTTTTGTATATTATCAGAAAAGCGGCTGACCAGGGACACCCCCACGCGTCCTATAATTTGGCGATCGGTCATCTGAAAGGCTACAAGTCCGGCCTTAAACCTGGGTAAGGAACCAACTTATTAGGGTGTTATATATACATGTATAACCTATCTCGAGCAATTTCTTACAAAGTTTACATACTGAATAGAGCTCTCTAAATATATCTGAGATAATACGTTTTATATTTACTTTACTGCTACAGAGAAGCTCACGTGTTGATTCAACACGCGGCATCAAAGGGTGTGAAGGAAGCCCATCAGGTGTTAAACGAAGTGTGTTCCAGAGGAGGCTGCAAGAACTAAGGCTCGGGTATCCAACCGGCCGCTGTAGAGGCTTTAGAGAACGCTTAATTAGTTCACATGCATCTCTTTTCACTGCTGGACAAGGATCAACAACGAAACAATTGATACGCCAAGCATGTTTGCGCGTTAAAATATCAACTATACATGTACTATCATTTTGTAAGGCTGGGATAGCCATGTAGAAATACGCATATGAAAGCGGTGATTATTGCATTGTTATTTTTTTAATGGATTTATTATTTTTCAATATATGTGAAATCTTTTACTTTTTAATATTCCGTCCAGTACATTCTCTGTTGATCTGCTGACATATGTTAATTAAATACATGTATTATTACACTCACTGCTGCATAATTTACAAGATGTGTATTCATTTATTTGTAAATTTCTCGAGTGTTATTTCGTTTCATTTATTAGAGTTAAAAAACAAATATAGATATTTTGACAATAAAGAGATTTGCAAAAATCACAGGACATGCTGGATCTTTCTCTGAAGAGATGTTTTTAATTAATATAACTTTAGATTTGGAATCCACAATGGAAAGCTAGAGACGTCCTTAATTGCGACCGACTGCTCGAAACCCATAGTTCTTTCCCGTCCCAATTCACGAAAAAGTATCATCCGAGACTTAGATTAACGTACAAAGAAATAACGAGATTACTTGATCCACTATCACCAGACAAAAAGAAATTATTAACAGAAAGATTTTAAAATATAATACCGGTATATTGACATCTACCGAGTTTGATTCCCTCTATTTCTTATGGAAATTAATTTAATTCATAGCTCTGTGGAAACTGACAGGACTGAAATCTACACGCCCCGTATATCTTCATCAACCTAAGAAAAATTACGGACTGCACGAAATACTCATGATGATGTTAGTCTCAAATTCCCATATGAGACGAGTTGGCTATTTCTTTTCGCTAACGTACTGATGTACATTAAAATTAGTTTATAGTTATTTTTTTCTTACTTTTTACAATCAATTTATTAATTTGTTAAAAGAAAGACGTAAATATAAACAATGAAATGCTTTCTTTGATGGTTCATGCGGCTTATGAAGGTTGCGATCGTTGCAGAAATCCTATAACGAATTGCCAATTTAAGATGCAATTTAACCCTTTTATCTAATAGAATAACTAGTTCAACTAATAAGAAATGAAAAATGTTGACTTCTTTTTTTCTTTTCTTTTTTTGAAGGGGGGGAGGTATAGGTAAAAAAAATAACATCTGCAAAGATTGAATGCAAGAAAATTTAAAGATCGATTTATTGCAACGTCCATGGAATTCTATGAGTAGAGCAATGTAACTGAGATGTATGTATATATTATTTAACAAAAAACCAAATAACAGACATGACAATTTAACTTTTATGTTGAGTTATGGAATTTAATAATAAATAACAGATACTGAAAACAAAACTCAATAAAATAATGAAAGCAGATTATTGAAACAGGTTAGAAGCTTAAAAAAAAAGAATAACAAGGAGAGTAAAACACAATTTGACAATGGTACATTAAAATATCTGTGACTTAAAGTTATACCGTCTCAATTATTTTTTTTATTTGGACAATTAAGAAGATTTATGATATCTATATAGCAATTGATTTAGAGTGCACTAATCGTTATTGGATTACAATTTTTCTTAACTGTTAATTAATTTATACCTATACCAACTCTAATTTCATAAGACGGGGATTCGGTGAACCGGGGAAAGGGATGTATTGGGTGGGTAAGCTATTCATTTTATTCATTACTCTAGTATTTTATTCATTATCCTCCACAGAGAGAGAGAGAGAGAGAGAGAGAGAGAGAGAGAGAGAGAGAGAGAGAGAGAGAGAGAGATTACTTGATCCACTATCACCCGACAAAAAGAAAATATTAAAAGAAAGATTTTAAAATAACATAACGGCGTCTTTTGCATCGCATGCTTTTTAGATTCACCCTACGCTATCCAACAAATAACTTTATCATATGAAAATGACACGTGACATGTACATAGATGTAAATATCTTGAAACTTGAATGTACAATTTTCAATATACATCGAATGCTATGCCACATACTTTTATCATATAGTCATATGACATTCAATTGTCACAAAATTCACGTAATTCAAAAAAGATATACATTCTCTAAATAAAAAAATGTGCTTTTAGATTTCGTCTTTCAAAAGACAATTGTGAATGCAATTAATGCAATTATCAATTTTTAAGAGATCATAGTATTTTACACGTATTATGTATCTATTTACATGATTCAAACATCTATAGATGCAGATAAGAAGGTATTGACCAAGTTTGAATTAAAGCAAGAGGAATGTTGACAAAAAAGCACTTTGTGCTGAGTTGAAAAACTAAAACAAAATCTAAATTAAAGGATGTAGTTTAATTTGTGAATTATTACAAAATCCCTCTGAAAGTTCAAATACAAACGAAAAAAGACCCTAGAATATGCGATTAGCAAAAAATGGAATTATTTTCCCCTCGGGATCGAGATTGAAATATTTAATGAGTCACCGGATGCCCTTTACTGCGCATGCTTGAACACCGTAGCAACGACAACTTTTGACAAGAACCTGCTAGTCTCATAAACACAATGGTAGGTGGAATCTGTGACTTTTTCTAAAATATTTGACTTGATTTTGTTAACCTAATATGTTATTCTTCACATTTCTTTCACTTTTTATTGAAACAGTTATTAAATTTTTATTTTATGATAAAATGAAAATCCATCTTGTTTGTGTTGATGTAAAAAATTCAACTTGAACACAAACCTTCACACTTTCAAGATAATGGGTGCATAGTTATCTGGATACGCAGATAATGTTGGTTAATAGAACATTTAGATTCAAAGTGTTATATTGTATTGCATCTGTCACTTGTTATCATATTCACAAATGTTTTTTTTTAAAAGATGATTTTTAAAATCATATTTTCTTTATTGGCCTAGCTGGGACCAATGGTCACCAAGGTTCATATCTTGCTAGTGTTTGGTTACATCATTTTTCATATCTAATTTTATGTGTTGATATAGTGATTTAACAATAAACTGGCAAGAAATGGTCATTGGCGACTGGCGAGAACTTGTCTTTTGCTAATACAGTATTCCACCACAGTAAGGTTCTACAACCATAAATCCGATACTTTTAAGACATTTATGGTTTAATTTTTATTTAATGAGAACATTTATTTAAGACATAGCAAAGCATACTCTTATTCGCAGTTGTGTTGGATTACAAAGAAATCACATCTTTATTGAAGTTGATTCAATCTGTGTGTTATCTTGATTGTAGGCTGAAGTTGAGGAAACTTTCAAAAGAATCCAGGCCCATAAAGGTGTCATAGGAGTAATTGTGGTGAATTCTGAGGGTATGATTGAGTATATTTTAAATGTTTTTCATTAATGCCATTGCATTTATAATATACAATCCATTGACAATACAACCTAGGACAAATTTTTATTTTAAATGATAAAATGATGCACTATATCAAGTACTATAGTCTGTGTGTTTCTGATGTTTTTGGATCTCTATGTGTAGTATTTTAATAAATATCACTAAATACTTACCTTGAATTAAAAGCTAGAAGATTTTTGTGTTCATTAAGAAATGTTGTGTTTTTACAGGAATCCCAATCCGAAGCACACTTGACAATTCCACAACAGTCCAGTATGCTGGTCTGATCAGCCAGTTAGCAGCTAAAGCTAGAAGTACTGTTCGTGATATTGACCCAGGCAATGACCTGACATTCCTAAGGATAAGATCAAAGAAGCATGAGATTATGGTTGCCCCAGGTACTTATACAGACTATATCTATGTGTGTTTTGTTATTTTGTGGCTGCCTTGGTTCTTAATTTAGTCCTAAATTGTGGACTTTGGTTGCTATGGGCTTTGGCATGGTTTGGGGATAGGGATTGGGTTGATAAATGGGTAAGTAAGAATTGACAATTACTACCTTTTAGAAAAAGTTTTAGAAATACAAAGAGATTAAATACAGAGAAATAAAAAGAAAAGATACATTGAAAGAACAGGATGTAATTACTGACAATCAGAATCTGAATCTCACTACAAACCAAGATCAATAATCATCTAATTGATAAGTTCAGTATACATCTATTTGAATTTATTTGCTTCTGTATTTTGCATGAGGAAGTACACGTTTATTTTATGATAGATCAGTACATGTACTATATATAGCATAATAAAGAAGTAAACTTGCATCTTACTTTTTCTGGCATCGTATGTAGAAGTCTAGAAAGCTTTGCTGGTTTTGGTTGCATATTAATAAAAGAAATAAAACGCACATCATGTAATTTAATTTTTTCACAAACTGTTTAATTGAGATTTTATTTGAATCTAGCAATAAAAATATTTTCTTTTGGATTGGAATATAGCAAACAAGTTGTTGACATGATTTTGAACTTGAATCCCCTCCCCTTTAAAAAAAAATTATTTAATAATTTAAAAACATAAGGGGATTAATAAATATCTTTCTGGGAGGATTGGTTTGTTCACACACATAAAAGTATCTTTCAATAGCATCAATCCAAATTTTAATTTCACCAACTTCACACCAACTGTGTTAGCTGCTAGAGTTTGATGTTGGGTGAAGGTTATTCAGCATATTACATTTTATTATGAATATCTAAAATAAATATTGTGAAATATTATCATAAATATTGAATATTATTGAAAAAGCATATTTGATAATAAATAGTTTCATTTCTGTATAAAAATATTATGGACAATTCTCTCTGAACTTTCAAAGTTGAATACTGAATAGAGTGTACTTTTTAGTTTAATAGAGAGCATATTAACAATTTTCCACTTTTGGGTGATTAATCAGGCTGTACCCTACCTATTTTTGTATGCACTCCTTGTCATAGAAAAATACACAGATTCAATGTATTTTTTTCTGTTCTCTTCTTTTTTCAAACAGAAAATGAATATTTGTTGATTGTAATCCAGAACCCAGATGCGGTGTAAATGCGTTATATCCCTTTGGATGTTCATCACCACTAGGTCTGGTACTAAAAAGAAAATTTGATTCAATGTTTCACATTGTTCATACCATGGGTAAAGACTGCATCTATATTCCTTTCCCACTTTCCCTTTTCTTGATGATTAGTGAAGAAAAATTACAATAACACAAAAACTCTTAAATAAAGTTTTTTGAGCATCACTTAACAGTGATTCAAAACACTTCTGCAGTCTTTACTCTGAGTATTTGTTGACTGTGGAGCAGGCCTGATTTCAACCATATAGCATTACACTTTAGCTTGAACTGACTAAAATATCCTTCAGTTGTTTTTTTAGCCACTGTAGAACATGTTCCCTTTAACAGTAGATGCCAGATTGCAGTATAAAATATCGTGTTTTTCCGGAGAGTGCAAAAATATTGTAAAAGCTTGTTTATCGTGGAGTATACCTATGTCCTCTTTCTTTTTTTTTCTTTTTTTTACATAACTTTCCATACAATTTCCTTTCAAATTTATATGGAATTTTAAAGCTCATGTTCTTTTTTCTTTTGTCGAGATAAACATTGATACCTTTTACTGAAATACATTTGCTTTGCATTCAAACACATGACCCCACCCATTTTTTTTCTTGTTTGGCTTCAAATGCTTCATGGCTGCTAAAGTTTAGAATAGTAGAAAAAAAGATGTTCTCCTGTTGTTTTGATGTCACCCATGATTGCAGTTTCAAGTTTGATATCATGATTGCATCCCTCAGCTAAATTCTGTTGAATTTTTTTTTATTTATTGTTTTATAAATCCCAATTTATCTTAACTTGTCATATTGTATGCCCATTGTTCCTCTTTCAATAACCTGTGAATCAATAATTCTTAGCTGTCTTTGGCAGGTAATTTTTTGTAAAGTAGTTAATTCTGCGGTATTTCAAAAGTTAGTTCATCAAATGTTTAGATTAATTTTTCTTTAATATTTATTTTTATTATATAAATATTAAAAAGCTATACAGTAGCCATATCATTTTGAATTATGTAAAACTAGCTGAGGGGTGATCTAAGATATTTTGAGAACTATATGCTTATATGCCTTTTTTCATTTCCTTTTTCCTTTTCCGGGATTTCCCCTTCAAATTTTCCCTTTTTGTGAGGAAACTTTCATCAAGTAATATACTAACATGAACAAGTTTTGAATTTGGACCCATGTTCAAAATCTATCTTGAAACTTTTAAAAACTGTAACTTACTTAATCAATTGTGTGTTTAAATTAACCAAAATTAACACATCTTGCTAAAACATCTTTAAAATAGCTGATAACCTTTTTGATTGAATGCCTTTGATTTGGATATTAGATACTGATTTTAATTCCCTTTTTCTTGAGGAAAACAAAACCCAAAACTGTATTAAAATGGTCCTTGGTAAAATAATGTAAACATAGTCAAAAGTGATTCTTGTGTTCGTTGGGTATGCAGGAAGTAATACATATTTCTGTCATTATACCTGTAATCAGACAGAGTACCGGGTACACTATCTTTGGGGACAGGCTAAATGTACTACACTTTATTTCTTTTAAAAAAGAAAAACGAACTGTTTGTGATGCATGGATGAACTAGATGTAAATTTATTTAGTTTTGATGCATGGGTTTATTGGACGTACGTGTGAATTTCTGGTACCTGTTACTTTACATTTTTAAGCATTTGTTTTATGTACATAATGATTTTCTGGCTTGGGTAAATTAATTTAACTTAAAACTAATGAAGAACTATTGATTATGAATATTTTACTATAAACAAAGCATGTGTGACATTAAACATTGAAGATTGAATTACTGATAATTACTCAGGTGTTCATAAAATTTACAGTTGGCGTCGCTTGAGCCTTCAGATGTAAAAAAAAAAAGTGATACCTTAATTAAAGATAGTTTACTAACAAGTAAATATATTTGATTAATAAAGCAATAACCAAAAATTATTTTTATATACTTTTCGTTAAATACAGATAGCAGTTAGTATATATGAAGGTTAATTATCTGAATATTTGATTCTCTCAGAAACTTTTACAAGAGTTATCTGCCCTTTTTTACCTACTGATAAGTTTGAATATCATGTACTTCCTCTCATCTGTGATGAAGTCCATGCTATGAGATTGATTATCAATTGAAGATCAACCAAAGATTTACATTTATTTGCGAAAAAAATCATGGAAGTAGCATGCCAGAGGATTATTAGGTTATAGCATGATTGAATGAAAATTTGATTTGTCATTATTAAATTGTCAATATCATCTATTTAATATGAATTTGCAACTTTTCTTATAATGAATACTGAATGAACAATTCTGTTGCATACAACAAAATTAATTAGCTGGTTCCAGAATCCAGAGGATGTCTTTATTTGGGGAAAAATCATAAAAATAGCATACCAGAGGAGTATTCATTTAAAACATGAGTGAATAAAAATAAACATATTGTTTTGTAACAGAGGAATTAATTACAGAACTATTATAATGTTGAACGTTGGCACTCTTTGAATGTATAAATGCACAGCCTAAATTTGATAGTGCATTTTTACATCCAGTTTGTTCCAATATTCACTTATATGTAACGTACACTACATTATTTTCATGTAATTTGAGAATTTTTGAATTTGCATTTGATCTTAATTGACAGATCAAAATAATATCAATGCTTGCTAGAGTTAACATAGTTATTGACAACCAGTCTGGTCTTTTTATGTACTGTATATATTTTGTGTGCGAGTGTGTGTAAAAATGTGTGTATCACTTATAAGAGAATTTGCTATCAACAATTGTTTGTAAAGAACAAACTCTGTTGGGATTTAAGATTAAAAAATATGTAAAACCATCATAATGGAAATTTTTTTTTTTTTTTTTTTTTTTTTTTTATATCTCTATTTAGCCTTTTGGAGAAGGCTTTGATAGGCATACAATGATGCTGCCTAAAACAATTATGTTTATTAACATAAGAAACTATATGCAAATCAAGTTCAAATCTATTTAGCCTCATCAATAATTCAGGGTTTTTTCTCTCTTTCAGACAAAGAATACCTTCTCATCTGTATCCAGTCCCCCCATGATTAGGCTGTGACCGCCCCTATTTAATGCCACTTCTATCAAACTGTGTTACAATGTTCAGCTCTCTGTGTCATGTACAGCAACAGACTTATATTAAATGTTTGTTTTGGAACAATACAACTCATTATTTATGCATGTGAAATGTGATCAATAAAAATTCTAAAAATTGGAAATCAGGCATTTTTATATGCATCTGTGAAAGACTATAATTATGATATGGCCTGTGTACATGTAGGTCAGTGGATGAACAACTGCATGTGTCAGCTAGGTCCTAAGTTCAATGAATTTAAAAAAAACCAACTGGTTTAATTTTCCATATTAGTACTCATGTATTGGTATGTTTAAAAAAAAATTGGATTTTCAAAGATAGTTTTTAAAGTCAGTTGGTATTATCTGTAAATCAAGTCTGATCCTATGCAAGCATAAGAGTATCATTTGATATAGTTTTAGAAAATTGATATAAATTTGAAATAATTATGAAAAGCAATATAGTGATCAACACTGAAATTCAGTTATTTCCCAATATGATATTGATTTGGTCCCTACGGGAGACATCAAAGACATTGAGCTAATTACATAACAATGGACTAATTTTAGGACATCGCTAACAACTGTGCTATGTTTGCAGCCAATACCATTGATTGAATGAAAAAAAATACCGATAATCTGAAAAACAGTGGTGCTGGAAAATTCCATTCTGCAGATAGTACATGTACTTTTAGTACAACAGCAATTTGCAATGTAAATGTGTATTCGTCTTTTCCCCAACGTTGACGATTCTATTCTTAATGCTGTGTAGAATCGCGTATCTTACTTATGCTAAAACATAATTATCTTATTTATATTGCCATATTATTTCCAGCAATATAAAACTTATTTTTTTAGTATAGAAAATATATTTTATTGATAAACAGCACGTTAAACATAATTTGACTTCATGACTTCATGTCTTTTTGCATCGTAATCACACGTCATTTGGGGTTTGCGCTATTCATTTAGCTTATCGAGAAGGTAGTGTATTTACAGGAGAACTTGTGCACGTACAGAGAATAACATACACCACTTTATTATACTTTCATGTTAAATATTGAAATCTGATTGGTTTAGACGCAGTTGATAATCCGTTCTATAACCCTTAGCGTTAGCAACACACTTGGCAACGGGCAACACAACGAATTGTTATATGCGCGCAAATTAAGCGCGTACGGTTCGCCGTAGAAATCACGTCATTTCTATATAAAAGCAGTAAAATTTTCTCCAAAAAATAAGACATTTTTTATAATAAAATAAAAAATGCCTGTTTGGGAGGGTAACAGTTGAAATTGACATCCCGAGAAAACCATTGTCAACCGACGCGAAGCGGAGGGTGACAATGGTTTTCTCGGGGTGTCATTTGGGAGGGTAACAGTTGAAATTGACTCCCGAATTTCAGTGATGATCACGATGTTGCTCTTCATAATTATTTCAAATTTATTATTTTTCTAAAACTATATATCAAATGATACTCTTATGCTTCAAAGGATCAGACTTGATTTACAAATAATACCAACTGACTTACCAACTGGTACCCTTCCAAATGACACCCCGAGAAAACCATTGTCAACCTCCGCTTCGCGGTGGTTGACAATGGTTTTCTCGGGGTGTCAATTTCAACTGTTACCCTCCCAAACATGTCATTTGTTATTGCTAAAGTTAAAACTATAAACGATTTCATTCTAAAATTAAGATGTCAATTTCCATGGTTATTTTTCACTTCTGCAGGATAAGCAATCAATTCGCAATATGTACCCGACTTTTTAAACAGTGAAAACTTCTTGAACGGATTTGGTAAAAACTTTGCTGGAGACTCCAAAACTCTTCGATATGTATATCGGTGTTCGCACTAAGGAGCTTTTTTTATATACATGTACAACATTATACCAACACTTTTTGGATCCGATTTTTGATATTCAGAATGCATGTTGAATCGATTTATGAGTTATAATAAGCCCTTTTTGCTTTAACGCCTTTTAGTTTAAACGGAATAACGTTAGTGTTAATCATCTTTCAAAGTATAATAAATCTTTAATTAGAACTTTGAGGATCATCTTTGGCAAGCGAGGATGTTTGATGAATTAATATTGAAATATTATAGGGAGCGCAGCTCGCCGGCACGCAGCTGCTCTAAGAACCAGTGCGCGTGGGAAAAAGAACGAGCTAAACCTACAGATTCATAATTTGTCTACGTTCCATATAATATTAATAATATAATTATATATACAAGCAATAGTTAAGCTAATTTTGCGTGCATGAACAGTAAGTATAAGTAGGGAGGAAATAAAAAAAAAGTCAGCTTGAACTAATTAAATAAAGAGAACAAAAAATAAACAGTTAAAAAATCTGTGCAGATATTGCATACTAGTATTGTCAAACAGAAAAATAACACACCTACATACAGGGACCGGGAGAACGAATACAACGTATGCCAAAATAAACAAATTTCAGTAAAAAAAAAATGATGAACCAGGAAAAAATAAAAATAAAAGTCAGAAAAACAAGGTACAAAAGAAAAATAATACTGTATTTACATTTTACACTTTTGACCAAATTAAACACAAATTACATTTTACAGAGTGAGACTGATAAATTTTCTCCAAAGTAAAGAACGGTTTTAGGGGAAGCAAGTCTATGTATTTTGTAATAATTTGTTAAAACTTGGAAATAGTTATACATGTAATTCTCTCTCTCTCTCTCTCTCTCTCTCTCTCTCTCTCTCTCTCTCAAAAATTCTTTGATGTAAGTTGATAACTGCCAAAATATCACTAATTATAAGTTGACAATGATGCAAGGTATATGTATGTGTAAGGTATGTGTGAATCAATTGTAATATATGTCTTGTTGTAAATTTTGAATTTACTGCCACCCGATAAATTCAAAATTTAAAACATGACATATACATTAATCACACCAATGAAATGGAATAATAATCACTTAGTCAGTTACTTTCGTAATGTTTACTAAGCCTTCTAAAGACTTTCCTATCCTGTAATTTGAACCTTATTTTTTGAGATAATGATTATATACATGCGCGGATCCAGACAATTTTTCAAAATTTAAAACATGTCATGACATATATATACATTAATCACACCAATGAAATGGAATAATGATCACTTAGTCAGTTACTGTCTTAATGTTTACTAAGCCGTCTAAAGACTTTCCTATCCTGTAATTTGAACCTTATTTTTTTAGATAATGATTATATATAATCATTATCTCAAAAAATAAGGTTCAAATTACAGGATAGGAAAGTATATATATATATATATATATATATATACATGCGCGGATCCAGACAATTTTTCCGGGGGGGGGGGGGTCTGACGGTCATTTGAGTTTGTCAGGGGGGTGGGTGGGTCCGAGGCATATTTTTGGTAATTTTATAATGTTATTTTAAGAAATTTTAATTTTGCAGGAGGGAGTCCGGCCGGAACCCCCTGACCCCCCCCCCTTTCTAGATCAGCGAATGTGATACATTTGGGGCCAAATTTCCAGAGGCTCTTCACAAAACGCTTTGGCGATACACTCGCCAGTTGGTTGGAAGGAAAAGGAGGGCTGTGTCTTTTGGAAACAAGCCCATTTTTTCATTTAGTCACAATAAGGACAACTAAGATTTCATAAGTGGAGAGCCTGTATGTGTTTCGTCGGAAGTTTTCACAATAATAGGAATTAAGTTGTCAAGAAACAGTGCCGATTTGTTTCAATAATCATTGATTTAATTAATGTTTCCTATATAATCGATGCACGTAATTTTCGATTGTAGCGAAAACGTCACAAGAATGCGTGAATAAAATATGTTCACAGTATATTGTATTTTTTTTTAATTTGGCAGATTCAGAAATTAACACCCACTGTCTCGATGCGGGTTGGCGTGCGAAGTCCCGTCTATAGATTTTCCATTCCCGTCAATCACCCACACTGATTTTAAAGATTGTCATGTCTGATAAGAATGTCTGTACATTTGATCATATGATAGACCCGTGTTCTTTGTTAAAACTGTTTTTAAATAACAAGTTTATAATATTGACTCACTTGTGCAAAATAACGTCTTAAAAATAATGCAGCTCAATGGATGGACCCGCCTGACAAAAGCATTGAATATTTTTGCTTATAGACCCTTGTTTATTTGAAATCATCACAGACCAACATTATCAAAAAGAAAATGCGCGCCTCTATGCAGTGCGAGCAGCTTCGCGTCATGTCCACATGGTTACTACGTAAACAAGATGGCGACCAGTGCATGCTTGGTGAGGCGAATCCGTGGGTAAACATGCGTGTGGCTTGGCATAAACCACTATCGCTTACTGTCTGCTAGTGTCAATTGATCAATGGACATTTAAACTCGTCGTAAGAATGTCGGAAAAGCCGAGATCCAGGAAAATATCCTCATCGGCGGATCCTAAGAAGGGACGCCTTGCCGTGGCACCGGTGGAAAATCTTAAAGAAAAACAGGTCAGTGAAGTGTTAGAGAAATGTTTCAGCAACTGGCCTTCTTGGATTTAACTAATTTCTGAAAGACATAGGAGTTGTTATCTTGTATTGGCTTTGTTTTTGTTTTGTTTTTTTACAGAACCTTTATGAAAATCATTCGATCTTTACAGTATATGACATTTCCGCGCCAGATTTAATGATAAATAGATAAAAAAATATTTAAAGCAATCTTCGTCTGTTTGTATGTCGTTAATTTTAAAGACCTTCAATTTGTATATAAACCATTTAAGTCGTTTCATGCTTTAAATTTTGCTTGATATGAGAAGAGTGTAGAAATAGAAAAATTGAATAAAGTTTAGTTAACAAGTTCTTCACTCAATCTGAAATTATAATAGATAATTGAGATTTTACATGCTCTTCTTAGACTACTTAGAGGTTTGCTTGATAGGTTGTTTAAAGCCATTTTCCTGTGTATTTGGAATCCTTCAGCAGTTTGATTGCAAGAATCATACAAAAGTGAGATTTAATTGCAATATGTGTAAGTGCACAGCTACGGCTTAATCACCCAGTCCGCTGTGCTTTGCAGTGCATTACTTAAAGTGCAAATAAATCTGTAATCAATACCGTTAACCATCAATTATCCTAGTAAGTCTATAACAAAAAAAACTGGCCAAAAATTTAAATTTCAAATGATGAGAATTCTGTGAACTTAATATATAATCTTTACAAAGCACTTAATGGTGCATAATAAAATTTGTGTATAATTTAAAGCCCTATGTCAGAATTTTTAGGATACTTAAGAATTTGAAAATAAATATTGATTACATTCTCAAATGAAATGATAGTTTATAGGACAGGGGTGCTTACTTTAAACCTAGATACTTTGGATAAACTAGATGTCGTCACCTAAGTAAACATTTCATAGATCTAATCTTTATAGTTTCTTTAAACCAAAACCAGGATAACTTAAATATATTTTGTGCTATAATCAGTGCAAATATTTGAGTTCTTTTATGGAGTCCAAGGCTCACTGTGGAACTAGATTAAGGTTTGGTTTGGTTTCCAAACAGTTTTTAATCGGCCATATCTCAGAGTATACAACATCTGTAAACTTTCTCTTTAAAACTTTCAGAAAAATAGAGTCATTTACGCAGTTCATTTATGCAGTGTCACAACTCATGCCAAACTTGTGATGTTATTGCTCTGTAAGATATACCGGTAATAAGAATCTTAGACTTGTAGGTCACTTTCAATCCATATAATTCATTACCTTAATTTTGAGAGAAAATAAAGAAAAACTTTTCACAAAATTATGTAATTTAAATTGATATATTTTGACAATTCTGTGATGTACCAAAGCAACATTGCATATGGTTTTAAAAATCAGAAAAATTCATATATGTTTTTGAAATTTGTCCCGAATCAGAGTAGGCTGTGTTGACAGTGGTCTTTTTTGATTCACTTGTGAATGCGTTGATTGCATGCTCAATTGTCTACCAAATTATTATGTATCAAATTTCTCTTCAAAAAGAAATTCTCTATGTTTTTATACAATAAAGATATTGTAAAAGTGAAATTTAATTCTTGACTATTCAGAGACCTTTAACAGTGAGAATGTTACTGATTTTCTCTATAATGACCATTGGTACCCAAGCTTGGAAATTTCATGGTGAAATACTTGGTACATTCACATTCAATTAGAATTATGAATAATTAATCCATTTTGTTTTAAACTTTAAGTTAAAGGCAGTACCATAGAGTAAAACAAATGTTGTTTGAACAAATAGAAATTTATTGAGCAAGTTATACAATACAAATTAAGAAACATTTCACAAGCCAAATCATGCCGGGAACTAGAAAGAGTGCAGGAGTCTTATCTTTTCACTGTTGCTGTCGAATCGATCTTTGTACACTAGAATGTCTTCCCAGGAATAACTGCCTGCAGTTTATTTGCTTAAAATCTTTACTCAACATAAAACTTCGTCAAGCACTTTCTATCTTCCATTGACAGGTCTAGAGGATTTTCAGTGTCAATAAAATTCTTTCACTGGTAAAAGCCATGTTGATAAATTCAAACTTCAGTCTGTACACCCCATTTGTTATCTTTATACATTTTCTTTTTTTTTCTTCTTTTAAAAGGACTTGTGTGTTGCACCATTGGAAAATTGTGTGTATAGAACACATTACACTTTGGTTTTGAATACACAAAGAATTAATATATGAATGTGGTAAAAAATTGAAAATGAACTAAATTGATTAAGAAATCAGCAGGAGGTATTCATAATATAATAAAAAACACTCGTTTACAAGTATAAAATTAGGCAGACATCTTGCTGTGTTATACTGTGTTATAATAATGCTTATTACCGGTATGAATATTTTTCAATAATTGAAGACAAATTTATATAGAGTAATGCTTAAAATATAATGAGTCCAGCAGTTTATGAAATATTAAGCACAACATTGAGTTTTATCAGTGAAACACATCAAGACTTAATTTTGAACAGATAAAAAACTTCAAACACAAATCACATATTACAAGTATATAAAATTGGGTATGTATACCTTTAACATATCAGTAGTAAAAAAATATACTGTGAAACAAAATTTTAAATTCGTCTTTAACATTTGAAATTTAACTTCTTGAATAAAATTTGACGAGGCATAATACAAAATTTAAATTAATCACTTCATACCCTGATTTTGTTGATTAAACCCTGTTAGAATTAACTGACCTATTCAAAGGAAAGCTAGAAACAAAGACACCTCCATTGTTACAAAAATTGTATTTTTTAAACTATGAAACAAGTAATAACATGTATAAATACTAAAACAAAAACAAGTACACATCCATTATGTAATCTGACTAACTAATTAAAAACAATTTGGTTACTATCACTTTTCATGTAAAATGAAGAAATCTGTATAAAAAAGCTATGATATTACAGTTTTACAGGCAGATTAAAATTTGTATCACAGAATGGAATAAAATAAATATCACAGATTTATTGAATATTGCTATTGATATTTTGATTTCATTCTAAATAAGAATATTCACAAGTACATACAGGAAATAGAGCTATATTCATAATGCTATGTCTATATGTCGATGTACATGGAGTAGACTGGGTTTAAATATTAATTGACAATATACATTCAATACACAGTACTTAGATAATTAAGTTTGCTACATGAAGTCTGTAGTGAAAGATACACAAATAAGCACAGTTTTTCTTTGGATTAAAGGCACAAATGCATCAATGCTTTTTTTCACTATTTGCTTTCACGTGCTTCTCTTGGTTTTGTCATCACTTTTCAAAGGTCCAAAACTTTTCCCCCGCGTAACGAGCCCCATCTTTGTCCCACTGCTGCTGATCAGAGGTAGCGGTTTAATTTTGCGTTCAGGATGCGGACTGGACGGTTCACCATAGCTTCTATATTTGGAAATTAGCGACTGCAGACGATCACTGCCTCCCCTTTCACTTAGACTCTGTGTTCTTCCTAGAGAGTCTGATTTACTCAGACTCTGGTTACCTGCTGACTTTGGGGCAGTCTCATCCAAGCTTTGGGTTATGTGTTGGCCATTTCCTGATTTAAGAGTATGTATCACCTTGTCTTTATCCTCAATCTTTTCCTTTGATTGTCTGAGCTGGTTTTCTAACGTTGTGATAGTTTGTTCTTTTCTTTCGATTTCTCCCACCAGTTTATGCAGCTCTCCCCTCATAGACGTAAGCTCACTTCCAACATCATCTAGAGATTCTCTTATCTGTGTTGGCTTTTTGGTTCTCTCCTCTTCTAGTTCTTCCTTTAATGAGCGTAACATATTTTCCTGTTTCATTTTGTCTTTCTGATTGCGAGTCAGTTCTGTGCGAAGATCTTCCAACTCAGCTTGCAACTCGCTCATATCTGGCCCAGACACTGGCTGCTTTTCAGCTTCTTCCAGTTCCTTCCTTAGATGCACGATTTCAAACTGCAGATCCTCCACCACTTCATCAAGCCTCTTTTTACTGCTTTCCACAAGAAGAAGCTGTCCGTTAATGAGAGCTACCTGTTTCTCAAGACCTTCCTTTTCTCTCTCTAATATGTCTACTTTCTGATATTCTTCACCATCAGGGCCATATTTGTTCATGTACTCTTCATGCTGGTCTTGCAGTTTATTGTACTGTTGTCGTACTCGGTCAATATCATCTGCAAGGCGGTCTCTTTCCTCCTGGACTCGGAGCAGGTCGTATTTAGGAACCACAGTGCCGTCACCACCAACAGCCTCCTTAAGTTCGCGGTTTGCTTCTTCTAAGGTCTGGCATTTATCGTTGATTGAGTCGTTGATATCTCTAAGCTGCCTGTTAGCATCCTGCAGTTCATCAACTCTTGTCTGTAGTTCGTCTAACTTAGGATTCTTGTAGATGAGCTCAGTGTTTGCTAACAATTCTTCTTTCTGCTGAACCAAATTGTCTCTGACATTTTCTAGTTCTAATACTCTGTTTCTTAAGTGTTCGTTTTCATTTCTTAGCTGATCAACACGTGCTGTAAGTTGTTCGATGTCATGTAATTTTGCTAACTGTGATTCAGAGCTTTTTGTCAGAACCTCTTTTTGGGTCTCTAGAAGTTTGATCATTTGCTCATTCTCAGCTTTTTCTTGGATCATTTTTCTATTCTCTTCCTTCAGCTTGTTGACATCTTCTTGTTGATCTGTCAAGGCTTCATTATCTTCTTTTAGCAAACGAGTTTCAGCCTGAAGTTTTGCTGTTAGGTCTTCAAGTTCGAGGCATTTCTCAGAGAGGGATTGGATCTCAGCTTCTTTGCGACTAACTGAAGCTGTAAGCCTTTCACATGTGTCTTTCCATGTGTCAAGTTCTTCTTGACTAGTGGTAGCTGCATATCTCATATTGTCGTTGGCTTTGTTTAGTTTGGCAGATAATTCTTCAACTTTGCTTTCTAGTAAGAAGTTGTCATCTTTCTGAGTGCGAAGGTCATCTTTCAATTTGGTAATCAACTCATCCACTTCTTCTTTCTCTTTTTTCAGCTCTTTTGTCTTACTCATGAGCTGCTTGTTGAGTCTATCAATTTCTCCCCGTAATCGGTTCTGCTCCTGATTTCTCATGTCTCCTTGTTGTTGGTGTGCTCGTTTTTCATTTTCTAGTGCATCTATTTGTTCTAAGGCTTTTTCATAATAATTTCGCACTGAGTTTAGTTCAGCTGAGAGGCCATCACTTGCCCTTCTTAAATCTGATGCCTCCTCTTGCAGAACAAGTTTGTCTTCATCTATCTTCTTCATTGACTTCTTCATTCTCTCAAGGTCAGATTCCAACTCATTTATCTGATCTTCTTGTGCATTTTTCTTTTGAGCAAGCTCTTCTTTATTGATGAGAAGCTGCTGGTATTTATTGTTGAGGTCCATTTTCTCTTGAAATAGCCTGTCTCTCTCTCCAGAAACTGTGTTCGCTTTGGTCTTCATTTCTGCCGCCTTTTCTTGAGAGCCTTCGACTTGTCGTACAAGCCTCTGTCGTTCCTCAGATAGCGCTTTCCAGGAACTTGCCAGTTTTTCATTCTCTTCCTTCATGGATTGAGTTAGCTTCCTCAATTCCATTAACTGCCCTGTTAACTCGGAGGTTTTCTTAGATAAATCTGCATTTTCATCCCTGAGAGTAGCGTTTTCAGATCGTAGGTCTCTGTTTTCCTCCTCCATAGGCTCAAACTTGGATCGAGCGAGTTCAATAGCTTCCCTTGCAATAGCCATTTCTTTATTCATGTGTTCATGGTCAAGTTTCAGTTTATTGTTTTCTGTTTCTAACATGTTTAAAGCTTGAGAAGACTGGTCTAGCAGAATGACACGTTTTTGATTCTCTTTTTCAGCGACTTGATGTTGGGCTTGTAAAGAACGTAAAGCAAAGTCAAGTTTATCTATTCTGTCTTGCATTTCTTGTCTCAGTTTAATGTTTTCCATTTTCAGCATATCCTTCTCCTGTTCTGTTAGTTGCAGGGAATCAATGGTTTTTCTGTACTCCCTCTCTTTATGTTTTAAATCCTCTAATAGAAATGCATTCCCCTTGGCTGCACTCTCAATCTTCGATAATCTCTCACTCTGAAGCTCCAGTGTGCTTTGAGCTTCTCGCAGTTTATGCACAAGAACATGACGCCGATTTTCACTGTCCTCCAAATTGCCTTTAAGATTCCTGAGCGATCGATCCAGACGGAATGGAGTGTAAGTGTATGGGGTCACCTCCTGTGTGACCAAAGGTCCACTAAGTCTAGATAGAGACTTGGATCTCACTATATCTCCCGGAGAAACCATGGGTGATCTAGGAGAAAGTGAATAATCCTCGGATTGTGGGAGTCGACTGAGGCTGAAGCTTGAGTTAAAGCCACTGTCCTCATCGGGGAAAACACCTGAGGAGATAGCCAGAGAATCTGTCATCCCAAATCGGTTTTGAGAGCTCCTTGGGCTGTAATAACTGCCCCCGATGTTAGAATAGGGCTCCATGTTGTTCCTCTCCCACAGTTCACTGGCCAATTGCTTGCCGCTAGCTGGTATTTTCACTAAAATGGAGGCATGTTTGATGTCAGACACTTATCGAAGCTATTGAAAACAGAATTGTGTGCTACTGGCTGTAATCTATGAGCACAAATACCTCGTTCATTGATTTTGGTTTTGGTGGTAAATATGCTTGGACTTGTTTGGCAAACGAGACATTTAAATGCCATATCTGACAACATTTTATTTCTTGGTGATAAAGAAAATGACTCCATTCTCTGTTCTCATTTTTTAAAAACTTAATGACAGTTTTTAAAATTTCTAAGGGTTTAATTCTTCTTTCAGTGTCTTGTGAAAAAGTATTTTAATTGACAACGAGATTATCAATCCCCCCTGGGTCGGTTGAAAGTCTCAATAGGTGGTAGTTTAACCATGTCCCAGTGAGCTAATATCTCATTTTCTGATTAATATCCGCATATTCAGTGATTAAATTATTAAAAGTTTTCTTTTAGAAATAGTTTTCCTGATGAAACAATCATTTTTCAGTTGAATAGTACTTATTGATCCACAGTTAATCTGCTGATCCCCCGAGATTATAAAGTTAGTAAGTGACTGTTATGTAACACACCAACTGTTTGTAGTTACTGCTCTATTGATTTTATTGGATAGACTTTACTTACACAGAGCTGTTAAATTGACATTCACTGTCACACCAAGGTATCTAAGTTGGTCAAATTCTTTTTTAAATCTCACCTGTGCTCAGTGAGGTAGATTGCCTTCATTTAGAGTAGTCTCTCTTTGGTTGTTGGCTAGCCAAGGGTCAATTGCTTACCCGTACCTGAAACTGTGGTACAATATGTATATGTACTAATCTAGCAATTACTGATATCATAAGAACTGTTTGCAGGTTTTTATTTATCTTGACACTTTGAGGCAATTTCAATTCAATTATACAATAAATCTCTTAGATATTGTTTGTAATTTTCATAGATTTTATTAATATTTTAAGAAGAAAATTAGCTCTTTGTTCATTAGAAAAATGAGTTTTGCAGCAATTATTGCAGATATATGAAGTTATAATTAAAGAATACAGAAGCTGTCCCTATTCTTATATCCCAGTTGAAGAATATATATTATGAATTCAAAATAGGAAAATATGGAATCAAACACCTTGCATGCATGCACACCTTAAATTTTTGTTGTTCCCTTATAAAAAAATAATTACATTTGGAACTTCATTATTGCTAATAAAATATATATCTCTGAAGAATTTTGCTATGATTTACAATCTGCAGATGCCTCAGGTAATGTAAAACTCATGCACTTACCATGTAGCCAGGTCTTCTCTTGGACAGTCAATAGAGGATTCCACCATGTCTGCAGTTCATTCAGTACCAGAGATTATAACAGTGTGTTATCTTTTTCATTTGGGCTGATTAATTATTGAACATCTCCACTATAAAAGACTGAACATTTCTGGGCTCCATTATCTAAGTTCTTGCTGCTCGGGTCTGCTGTCTGTAAAAGTCAAATCAAAGTTCCTAATTGTCCTGTCAGCAGGCATGCTGATTGATTTTGGTTTTAAAAATGGAAGGTGAAATCAATTTTAAAATTAATGCATATCTCCTGAAGGTTAACAGTGCAGTCTTTTTGCCCAGCACACACGGTGTTCAATAAAAACAACTTAATAATGAAGACCAGTTTAATTATGAAAGTGTTTTTTATTAACAACAAAGAGACATCTATATGAAGTATAATATATAAAACTTACCAATCTACGTTTTTACTGTAATTGAAATTAAAACTTCCATCCAATCCTCAGTTTATGATATGTTGCTTGTATCAAAAACTGGGGAGGAGATGGAAGTTCTAATTTTAATTAGATAGAAATTTACTAAGCAATTGGGATATCATATTTATATCCCATGCAACAAGTTGCAAGGGATATAATATTTTTTACCAATTCATCCGTCAGTCAGTCAGTCCTGTTTTTTTAATAGCTCAACTCCTCTAAACCACTGCATGGACTTTCGTAAAACTTTGTAGATATTTAATACACAAAGTGTAGATATGCATATTACCAGGAAATATTCTGATTCCTTCATTAGCTCATCTGAACTGAAAGTTTCTGATCACTCTTTGTCTGCTGTCTGTCTGTCAATTTGTAAACTTTTTAGCTCACCTGAACTGAAAGCTTTACTGATCAAAATTTGTCCGTTGTCTGTCATTGTTGGCGTTGTCGTTGTTGTAAATTTTTCACATTTTCATCTTCTTCTCCAGAAGCACTGGGCAGATTTCAACCAAACTTGGCCACACCCTCTTTAAAGGGGAGATGATTTAGAATTATTGAAAATTTGTTGGTATTTTTCAAAAATCTTCTTCTCAAAAACTTTAAGGCCAGAAAAGCTGTAACTTGTATGGAAGCATCCTCAGGTAGTGTAGATTCAAGTTTGTTCAAATCATGGTCCCCGTGGGTAGGGTGGGGCCACAATGGGGGGATGGATTTTTACATAAGAATGTAATATTCTGGGAAAGTTTTCAGTCCAAAAAGCAGTAACTTGTGTGAAAGCATGGGTTGTGCTGATTAAAGTTTGATCAAACCATGATTCCCTAGAGAAAAGTGGGTCCACAAAGTGGGGGGGGGGGGTGGTATATAGGAATAGAGAAAAAATCTTCTTACAGGTACAACAACAAAAAGGGCTTGGTATATACCATAAAAATATGTGGATAAACATCGGCAGATTTTTTCAATTTTTTGAGCAAGAGCTACTGTACTTAGTTGTCAAGATATTTTGATTTTGATACTGTAATGCTAATTTGATCAGAGTTAAGGCTATTGTTGCTCAGGTGAGCAATGTGGCCCCTGGGCCTCTTATTATATTTTCGACTTCTTCTCAAGAACCACTGGGCCAATTTCAGCCAAAATTGGCACAAAGCATTATTAGGTGAAGGGGTTCAAGTTTAAAATGCTGATACACATCCTCTTCAAGAGGAAATACATGTAATTAAGAATTATTGAAAATGTGTTCGTATTTTCAAAAATCTTTTCCAACAGAACTCTTTTGCCAGAAAAGCTGAAACTTGTGTGAAAGCATCCTCGGGAGGGGGGGGGGTAGATTCAAGTTTGTTCAATCATGATCCCTGCATGGTGTTTGAGTAGGGCCACAAATGATGGTTAAACGTTTACATTGGAATCAAAATAGATAGAAATCTTTAAAACTATTCTTCTCAAAATTTGGCCAGAAAAGCTGGGGTAGATTCAAATTTGTTCAATCATGATCCCTGCATGGGGGTTGAGTAGGGCCACAAATGATGGTTGAACTTTTACATAGGAATAAAAATAGATAGAAATCTTTAAAACAATCTTTAAAACTATTCTTCTCAAAATTTGGCCAGAAAAGCTGAAACTTGTTTGGAAGCATCTTTAGATAGTGTAGACTCAAGTTTGATCAATGCAAATCATGATCCCTTGGGGTAGGGAGG
Organism: Magallana ariakensis; assembly: GCA_020458035.1. NCBI lineage: Eukaryota > Metazoa > Mollusca > Bivalvia > Ostreida > Ostreidae > Magallana > Magallana ariakensis. Next base: position 47,529,533 of record CM035814.1, on the reverse strand, counting down.
AGGCCACAATGAGGGGGTTGGGGTTGAACTTTTACATAGGAATGTATAGAGAAAAATCATTGAAAATTTTCATCTCAAAAAGTGAAGCAACAAAAGAGGTTTCAAGTGCTTGACTTAGGAAGATGGACAGAAAAATTTGAAGATCATTTTAAACAAGATATACTCTACTAAATTGTCAAATAATTTGTGTTTGATATCATGAAGTTGATTTGATCAGAGTTATGGCTATGCTGCTCAGGTGAGCGATGAGGCCATTATTTTTCTGGAAATTTTGGCCCTTTTGAACTTAGAATTTTATACATGTATATTGAATATAATTATGATCAGCTTGTCAGCACAACTCCTCTTAAACCTCTGCATGGAATTTCGGGAAACTTTGTAGGTATCTAGGACACAAAATGTAGATATTCATATTATAATTACCAGGAAATAGTCCATTTTCATTATATTTGTTGCTGTTAATGACAAAAGTATAGATGTTCATGTTTGCAGGAAGTTTTTGATCTGATGATATTTTTGCAAGTTATGCCCCTCTATTGAATCATTTAGTGTATTTAATATGTACCCTGCCATTCATTATGAGTATACATTGTCAAGTAATGGGGGAGCATGGGGTATGTGAGCTTGCTAACTTTTTTTCTTTCATCTAATGATATATTCGATTGGGAAAGCCATTAATCCTTAAGCTATTAGGAAATGATAAATTGACTACATCAATATCTGTCATCAAAAATCTTAAACAACCTTCTCGTTGAAACATTCTCTTATCATAAAAACGTTTTCAAAGACAAATGTTGCGACTTCCACCCAGCTGTATGTATGATATAAAGTGTCACAAAACGATAACAATGTATGAAGAAATATAACACGATTTTGTATTCAATAGTCTATGTTCAGTCGGAAATATATTAATATTTTCATTCACGTTTTTTAGTGGACATAACATTAAAATTGAACTACATGCATTAATGATCTTTTGGGTTTTTAATACTATAAATTCCATATTGTATTTGCTTGAGTACTTATTTCCGCTGCTTTGCATCAAATGGCATAGAACGTAAAGCTATGAGCACCAAACTTTTATATAAATTTATATGGTTCTCAACTGTCTTATATATAAAAGTGATATTTAAAATCCACTTAGGGTACTTGACGCTATTTTACACGAATATTAATTCCTCATTTTTAATTATGAAGTTACAGTATGTGTGTCAGAGCATCTTGGTATAAATCACCGCAGAGTATGCCATACATGCTCAATGAAAAAGGTTTTATATTGCTTATTTTTGCATTTCGGTTTTAATCTTAACATTTTTAAATGTTTGACAGAAGCAATTATTGAATGTATAAATGTCATAAGGAATTAGGAGCAAACATACAGTAGGTAATATTTATATTATATATTTTTAATGCATGTAAGTTATTAGCTCCAGAAATTGTTGATACAGCTAGGAGTAAACTATCTCAGGAACATAACTATGTTCATTTACAAATTTTAAAGGGTTTTAAATTGTGGATTTGCTAGTATGTGTTTAGCTAAGGTGAGTGACACTTGAGTATGTACTTTAGTCTCACTGATTCCTGGATACTGAATGGAGGAAATATCAAAAGAAGGGTTAGGTACCTGATGTCTTCAGACCTCAGGTGTGACATGAAAGGCAGTGTTTCTTCTTCCCATACATTTGAGTTTAGCAGCTATTGTAGGTATCGAGATTGGCAAATATTGGATTATAGCCTGGATCTTTTTTTTTGTGATGATGAATTGTAACTTTTGTTACCAATATGAAATGACTGTTATTGAATTTGTGGCGTTTAAAACCAATCCACATCAATGTTTTTTGCACAGCTTAAAGTCGTAAAAATTGGTTTTCAAAGTAATAACATTTACCTGCCCAGCGATCTGGAAATTTTTTTTTTTTTTAAATTTGCGACTTGTTAATCATAACATTTTGGATTTTTAATAACATTGTTTATGAAACAATGAATATGGCACAAGTCAATAATTATGTTTGAAAACATGGTTGCATAAAAGGTCAAAATAAAAAAAGAAGTCATTTCATAGAATGAATCATAAATGACATCATGTACTGACTATACATATATTTCTTCATTAAATTAAAAAATTTGATAACTGAAATATTAAACACAAAGAAGGTCATTGATAGATATTTAATTCTGCATCCATTATTGCGTATTTTTGGAGTATGTACTGTAAACAGGTTGTTTACCATATTTACGTAATATAGCTAGAGCGATGATTAAAGATCAAGGACCGGTAATTGAATGTTGTCATTGTATTTTGTGCATTTTTTGTTCTTTGTACTTTGTGGAGTCAAAGGTTTACATGGTTGCATTGAATGTACACATAGCAGACATAACAATCAGATTAAAACTTAAAAGGCTTGGGAGTCATCTAAGCGTTTAATAACATTACCTTATTTTCTAAACTTTGTGTAAACATTTAAACAAAGTTGATCTCTACAACTTATAACCCCTTTGTTGTTAAAGATTAATATTAAAGTCTTTATTTAAATGAAAGAAGACTTTCATTGAATTCAAATACTTGTGAAGGATTCATTTCTAATGCAAATTACAGACATCGTCTCATTAGTCTGCAAAGTCCAATCTTGTGCAGCGTATGATCACTTCCATTGTACGAAGTTTCAAAGAAAACCATTTAGTGGTGATGTTGTCCCATGTATCGGAGAGGAATTAAGTTGATAGTGAAGGGGGTTATTGGACATAACAGAGGATAAGATTAATTTCTAATATTACTGCATGAATAGTTTTATGGCGTGTTCATGTAAAACTAAACATTGATGACTTGGGAGGAGACAATAGATTTCTGGTGGTGTAATGGCACTACAAGATAAAGACTGTAAATACATGGAGTTATGAGACCCAGTGGAAGCCCATTACTTTCTTAAAGAGAACCCTGTTCAGTTGAGCACTTTTGCCTAGCTGCTATTGCTGTAACCAGTGGTATTTGAGTAGGTAAAAAGGTCGAGATTCAATGGTTGAGACATTTAATAGAATTCAATCAAGTATACAGGTTTTAAGGGTTTAAGCCGCAAAGATGTGATTTTATACATTCTGAACTGAGGGAGTGATGGAGTTTTTCAGCTCTATATAATAGCTGGCTTATTCCCATTTTGCTGAGTGACAAGTTCATTAAAAGACCGACTCTGGCACTCTGAATCCTGCCAAAGAATAGGCAGTAATTAGACTGCATTCATTGGCTGAAGACTGGATTTGATTTCAAAATTGTTTACATATTGGGGATAGTATTTTTGATTGATGTGACTTTTGGCCCATTATGTTTTGACATAAATCCAGTCAATTATCAGAGTGTAAGGACAGTGTTTGTGAATATGATGTTGTTGTTCCCAGGGCATGCAATGTAGTGTTTGATGGAATTTAGCCATTTGTTGAATTTTCATTGATATTTTGATGAAATGGAAGACAAAACTAAAGGACGTAGATTTAGTGTAGCCGGCGGTCAAGGTGGCCGGAGAGGGAGTATTCTAATTCCTGACAAAGTGTACAGGGTAAGTACATGTATAAAGTCTCATACATTCAAATCCATTTCTGCAATGTCCTTAATGCAATTACTGATCCATACCAATCGAGTCTAATCTAAGGTTCTTGCAAATTACTTGGATCCCTCGCAATTGAGTCTTAAGAATTATACATGATTATCTCTTACAGTTAACTTGATCTAATGCACCCTTGCAAGTTCAAGGTTCTCATCCCTTGCTCGTATTCCTGGAAATCTAGTAAACATAGTATGAACATCATCATCATTTTACCAAACTATATCTACCACTGTTTGGTGACTGCTTTGGAGTTGGTGACAATTGTACATGTTGAGAATTCTTATCCCCGGCAAAGAAGAAAAATTCATAGAACACTGACTTCAATTCAAGCTTATCTTGAATAACAATATCATATTTATGCCCCCCTTCGAAGAAGGGAGGGCATATTGCATTGCTACTGTCCATCTGTCGGTTGGTCTGTCTGTCGGTCGATCGGTCCACCAACAGTTTCTGTTCATTTTCTTTGCAGAGGTTGCATATATTGAAATGAAATTTGATATACAGATTTATCATAATAATATCTATAGATCAAGTTCGATTCTGGGTACGATAGAGCAATTTTCAACAGAGTTATGCCCCTTGAATGTAGAAAAATTCCAATTATTTTCAGTTTCAGTTCATTTTCTTCGCAGAGGTTTCACATATTGAAATAAAATTTGGTATATAGATTTATCATAATAATATCTAGGTCAACTTCAATTTTGGGTACAATCAAACTATTTTTGACAGAGTTATGCCCCTTGGACGTAGAAAAATTCCAATTATTTGCAGATTCCATTCATTTTCTTTGCAGAGGTTTCACTTACTGAAATGAGATTTGGTGTACATGCATTTTTATCATAATAATATCTAGGTCAAGTTCAATTTTATGTACGATGGAGCAATTTTCGACAGAGTTATGCCCCTTGGACTTAGAAAAATTTTGATCTGTGACTGATTTCTTACCCAGTATTTATTATGCCAGTTCCGTTTGATTCGATCATTTCATTTTGTGAAATTAATAATTTTGTTGCAATTGTTTGTAGATTCTATGGATTTCTCTTAAGCACATATGAATTAATTATACTGTATTTATGCATTATACAGGATAGCAAATCCACAAAGTTACATACATCCCCACAAATCTGTAAAAAATCTAAAAGTCCACAGACATCCACATCATTTAATTTTAATTCTTCATCTCTTAATGAGAAATACCTATAGAATAGTTTAGGTATGATAGTTTGAAACTAATGGCAACACTTGTATCATTGAAAAAATCTACAGCACTATTTAATGCATGATGATAGAAAGTCCTAATCCCAAACCTGGAGACATTAAATTGGCATTTAATGAGTTCATCGACAAAGTACCATCACCCAGGAAAGAATATTTTTTAAAGTCGACATAGCTCTTCTGGTGTGATACAATTTAAGGTAGCAAGGGACAGTTTCGGATAAAGTACCCGTCAATATTTTTGTAAAATTGAGAGTTGCTGTACTTGAAGGCTTATGAGTGTTGCTAAAATTCATGAAATTATTTATAATGATTATCATTAGTTAGAGGGATGTCTCTTGTTGAAATTGACATGCAATATGTAGGCCCCATATGTTAGGTACACGAGAATCAGAAGTAAAATGCGAAACCGCGGCTATGACTGTTGTGTTGACTTTATACAGTGAAATTGCAAGTGACAGACGGGAGGTAAAATAACACGAAAAGTAGGTGGATGGGACATTGTAAACTATACACCGGTAAGTTTCTGACATGTGATGGTGCAACATGCACACGGTACGGAAGGTCAACCCTTTGCAGGGAATTAGCTGGGGGAGGTCTAAAAAGCTGAAAAATCATGAAAAATTAGCAAAATATGAAAGGGTCAAAATGTCATAAAATCCAGTATGTAGAAAATTTTACAGGTTTTGACTAGTAATTTTCTTCAGAAATAAGTGATTGACCCTATAACAAGTGAATTATAGGTATTTGTGCTCAATGGGAACTGAGGAAATTCTAGTTACAGAGTTCCGAAGACACACATCCCCTGGCTACAATGAATTGTATAAAAAAAACTGTCCCATGCCACCTTAAGCTTGGATAGTTATATCGTTGCTCAGATTTTCATGTTTCTACTTGCAATTTCTCTTGAAATGTATTTAAAGTACAGAATATTTAGCATCTTTCATCTAACCATCTAACCATCTATCAACTAACCATCTGATCATTGACAATACATGTAGTTATGTCCCTTGGTTCCGCTGCAAAATAAATCAGTCTATAATTTAGGAGAACTAAAAACATGATCTTGGGGACTACACATTAATAAGTACTACATGAAACTGGACAGTATAAAATTAAAAACAAAATTGGATTGATTTTGTTTGTCAGATAAGGTAAAAAAAAAAGTTCATGCTTTCATTAAACTCACATCTTTCTACCATGGTAAAAGTGTTTTACTTCCCCAAGTAGTATAATGTGGTGTGGAGACAACATTCCCCAAATCAAAACTTAGATCTAATTCTTAGCTGAAAGAGACAGATGGGTTAATTTTCTTGGGAGTGATTTGTGTACATCCCATCAATGAAAAATTATTGCATAGAAAACATCCATAAGAAATTGATCCTGCCTCATAGATTTAATTAAATTAACGTTCCACAAAAACTTCCAATGAAAAGAATATTTATAGAGCTATTAGTTTTTTCCTTTTATGAATTGAATAGCTATGGTTACTACCATTTGGATGTATGATAAAAAGTTTTAATGGTGTGATATAGGAAATGGGTTATCATTTACAATCTTTTCCATTAAGTATAGGTTTAAATACAGGAAGACTTTTAAAACTTTTTCATTTTAATAAAGTCAAATATTGTGCTTTAAAGCACTAGAAAATTGGGCTACTTGTGTTTTGTCAGCTAGGATACTTCGATATAGGATAATTTTTTCACATCATTTAGTTTTTTCCATCTGATCATCATACTATGTGTATTTTTTGTAATAACGAGCTTTTAAAATGAAAATTGTGAAATATCTTGCATATAATCAGCTATTAATATTTATTAATATAACTTTATAACATAACTGTGAATTTGAAATACAATTGATTCAGTTATGTCTTATGCATGCAATGTTTCAATCTGTTAGGGGTGTGAAGGGCTGTTTGGAAATTATTGAGACATTTATCCCTTGGCAATTAAAATAAGGTAAACTTTTGAAAATTAATCAACAAGTAAACCAAGATAAATTTTGTTTATGTGAAAATTTTCTTGTCCATGACATCATCAGATCATCCCTGGTAAACTAACAAACTTGCCTATGTCCAGTGACCCAGAGCAACTGTAGACTAGCTATGTCCAGTGACCCAGAGCAACTGTAGACTAGCTATGTCCAGTGACTCAGAGCAACTGTAGACTAGCTATGTCCAGTGACCCAGAGCAACTGAAGACTAGCTATGTCCAGTGACCCAGAGCAACTGTAGACTAGCTATGTCCAGTGACCCAGAGCAACTGAAGACTAGCTATGTCCAGTGACCCAGAGCAACTGTAGACTAGCTATGTCCAGTGACCCAGAGCAACTGAAGACTAGCTATGTCCAGTGACCCAGAGCAACTGAAGACTAGCTATGTCCAGTGACCCAGAGCAACTAAAGACTAGCTATGTCCAGTGACCCAGAGCAACTGTAGACTAGCTATGTCCAGTGACCCAGAGCAACTGTAGACTAGCTATGTCCAGTGACCCAGAGCAACTAAAGACTAGCTATGTCCAGTGACCCAGAGCAACTGTAGACTAGCTATGTCCAGTGACCCAGAGCAACTAAAGACTAGCTATGTCCAGTGACCCAGAGCAACTGAAGACTAGCTATGTCCAGTGACCCAGAGCAACTGAAGCAACTGTAGACTAGCTATGTCCAGTGACCCAGAGCAACGGAAGACTAGTCGCAACGTCATTTTAATGTGCCCCATTGCTCCTATAATATTTTACACACCTTACAAACAAATGAAAAACATTAATAATTCTTAATTTCTAATATTTTGTTATAATTTTAGGAAGACAGCGTTTACATATTCTCTCCGATCTGGATTTTTGTGAACAAATTTTTAGTTATAGCTATCCAAAAGTAAAAAAAACTGTGGAACGTCTTTTACAGTCATTCTGTGCATACTGTTGACATTAGATTGCATGTAATTAAGTCGCCTTGTTTTTATTCTAGTTACTTAAATGATCAGTAATAAAAAAAACCCCAATAAACTGAAGCTCTTGGTCCCTTTCCATCTTATAGCTAGGTTTTGTTTAAGCAGTTGCTAGAAAAGGTCTTTTTCTGAGATTCTCACCAATTTGATATACATATATATAGCTGTGCCGCCTTCACATCAAAAATCATTATGCCATTGTTGTCAATTTTCTATGGCTTGTTTAATATATTTATATTATTTTCATATTTCAACTCGAGCACAAGTGAAACTTACACAAAAATTAGTCACCATAAAAAGCAAAATGAGCATATGTACCGGTAATTTGATTTTTTTTAACTATTAACTGCATAGGCTAGTGAGTAACAACACTTTGTAAGTAGAAGTTGTAAGTTTTCCAACCTCTGAGTTTATGTCTGGGTACCCCAAGCACCGACTTGTTTATATACTGTCGTAAACAAAATATTAAATTTTTTGAATATTACTTTGTTCAATTATTTGTTACGCTTTGTTCAAAGGTTATGTCAATTTTCACAAGAATCTGTTGCTAATAAAGGAAATTATCTGGGTTAATTAATTGTCTCAATAATTTCTGAACAACCCTCTTACATGTTACAAATGTGTTGAGTGGGTGGCTGGTAAATGTGATGAGGTAAGAGGGTTAAGTATTATCAAAGACACCTATCTATTTGGTAATAGATAAGCTTTAAAGTAGACCATGATGCATAAGGCTTAGTTTTCCATTTGTGTGCTTCTTACTGTATCAGAGTTACTCCCCTTTGAATGTGAGGAAACGGAAAGTGTTTTGTTTGGATGTTGCTAAGCGAACAAACGCTTATCTCTGTGAAGTTTACTAAACTTTAAAGTGTAAATAGATACTTATGCCTTGGATATCAAAATGAAATTTTTATGAGTTAACCAACCGAAAACACACATTAGACAAAAGATCCCTTGTTCAGGCTATATGAAAAGCTAGGTGTACATTAGAATTTGGATATGAAATTAGATAGAAATGAGTTTGAATAATTGAAAATGCACAATGTATGCAGCAAAAATACATCTCTAAATTGCATTCAGATAAAAACCTTCAATGACTAATGGGTTACCAAGCAACAATACATACTTTTTAATTAATATTGATGAGTGCACTTAGATTGCATTGCTGGCTTCAAAGACAGAAAATTGGCCTTGAAATTTATGTATGTTTCATCAAAATTTTCAAGGAGAATTAGAATATTGGGAAATACTGACTTGTGTATAGTCTGTATATGTGATAAATTGATGAAATTCGGGTGTTGAACAGGATTGAGATCAATGGGTACTATTAAAGAGGTTGTTATTGGGGAAATAAGAGTTGTATTGGAAATTTCACGCTCTAGTTTATTATCAATTGATTATCCAATATAATTGTTCAATATAAAGATACTAGGGGGGTTGTCAATTTATTCCTTCCTGTGATCGGTACTGATATCTTCATATACCACCAGTACACATCACAGGGCATTGCATGGAAGCAAATAGAGGCTTTGACTTGTTAAAATAAAATTTTAAAGCTTGGGTTGACTCGCTGGTTCAGAAAGAGGCTGTTGAAACTTGTAACTTGAATCCAGGGGAACAGTAAGGGACCATAAAGAGAGTCCATGGATGATATGAATCAGAAATCAAGCTTTTCACATGTAATAAGAATTTCCAGAGTTTTGAGTATGTGAAAGGGTGGAAACACTTTTATAAATACATGTACTGTATACTGACATTAAAAATTCTTCTGTAGAATACGATGGCATTTTTTTTGTTTTTAAAACTGAATAGGAATTAAGACACCATAGTTAGTTGTATATATAAATTCATATTATGATAATAAATGTGTTATTTGGACAAAAAAATGTTGATGGTACCATTACAGTACGTAATGTTCATAATGATCAAACTACAAGTTCAGTACCCGAGGTATATATTTTAAAAACATTTTGAGCCTCAAATAGGAATTTTTGTTGTTCTCAAAATAAAAAAAAAAAATCCATATTTTCAATACAAACCCTTTTTAAAGGGAAGGTGTGCATGGGGTCAGAAAATTAATGTATGAAGGCTCTTTTGGGTATTTTAAATCAATACCTAGCTGGCAGTGATAGAAGTTCAAAGGTGAAATCTTAATTAGATGATGAAAGATAACCATGATTTGTTTATTGTTGTGAATGCTTTAAGCCAGAAGGTATAAACACAGTTTAGTCAATTGATTACCTACGGTACATTATATTCAACTCATTTGACTCCATCAGCAGAGGTTAAATTATTTTTCTTTTCAAATTTTTAATCTGTCTTCAGCACAACCTCAGATGCTTTACAAAATTTTATTCACAGCATCGTGGAATATTCTAGATATGTTTGCTTGAGTACTAATTAAAGAGTTTGCTTAATTATTAAGATTGAAGAGATATAAAGTAAATTGAAGAGCGCTTTTCTGTGATCTTCTGTTGCTTTGGTTTCGTTGACAATACAGTATCCTGATGTAAATATTTTGATATGATGATAGTTATATGCACTTAGCTTGATCACTAAAACATTTTTGCCCTCAATCAATTGATGCTGTGAAAGTGTTGACTTTGTGATATAAAAGCAAAAGGCAAACAGTAAATTATTAATATTCCTATAGCAGTAATCTGAAACCTCCCAACATAAGTGACAGTGTACCATTTGAGGAGTTTATGATACACACAGTTGGAGGGATTCCTATGACTCTAAGGATGATAAATTCGCCTAGGAATCTTGGAAACTCCTTGAGATGAGAGCTTCCTAAGTGTGTTTAAGTAAATTCTATATCATCTTCACCGTTAACCGATGTCATAATTCGGTTAAAGACTGCTGATTGGGTAAACAATGGATTTTACGGACCACCTTTGGTTGATAATTACTGATTTACATAAGCTCATGACTTGCAGTCGAAGAAAATAAGAAATTTTTGAGTGTCTGGGTTCATCTTCCATTAGGGATTTACCACCCACTACTTGAAGACTTGACCTGACTTCCACAAAAGCCTAAAAAAGTTGAATTCATTTGAAATGCCATTTAATGACTTTACATTGTACGAGAAAGATTCATTTGGTGTTAGCAATTTGATTAAATTGTCTGATATAAGAATAAATTAAAAATGAAGTGAAATCATAAGAATTAATTCCTTAATGGATTTAAATTCCATTGTGATTCTCTGAGATGTGAATTTTTATCCATGGGGAACCATACAAAATAGTGATAGTTTGATGGAAAAGTAAATATTTTTTATTGAACCATTGTGCAGGAAATTGCATGAAAATATATAGAAATATATATTGCCAAAGTGTATTTGATTTTGAGATTTCTAAGAGGAAAGTGTTTAAAAATGTGGAAATCCAGTGGAAAATGGAAAGATTTGGCTGCGAAAGCTGTACAAAGTAAAGATAAAAGTCAGGGAGCATCAAAAAGTCGAACTCGAGTACAAAGGAACATCTCCATTCAAAACCTGCAGGTAAGGCAACAGGCAACTTGGACCAAAACTGTGGCATAATTGGGGAAAGATCCATTAGGACTGCATGGCTAATACAAATTTAACAGCATTATGTTCCAGAAGCAAATTTCAAATATGAACACAATCGAACTATTTAACACAATTAAGTTTATGTATGGCAATGAAATCTGATGTATGATATGTTGGGGCTGGTCAATTGTTCATGTTCACTTTCTGGAGTTTGAGAAGAATGGCCTTCTCCTATAAGATAACAGTTGATTTTTAGAGAATGCATATATTTCTATTCTTACAGGAATGATTCCTCTAGAAATATACTTGATCATCCGTAACTTAAAAATTCATGCTGTTTTATGCATTGCATTCCTCATCTCTACTGAATGAAATTGATTTATCTTGGTAAGAAAGTTTAATATGAATGAAAATGGAAATTTTTATTTCCATGCTGGGAAAGTAGAAAATTTTCTCTCCTTTTTGTGTAGAGTTTTATTTGATCCTCTAGATCTCTGTAAGAAGAACCGTTGATTATGTGTGGTTGACTGTCTTCGACTCTCAGGGACAGGAATAGTGTCCCTCCTCCCTATTATTGGGCTTTAAATTAATGCAATAAACTCTCTAAATCACAGGGAAGGTAAATAAAGTAATATGAGGGAGGCTAGCTTAATGTTACAAGCCAACAGCTCCTTATGGTCCCCATGTAATGGTGTTAAAACCATTGAGAACTGAGTTTGAAACTTACTGACAAACTTTGGCAAACTCTGAACCACTCTTATAACTTTGAAGTACCTATCATCATCTTAAAGGATTATGTGATATTATCATTCTTTTCTGAAAAAATGATACATGGAAATGTGATATTGTGTTTTTGAATTCAAAAGGACAATCTTGTACTATTGGAAAAATTTCACAGAAATTGTGAAGTCATTTATTAGATAATGGGCCTTTGTGGTTTTACATTGGCTTTTTGATTGGTTTGCAAACCTTGAGTAAGAAGTCTGATTGAATCCTGTTACCAGGCATTAGCTTTGGTCCCAGCTCTACTATAACAGATGACTGAGTACTGTGCTTATCATTGTTCCAATCTTCAAAGTGAGTTCTGCGCAATAAGAGTGATTATCTCCATCACTTTGGCAATCTGTACCATTAAACTGGTTACAGACATTGATTCGGCTTTGCTGATCAGAGATGCTTTCCCATGCATAATAAATTAAGATACGGACTATGGCAATTTTGTGCAATAAGATAATACCTCACCTTAGATAAAAATTCCTTGCTGCTGACAAGAGAACGTTTCGCAATTCTGCATACACTTGTGTATTAATCTCCATGTAATTTACATTAAATTGCTGCATATTATTGTCAGAAAGGTTTGTTAAGCTCTGTTGATGCTTTTACTGCTTTAAGTTATTGAACTTGTCAAAAGACTTCCTAGGACTGTTTTCTGCAGTGTATCAGTAATTCCTACTCCTAGTCAGCTTATTTAGCTCCTAACCAAGGTTATTCAGTGGATAAAAGGCTCTACCATAAGAAGTGGAGAGACTCGGTCAGATTGGGATCAAATCTCTGGATGGAATATGAAATTTGATTTAATTTCTATCATGAAATTCAATGCATACCTGGGAAAAAGCAAGTAGGCTGGAAAATTTGATTTTCTAAAAGACACAGTTATTTATGGAGACTGTGAATGAAAAGCTGGATAAATATTGTACCATATACCTGAGAAGCAATTGGATAACTTATTCTGGAGAAAGCAGTGTCTTAAAAGCTGTACTATTTCTCTACGATTATGTCGCGATTACTGAAGAAGGCTGTTCTAAGAGTAAGGACTCGGATCCGACAACAAAGAGTTGTCGATGTGATTGTAAGTATGTACCATAACATTCGGGCATTTATAGAGTTTCTATTGTACTTTTAATGTAAAGTATATTTTACAGAAAGTACTTTTCAGGGTTATGGGGTTAATGTTATATAATTTTTCTAACAATTTTTACCCCATACAATTCTTTTATTTTTCCTAAAGAAAATTTCAATAAAAGCAAAAAATATTACATAAGAGATAAGGTTACATAGGAGTTTTGCATGCTTTCTAAATTTCCAAGAGGACATTAATTGCATGCAAAGTTTAAGACTTTTTTTTGTAATGTTTGTTTCTGAATTGTTCAAACAATTAAGTTTTTGCAAATTGCACATTTTTCCCTTGGTGTTGATGAAATGACTGCTGACATGCAATGACTCCTCACAGTTATTGATGGCAATTTGGTTGCATCTACAGGATGTTTTGATGACATTGTGTAAATTGTCCCCTCGTGCATATAGCACAATTTACCTGCAAAGTATCACAGATTGCAGTCATTATTGCCATCACTGGAAATCAGCTTCCTCCTCAGTTTTTTATGAAACTGTCTGGGCCTTCATCCGTTTAACTTGACTACCACTGTCTCCTAGCTTTGAAGGAGAATTCACAGTTGTCATCGGAATATACGAGGCAACTGTTGCCGTCCCAGACAGGAATTGGCCATTTCTCCTCCGTGTGCGGATGTGATGTTCCTCCATTTCCTTGGCGGGAATCTCCTGTGTATTTATTATTAATGTAGTTGTCATTTGTTAGACGGTGACTGAGACGGACGAACCCCATTACACTCTACAACCTGATGAATAGATATTGGAAACCTGTAAGAAATCAGTGGCAAGGTCTCCGGAGATCACACAAATGCCATGTACTGCATGTCTTGAACGTCACTTGGATGGTCATGCTTTGGACATAAAAAATGCAGATGTTGGTTTAGGTTTTAATGTTTTATATTGTGAGAAAAAGCTACCAGAAAATAGTGTAAATGTCTGAATGTGATAGACTTTTGAAGTCAATGGAGTGCTTAAAATGCCTTTGATTTACCATGTTTGTTGCATCAAGATTTCCATGTTTGTTTGGGATTTTTGCACTTTAAGCTAACAGTACTAGTTAGTCCAGACTCAGTGGCAAGATATAGAGTCTATATACCCGGTAGATATAGAGTCTGCATGTACTGTTGTGAAACACCTATGCCATATTTTGTTTGAAGTCAAGTAAAAAGTCCCTGAAAATAAAATTTAAAAAAAGAGACAATGGCGTCTTGGAAACAAATGATCAAACTTCACCGAGAGAGAATAGCCCGCTTGTCCAGTGTAGGGTCGAGGGGCAAATACCAACTTGCACAACAGATGGTAAGGAGATTTTAACCATATAAACAATATGATGCTTTCTTTGGTGATTCATGCTGGATATGAAGTAGCAACATTAAAAAAAAAATTCATTACCTGCTTTAGTGTGTTACTAAATTATTGTTTATGTACATCAGTACTGGTACATTAGATAAAAGAAATGGCCAAGTCGTCTTATATGGGAATTAGAGTATGACATCATCATGATTATTTCGTGCAGTCTGATTTTTCTTAGGTTGCTGAAGATTTTGACTGATCAAAAAACTGGTTAGAACTAGATTTCAGCTTTGTCAGTTTCTTTAGAGCTATGAATCTCAATCAGTTTTCTTAAGAAAACGAGGAGAATATACTTGGTACATGTAAAAATATAACAATAAAACTGGATAGAAACAAATTCATGCACAACACATCAAAGTGAGATGGTAACTATGTAGGAAACTCGAAAACATCCTCTGTGCAAAACAGCAAAAAAAGGGTGGTAATGTAGGAAGCTCAACCAACCATCATTTATTGGCACTCAGTGGTCACATCAGTAATTTTACAACTGTTTACAAGATTATGGTATTGTACCATGTAATATAGCTGTTTTATTATGTTTTTTGGGTATACATGAATAGATGGAATAGATACCTTTTGATGTACATGTATTTCTTTTATATTTTAATTTTAAAGGTGACAGACATTCAAAAGTGTTTTTAACATCAAGTTTTTTTTTCAATAAATTTTTAAGTTTTGTATTAATTAAGGAATAAGGAATCATTCTTTGAGTATTATGAGGTGATAATTTCGGTCGTGGCGTGATCAAATCCAATAAAGCCCGAAGGGCTTTATGATAGATTTGATCACGCCCCGACCGAAATTATCACCTCATAATATTCAAAGAATGATTCCTTATTACTTATATTTATATAATTTTAAGCCATTGTACGATTAAATATTTAAATATAGATAAGCAAACCCAGCTGGCGCCTCAATTTGGCGTCATTTGAAGTTATGGGTTATATAGTACAATATCGATACATAGTTTTATCACAGGCAAAGACACTGGAAAATGTAAATATTTATGAGTATGAACATATGGTTATAATGCATGGAATATTCTCCACTTTATTTTATGGTTGTCGTTCGAAAAAAAAAAAAATTGCTTTCTTTGGTGATACATGTATAACGCGGGTTATGTAAATTTTTTCTGCAATGATTGTTACCTTAATAACCTGCATGAATCATCAAAGAAAGAATTTTAATTTATTGTTTATATTTACATCTTTCTTTTAACAAATTAATGAATTGATTGTTAAAAGTAAGTTAAATTAACTAAATTACTGTTTATGTACATCAGTGCGTTAGCTAAAAGAAACAGCTAAATCGTCTCCTATGGGAATTTGAGTCTGACATCATCATAATTATTTCGTGCAGTCTGTGATTTTTTTTTAGGTCGCTGTACGTTACGACCAATCGATAAACGGGGCGTGTAGATTTCGGTTCTGTCAGTTTCTATAGAACTATGAATTAACAATATTAAGTTTCTGTAAGAAATAGCGGGAATCATACTCAGTAGATGTAAATATAAAGTAATAATCAGGCATGATGCGTTGAAATCTTTATCATAATTCTGAAATGAATACCATATATTGTGTAACTATGCATGAGTACTTGATGGAATTTACTCAGTTATGATACTTATAACTATACCCAATCCCAGAACTTTTATTTCACATGAAAACTCAGAGTTCTCAATTTAAAAAAATCAAATGATTTCTCTTTATTTAAGACTTTTAAAGTGTTGTTACTGGATTTTGCTTGAGAGTTGGATTTAGAAGGATGAGATTTTTCATTTGAAAGTTCTTGTTAGATTCCTTTATATCAAAATTCCCTCTAATTTAATTGATCCATACTGTTGCTGATTTCAATGGGGTGAGGGTGGTAGGGGATACTTTTAAATGATACTTTCTATTAATTACCTTTGATAATTTATATATTCCTGATGTTAAAGGGAGGGAAAACTATTTTGCAGGTCTTTTGAGATGTTCATCAACAACTTAGCATTCAATCACAAATATTGGTAACTGCAGCTGCATGTACATGTACTTATTTATCTATAAAAGCTGCACCCTCAACAGCTTTGAACCTCTCTTTTGTGCGATTTAAGAATGTTGGATTTCCTCTGTGTATGGTCCACTTGTATTTTACTCAAGTTCTCAGTTCTGTTTTTGATTCTGACACATGTACATATACACTTTAACAGTTAATGATAAATGAACACAGACAGGCACAGCTGATAGTTAGCTGTTTATTCATTAAATGCTTATGCGTCTTTTGTACTCTACCTTTTTTTAATCATGCCGTTATTTACACCTCGGGGATTAATACCTGAGATTAAAAGCCATTAGCAGAAATAACTAGTATTTCATAATTAATTAGGTCTTAATGAGAGGTTACTAGGTTAATAATTAACCATGCCAATTAATTATTGGCAAAAAAAAATTCCACCCAGCAGTAGCCATATAATACTGCAGGGTATCTTGCTGGACTGTGGTAATTTGAACATTAAGTTTAATCCCAGTAATTTACGGGATTTGGCCTCGACTCCTTCTTTCCTTATGTGAACAATGGGGTTGATTAAAACCCTTTAACCAATATTTGTTCTTTGAAGAGAAGGTATATATATGCAGACAATAGAACAGGCACATGGAGGAATATATAGATAAAATTGATCTGTCCATGCAAGTTAGAGAAATTGACATTTAAATTCGGAACACTATACCGGCTTTGTGTTTGGGCACCCACTATTAATATTTTGTTTGATCGTTTTACTCTCTTCTGGTTCTTATCTGTGACATGATTGGTTAATTTTCTCAATATACGACACATGGAAACCATTGAGTTCTGGACTGTTTGTGTATGCTTGTTATGTACAAAGAAATGAAACCTGTCAATTTTTTTGGACAGTCTTCAGGGGTGAATTGTTATCACCTGATTTGACTGTGTCACCTGTGGTTGTACAGAACCGTTTTTTTCTGTGTTGCTACCGGACACGACAAAAAGTTACCTGTCATTAACGGCAGATAGGCTGTAGTGATATTGGATTTTATTCTATGGATTTTTCTCTCTCGAAGTATGGATCTGTTTTTAGGCACTGTACAGTAGATTTTTAAAGAATTTTAATTAGTGAAAGTTCAAAATGGCAGCAACGTCGACAGTGAAAGCCAATAGAGAGCTTCAGATGGTAAGTTTTGCTGTTTCTGTGGGGGTGGGGAAAAGCTGATAGGGTTGAGGAAGGCTATTGAGATTCAGAGCTCAAAACACTCATTACTAGCATAGACAATGAATAGAAACAATTATTATATACCCCACTTGTATGTTTTTAAACTAAACAAATTCATGTCATACCCGGCTAATGTTATTCACCTTTTGTGTTATAATTTTAATATTATATCAAGTTGTTGATATGAGTTTTCTTGTAAATATATACAGACCACATATAAGTACATGCGTGTGATATATTATGCAGACAGTTTTATAAATTCCTTGGTTACCGACCAATTAGTATTGGAAGGTGATACTGGCTTTGTTTTTAATATTTGGTTGGCATAACATTTTTTTAAGAAAGTAAAGATACTAATGATTGAAAGAAATTTTTACTCTTATTTCCTCTTTATTGTCTTATCAATAATATCATATTAGTAATATCCATAATGATAAAGAAGATTTGTTGCCAAGTAAAATTTCCATTCATACAAAATGCAGTTCTGTGTAGTAAAATTCTTAATTAAATTGGTTGGATTTTCGGAGATTACACAATGGGATTTATGCAGTAGGAGTGTGGGAACATTTCTGTTTATCTATCAGATAAACTTCAACCATTTACAATTGAATTTTTGGCTGATTTAAATGTTGTTGTTTAAAAATAGTTATTATGAAGATTGGGACAGACATCTGTCCCAGGATATCAATGCTCTGGCCCTTGGTATAATCACAGATAATCTGTGCTGTAATCAGATTAACCTTTTCTATGCAGATGTTATGTAATAATGTGTGAGTTACTGCGAAGCAAGTTGAAATTTGTTTTCCTATGAAATTTTGTTTATATATTTATCGTTTAAATTTACCTGGAACAAGGGACAACTGAATATTATTAAAAAGAAATGTTAGACCATTATTCATAACCATGCAGGCGTGCATGTTAGTTGCATGTTGATTTTCAACAAAGAACACTTAATTTGCATAGCTTAAATATTTCATATGAAAATAACCCTCTCGAATATTGGCTTTATTCAAAATGCTCATATTTCATATACCTATTTTAATATTGATAACTGTTAATTACTTCAAATTCCAAATTTGTTCTAGAACTTTTGCTGGGGATTCAGTATTTGTGATGAAAGTGACTGAGGCAAAATGAACCTTGTAATTGTATTATTTTATAGTTGGTCTGAATTTGTTACAATATTTATATCTCTGCTGTTTAAGCCAGAAAATTGATGCAATGTCAGTCATTTCATCTCATGCAGCTTCCTTTAAAGTTTATACATACCATGCTGTAAATTAATACCTGGTAATATAAAATAAATTTTTCAAATGAATAAAATTTACTAGTTGGACAGTTTAAAGATATATTTAACAAAATTTAAGGTTAAATGCATAATGCATGATTTCAAAGTGATGTATTATTATTATTTATACTTGTAATTGGAAAATCAATATTTTACATAGAACTTAAGGTTGTACTCTCTGTCTCTCTCTCTGGATGGTTTATAAATTTTTTTGTAATTCTCACTTGTCCATTTGAATGTCTCTTGAACCATGGGCCAGCATTTAGGAATTACTCACATCTGCTTTTAAAGGAAACAGTTTTTACTTTATTATACTAGGTTAAAAAATGAAAAGAATTCTTATCACACCAATAGATCCCAATGTAAGTATATATAAGCACACCATTCCTTAATTATTTAGACTCTTGGCCCATGCAATGATCAGAATTTTGTCTCTGTTTAATTTATCAGCAAGTGTAATATTGATTGTCGATCTTTATAAAACTGTCAGTGTCAACATTTGAAACACACAGCACTCAGGGTAGATAATCCTGCCGGTTTTACATTGAAGCTAACAATCAATGAATAGAGGGGACCTGTTTTATTGCTCAAATCACGAATTTATCACGTTATCGCACCGAAATCTTAACTACTAGATAAACTATCATAAATTATTATGACTATCAGCCATGAAATTTTTTTGTTCAAGGGCCTGGATTTATTTTTGTACCCACTTAAATCTGAAAGTTAAGGACAGATTTATCAAGACATTCGTGTAAGAAAACCTTCTAGATTCCCTGGGCACCCAGATCATTATTTGCACAAGATCTTGGAACACATCTTCAACACTGTTCAAGTTTACCAAAATCTTCCATTAAAAAGAAAAGAAGTTTATTGTATATTTGGTGTGTCATTCCAACTTTTTATATGTCACTGTGTCGTATATCACATTGAATAAGTAAACAAATCCTTAATTGCATACATGGAAAGAAAAACCTACGGTCATGTAAAAAAGCAATAGAATTGTAAAGGTTTTCAGCAGGATAACAAAACTTACATTGAATTCTTTTGAAGAGTTTTTAGTTTGCACTATTTTGGCAAGCCAAAACTTCAAAGGCTTGAGTTGAAATTATACATCCAAATCAATACTTGTTCAATTTGCAATGCCACCTGTTTGTAAATATAGGACATTATTGTGAGGGAGTGGAAATGGTTTGTAAATATGTACCAAGTTACCTATGTTAAATTTTGTAAAATAGATGGTCTTATAGGACTATGATTAAGTCAAATGATTCCATTGCATGTGCAATTTTCCAAAATGCTGATCTTCCTGTGAAAAATTCAATCTCAAATTTCTTCTGTGAAATGGCTGGACAAAAGACCATGGTTTTTTCGTAAGAAAAATCAGCCCTCTTCATGGGAAGAAGACAAGAAGACTATATCAATGCAAACATCCACCTCTACAATAATGTTCAGGCTGGAGACAAAAGCGTTAAATTACTTTTATGTTGTACAAAGACATAATGCATAATGAGCTAGCATATAATCTTGAATTAAAAACTTGAGAGATAACCTAAAAAAATTCTTCTCATTTATTCTGACATATAGCACAATGGGTTGGAGCGTTACAAGAAATCCGTAACTCATGAATTCGAATCCCACTGGGGCTTTTATAATTTTTACCTTTCCAAAAATTTTTGAAATATATTTTTTGGTCAAAAATTGTGAAATTTGAAAATTCTAAAACCGTGAAAGTATTTTGATTATTGTGTACTTTTATCCACATCAATATCGACCATACAACCTTAAAGATATATTGGTACTGATCAAAATGAAAACATTTAATAGAGTAGATTCAGATTGAGTGGATTTCAATTGAATTGATTCTTAATTTCCATTTTCTTTGGTGCCATGAAACACTTTAGAAATGACAGTTTAATAATGCCTTCTTAGGATGTAAAATAACAGGATTCCTGTATTTGCTGTTAAACATGAAGAAAAAACTTGAGAAGTTCAGTGGTATTTGAGCAATCAGGGCAACTAAAGAGCGCAATTAATTAGGCATCATTTTGTTTAGAAAGTGTTGAATTTTCTTTTTTTTCTCTTCAGCAAAAGCTCAAAGAAGAGAGGGAAGCAAAGCGAGCACATCTAGATGAGCGTCACTTCTACATCCTACAGACCGTCGCTGACAGCCTCGGTCTGGAACTCACAGAAGTGGAGGATGCCATATTGGAGGGAAATCAGGTACAATTCGGGGTCCTTTAGAGCCATTTTAAAAATCATTGGCAGTAATGAAGCAAAGGGATAAAAAGCTAAAACCTTATGCAAATTATGATATTGAAATAGGCATCGGAACAGATTTGAATATCATGAAAAGTTCATTATGATAGTTTCATGCACAACCAATATACCAGTATGTCATGATGAAATCCTCCGGTAATAAGTTTATGCTTCCTTCTTGCTTAAAATTGATGTAGTTTTTTGGTGTTTGTAGATTGAAATGATGGACCAGTTCCTGAGTCCAAACAGTGTGAGCCAGCTCTTGTTCTATTACCAGGAACCAGAACATGTGGAACCAGGTACAGTGTCTCCATAGCGATAGTAGTCTGCAGTGTGGCTAGTCAAAGTGTAGAGAGAACGAAAAAAAAAGTCATTTGTGAATGAAATGATCACTTAATGGATAAAATTATAAAATGTTTATGCGATTGTTTCTCATTGTGCAATGTATTAGATGCTAGATTGTGATTGTGAATTGATTATTGCAATAGGATGAGGAAAACAAACACTTTAATGGTTATAATGGTTAAAGGTTCAGCACCATTTTGTCAATGGAGGATCCAATACTGAATTTAAAAAAAAAAAATTCATATATGCACCATATTTGTTAGTAATAACTTGGGGCTACTGTTTTTTTCCTAATTTTTCTCTTCCTTCCAGTGCATGCGGGCATTTACATTCCTATATCAAACCGAAGACGAGAATCAAATATTTGTATGAGTCTATGTCTTTTCAGATAATGTTGTGAATTGTATACGTCTCACGTGTCGTAAATTGAATATATGTTGGTTGAAAATGACAAACACTTTAAAGAAATGCAGTGGAATTGATCAAACTACTAATCAATATACCATTATACAGATGTCGGATTTTATGATTCATTTTGTTAAAAAATTATACCTCAAGTGTGCAATTGAAAATATTAATAATTCAGTTTTGAGAGTTGTAACTATACTTGTGTACCTAGGTGATGGAATCCTAAACCCAATGGTTATAGATCAGAACTCATAAGTATTAACAAATTGGTGCAATTTGTTCGCAATTTGTTCAAGATCTTTAAATTTGAATTCAGCTTGTGTTTTCAAGTAATTAGGCCTACCAGTAAAAGCTTAAGGGAAAATAGATCTGTTTTAGCAATACAAACAATGGAAAATTTTAAATGTTTAAATCCCTGTCAGGTCCTGTTGCCATGGAGATGTACAAACTAAGACATCATGGTTTGTGTTTTGAGGGCGTTTTTTTTCTGTATGTGGGACAACTTCATATCTCTTTTAAATGTAACCAAACGTTTGTCCTTCTGGTATTTCAGTGGCGGTCGGATTTCATATTCCCCAAACTGCTGAATCAAGGAAAAAAGACCAGAATATTTGTATGATTCAAAGTTGTCTGTTCCCTGCTCTTCTTTCTAAAGGCTCTGATATGGACTTTTCCCATTAGTCACACCTTAAGTCATTGTGAAATCCTTTTTCTAGCTGCATGTCTTTAAAATTGGCAGC
Source organism: Magallana ariakensis (assembly GCA_020458035.1). Lineage (NCBI taxonomy): Eukaryota > Metazoa > Mollusca > Bivalvia > Ostreida > Ostreidae > Magallana > Magallana ariakensis. The sequence goes on along the minus strand of CM035814.1, from coordinate 47,506,776 downwards.
ATTTCAAGCAGGGTTTTTTTTGGAACTTTAAATAATAATATGTTAAAAGTAATGGATATATTTAGAAATGCTACACAGGTGAACAAGAGCTTAGGACTAAAAGTGTTTGGTTCTCTGTCCATATCAGAGTCTTCATTTAGTCAGAATATAGACAAATTCTCAAAAAATAATCATCTCTATTTATAAATACTAGAAATGATTCACCACAGCTTAATATTGAAGCTTTCACACTAGGTTTATATGATGCAAATTATTTTTATAGCTGTTTATATCTTTTGAATGAATTACGCAAACAAGGCAAAAATATGATTATATGCCACTTAAATTTTGCTAAAATAAAGATACCGCAAATCACACAAGCTTCTTCTTCTCTAAGCAGCATTTCTTCTAACCTCATGATTTTTCATCTTCTTTCTCTTGATCTGTATTTGAATAAAGTCATCTTTTTTTCTTTATAAAAAATTATATTAAATTTTTTAGCACATCCATTATGCTACTCTTCATTCCCTCGTACCATTTCCTAATCTTTTAGCGTTTAACCAGAAACATTTTAAGTTTTTGTATTATATTGATTTTATGTTGAGTGTTTTGAAGTCTATTTTGCCATGAAATATGCACAGTTTGTTATTCTTTTGTCCGCATATTTGTTTTTCTTATGTTTTGTTTCACAATAACTTAGCTAGCAAATAATGCCTGATGTATTTTAGATTTGCAGTTGAATGTGAAAAGGCACCATTATAGATGTGATTTTAGCAAGTTTTCCATGCAACTGTTTTAATGAACATACTATAGTCATGCACATTGTGTTATAATAGAAACCGAATATAGGACTGTAGTGTTATATTAACCTGTAAGACTTTGCTTAATATCGAACAATGCACGTATGTCCTTAAGAGTTCATTTACTTACAAGGATTAATTCTCTAGTACACGCAGATTTATTATGTGAACATAATCCCTCTATGAATGCTTATTGAGAATTAGGGTTACTATTATAGTTGAAAGAAATGAATGGTGGGCTATACTTATGAAATTAAGTGTATTAAGTAAACAGAGATTTTAAGATATTACATATAACATTATATAAGAGGTGTAAACAAATGTAGGGGATTTGAAATAAGAAAAAATCATGTTATATAAAAATTATTATTAATATTTTTAACAAATTGAAATTACTTAAACATTAATATGATAAAAAAACCCTGTATTATCTATATGCACTTTTTATTAGTATTTAAACAATGTACATTGTTTTGGATAGTGGATCATTTGAGAGTGGGACCACCTCAAGCCAAAGTTTCCAAGACATCCAAACCCAAGGTGTTTGTCACCAATGGCCGAGAGATTCCCCTACGAGGAGTGGCCCTAGTCTTCACCAAAGTGGCCGAAGCAGACGTCACCATCACCGAAACCAATATCATGAAGGTAAATAATCATAAATAAGCAGCTGGAAAGATGTAATACAGTGTTTAATTAATTTAAGTCCCTTGATTATATGTTAAGAAGAATTTTAAGAATTAGAGAACCATTTTTTTTTGTTAATAAAAAAAAATCTTTCCATTGCAATATGTATCATGGCAGAAGATGTGCAATAACATTAATTTTAACTGAAAGCAGTTAACAATTACTTGGATATTTTATTTTCACAACAGGAAGTGACCTTTACTCGTTTGGATACCAGTGGAAACGGGAAAAATGGCAGTGGATTGCTGCATGCAGTGGAGACTCTCCTGTCCTCCATCTTTATTCCTGCCCTGAAAAACCTGGACAAGGGATGGGGAGCTCTGGGCACTCCTTCTGGTGAACAAGTCCGACAGGACTTCTTGAACACCCTGGACTCTTTTGTCTCAGTCCTTGTTGGTGAGGAATTTTTTAAGTTATATAAACAGCTAAAAACAGATTATTTGAAACACGATCAACTTTGGGTTGATATGTATTTAATAGTTTTTTATGGAATCATTTTACTATTTAAGGCGCACAAGAAAGTTTGGAAGAAAAGGTCACACTCAAGCCCTGTGAGACATATGACCTGTCCAAGATCCAGACCCCAGCTGACTACCAGGCAGTGGCCAACAGCTCTGAGGCCCTGGAGGGGATCGAGAACTGCATGAATGTCTGGCTGAAGCAGTTGGAGCAGGTCCTGGCAGAGAGCGAGCAGATGAGGAAGGAAGCAGACGACATTGGACCCCGGGCTGAGCTCGACCACTGGAAGAAACGGATGTCACGCTTCAATTACCTCCTGGATCAGATCAAAGGACCTGATGTGAAAGCTGTGCTGGGTGTCTTACATGCCTCCCAATCCAAGCTCATCAAGGTAAATTACTTGTACTGCATTTGTAGAAATGATAGTAGGTAGTGCTTAGAAAGACTTGACGTAAATTATTAATACTGATATAATTTGTAGAAATGATAGGTAGAATTAAAAAAAGCTGAAATATTTGTAGCAATGGCAAGAGCATGACAGGAGAATTACTGACCTAGCCAATGAGGCCCGTGACAATGTGAAGTTTCTGTACACCCTGGAGAAGTTCTGTGACCCCCTGTACAACAGTGACCCGGTAAGGACAACTTTCCAGATTTGACTCATCCTTTTAATTCCCTTGTTTTTTCTACCAACTGTGGCAAGATAACAGTATTGCTGGTTTGTTTGTACAGGTTGGCATGTTGGAAGGAATACCTGGCCTGATCAATGCCATCAGAATGATCCATTCCATCTCCAGATACTACAACACATCTGAGAGGATGACATCACTCTTTGTCAAGGTAAACTCAAAATCCTTAATCTCATTACTATACTAAGATTTTTTTAACCACTAAGATCTAAAATCAGAGACAGGTTTTTTTCATCTTTCTGTGAAATTTCCTTATATTGTACAAAAGTACAAAAAAAAGATGACCATAATGGTTTTTAATTAAGTTATTTTAACTTATGTGTTGCTGTGCTGTAGGGGAATACAAAATTATTCATCTTTCAAGGTTGCCACTTTTGACATTAGCATATATAAGTGTTCAGGCTTTAATAAATAATTTTAGCAATTTGGTAATACTTTTCAGTAAATTAGTAATTGTAAACCCTCTTTTCCAGATCACTAACCAGATGATCACAGCCTGTAAGTCCTACATTAGTTGTCAGAAAACAGAGACTGTGTGGACTCAGGACCAGGCAGACGTCGTCCGTAAACTCAACGACTGCATCAAGCTCAATGAGGAGTACCAGCGCTGCTTCCATAAAACCAAGGAAAAGCTGGAGAAGATGCCCAATGAGAGGCCATTCGAGTTCTCCGAGATGTACATCTTTGGAAAGTTTGACACCTTCACTCGAAGACTGAAGAAGATCATTGAGATGTTTGAGACCATCTCCATGTACTCTCATCTGTCTGAGTCCAAAATTGAAGGTAGAAATTTTTAGTACATGTTGTAATAGAGAAAATGCATAGCATAGGAAATGACAATTTATTGTACAAGATTTCATGTAGTATTGGTCTTCATTTACAGGAATTGAGCAGTCAGCAACAAGATTCAATGTCATCGTGACCAACATGAAGAAGAAACCATATGACTTCTTGGACCAGAGGAAGACTGAGTTTGAACTGGACTTTGATGAATTCAAGAGAATGGTGGCAGAACTTCATGTAAGTGACCAGTGATGTAATTGATAGAGATCAATTGTATGTAGTATTTTGTGAAATCCAGTACTGATATTGTCCCTTAATCAAAAAAAAAATTATTAATTTTGTTGACTTAATTAGATTGTTACTTTAACTCTTCTTAATTTTTAGCAAAACATCCAGATGTTCATGGACCAGAAGTTTGAGAAGATCGTTAGTACCACCAGAGCCCTGGTCCTACTTCAGAGGTTTGAGAAGCTGAACTTACCAGGACTGGGTATCTACGACAAGTACCAGAGAATCCTGAGCCACTACGGAAAGGACATTGAGAACGTGTCTAAACTGTACCAGAAAAACAAGAATGATCCACCCGTGGCTAGAGATCTGCCTCCTATTGCTGGTTAGTGTAGATTAATAAAAGACTTCTTGTACCTGGTAAATCATACATCAATGGTTATAACGTGTTGATTAAAATGTTGTTCATGGTGTTCTTACAATGAAATTATTTGTCCTAATCAGGGAAGATAGCCTGGGCTAGACAGCTCTACCGTCGCATCCAGGAACCCATGGAAGTCTTCAAACAGCAAGGAAAACTCTTGGAAATGCCAGAGGCCAAGAGGATCATCAAGAACTTCAACAAACTGGCCAAAGTCCTGCTGGAGTTTGAGATGTTGTACCATAGAGGATGGCTCAGACAGGTACCAGCTTCGTATAATTCTGAAAAACATCAAAATTTCATTGTTTATTAATAAGAGAATAGATTTTCTCTTCATTGTGTTTAACTTTACTGATGGATGAGATGTTTTGTAGATTGAGGCTGCTAGATCAGGACTTCAGGCCTCACTCCTGATCAAACACCCAGAGACTGCAGAACTGTTTGTTAACTTTGACCCCCAAATTCTGACCATGGTGAGAGAGACTGAGTGCATGGCCAGGCTGGGACTGGAGATTCCTCCACTGGCCATCACAATGAGGGCCAAGCAGACCGAGTACAAAGACAACTACAATGCACTGCAGGTAAATCCACCAGGTGTTCTAATGGTGAAGCCTGAAGGGACCCTTCATTGTAATTAAGTACCCGAGTATTGGTATCCTATTTGTTATCATAATCTGTATTGTTCTATTTGTTAGATGCTACTGCAAGAGAACAAGAGGGTGAGAAGTAAGATCCCCACAGCCTTTGAGAGTTTGATGGGTCCACATGTTAGTAAAGTGGACAAGAGATTGGAGCCGGGCCTGAGCAAGCTGTCCTGGACCTCTCTCAACATCCAGGAGTACATTCAGGAAGTGTACAGCGTGCTGGGAGAACTGGAGCTCCTGATGGACCGCGCCCACGACCTGATGGAGTTCCGGATCGATGCTGTCCTGAAGGAGATGTCCACCACCAAGCTGTGTCAGCTTCCAGAGGACGAGCCCTGGCTGTGTGACGCCTTCCTGGAGAACACCCAGGTATGTTTATAGGGAATGGTGGAGAATGAATCTAAAACTAACATCTACAATGTGATCAAAGAGAGAGAACCTGACATTATTGATTCTGTTGTGTTATGCAGATGCTGTGTGCCAAAGGAGCTGTGGCCTTGCAGACAAAGTCACTGGTGGTGGAGGAAGCGGCCAATGAACTGATCAACATGTTGTGTCCTGTTGATTTCGAAGATGAGGATGAGAAGATTGAGATGGAAGAAGATGAAGGTAAAGTTTTAAAAGATACTGGTACATAACAAAGATGGCTCTTGTACCCAAGAAAATAAGATAATGTAATGAAACATTGCTTATGGTTCATTGTATCAGATGAATGAAATATTTTATTATTTTAAATAGAAGAACAACGAAGCCAGGCTGGTAGCCCCACTGGATCCCAGGGAGCTAGGACCAGCAGCAGGAAGTCTCGCCCTGTGTCTTCTAAAGCTCATCTAGTGGCCAAGAAGAAGCGAGAAATGAGAGAGAACATCGAGGAGGCAGCCAATGAGCTGCTGGCTCACTTCAACCACAGGAACCAAGACGCTCTGATGAAGGTCACCAAGAACACCCTGGAATCTCTACGGAAAAGAATCACCTCTAGCTCAATGGTCCACTATCTGGGTAAGGATCGGTGTATCGGTACAACTTTTTCTGACAATTTGATAGGCTAAATAGGGATTAAAGTAATTTTGAATGGTGGATGAGATTGAAAATGAAAAATAATTTTTATTCCTTTATTGCAGGAGACTCTGGCGGCTTTGGTGATGCTAAGAAAGACAGTGGCCCCTTCTTTAAAACCTTCGCTACTTTGGCCATCCCAAACATTGTAATGCAGCCTGCATTAGACGAGGTTCAACAGACAGTCAATAAAGCTGCTCAGATGATCATTTCCGTCAGTAAAGGCGTGGCTAAATGGAGTGAGGAGAGAAAACGACCACAGAAGTCGGCTGTAGAACGTGAGCATGCTGTGGCAGCCGATCGCAGACAGAGTGTGGTCAGTGCTGCTTCTGATGCTGCTGGAGAGAAAAAGGAAGAGGAAGCTGAGATGAAGAACTACACCATCACCCAGCAGGCTAAGAACTACTTCAAGGCTGTGTCCGAGAACAAGGAAGTCACCAAGCTGGTGTCCCTTCTCTCCACATCCATCAACTCCACCAAAAAGGTAAGAAACGGAAGTGACAAGATGGAAGAATGCATCTCTTAACACATTTTGAGAGTTTTGTCATTGGTGTATTTTTTAAATTCTATAAAAGAAATGAAAGAGCACTTCTTGCTTCTGATTTTTTACTCATTAAAATGGAAAGACAGTGATAAGAGATGTGTAGTAACAGGAATTTAACTTGATACTTTATTAGGAGGTGACTACTGCCCTGGACCGATTCTCTGGCTATCACCCAATCTGGGAAAAGGACAGAGAGGATGACCTGGTGGAGTTCAACAAGGAGGACCCTAAGCTGTCGGAGTATGAGGCCAAGATCAAGCACTACGAGGAGCTGGAGGTGGAGATCAATGGACTGCCAGAGTTCTACGATGTCGGCCCAATCGCCCTGTACACAGGTAGGAAACCGAGGGCACTGACTAGGCACTGACTGTACAATTGTTGTGATTTTAGGGGGTAAACTATTTGTTAATTAAGGTTGCCTCTTCAATTGTTTAGAAAAATAACCATAAATGTTGGCATAACCATGAGTGCATGTTTATGCCAATTTAACATCTTGTTGATGCTAGTTCTTGAAAAAATTGGACATTGAATGCTATTTAGAAATAAACGTATAGTAGCAGAAGTTAAATAGATGTTTTATGAAAAAACACATAACATGATATAAAACTGTGGTGCCCTTTTCCAGAGAACCTGAAGCTTGGTTTGACAACAGAAACCAAAGCATGGAAGCTTCACTATGGCAAAGCCTGTAACCAGAAATACAGCATGGAGATGGAGAGGATCTTCACCTTCATTGAGGACTTGACCAAGCGCTTGTCTCGGCCCCTCAAGGACCTCGATGATATCAGGTTCGCCATGGCAGCCCTCAAAGAAATTCGAGATGATGAAATCAGGATTGACATGTTGATTGGTCCAATTGAGGTAAGTTGACATCTGAAAGCATCTTCACCCAACCTCCCCCTTACCGGAACATGTACCAACCTTCCAAAGTCAAATTTTAAGCATGTTCAATATGCATTGTAAACTTGAAGTATAAAATAACCCCCTGCTAAAGGTGTATGTGGGATGAGTTAACCCCCAATGTTTTACTCTGTAGGAGTCCTATGCCATGCTAATCAAGCATGACCTGCCGGTTAACAAGGAAGAGACGGAGAAGTGTGACACGCTGCGCTACTCCTGGGAGAAACTCCAGGTCCAGACCTCCGAGGTCCAGACGGAACTCCTCCAGGTCCAGCCTCAGTTCAAGTCAGAGCTTATCGAAAATGTCAAAACCTTCACTACAGACTGCAGCGACTTCTACGGCAAATACGATAATGTGAGTTTTCTTTGGCTCTTGTACAAGTATATGAAAACTTCAATTATTCATCTTTTTATTTTTTTAATCTGAAATATTTTCTCAAATAATTTACACCACCACAGTTACTGGCAAAGTTCTGGGTTTTTTTATCTTTAAAAGTTTTTTTTATTAAAGCTTTTTTTCTCACTTATTGGAAACATTTTAGATGCAATTTGAATTTCTTTTCAATCCAACAGCAAGGACCAATGGTTGCTGGAGTTCCCCCTCGCGAGGCCTCTGACAGACTCATCATCTTCCAGAACAACTTTGACGTCCTTTACAAAAAGTTTATCACTTACACAGGGGGAGAAGAACTGTTCGGTCTGCCTGTGTCGGATTATCCCAAGCTCGGACAGATTAAGAAGGAGCTAAATTTGCTCCAGAAGCTGTACAGCTTGTACAACAATGTACTGGAGACTGTGCACGGATATTATGACATTCTGTGGGCGGACATTAACATCGAGAAAATCAACAATGAACTGCTTGAATTCCAGAACAAGTAAGGCATTGAAATATAAACTGATATTATTGATATAATATTTTTTCTACATACATGTTTAACCACTTTATCTTACTGATAATTGAAATTAGAGATGATATGTATGTAAAGAAGAATAGGTAACAATGTGTTAATACTTACAGATGTAGGAAACTTCCCCGTGCCTTGAAGGACTGGCCTGCCTTTGAAGACTTGAAGAAAACAATTGACAACTTCAATGAAATGGTGCCTCTTCTTGAGCTGATGACAAACAAGGCCATGAAGCCACGTCACTGGAATAGAATGGCAGAGGTCACAAGTCACGTGTTCGATGTGGAGAGTGACAACTTCGCTTTAAAGAACATTCTGGAAGCCCCACTTCTTGAGTTCAAGGAAGAAATTGAGGTATGAATCACTAATTTCTCAATTATTGTATGAAGCTTTGAATTGATATGGAAGTGAGAGGTGGATAACTCTTATGACTGACTGTATTTTACAGGATATCTGTATCTCAGCCGTCAAGGAGAAGGACATTGAAGCCAAGCTGAAGCAGGTCATTGCCGACTGGAACAACAAGGAATTCACCTTTGCTCAATTTAAAAATAGAGGAGAGTTACTGCTCAGGGGAGACAACACCTCAGAAATTGTCTCCCTTATGGAAGACTCCCTTATGGTTCTCAGCTCCCTGCTCAGCAACAGGTATGGTACATACATGTAGCTAGAAACAATGGGCAACATCCTTCTATCTCAGCTGTATGACCAATATGTACACTAATGGTGTGTGAATCAGGTCGATGCATATCTCTATTATATTTGTGTTACATTTTTAAGGTACAATGCTCCCTTCAAGAAGAACATTCAGCTATGGGTGCAGAATCTGACCAACTCCTCTGAGATCATAGAGAACTGGATGACTGTTCAGAACCTTTGGGTGTACTTGGAAGCTGTATTTGTTGGTGGAGACATTGCCAAACAACTGCCCAAGGTAAAAATTCTGAAATATAAAAAAAACCCATATTTTGATATAAATTCTTTCCCCCAAATTATAGATTTAGAAGTTTGAACATAGATCTGAAATCAAAAGAGTGCAAATTTGAACTTTAAAAACTCTGTTTTGCGATAAGCATTTATTAATTGTACATGTAATGTTTATGCTCTGAACAGGAAGCCAAACGTTTCAGCAACATTGACAAGTCGTGGATAAAGATCATGACCCGTGCCCACGAGACACCCAATGTGGTGCAGTGTTGTGTGGGAGACGAGACCCTGATGCAGCTCCTGCCCCACCTCCTGGAACAGCTTGAGCTCTGTCAAAAGTCACTCACTGGGTAAGGGACGGTCAAAATCAAAGTACTTAAAATACTGACATCAGCTCAGGTATTGTTGATTATTTGCTAAAAATAAAGGTAGACCTTGCACTATTTGTTAGTGTGATAGAAATTGGAAGAAATATAAAGTTAACAAGAGCATTGTGTTACGAGTGAATATTTTGGATTAAACTGATATATGAGTAGATTGTTAAATGGTTAATCTTGGTTTAAACTGAGGTCAATGAAAATATTAATCACACTTTTCACTTTTTTACTATGAGATGAGAATGATTGTCTACTGTATTATTTTCTCCCATAGATACCTTGAGAAGAAGCGTCTGTTGTTCCCCCGATTCTTCTTTGTGTCTGACCCCGCCCTGCTGGAGATCCTGGGTCAGGCCAGCGACCCCCACACCATCCAGGCCCACTTGTTATCCGTGTTTGACAACCTCAAGACTGTCAAGTTCCATGAAAAATTCTATGACCAGATTCTGGCCATTTACTCCTCAGAAAATGAAACTATTGATGTAAGTAGTACATGTATTCAACATTTTGCACAATTTTACAAAACCAATAACTAGAATCACTAATTTTTTTTTGCCTAAATCCAAGTATAGAGAAGGCTTATAATGTGTTTATACAGAAGTAGAATCATGATGTTAACTTTGTGTGTTGATGTAATTGTTGAGTGACTGAGTGATGAATATATCTGTGTTTTATTCCCACAGCTTGAGAAGCCTGTGAAGGCTGAAGGTAATGTGGAGAACTGGCTGATGTCTCTCATGTTGATGGCCCAGAAGTCCCTGCATGGAGTCATCCGGACAGCGGCCATGTCTATCCAGGATAGCAGCTTCCAGCTTCTGGAGTTCCTCAACATGTTTCCTGCCCAGGTAAACAAATCTTCAACATTTCAGATTGACATCCTATTCTAATCAAAATAAGGGAATCTTTTCAATTCTGGTAAAATAATAAAGGATCTTGATTTTAATGATTTAAGCATGCAAATTCAGATCGTGATTTTCGTATGTATGTTTTGAAATTAAATGCTTGCTTAAATTCTAGAAATAGATTAAGGAAATGATTTTGATCTGTTTGTTTTAGGTTGGAATCCTGGGTATCCAGATGATATGGACACGAGACTCCACAGAGGCTCTGACCCACGCCCGCTACGACCGGAAAATCATGCAGCAGACGAACCAGGCTTTCCTGGACCTGCTGAACATCCTGATTAACCAGACCACACAGGACCTGACCAAGGTCGAGAGGACAAAGTTCGAGACCCTCATCACTATCCATGTCCACCAGAAAGACATCTTTGATGACCTGGTAAATTTGCTGTGTTTTAATTGCTGTTGAAAACCCATTTTTAAAAAGGTAGTATTCTGTATTTCCTAATTTGAGCTGAGAGAATCAATTTTATTTTAGTGCAACAACTTTTTGTTTTGATTTTGGATGAGAAAATGAGTGGTAATGAATAAAATTATGCATCAATTTATTTTTTCCCTATAAAACTAGTGAAATAGAAAATTCTTGCTCCAAAATGTTTTTATCACCAGTTATTTACTTTTTAATTGCTGAAAACTTGTAAAACTTGTAAAATTCTCTGACACTCTGTCAGCTATCAATGTTTGTTTCTCTGTTGTAGTGCCGCATGCATGTGAAGTCACCCACAGACTTTGAGTGGCTGAAGCAGTCCCGATTCTACTTCTTGGAGGACCAGGACAAGTGTCAGATCTCAGTAACTGATGTGGACTTTATCTATCAGAATGAGTTCCTGGGATGTACCGAGCGTCTTGTCATTACCCCTCTTACTGACAGGTACACGTTTCTAATACTAGGCAGCAGAACTTAAGTGCATATTATGGTTCATTGAAATTCCCAGATATATGGGTATGGCCTGGTGATATAAGGGAAATAACTCTCAGATAAATTCATATTAATTGTTATTTTGCCATATCTCGTATGTACATCATTGCTTTGATATTCCAAGATGAAAATGTTTTTTTACAAAGCATATTAATCTTTAACTGTATTTCAGATGTTACATCACCCTGGCTCAGGCCCTTGGAATGTCCATGGGAGGAGCCCCAGCTGGTCCCGCCGGGACAGGGAAAACAGAGACCACCAAAGACATGGGTCGTTGTCTGGGTAAATATGTGGTCGTCTTTAACTGCTCTGATCAGATGGACTTCAGAGGTTTGGGTCGTATCTACAAAGGTCTGGCCCAGTCTGGGTCATGGGGATGCTTTGACGAGTTCAATCGTATTGACTTGCCTGTGTTGTCTGTGGCTGCCCAGCAGATTGCTATTGTGTTAGGCGCCAAGAAGGAGAGAAAGAAGGCCTTCATCTTCACTGATGGAGATAATGTGACTCTAAGTCCAGAATTCGGAATCTTCTTGACAATGGTAAGTTAATTTGGGTCTTCTTATGTAGATGTTGTGAATGCATGTCCACATATATTCTGATATTTAATATATGTCAAAAATATTGTTGAATACTGACTAAATCACTGATTTATTTTCTAGAACCCTGGTTATGCTGGTCGTCAGGAGTTGCCAGAAAATCTGAAGATCAACTTCCGTACAGTGGCTATGATGGTCCCTGACAGACAGATCATCATCCGTGTCAAACTGGCCTCCGTCGGTTTTCTTGACAACATCACGCTGGCCAGGAAATTCTACACCCTGTACAAACTCTGTGAAGAGCAGCTCACAAAACAGGTGCATTATGACTTTGGTCTCAGAAACATCCTGTCCTGTCTGAGAACCCTGGGTACCGTCAAGAGACAGAACAAAGATGACCCTGAGGCCATGAGTGTGATGAGAGTGTTGAGAGACATGAATCTTTCTAAGCTTGTGGACCAGGATGAACCCCTCTTCCTGTCCCTGATCAATGATTTGTTCCCAGGAATTACCCTAGACAAAGGAGGTTATCCAGACCTGGAAGGAGCCATAGCCAGACAGATCGATGAGGCAAAACTGGTGGCCCATCCTCCATGGACACTGAAACTCATCCAGGTGTGTAGATATTAGTTCTTGTAGCAACTATTCATTTACATGCATAAGAAGTCCAAAATTAATTTTTAAGATGTCAAGAGATGTCATCTGTTAATGACATCACTAATCAAATAATAAATAGCTAAATAATTTTGATACTCTTTTAGCTGTTTGAGACTCAGAGAGTGCGTCACGGTATGATGACCCTGGGACCCAGCGGAGCAGGAAAGACCTGCTGTATCCACATCCTGATGAAGGCTATGACAGATTGTGGAGAGCCCCACAAGGAGATGAGGATGAACCCCAAGGCTATCACTGCTCCCCAGATGTTTGGTCGACTAGATGTGGCCACCAACGACTGGACCGACGGAATCTTCTCAACTCTGTGGAGAAGGACCCTCAGAGCCAAGAAAGGTAACTCCTCTAAAACGTCTAAGCTAGGAGAAGGGTAAGGAAGGAGGAGATTTTTTGTGACTGACAAACTTTCCTGTGTCTTTTATAGGTGAACACATCTGGTTGGTGCTGGATGGGCCTGTAGATGCTATCTGGATCGAGAACTTGAACTCTGTGCTTGACGACAACAAGACCCTGACCCTGGCTAACGGGGACCGTATCCCAATGGCTCCCAACTGTAAGATCATCTTTGAGCCCCACAACATTGACAACGCCTCCCCTGCTACTGTCTCCAGGAACGGTATGGTCTACATGTCCAGCTCTGGCCTGGATTGGAAACCGATTCTACAGGTACTTCATGACTGTTTACAATTTTTAATTTCAATACTATGCTTTTAAATTTGGTTTAGTTAGAATAAAAAAAATAATCCAAGAAATTTTAGTTTGATAATTTTTTTGAAGAATAGAAAAAGTATGTTATAAATGTTTTTGTTTGCTTTCTTCATAACAGTGCTGGCTGAACTCTCGACCTGTCAATGAGCAAGCCATCATCATGGACCTGTTTGAGCGCTCATTCCCGTTAGTGCTGCAGTTCGCAGTTCAAAACCTGACCTTTAAGATGGAGGTCCTAGAAGCCTTCATCATCTCACAGGCCTGCAAGCTGCTGGAGGGACTGATCCCCTCGAAGGATGACAAGGACTCGGGCTCGGTCAGCCAGTCCCACTACGAACACCTGTACATCTTTACTCTGATGTGGACCATTGGTGCCTTCCTGGAGTGGGACGATAGGATTAAGGTGGAGGAATTCTTGAGGAGCAGTGATGATATCGTATTGGACCTGCCACCCACAAACAAGGACGCAGACGAGACAATGTTTGATTACATGGTGGATACTAATGGTGTGTATAGACTAGGATTTCTAATATGTCTGATTCAAAGAGATTGATTGTAAGGAAAGGCATGCTGTCAGAGTCAATGCCCACTGCTTGCATCTTGATAATTGTGAATTTTTATGAAAGTTTCTTTGAAATTGATATTTATTTTTCTTTTTCCATACCAGGTCAGTGGCAGCACTGGAGCAAAAAAGTGGAGCCCTACCATTACCCGACAGACAGCACCCCAGAATACGGCTCCATCCTTGTTCCCATGGTGGACAATGTCCGTACAGAATTTCTTATCAACACCATCTCCAAACAAGGCAAAGCTGTCCTCCTGATTGGAGAGCAGGGTACCGCCAAGACGGTGATGATCAACGGTTACATGGGCAAATACAACCCGGAGTACCATCTGGCTCAGTCACTCAACTTCTCTTCTGCCACCACTCCTCTCATGTTCCAGGTAGATGCCCAGTTCCAGATGAAGTCGTTCAATTTTTTGGCAGAGTTCATTGTATTATGCATTATTACTGAATTGGTTTCTTGATGTTTTTAGGACTTGTTGATTTATTACACTTTTTTTAATGCAAGAACCTGGCTTTTAGCATAATTGTATTATCATTACTTTGATGTTCAGTTACTTATTACAGGTTTGGAAATTAAAATCTATTATAAGTAATACCTATTTATTTCCTTTTTTTATACTATAGAGAACAGTGGAGAGTTATGTGGACAAGAGAGTGGGCAGTACCTATGGTCCACCCGCTGGGAAAAAGATGACAATATTTGTTGATGACATCAACATGCCAGTCATCAATGAGTGGGGAGACCAGATCGCTAACGAGATTGTCAGACAACTGATGGAGTACAAAGGATTTTACAACCTGGAGAAACCAGGAGATTTCACTAACATTGCTGATGTTCAGGTAAATTTCATCGGGTAAAACCACCCTATTTCACTCTATTATCTATTTCTTTCAAATATATCAGAAAATCTACAAATATATAAATCCAAAAAGGAACTCAATTTTATACATAAACTGGATAGATAGATAATAATTTTGAGTAAATGTCTTGTCTTTTTGGTTTTTTTTAGTTCTTGGCAGCCATGATTCAGCCAGGAGGAGGGAGAAATGACATTCCTCAGAGATTGAAGAGACAGTTTGTGATCATTAACTGTACCCTCCCCTCCAACCCGTCCATTGACAAGATCTTCAGCTGTATCGGGTGTGGTCACTACATCTCAGACAGAGGATTCGCGAAGGATGTGATTAACATGACAGCTAAACTGGTTCCCATCACGAGACGACTCTGGCAGCTCACAAAGGTCAGTACGACAGGTGTTCAAGTTGCCAATTGTCCCTCTGGTAACTGAGAAAACTCTCCTCCTGATTTTGGTTCTCTTTTGCCCTGCTTGGAAGTTTTAGGTACAATATGAACATTTCAGTTTCAGTTGTAAAGAGTTTTTAGTTAAGAAGAAGCCAAAGTTCAATATGATGAAGAAATACTGGTACTAATTACCTTTCTCCAATTTTGAGAAAAAGATGAAGAATCAATATCAGATCTACCATACTCTGGCTTTTATTTTTTAATTTGCTCAAATTTTTTTTGACTACTTTTCCATTGCCAAATTTATGAAATTTTGTCATTTTTGATCTTATGCAGTAAATACTAGTATGTATGCATGATATGCAGTTGCAGTAGAAAGTGAAATGGATTACACAGGTATGAGTTTATTATTTTTGAACTAAAAAATACAACATCATGCTTGTCTTATTTGTGTTGCAGATCAAGATGTTGCCAACTCCAGCCAAGTTCCACTACATTTTCAACTTGCGTGACTTGTCCAGAATCTGGCAGGGTATGATCAACACAGAGTGTAGTGTGATTAAATCAGAGAAAGAACTGCTGTGGCTCTGGAAGCATGAATGTAGCCGTGTCGTTGCTGACAGGTCAGTCTCCAACATTTATGTATCTGCATTGATGATTATGAATGGAGAATATGAATGCTGATGTTGATTTTGCTAATGAAAGCTATTCAGATAACAAATGTTACAATGATTTAACTTAATATATAAGTGTATGTGAATTTTCAACGTTAAAAATAGAATTCACTGTAAAAAAATTGTGTAATTTTAAGTTGATTGAACTTCAATGATATTGATTAAGCATTTATTTATATGCCTGAATTGACTTTGCAATTGTGTTGATCAGATTTACAAACTTTGAGGACCAGGCATGGTTCAATAAGACCATGTCTCGGGTCATTAATGAGGAACTGAGCGAGACCCACGGAGCAATGGTCGATTCGACCCATTATTTTGTTGACTTCATGAAGTGAGTTACCTTCCCCATGCAGCCTCTCTTTGGATTGCACGACCTAAGGGTGACCTCACCCTGGCTTTCTTTTTGTAGCTTTTTTATTTTTTTTTCCCTTCCTGCACTTCTCGATGCATTCACTTCCTGGGAACCATGGTGTGGGAGTCCAAAATCTTCGGTGGAAGAAGTGATTGCATTACCTACCCCTTTTTTTGCTTTTACTAGTTTTTTATTTTTTTATTACCCTTTTTTTGTACTAACAACACAACCACAGGTTCACGACAGCCGAGGATGGGCAATGGTTTGAGAAAACCTTGTTGCGTGTTATCGGGGATGAGCTGGGTGAAGATTTTCTAGAAATTGTCAAACCCACTTTTTACTTTGGAGATTTCATGAGGTACATAATCCTTGAGATTCATTAAACTGTGAAGATAGTAGGGGAAAGATCAAAAGTTCAGTATATTTCTAAGTTCTTTTAATTTGAAAATAAATATAAATATATACTTTCCTCATAGAACTGAATTTGATAGATATTTAACTGAAGAGCTTTTGATCTGGCCCCTTAGCTGAAAAATGGACAATTTAAATACGATACTTTTTGAAAAATTATGACTATTAAAATTTGTCAATGAAACTAATTTGGTACAAAGAACAGTTTTCAGTACTAATGACAAGGTTAAAGAGGGTAAGATGTAAAGGATGGACCAATGAACCTCTGATTGAGATGTAGTTGAGTGGGAAATTTCCTTTAGATGCAATCCTTTTTTGGCATTTTTTTCTAGAGATTTCATTAGAATGTTTGGTAGCTTTATTCCTAGCTTTTAAAGATGTTGAAATTTGATTCATTGAATCTTTTAAAATTTTTTTTATTTCCTTGGTGTGTTTGGCTGGTGGGTAGAAAATCCTCATATCTTTGTTTTGACTTCTTTCACTGAGGTCTTTTGGTACATTTTATTTTCAGATTGCACAAAATATTAATACATGTACATTATTATGAAGTTATGGGTTTTCCTTATTTTAATTTTGCATCACATATTTTCCCTTTTTATGCACATTACAATTCTAGTATTAATCCAACAATCAATAATCCATGTTTATTATTGCATGCATTTATGATTCTTTATCTTTCTACATAGACATATAATACAATGTATATCGTTATCCATATTTATAAACTGAATTTTACCCCAATGTTTACCATATAAAAAAAATATTTGGAATTCTTAAAGAATATAGTATATTGAAATAAATCTGAAATTTTCTATGCATTACTGACCAGAAGTAGATCTTTGTTCATTGGTTGATTTATAACCTTTGACCTCTTTAGAGATGCCCCTGAAGCCACAGGTGATGAGCCAGAAGATACTGACTTTGACATGCCAAAGATCTATGAACCGGTTTGTTTCATCTTAGATTCAATTAAAAATTGCAAATATTTTGTATACTTGGTAAATAATCACTTACAATCGGACTAATTTGAATTTTGACATTTCACAACGAGGGTGAATAGATGTACCATTAAGATAAAACTCTTTGATATTGTTTAATAACAACTTTAAACTTTCTACAGCTATTAGTTTGATTATAATTAAAAGCTTCTACAAAGCTGGTGGTAAGGCAATGTATATTTAATGCATGTTACATTTGTTTTGCAGATTCCCAGCTTTGAAGTCCTGGAAGAAAGGCTACAGATGTTCTTACAACAGTACAATGAGGGAATTCGAGGATCAGGAATGGACCTGGTGTTCTTCAAGGATGCCATGATACATCTGGTGAAGGTGTCCAGGATCATCCGCACCCCCAGGGGTAACGCCCTCCTTGTGGGGGTGGGAGGGTCGGGCAAACAGTCCCTCACCAAGCTGGCCTCCTTCATTGCCGGCTACAAGACATTCCAAATCACTCTTACAAGGTAGATAAATCTGAGCGGGGGCTTTATCCAAGGTGTACTCCTCAAAGAAATATTGGGAAAACATTACTTAAGTTTTAAAGTTATTGATATAGCTGACTTGTATTGCTGATTTTTTTCTATGTGTTTTCTCATCCTCTGCTAGTGGAGGAGGTGAAGTAAAGAAGAAATGGTAAATTCAATTGGTGTAAAAACAAAAAGTGTTGTATTCCACCAGTGAAAAGATATTGAATGGCAATGATAGGTCACAGTCCTCTATTCACTGCATGATATTAATTGTTTCTTTCACATGATAGTTATAAAAGAAGTAAGGTTTGGGGGTGGGGAGGTAATTGGAATGTATAATGACAACAAAATAAAAATCAGTGCTGTCGTACATTTCACTATGACTGTATGTGACTCACATATTTGGATCATCAAATCCATGTTCACTATTGTATATGTCTGGAATAATGTCCTTTGATTTTAGATGAAAACTTTTGTTGTTGTTTTCAATGGTTTGAATTTCCTGCAAAACTGAACCTGGGTTTGTTGATTGACAGGTCGTACAATGTGTCCAACCTGTTAGAAGACCTGAAGTACCTGTACCGTACAGCTGGTGCCCAGGGTAAGGGAATCACCTTCATCTTCACTGACCAGGAGATCAAGGACGAAGCTTTCCTGGAGTACCTCAACAACGTCCTCTCCTCAGGAATCGTAAGTGACCATGGGATTCACTTAGAGCTACAACCTTCTGCCAACAAAATTCTGCATATCAGTGTCATTGATGTGAATTGTCATTACCTTTTGTCATTTTCTTTTGTTTTGACAGGTAGCTAACTTGTTTGCCAGAGATGAGATGGATGAGATCATGGGAGAACTTATCCCCATCATGAAGAAAGAGTTTCCAAGGCGACCACCATCCAATGAAAATCTGTACGAGTACTACCTGACCAGAGTCCGAAACAACCTCCATGTTGTATTGTGTTTCTCCCCTGTAAGTATAGTCACAAGACATGAAAATGGCATATAAAATTAAGATTCTGTAGACATTATTCATAATGGAATATATGTAATATTTTCCATCAAAGCTTCACCATGTGGATAAATGAAATTGCAGGAAATTCAAACCATAATGGAATGTATAAGTCTCAGTGATAAAGCTTCATCATCTGTATTTACTAGGTTGGAGAGAAGTTCCGAGCAAGAGCCCTGAAGTTCCCCGGACTGATCTCTGGATGTACCATGGATTGGTTCCAGCGCTGGCCGAAGGACGCTCTGATTGCTGTGGCCGACCACTTCCTGTCCAACTTTAACATCGAATGCACGGCAGAGGTCAAGAAACAGGTCATCCAAACCATGGGTCTGATCCACGACGGAGTGGCAGAATCCTGTGTCAACTATTTCCAGAGGTAATTACACACAAGGAATTCATTTTGATATGAGGATTTTGTTATCTTTATTCACAACTGAAGTAACTAAAGCTTAAATTATATACTTGTCATAAATTTTTTTCCCTGTACTTTTCAGATACCGTCGCTCAACACATGTGACTCCGAAGTCTTACTTATCTTTCATTAATGGTTACAAGACAATTTACTCTGACAAGAAAAATGAAATAGGAGAACTTGCAGAGAGAATGAACACTGGTTTAGAGAAACTGATTGAAGCTGGACAGCAAGTGGCCTTACTGAAAGAGGAACTAGCAGTGAAAGAAAAAGAGTTGGCCATTGCATCAGAAAAAGCTGATAAAGTGTTGAAAGAAGTAACAGTCAAAGCACAAGCTGCTGAAAAGGTGAAAGAGCAAGTGCAAAAGGTCAAGGACAAAGCTCAGGGCATTGTAGATGCCATTGAGAGTGACAAGATCATTGCCTTTGAGAAGTTGGAGAAAGCTCGCCCAGCTCTTGAGGAGGCTGAGGCTGCCTTGAACACCATCAAACCAGCTGATATCGCCACCGTCCGAAAATTGGGTAAGCCTCCTCATCTCATCATGAGGATCATGGACTCTGTACTGCTCTTGTTCCAGAAGAGGGTAAATCCAGTAGAATTGGACCCAGAGAGACCTTGTATTAAACCATCATGGGGTGAAGCTCTTAAGGTATTCATCTTATTATAACTCTCAGGTTTTTTTAAAATTTAATTTTGAACATTTTAATTACAAAGTAATGTCTTTTCTTATGAAATTGCAGTGTATGATTTTGAAATTTCAGTGAAAGCAAGAACTTTGCCAAATTTTATGCATTTGTTTTCAGCTTATGTCAGGAACCAACTTCCTGCAATCCTTGATGAACTTCCCCAAAGACTCCATCAATGATGAGACGGTGGAGTTGCTGGATCCCTACCTCTCACAGGAGGACTACACCTTGGAGGTCGCCAAGCGTGTCTGTGGTAACGTGGCTGGTCTCCTCTCTTGGACCAGGTCCATGGCGGTGTTCTTTGAAATCAACAAAGAAGTCCTGCCTCTGAAGGTAATGGGCTTGTAGATGTCAACTTTTCGACTTGTGGATGCAAACATTATTTTTTTTTGATTACCAGGCATATTGATGGTTTTGTGGCTTTTGTGATTGAATTTTTTTTTTTTTTTAGGCCAACTTGGCAGTTCAGGAAGCCAGACTGCAGGTTGCTATGGGAGACCTGCAGAAAGCCCAGGCCCAGCTGGATGAGAAAGAGGCTGAGTTAGCCAAAGTGAGAGAAATGTATGACCAGGCCATGAGAGAGAAACAAGTAGGTCTTTGTATTATGCATACATGTACCTGCTACATGTAGGTGTCATTTCAAGGCATCTGATGTTATTTGTATCGAAGGGTTAGTTCAATGACACGTGACATAAGTGGTTCTCGTTTGTTTACAGACTCTTCTGGATGATGCAGAGACCTGTCGCAGGAAGATGACAGCTGCTGCTGCGCTGATTAATGGACTCCAGGGAGAGAGAGACAGATGGACGGAACAAAGCAAGGAGTTCAGGGCCCAGATTGGCAGGTCAGTCACCTCGAATTTCAGATTTCAGAGTTATCATCTCTTGAATAAGCCATTACAAGTCTCTAGATTAAAGGGTTTCAAATTATTAATCTCAAGT
This sequence comes from Magallana ariakensis, assembly GCA_020458035.1. Lineage (NCBI taxonomy): Eukaryota > Metazoa > Mollusca > Bivalvia > Ostreida > Ostreidae > Magallana > Magallana ariakensis. The sequence goes on along the minus strand of CM035814.1, from coordinate 47,485,881 downwards.
TATTTTTGGTGGGTTATTCTCTTTTTAACCATCAGTTAGTAATAATTGGTATGTTTTTCTCAATGATGTATTGATATTTAACCAGTGACAGTGGGGGTAGCAGGTGATCTCTATATTGTGTCATTATTGTGTGTCACCATTTTTCACTGATGCATCTTGGTCATTATTATTCACCTCAGGAAAAACAGAGATAATTCATGTTTTTTTAAGATCTATCAAAACCAGCACTATGGAAGTTTGCCTAATGTTATCGCAAATCTTACATGAAAGTATTCGCTTCGACCGATGTAGCATTGCATTGAGTGATGACACTTTCTAATCGGTGTGTATTTCAATTGCGATTCGAAATAAAGATTCTGATTGGCGCATTTATATAGACCCGCCCATTTATCAAATGCATGTTGAGAACATGATGCTAACACGTGGAAAGATATGTCGGAGAAAGAAAACATCTCATGAAGTTGTACTAGCAAGTTAAAAAATTACATACAGAGTTATTTGATATTAAACAAACGGGGCGATGTTCACGTACATGTGTAAATAATATAAATGAAAAGAAAAAGAAAAGTTCCCTAAAAGCAGGGATCGGCGCATATAGATTATCAGTCACAGATTGTACTTCGCTTATCGAATTATGTTATTCAGTTTATTGTGAAAAAAAAAATCGCCAGAAACTGTTTAGTGAACAAATAAATTTTACGTTACCGTTCTTAATGTACCATTTACTGTATGTATGGAAAATCGCATGAGTTGAACAGTTTTTCCTCACAAAAAACTTGTTGCAAAATGTAGATCCACGGGAAAATTCGGGTTGACACGCCGTGAAATCCATTAGACGTTTTACAGCATATGTCTCACTGTTTTGTTTACAATAAATCTGTACTGAAAATCTTTGAAACATCGTCAACACCTTCGCAAAATGAAGAAGTGTGGTTTGTTTATATACTTGTGGAAAATTGCGACTCGACCTGCACGTGAATTTTACAATCCGAGGTCGATTAGCGTGTTTGAGAGAAAGTCAGTGTCAACGTCAGTAGTAAATATTGTGTGATGAATATCAAGGAACATATAATAAAATGAATGTTTCTACAGACAAAGTGAGTTACAAAATAATGTTTATCACAGATCAGTCCAAAATTGAACACGTTTACATGCCGTAAATTTCAAATTTTTGGTATGATTGAAAACACGTGCACACTTGTAGTTTTAAGTGTGTCATATTAATCGGTCAAAGTTCAATAAAATGCAATATAGGCTATGTAATATTTATTGTCAATATCTGTTGTGAATTCTTTGGAATAAGCTACAACAAAATAAATACTGCCTCATCTTAAATTGATGCGTTAAACAGTTATATAAAATGATTTGAATTTATCGATGAAGTATGCATTATATTGAAAAATGAATTGGGGATTGAACCTGTTTAAACAGCGTGTTTTTGACAATTGTTTACAAAAAAAAGAAGATGCGATTTTGTGAGAACTCTTAGTCAATTCTTGCAGTGATTTAGTTTTTGCAGTTCAGATACAGAGTTAACGACACATCTGGCAGTTGGTGCATAAATTATCAATACCACGTTAGCAGGTAAAAGTGGGCGGGTACTAAAACGGCCAATGAAAATGCTTGTTTTATAACTGCAACTCACGATCCCAATAGTGTCGTCACTCAACGCATCAGTTTATCGCTCGCAGCGAATACACCCAAGTAAGATTTGCGATAAATGACACCAAAATCTGTAAACTTTTGTAACGAAGCATGACAAATAGGTTGTTCACTAAGAGCGTTTTCATCTGGAACTCGAGTTCAAGTTTATGAGATAAACAGCGAGAGTTTAAAAAAAGGTTTACATTGAGTCCGACTCTCGATCTAAGGAGGGTCAGGACTCTCCAACATGGCGGACATGGATGCATTAGACGACTTCAAGATTTTAAATTTATATATTATATTGATGAGTACAATGTAATTATAAAAATTAACACATATGCTGTGCATGGTTAAAGAATTGATTGAAACACATATTTTATACTTTATTATTTGTTTGTTTTACAATGAATTCCATATAAAGATCTTTCAAAAACAGTGTACAAATACCAAGTAATGTATGAATATTGTTTCTATGTCCGATTTATATGAAAGTTATTGATTCTTTAAAAAAAATTGTAAAAACTCTTTATATCAAAATTAATTTTAGTATAAACTTATTATTTTTTTATTTTAATTTTTGAAGTTGAGTTTATTACGAACACCTGATGCTCCCTTTTTTTAAATGTAAAAAAGGGAAAACAACTTTCAAATATTGCAAGTGTACACACAACAATATGAAGTAATATACAATTGTATTTGTTTTTTCTTAAGGAAAAAAATCATGGAAAAGTACATACACATCTAATTTTCATTCTAAACTTCAAAATTCTAGTTTACGGTGCATAATGTTATAGACAACCTCCATTTTGAAGAGTCCATAGAGTTATTTTTTCTGTTCGTCTTAATTTGTGCTTGCTCATCAAGAGGTCGGTATCTAGAGTGAAAACTCGAGTTCCAGGAGAAAACGCTCTAAATGTTTTGCATGAAGTTTTGTCAAGTCAAGCTTTGGAATTAATTTTCCTGCAAAGGAATAGAATTCTTGATTTAAAAATCTGTGGTATACATATACATGTAGTTTAGCATGCATTGTAATTTAACAGTACCGGTATATCAATTTGTAACCTCTGGTTTCCACAGGTTGGTGGGAGATGTACTTGTTTGCACCGCCTTCTTGTCCTACTCTGGTCCATTCAACCAGGACTTCAGGCTCCTACTGAACCAGAAATGGTTCAAGGAATTAAAGAACCGGAAGATTCCCTGCACCCTGAACTTGAGTGTTATCGACATGTTGACAGACCCCACAGTTGTAAGTGAAAACAAGAGAAACTCCCTGTTTATGGTGTAGCTGTGTATACAACCAACACTGTATAATAAATAAATTAAATTTTTAAGGTATCAAAGATATTGGAGCTAAATGCTTGAAATTATCATATACAATATACCAGTATTATATCATATATAAAATATTCATACAATGTTTATAACCACCCTCACCCCCTATTCCTACAAAAATTAAAAGACATTAAGATTTTGAGTATGTGATCGTGCATTTAATTATGTTGTCTTAAGATCATGTCCCTGTCATTCAGATTGGAGAGTGGAACTTGCAAGGCCTGCCCAATGATGAGCTGTCCACACAGAACGGTATCATTGTGACCAAGGCCTCCAGATACCCCCTGTTGATCGATCCCCAGGGCCAGGGCAAGAACTGGATCAAAAACCGGGAGGCCCATAGTGAACTCCAGGTAAAGCAAAAAGGCCAGTGCAAAAGACCAGGACCCACCAACTTTCCTCAAGTCAATACTCGGCCTCAAGTCAGAGTTTTGACCTCAAATCAGTGCGCTTTTAATGTTTTTGAGTTGAGGACTGAGTTGAGTGATTTGAAAATTTTGGTGACGGCGGGGCCAGTACACTGGCAAATCTATTGTTGTTATGCCATATCAAAGTCTTGTCACAGTGAAATTTGGAGGGTGAATGGTATGACGTTTTGAAAACAATATATGTATTGTTGTTCCTTCAATACATTTATGTTTTGATTACAAGTTTTCATGAATTTTATTGGTTGGTCTACAAAATTGGGGACTTTCGCCACAAATTTTGCATCATCATAACTGATTTTCACTTAATCCACGTAAATTGATGCCCATGAATATTTATGAAACCCCAGGAATTGAAAACTATGTTAAGATTCACTTGCATTATTACACAAAAGTTAATTAAAAAAAGAAAGATACTTTTGAGAATAATCACTTGCTTTTTAAGTATGAATCCTTCCAATAAAAATGTTGATTCTTTCTCTAACAGTTGACATCTTTGAATCACAAATATTTCCGTACCCATCTGGAGGACTCCATGTCTCTTGGTCGACCATTACTGATAGAGGATGTAGGAGAAGAACTGGATCCTGCTTTGGACAATGTATTGGAGAAAAACTTCATCAAGGTCGGCTCAACTTTGAAGGTCAAGGTCGGAGACAAAGAGTGTGACATCATGAAGGGCTTCAGTTTGTACATCACAACCAAGCTGGGTAACCCATCGTACACCCCAGAAGTGTCCGCCAAGACGTCCATCATTGACTTCACGGTCACCATGAAGGGACTGGAAGACCAGCTTCTAGGACGTGTCATCTTGACAGAGAAAGCTGTAAGTAAAAGGAAGTTTTGAAATGGGTCCATTAGGAAAAAAGATTGAAATTGGGACAATTTTTCTATTAATAAGTCTACAAAAAGTGAAATTAATTTTTAGTAGTTTGAAAAAAATTGTGATAGATTTTTTGTTGTTGACCTAATTAATACTATTTGATCCATGAATTATGTAAGAATTAAGTATGAACGGACTTATTTTTCAGGAATTGGAATCTGAAAGAGTAAAGTTGATGGAAGATGTACAGTCCAACAAGAAGAAGATGAAGGAGCTGGAAGACAACTTACTGTATAGACTGACCAGTACAAAGGTAATGGTTAATTTTAGTTTACTATGCTCACTAATAAATTATTATTATTGATTAATATTGATTGTTAATACATGTAATTGCATCAATTATCAGATTTTATGCAAAAAAAATCCCTTAATATTAATTGGCTGAATCTTCAATTCAAAGTCCAAAAGTGAAATCTAAATGTAAACTACAAACTCCCAGCATCTGTATGTCCTGTGAAGTTAAAAGAATCTATTGGAGAATGTTAACATGTCATTTTCAGGGATCTCTGGTGGATGATGAAGATTTGATCAATGTGCTGAACACAACCAAATCCACAGCGCAGGATGTCAGCCAGAAACTGCAGGTCGCTGCGGAGACCCAGACAAAGATCACAGTGGCTAGAGAGGAGTTCCGACCGGTGGCAGCCCGTGGTAGCATCCTGTACTTCCTGATTGTAGAGATGGGCCTGGTCAACTGTATGTACCAGACCTCGCTCAAACAGTTCCTCTACCTGTTTGACTTGTCCATGGCCAGGTTAGATCATATTTTGAAATTAAATCCAAGTTACGGAAAAAAATCCTTTCTGTTGCTTTATTGTAATTATTGGCTAAAGGGCCATAAAAGTAAGATGAACCAACAACTTTCTCTTCATTTTATATAGAAAAGTACTGAAAAGTGAGGTGTTATTTTTTAAAGTATTTAGCCTCATGGTTAGTTGTCTTTCATGTTATAATTATGGTTGTTAATTTGATCATTAACATTTACATTCATTACATTGCTAAACAGGTCTGCCAAGTCTCCAATCACACAGAAGAGAATTCAGAACATCATTGATTACATGACTTTTGAGGTGTTCAAGTATGCTGTTCGAGGTTTGTATGAGGAGGACAAGAACACCTTTACTCTGCTCCTCACCCTCAAAATCGACCTCGCTGCCGGTAAGATCAAGCACGAAGAGTTCATGACTCTCATCAAGGGAGGCGCCTCCCTCGATCTGAATGTGGTGCAGCCCAAACCACACAAATGGATTGTGGATCTGACCTGGCTCAATCTGGTGGAGCTGAGCAATCTCCATCAGTTCTCAGGAATTCTTGAACAGGTAAAGCATAAAGACAATGATGGACTTAATGTTGACCATTTATCAATAATAGAACTTTTATGATCAATTCTTAATTTTAAACAGGTGAGCAGAAATGAGAAGCAATGGAGGCAATGGTTTGACAAAGAGGCTCCGGAGGAGGAAGTGATCCCTGACGGTTACAACAACTCCCTGGACGTGTTCCGTCGCCTGCTTTTGGTCAGATCCTGGTGTCCCGACAGAACCATGTCCCAGGCCAGGAAGTACATTGCCGACACCCTGGGTGACAAGTACGCAGAGGGGGTGATTTTAGACCTGGAGAAGATGTGGAGTGAGAGCAACAGTAGAACTCCTATGGTCTGTCTGCTGTCCATGGGATCCGATCCCACCAACAATATTGAGGCCCTGGCCAAGAAACTTAAACTAGGTCAGTGTACTTTAATTAACAATTCTTAAAGAGAAGTTTAATTATAAATCCTTGTGGATATTTTCGCTGATTAGAAACAAGACACTGGTCATTTTGTGGGCTTTAAAAGTTGGATCATTTATATATGGTGTGTTATTGCAATTAATACTGTAGAAAACATCCTTTCACAATGCAATGTTCCAACTTTCAGAGTGCAGAAACATCTCTATGGGTCAAGGACAAGAAGTGCATGCTCGGCGACTGATGGCCCAGGGCATGGCTAACGGTGGGTGGCTGTTACTACAGAACTGTCACTTGTCCCTGGACTATGTGGAGGAGGTGCTAGACCAGCTGATAGAGACTGAGACCATCCACCAGGAGTTCAGGCTCTGGGTCACCACCGAGGTCCACAAGAAGTTCCCCATCAACTTTCTGCAGGTAAACTGTCCCAGCTGATATGATACTGTATTAAAACGTTTTACATTTTGGCTGTGTATTCTGTTTTGCTAAATGTCATACATATATAGAGATATATATGTATGATATGAATTTATTTAGAGTCGCACTAAATCAAATCTATGCTAACATGTTGAAAATTTCATACTTTCATACTTCATACTTACATACATACTCAATATTATACACGCCAAGTATAATATGTTTAAATTAACTTGTTTACATCTGGTATATCAAACATTTTATGTTCATGCCTTTAATGTACCTTGTTTTTGCTTTCTTTAGATTTCAATTAAATTCACCAATGAACCACCTCAAGGCATCAAGGCCGGTCTGAAGAGGACGTACGCCGGTCTGAGCCAGGACTTCCTGGACATTTCCAACATGCCTCAGTGGAAACCCATGCTGTATGGCGTGGCCTTCATGCACACGGTGGTGCAAGAGAGAAGGAAGTTTGGACCACTGGGATGGAATATTCCATACGAGTTCAACGCCGCCGACTTCAATGCCAGTGTACAGTTTGTACAGAATCATTTGGATGACATGGACATCAAAAAGGTCAGAGAGATTAATTTACCACTTTTATTTATTGTTATTTCTATTTTTTCCATTATTTTGCTGTTTTGATGAAATTGCCATTACTTCAAAAAGACATATTAAGCAGAGCAATCATTTTGTTGAAAATGGAGATTAGCTCAAGATATCCAATACCCTTTATCCTTTAATTTATTTCTCTCTCTGAACTGTAATATCTATTATCAAAACACAAAACAAGAAATTTTAGATTTATTATCTCTGTCAAAGTTTCATTATATGATTGAATAGGAAATAAACTAAAGCCTTGATTGATTATTTTGTTACAGGGAGTGAACTGGACCTGTGTCCGCTACATGTTTGGTGAGATCCAATATGGTGGCCGTGTGACAGACGACTACGACAAGAGGCTGCTCAACACCTTCTGTAAAGTCTGGTTTGGAGAGAACATGTTCCAGAGCAACTTCTGCTTCTACAAGGGCTACATCATTCCCAAGTGTGCCAAGATGCAGGAGTACATGGACTACATTGGTAACCTGGCCGGCACAGACACCCCTGAGGCCTTCGGACTGCACGCCAATGCTGACATCACGTAAGTCGAAAAATTTATCTTTTACTGTCAATGTGGAAATGATGGTCAATTTTACAATAACTAGAAATTGCAAAGTTAGCAGAGGAATAGTTTTGAGAGTTACCGGTAGACAACTATCATATTCTTAAAACTTCAATTTCTTTATTTTCAAACAATAAAAATCCTCTTAAATGTTAAGCAAACAATGACATGAAATTTAAAAATTTTTTATCCAAAGAAATATTTGTTTGCATCATTACTCAACCAGCATTTATTTCTTCATTAGTTTTTTTTTCGATGTGAAAAATTTGACAAGTTTTATGAATATCAAATTTACGTCCATTTAAAATGAACTTGCTCATTTCTGTTATCAGTTACCAGAGCAAGTCTGCCAAGACAGTGCTGGACACGATCCTGGAGATCCAGCCCAAGGACAGCAGTGGTGGAGGTAGTGGAGAGACGCGCGAGTCCATCGTCTACCGCATCTGTGACGACATGTTGGAGAAACTACCCAATGACTATGTACCCTTCGAGGTCAAGGCCAGACTGGAAAAAATGGGTCGCCTGCAACCGATGAACATCTTCCTGAAGCAGGAGATTGACCGCATGCAGCTTGTCATCTCTCTAGTGAGAAGCACCCTCAGTGACCTAAAACTGGCTATTGATGGTACCATCATCATGAGTGAGTCACTTCGTGACGCCCTGGACTGTATGTATGATGCCAGGATTCCCAAACTGTGGCAGAAGGTGATTACAAATATTTCCCATCTTTGTAACTTAAAAACCAAGTCTATTATTTTAAAGTTAGATTTTTGCATATCAATTAAGTTTTTGAATTAATTTTGAATTTTCTTTGTTTTGTGATAGATTTCATGGGATTCTAGTACCCTTGGGTTCTGGTTCACAGAGTTGATTGACAGAAATGGCCAGTTCCATACCTGGTGCTTTGAGGGCCGACCCGTAACATTCTGGATGACTGGATTCTTCAATGCTCAGGGATTCCTTACAGCAATGAGACAGGTCAGGAACTATTTCTTTAATCATTTATTTATCAATGGAAGTCCCTAATGAAGTTAAATCCGTACTCTGAGTTTTTATATTTTCTTTATAATTTTTATTATTTAACCTGTTTTTTAAGAAAATGGGTAACAAATTGCATATTTTCAGTTTTCTTTAACTATGTATGAAATTTCTCTGAGTTTTTATGTTTGACATATTATTTTTCAGGAAGTAACAAGAGCCCACAAAGGTTGGGCCTTGGATGGAGTGGTCCTACATAACGACGTCACCCGCCAAATGAAAGATGACATCACTACCCCACCCTCAGAGGGCGTGTATGTGTACGGACTCTTCCTTGAGGGAGCTGGGTGGGACAAGAGGGGCAGCAAACTCATCGAGCCCAAACCCAAAGTCCTGTTCGAACCCATGCCGGTCATTCACATTTACGCCATCAACACCACATCGGACAAAGAGGACACCCGCATGTACAAGTGTCCGATCTACAAGAAACCGCGCAGGACAGACCTGACCTACATTGCAGCCGTCTTCTTGAAGACCAATCAGAACCCCGATCACTGGGTGTTACGTGGTGTTGCTTTGCTCTGCGACATCAAGTAAAAGGCGTAGCCTATCACCAGACTGTATACCAAACCAAATTGACTCTTTTCAAAATGACAGGATTGAACTGTTCAAGGACATCCTTATACTTATTATTTTCTCTAGTTATTGTTGAATATTTTTGAAGAATTTTATCAATAAATAGGACTATTTATACATTAGAGGTTTAGGACCTAGCTCACTTTTGAGTAACTTTACATTTCATTGCCAGTTTTATATTGATATATAAATAATTTTTTTACACAATAGAGATACTGATATTTCTCATTGTCTCCGTCCATTGCTTTGTATGTTAAATTGACCAGTCAGTTTTGTTACTTGTACAAGTTTAAATCTGGATGTAGATGTTACATTTTTGTATCCCAACATTATTACCTTGTGTTGCACTTTAATATTTTGCTTGAAGGCAATGCAAAAATTTAGCAACTTCAAATTGAAAATGTTAATTCACTGAATTAAACTTTCTGAACTGATTCTGGTAATTGAATCTGTTCCTATCTGGTTCACCCACTGAGCTTGAAATATCAACTTTGACAGTAAAACATTTTGTATGGATAACAAGCATAGAATAGTATTAACTTATTAGCATTACGAGACTTTGATCCAAAGAGCTGTGATAAGTTGGCCAACGACCTTTGCTTGGTCATGTGATCTAGTTGCCGTCCATTTCTTTAACCTTTCAGTGCATTTATGTTGTTATTTCATAGAGAATATTTATTTCATAGATAATATTTATTTCTTTTTTGATTAGAAACAGATTTTCCCCTCAGCTTCTTTATATTTGTAGCATTTGTTTATAATTTATCTGATTTTCACATCTTGTGGTGAAATGTTCGCATTATTTTATACCAATGTTTTCAGCCAACTACTTGAGTAGTTCTGTTAGATAATAAACTTGATTAATAATCCTTGCTTTCCGTGTTGTGAACCCCTTTGATGTCAGATCGTGGCGTTACTACGTATATGCTGATACTGAATCGCCTCAACTTTTGATGTGCCTGCACTTTAGACAGGTTATAATCTGTCGCTGGGAATTGTATTAAGACGGAGCACCATCCCAATGAATATACAGTCGCTCACAAAGTGTACACAAGAATCTCTGGGATCAACAGAATTATGCTGCACTTGTTGAACCAATCATTTACATGAATGCAAAGATTGTTTGACTATGCAATGTTTACACAACATTATGAAAATTATGAAAACCACACAGAAAATGATTGCCCCAAATTAAATATTGTCTTTTCCCTCAGGTTAATTAGATGTTGCAATACCTTAATTTTATACACTGAAGCTCATCTTGAATGCGCAGAAAAGTTTGGTTTGGTGAGGGGGGGGGGGTGTGTTCATCAAGTGTCAATCTGACTGTACCGGTACTTCATGAAACACAAGCTACGAAATTATGTATATATGAAAGGTTGAAAACTGATGCTACCTACCATTAAACCACCATCTTGTGACGTAGTGTCTTCAAAAATATGTCTTGGTGCAGTGAAGTACCTTAAATATTGTTATCGCATTGTTATACATTGATCTACAAGCGAGAGGTAATTGACATGAAAACGCATAAAGGGTGTGATAATGTAACAGCTGGCATAAAATGACATATTATGAAAGATTTGACAGTCATCTTATACTCTACTGCAGGGTTACCATGTAAATGTAATTCAAATCCATATAAACGTAACTTAATTTCATAGTACATGTATATAGCTTTAAAACTCATTGAATGTGAAAAAGAAATATTAGAAGAAAATCCATGTTATAATCTTGCAAGATATTAACTCTTATGATATAAACACATACTTGTTCGTGGTAAATGGTAAAATGCTGCATGGGGTCACAAAGTAGGCCATATAGTCAACTTACACGCAACAATTTTTTCATTGATACTACTTGTGTTTGGTGATACACTGTATTTGACAAAATATTTTATATAGCTTCAAAATCAGCATCAAAATCATTACACCAGACTCTAATTAAGCTATCAAAATACATTGTGCAAGTGAACATCTCTCTCCATTAAAAAAAACTATCTTTAGGAGTTTCAAGTTCAAGTTCTTTATTTCAAGAGACAATTAAATCTCATAGGTTATACATGTAAAAAAATGTATGTATATTCATATTAAATACAGAAAATTAGTGACATACAAAGTGTTCAATAATCATTTTGATTATTCACATTAGGATTAAATCAGAGTTTGATGCTTGTTTGAATTTAAAAAATATTTATCTTCAGGAGTTTGTACATGCTAGAACTCTATACTTTCTTCATTTTCCAAAGTATTCAAGGAGAGCATAATAAATGGACAGCTAATTAAGTCAGAATTGTGTTAATTTTAAGAAAAACAGCAAAATACCCATACAACCTAATGATGTCAGCTATTTTGATCACACAACTTCCTTTATATTATAATAGTCTTCCTAAAAAAAACTCCATCACACCTACGCAATGTTTTCATAATATGGTGATTATGTTTGCCTAAAGTATATAAAAACATGTTTAATATTACAGCAAAACATCTTATCTATCTCACACAGGAAAATCTCTTTTCACCCCTTTTTCCCTGAGTATTTAATCAAGATATATCAAAGAGAAAACCCCACTCTTAATTTACAGAGTATAACAAATTGCTTATCTAAACACTACACCTATACAGACAACCCTACCTTGTACCAAGTATTAAGGCTCGGTACATCATGAATATTTGGTAGCAAGGCTAGGCATTTTTTGTTGTCTTTGAAATGTATCAAACTTGATAAATGAGAGCATTTCAGTTTAATACCCTGAAGAAAGAGCAAGAAGTAAGAGTATGATAATACAACCAAGGTATCTAGACAAAATTAATTGGGGTCTCATAAGCTCCTTGATTGCTTTCTCTATGATGAATTATGCAACATGTGGAGATCAGCTCTGCACCAACTTTAGAACATGAATTCAGGGTCGACTGAAATCATTATCCGCATTGATTTCCCTCCACTTTTTTTCGATTATGATACATAAAGACAGAAAGTGAGCTTTCGTGTCGAGCTGAAATTTATGATCGGTTAAACAGCTGGGTCTTCACGTTTTTTCCTTGTTAATCAGGCACTGTCAATCATTATCTTCCGATTTGCTTGATCAAATATATGATGAATGGTTTCGATTCACACTTTTCTCCAATAAAAAATCAAGCATGAAATCACAAGTCTATCTATGTAATTGGTACGTGCAAGCTTGTTCTCTCCTCTTTCCAAGATAATTTCTTGTAAACAGAATTGCTTCCTGTAACTTTGATGGATTGAAACAAGATTTTACAGATTTTTATTGTAAATTTCTCATATCCAGGAAATAAAATTTTATCCCATAATAAATATATCAAGATTAAAATATCAAAATGATTAAAATCTAAAATTGCTTTCAATGAAGAAAACTAAATCCAAGGGAAACTGTAAGCAAGTTAAGATCTTTCACCATAAGATTGCACTGGTGGAATATTCTGTCTTCTCAACACTATCAAAATCATCCAATGTCTAATCTAAATGTACATGCATTGATATGGAAGATGAATTTTTGGTTTGTCTATCATGAACACAAATAATTTTAGGAGTATGCAAGTTGCTTAATCATGAATAGGGTTGCAAGTATGCATGACACAATATTGTTCTGCTTGAGGACATTCAAAGCAATAATATAGAATATTGTACAAGGAAGATAAAAACTTACCTCTGTTTATAACGTGAAATAAGTTCTGAACAAATGCTCATAAAACTTTTTTTGTTTATATAAATACATTTGTTAGAGTTTATCTTTAACAATCAGATTCTTTAATTGTGTTTTTTTCCTTCTATTAATTTTCAGATTGACATTTTTTGTTACATTTAACCTATTCAGCGTATAGCTGAACAAGATTTATATTTAGCACTCACAATCAGACCATACAGCTTTAAACATTCACATTTTCATTTTCTTTTTTCCCCCCAAAGATTAAACTTGTTCTTATTTTTTTTTCAAGTTCCAACATAATTTTTCCACTTGTTCTGCATTGATAATCAATGAACATTCTCCCCATTTATGAAAACCCGAACAAGGCCATGGTGCTTCGACTGATGCAACTGATTGTGTTAATAACAGGGACACTGTCAGAGTGAGCGATTCAGATTTTCTACTTAATGGCTTTCGAAGTCCATTAGTAGATCTAAAAAAATTTTTTTTTGGTCTTGTCCCATTTTTCAGACAGTAACAAATCTTTGAATCATGTGAATATGTAGAATTTCTACGTGCAGTTTGGATACAGCTTTGGTTACTGATCTTGTGCTGGTCTGTGCACCTCATGAAAAACAGATACAATAGTATTGATAAAAAAAACAAAGACTTAAATTTCTTCATAATATTTTTTCATTGTATTGTATCCAAATGCATTAATTTTTATACAATCTAAATATGAATGATGCTTCTACATTGGTGTTAACGTTATCAATTAAAATACAAAACACTCATCTTAAAGATTAATTGTACTGATCTTAGATTACTGTAAACCAAGTATTATAAGTAACATTTATATAAATAGTGCCAGTTTGGGAGGGTAACAGTTGAAATTGACACCCCTCGAAAACCATTGTCAACCGACGCGAAGCCATGGTGCTTCGACTTAAAAATTAATTCACATGCAATGACAAATATCCATTAGCAAGTACTGTACCTACTGAGTCATATTACTGTAAACCAACTTTTATTTGCCGCGACTTTATTTTGAAAATTTCCGGAGATATACTGGTTCATGATGACTAATTTTTGCTATAAGATGTAGATTAATAGCCGTATCTGTAAAACAACATATCAGAGACATCTGAGGACCAATTCACGGCAAGAAATATCTGCAACGACATGGCTCTCGCGAAAATTTCCTGCATGCAAATTAAAGTAGGTTTACAGTATATATTTCCAACTATATACATGCAGAACCGGTTTGTGATGATAAATATTCAAACACAAATCTTATAAATATTTATCACACATGTATAATACCAGGTTTATGGACACTTGGGACGTGGTGAAGGCAGTGGGAGGGGATACAAAAACATTTACTTCTTTTGAAGTAAAAGTAAATGACTATTTATCTCCCACAGGGTACAACATAAATTGTCAGTGGCATTCATACTGCACACCATTAAAGGCATTTTTACAATAAAATTCCCACACATTGGAACTCTGCCTCATTGTATAGATATCTACAATTTCCATTTTTATGCATTCCTTCTTCCTGAATTTTATAACTATCTAAACATCTATGGTAGAATGTCAAAATTGTGACAAAATAATATATGTGTTACCTTTAGTGCATCTGGTATAAAACCTTTGGTTTGTTGTGTAATAATGTGCCATGAAAATGGCATTTTCAGTAGAAAAAACTTGATTACATATACACTGTATGACACAGTTTACATGACAATACATTATTCAGACCCAATAAATTTTTTTGCTTCCTCTCAACTCTTGTTAATTGTTTATAAACGTTCAATAACTTTCACTGTGCTTTGAACAAGTCCTTTATCTTTCATACTACAATATAGTATGTATCTATCTGAACGATAAATAACATACAGATATGAAATTACTGAAAACATAAAAATATTGTCTTAAACTTAAATTCAATCAATATAATTTTTGTGTTTTATAACAAAAATCCAACTAATGAGGTCACCGTCAAATGTATTACAAGACACAATTTCTGTGATACTAAAATATAGGTACAGAAGATTCTATAATGACAGGCAGCATTAGCACCTCATTTTTTACTCTCTCCACAGTGATCAAGACAATTTACTGTGTCCTACTGGCCATCTGTGGATAATGGCTACCTGGTCACAAGTCAATGCTAAAGGTAGTTCACACCTTCACACACAATAGTGTCAATGGTTTCTCTCATCATCCCCTCATCTTCCTTGCTGATCTATTTTGGCACGTTTGTAAGCTATTTCTCTTTCCTATAAAAACAAAAAAAAGAGGCAGAAATGATTAACAACCTCACTAAGTAACCCATGTACTTCTTTGATAAACAAAAAAAAGAAAGTCTCCACTTTAACAAGCTCAGACACTTGATATGTATGTATTTTTTAGTAGTTATTGGGTAAACATTCTATCAAGTGCAATTTCATTCTCCTTCTCTGAGCTAAGATACACCAAATAAAGTCTCTTTTTACTATTTTGTTGACTTTCTTCATTAACCCTGCTTGAGCTTCTAAAGCCAAATCATGTATATCATCATGGGTGTGATAATAATTCTTCAAAAACTGCATGTACTGGTACTTAACATTCATTCATCTGCTAGATATAAATATCATCATCAATCTTTGTTTAAAAGAAAAATAAACTGTACATATTTTAAACAGTTGGTGAAATCCTATTTACCATTGATGACATGTTGATTGCGTGTAAAGACTTAACAACAGTTTGTTTTTATATAATTTTATGATTCTCATGCAGGCAAATAAACGCGCGTAGCTAACTTAATAGAAAGTGCAATGAAGTAATAGCCAATCCCTTCAAAGTTGCCGAACTCTTTAATGGTGCAGTTTCTAGCATTGTTAGTCAGTTGTTATTTACTGGATCAATTAAAAACATGGCTGATTAAAGAACATTATACTGGTATCTCTTATTTTAGTGACTTTTGAACACCCAAGTTTGTTTAAAATAACTTGCTTAACCTTTAATTAAATATTACATGTAAGTAAATTATTCAATCAGCTAGAAATAATGTTTCTTAATTGTTTTTTTAATAAAAATAACTGTGTAGATTAATTGAGATTGCATGAACCCTTGCTAAGATCCAAAGCTAATGCAATCAGCAAGTCAGAAAAAAGGTACATTGTATTATAGTTTCCTAATTAAATGCAAAAAAAAATTATTATATCATCAACGTAAAATTGCGTGAGGCAACCCTCACAGCCAGATTTTAAAATCTCGCTTTTATTTTTTCCGACAGCTTTAAACTTCTTGAAAATTACACAAAATTTTTGTGTTTGCAAATTTGAGCTCTTCTGATTTGATACAACACTGTGTAAGTACAGAATTTAGTACTTGTGTAAACCAAGGAATCTACACTAAATGTATGAACTTACAGTTCCAAACTGGTAGAAATGAGGAGCCAGCTCACACAACCAGTCTGGTTCAATCACAGTGATGTCCCTCATGTAATCCTTGTTTGTCTGGACAATATCATTAAACACCACCCTAAGGAAAAAAATAATAATCCCCAAAAATTAATAAAATTGAAGAGAATTGGAATGAAGTTGTATGATCGCCATCTTTTATGACTTATAATAATGTACGATACTTTCGAAAAAAATAGTTCATTATGCGAGATGATTTTTTCTCCTTCAAAAATAAGCACTATATGCTAAAATATTCAATAAGAATTCCTAAGCTTTAAGAAATAAGCATGCAGATAAAGCACAAGGAATACCATTTGGGTGGGTCAGTGAATGTGAGTACAGATGTTGGGTGGATGTGAAGTTCGTGATCGTCTCGCACCGTCCTATATACCCCAGTATAGTGTAGATACGCAGCATTGGCAAAGAAGCCAGAGGTTATACAACGTCTGATTAAGCAAACATCCTCTGTTGGTGAAAAAAAACCCATACAGTTGAAATTTTAAAACAAAAACAATAAGAAATAGCACAATTTTTATAATTTTGGTACAAAATACTTTTAAAGTGTTTACTATATGTTGAAAATAATAAGCATAAAGTTTAATATAATTAAAAAACAAAAAAGAAACCTGCATAGTACATGTACATGTCGACCTAAATAAGCAACGTACACTTTATAGATAATAGTCTTTCCTACATAAAACCATGGTCTCATATACCGGTACATTTATACAAAGCATTTTTGGCCATGCAGCGCCATTTCATTCAATTGTACCCTTTGAAAAGCAAACATCAGAATGCATTTCATTTCAACCTGGTTGATTACTAGTATTTTAAAACCGATTAAAAAAATTTGGAGTTCCAAATTTAATAAATAAAATAACATCCGATAATCTTACATCTTAATAAATAGGCAAAATTCCTTTAGCACAGGTAAGTCCGAGTTAATTACAGGTACTTATGTACCAGTAATTTGTGAGGAGGATGTAAATAGGCACACTTATTGCCATAAAATTTCACAATCAACCCAAAAGAAATTGACTATCAAATTAGTATATTGTTAGTTTAGTGAGACTACAATAAACTTCCTAATCAGTTATATTGAAACCTTAATGTATGATGTCTGAAGGTGACTTAATGAGTGTATACAAGAACCAATCTGATGACCTTGTGTACATACCGGTATACCTGTACAATGACCTTATAACAATGGATAGTTATTACAAATCTTGAGAAAAATAAGACAGAATGTCCTTGTACTCATGAGGTACTAGATAATCATACTTCCTTAATAGTAATTTATTGGTAAAAAAGAGAGAATTGCACTATACTGTATATTGTATTGTAATATGTATTTGTATCTATAATTTTTCATGTTTACATATGTTTTCAATTTGGATTGTTTCCAGAATTAAAGTTCACTAAAAGTAAGAAATGTGTCTATGATTTGCACTGGTAGATCTACCATCTTTTAATATACATATTCCTGAAGCTGCATATTTTACAGAATCCATGAAAACTGATTGATCCATCTGTCTGCTGAGCTAAATAGAGACTATCTATCTCCTTGGTCACGCTGATGGATTTCAACAAGATGTCCGTTATATTGGCACAAGACAGGTAATTATGGACCATCTATATTCTAGCTGTATTATTGACCATATCAATTATTCTTCATAAAGATACATGTATTCTTGTCAATAATGGACCCCCCCCCCCCCAGCACAAGAAATATAAAATGTCAAGTTTTATCCCATATTTCATATAATTAAAACACTTTAGTAGTTTGTACTTTAAGGTAGGGCAATTCAACCAACAAGCATGCAGTTTAAACCAAAATATTTATCTGTTCAATTTTAACAAGAGGCCCATATGGGCCACATTGTTCCCATTAACCACAATAGCCATCATAAAATCAGCTTTAAGGATACAACATATCTGGACAATGTAGTAGAATAGATCTTGTTTAAAAAGATTATTCTCCAGATATTTTAAAGTTTAATACTGAGCCCCTTTTGTAACAGGATGATTCCATATTTATATAACATTTTGAGCGTTGCAGTTCATCAAGATCTTAATTCTACATGTACAGTACCGATCAGACCCAACCAAACAGAAAGTAGACCCCAACTAAACCCGAGGTTTACTTTCAGATTCTGCTCGGAGTTTACTCCAGGTTTGCTAGAGCAGACCCAGAGTAAACCCAACTCAAATGCAGAGTAGACCCAGAGTACTAGTGGACACAGAGAGTAATTTTTACCTGATCACAGTAGACCCTGAAAGCAGACGCTACATGTTTATTTGGAATATACTAGGGGCGGGGCTTACAGGTGGTAAGATGGTAAGATAAAAGACAGGTCTGCTTCACACTTCAGTGGATAAAGCGGACCCCAAAAGCAAACTCATGCAGAGTTAACCCAAAGTAAACCCTTAGTGGACAGAGATTTTTAAAAAGCAGCCAGACCCCGAGTAAACCCCGAAAGTAAACCAGGGGTTTAGTTGGGGTCTGCTCTGGTGTTAGGTTGGGTCTGGTCGGTACTGTCTATATAAACCTTCATCAAACTTTGAATTCCTACAGAGCCCAAGAAATGTCCAGGTGCCAGTCTAAACAATTAAGAATTTTAAAACATTAAGTCAAGATCATTGCATATAAGTAATACCAATATCATAACATTTGAGGTTTTGAGAATAATTTAAAATTGGACCTCCCAGAGTGGCCCCATCCTATCCCAGAAGATCGTGATTTTGATGTAATTAAATCTACACTACTTAAGAATCCTTTCACTTAAGTTGCAGCTTTTGTAGGCAAATGGTTTCCTGGAAGGATTTGAAAAGAGTTTTCACTACTGTATACAGGGTGTTTTTTTGCCCCATGTACCAGTAACTTTTGCCCTTCTACACTTGCAACCGGTTTCGCCCCGTATTGAATTCGCCCAAACACAAATTTGATTCGAGACTTTGGGATTCGCCCAGTCTTAAATTCGCCCACTGACAACGAGGGTGAAAGAGGCGAAAATAAAACGGGGGTGAATATTTCCCTGTATACAGTATATTCTATGAAAAATACACCCCATCATGGCCCCACCCTACCCTGGGGATCATGATTTGAACAAACTTGAATCTACACTACCTGAGGATGCTTGTACACAACTTAAAACTTTTCTTGCCAATTCAAGGTTTTGAGAAGATTTTAAAAGATTTTCCTTGTAAAAATATGCCCCTCCCCCCAATTGTGGCCCTCCCATACCCCTGGGGATCATTGACAAAACTGAATCTACACTACCTGAGGGTGCTTCCACACAAAAAAAAACAGCTTTTCTGGCCAATGTTTTTGAAGAAAAAGATTTTTTAATGATGTTTCTCTATGTTAAAAATTTACTCCCCATTGTGGATAAACCCTACTCATGGGGTTAATGATTTGAACACACTTAAATCTACACTACCTAAGAATGCTTCTACATAAATTACAGCTTTTCTGGTTGATTGGTTTTTGAGAAGAAGATTTTTAAAGATTTTTCTCTATTAATTCCCATGTAAAAATTTGACCCCCCCCCCTCTTGTGGCCTCACCCTACCCCTGGGGAGCATAATTTGAACAAACTTGAATCTACACTACCTGACGTTGCTTCTTCACAAGCTTCAACTTTTATGATTATGTGATTTTCGAGAAGATTTTATGAAAAATGCCAATAAATTTCCAGTAATTTTTAATTATCTCACTTAAAAGAGCTAGGGTGTGACCCTTCATTTGAACATGTAAACTTGAATCCCCTTTACCCGATAATGAATTGTATTAAATTTAATTGAAATTGGTTCTGGAGAAGAAGTTGAAAATGTAAAAAGTTTACAGATGGACAGACAGACAGATGGACCCCGGACAAAAAGTTATCAGATAAAAAAAGATGAATATTGATCAAAACCATCATCTATTAGCATTAAAATCTTGAGATATCAACATGTACTTATCTCTATAATGTGTTTAGGATTTGTAAATAATTTTACTAAGAACACAGGCTTAGTATTCTTTCAATTTCTGAATTTTTACACACATATTACTTATAGATATTATGAACTCTAAAATTGTGACCTTCAAATTAAACTCAAGTGCTCTAAAATCACCAACTGAGTCTTAAAGCACTGAGGAAAGAAGGTATATATATTGTAGCTAATATGAATGCAATGAAACTGCAACTGTTCAATCAAGATAATAAAATGAACTGTCTGCCATGAAAATTAACTCTCATTTACGGCCATCTCAGGAAACCACTTAAAATTCTAGCCTTCCTGGTGAGCGCCTTGCGTCACTTACTCGTCACTTACTCGTCCTCTCAACTGTTATCTGCGACAAAATGCATGCAGTAACTCTAGGTATTTGGGGAATTAATTAATAATAAAAAATATCCTAACAGATTAATAACCACTTGTTATTCATCATTTGCAATTTTAATACTCGTAAGTATATCGCCAACCCTGCCGCTTGGATTAAGTTAAGTCACATTTTCTTTTGGGATTAAAAAGTTCCTCAGTTTATTGTCCTAGTTTCAATTACTAAATGAAATTTCCTAAATTCGAATACACTTTTAATTACAAAAAATCTGTAGAAGATCGAGTCATTGAGTGTTTATAATATTGAGTTAAAGCAGAATAGGAGATGATGGTTAATTTCATTATTTAAAGTATAAACCTTTGGTGTATTTTGAAAATTTGAAGTTCAACAAGCACTCACCCTGTGGAATATATCTGCTTCAATGGAGAGCAAATTCTGGGCAGTGCTGCTAAATACAACAGACAAACATTGTGAAGACTTCACAACAGACTCCCTACAGCCCTGAGTAACCTTACCTACCAATTGGATTAAACTCAATATTTCCCTTCTCATTTATCTAATTTTCAAACAGTTTGATATCATAAAAGTACGATAGCTGGGTTTGCTTTCATTGATAAAGGAAAGAGTTCACAAACTAATTTGACAATACAATTATTATTATCAAGTGCATGCACCACTGAATTTAATTCTGAATGATATACAGTTGTATGTATTGTGACTGAATGCAATTTTTCGTAAATTTTGCACTGACTAAATCTTCATCCAATGCATCTGTTAAATATGGAGTGTATTTTAGAATGCTAACACACATCTCGTTCTTTCAACAAAAGATTAACCGTCAAACATTAATTGTCAACTCCTCAAAAAAAAAAAAAGCCTACAGGTAGGCCCGTTTTTTATTATTCAAATGACTACCATGGTAAATAAAAACATCATTTGGAACAATTATTCTTTTGAAAATCATATGCAATTTTTTATCTCAGCTAGAGAATACGGTAAGCCTTACTGAAGAATGGGTAAATGGTCATGATTGACACAGCATCTGAATAATTGTAGTTTGTAAGATTCTGAAGCATTAACAAGCAAAATGAAGTGGGATTGAAAACATTACACAGCTCTTACAACAAACGTGCAACACAAGTTCAATCATTTTGAGGGAGTTCATTCGTTTCTTGTGACAGAGATAAACTGGCTATCACCTGATGTCCATTTGTAAGCTATCCTTTTACAAGCTGCTGTCCATCAGAGAAGTGCTACTTGAATAACAGGACACCAATATGAATTGCTGGGACCTTATCACCCAGCTGAAGTCATTTGAGAGATGAATATGATATTCCAATAAAGATATATATAATGCTATACGTATGATTGATGAATAAGTAATAGTTACTAGATATTACTTTGAAGTCCATCTTGTGGAAATAATGTTACAAGTTTTAAAACACTCGGCTTGCTGTTTTTATTAACTTCAACTATACACCGCATGCTTGAATCCCTACTTGACCAAAATATCTGTTCTTCAAAACATTAATGAATCCCAGCTGTGGTTCCATCAAAGGTTAGTGGGTTTTTCCTTGTCCGTTATCTGTTTTATCAGAATCCATAATTTCTCAACTACAGTAATTATAAAATAGGGACACAATGAGAAAAATTCTGTCATATCTTTTGGATATAGAAATAACTTTCACATCAATTTGAGAAATTTGTGAAGTAAAATTATAGAGAAAATTGAGCAATGAAAATTAATATATAAAATACTACAGATATGATGTTTTTAACTGTTCCTTTTGTTACGGAAGTGAATGTCTTCAGTAACGTACAAAGGTAGATATCAAATTGTAGCACTTTCAGAAACACTTTATTGTTTCTTTGAACTTCTGCAGTCCACTAGTGCACTGTTCTAATTAATACAATAACAGAATGACAAAAGGGAATTACAAGGAAATATTTAGTCATATCAAAATATGATTTGATTCTATACGTCATCATCATGAAGTGTCACATGGGGAAATCAGGCAGTTATGCCATGAACATACCCATTACATTATTCAATTGTTCGTTACAATGCTAAGCCTTCAGTAACAGATCGGACGTACAGCTGAGCTGTCAATAACATGTTGGCTTGTTTGAACTATAGGGATCACATTGGTGACCCTTGTTCATAGTATACAACCCACCATGCAGTGCTCCAAACATTGTCCATCATATGGTCAATTTCATGGTCTGAATTCCAAAATCATGCATGTAGATAACTTCTGACCTTAATTACTAATAAGATATAAGTTTAGGCCTACAAGAAAGGTACCATGAGGGGCAAGGTTCTGAAGTCACTCCATTATTTAGGAAACACATTTCATAAATAGCCTAAATTCAGACCACCCTGATATTTTTTCACACTGCCAACATTAAAAGCTGTCAATACAATATGTCTGACTGATTAAGTAAACATTGGTCAACCATTCCATATAAAGAAAAGCATGACCACCCCAAATTTACAGGTATATAGCTTACACCATTGGATTATTAAGCATTTCAAATGGTTGAATAAAAATTGAGAAATACAGCCAATAGAGAGGAATATCGGGGAATGGAGGAGGAAGTGCAAAACAATGGTGAGCTTTAACATATATTCATGATACTATCAGAGAACTTTGTGAAATTTGTTCATAGAATTCCAGTGAAAATTCACTTAAACATTAGTTAGCTTTCACTTAACATTAGTTAGCTTTTAGATAACAGCATCTGTGTGGTTTTGAATTCATGAATTTTCATTTTACTCTTATCAATGCAAAAAAAACCAAAACTCCGTAAAGAATTCAAAATCCAAACCTTCACATTAATGTAGTTAAAGGACCACTTTGACAAGTCTAAAAAGAACATCCTTAATTATTCAAAAATATTACAAAACTGAAATAAATTATGATCATAATGAACAGTCTTTTCCAGACTGCATGATCACACATTCACAAGGTCAATTGTAAATTAAGTCTATTTAAAAGTTCAGATGCTAATAAGTCATAATATATATATATATATGTGTGTGTGCCCTGGTTTCCTTGTAAAATCTCTCCCTATAAATGATTGTGGCCCCAATTCCTTATTTACATATGCTACAACAAACGGCTGGTACCGACCCCACAAGAAATCTGTCATTTAACTCACTTTTCTGTTATCTCAGCAAGGTCTTAATATTTCATAAAAAAATTAGGAAGTGATTTATTTTGAACATTTGCTGATAGAAAGAAAGGTAAGTTATTTTTTATAAGAGTCCTTTTAAAAAGAATTATTTTTTATTCCTATGAATATAAATGTTCCTTCAGTCCCGTAAGCAATGATATTTACATTTAATTACTAAAACATTGTTACTGCATTTGGATTCTCAAAGGCAAACATGCATGCATACTTGCATGTGGGAAAATATATTAGCAAAAAGGAAATTGCAAATAATTTTTAAAAATTTGTAAAAACTGCAACTGCAAGTAAAAAATTTGCATCAGACACAAATTAGTTTTAAACTTAATATTATTCATACATCATTAAAATTTTTGCTTGATGGAGCTTATTTTAGCTGCTTTCAATTATCAGCCCTGCACTTTTCCTATCAATGTGATAAACTGGGCTAGAACAAAACTAATTATGCTATTGTCTATTTACCTATGTGGGAGAGGCCAGTACCAAGAGATAATCATCAAGCTCTCTAGCATTGAGGAAGTTCAGATTAGCTTTGTTATATATTATCAACAAGTCTTCCTGAACCCACGCAAAGTTCTGTACTTCTTGTACCTCATGAAATTTTCATTTTCGTTGACAAAAACATAAAAAGTTTGTTCAGTAAAACCAGCTCTTATTGTAAATAGGAACACAAAAATAAACATTCATGGAAAATACAACCAATTGAATTTGTGAGGGAATTTCTAGTGCATTGAAAATATATACACATCCTGGGAGAGAACTGGGTTAGCTCCCCTTCACAGACAGAGTACCTGTCTGACTTTAGACTGGAGTACATCTGTCTGCAGTGTCACAGGAATATGACAAATAGATTCCCAGAAGACAAATATGTTAACAGGGAACAATAGCTTGCACAGAGAGAAAATCAACACATGCTGAGGGGCAAATCAACAGGCACGAGTTTTCAATTATAGACTTAAAACCTAAAAAAAAATGGCTGGATCTCTCGGCAAAGAACGTTTTGACAGACTCTGCAATTAGGTTATCCATATAGCGCAGCTCTGATGCATCATGGCTTGCTGCTTCTGTCATGATAACCTAACAAATTCACAAGCCCTTAGCTTTAAACCTTTAGGATTACATGTACAGAGAACTACCAAAGTTGGACAACTCCCCTGAATAAGGGTCAACTACTGTACCTGTCAGCAAACATCACAGTGTTTTCATTTCTCACAAATCTTGGCAGCATTTACTGTTGTTGTGCTGTATCTACACAGATAACAGAATTAAATTTTTTACAAACAATGCCAACCATGGGATCACCTTGAATTGCCACACAACTTGCTCTTTTCAAACACGACAACTATGTAGGTGCCTCACAGAGCTGCACAGGTTCTGAGAATGTCTGGGACTCTGTTATCTTCCTGGCATTCTCTATGTAACATTTTACAATCCCCCCCCCTTTTCCTCATCAACGTAATCAGTGGTGCACTACATAATGATATTTATTCTCAATTTCGGAAATTCTTCCAAACCTTTAGTGTTTACATCAATTTCTATTTAAATCTTTTAAATGAAATGCTCAATTAATTAAATTCAAATGTCAATAATCACTCCTTTATAAATTGCAAATTATCAAGGAAAAGTCAGGCCTCCCTTCCTAGCGTAAAATCTTTATCTCTGAGTAAGCAAAGCACCTGGGCTCAAAAACCACAAGAAGAAATTTCCTAAAAGTACACAAGGAAAGAATATACAAACTTGTGACAGTAAATCAACTAATTGAAATTTGTGGAGCAAAATATCTTGTTTCTCGTACATTTATGAAAAGTGTAATGTAGCATGTCATTCCTCATTACAAAACTACCTGTTAATGAGGGAGCTGGAATAAATGAGCCGGCAATACTTATAGTCATCCCAAGTACCGTAGTTGGCTTCTGAGAGCCATGGACGGCCCCCACTGTTGGCTAAAGGAACAATACTCACTGCAAATTAATACAGATCTATCTGAGAATATTAGAGAACTTCCTGTTGAGTTCTGCTTCATTAAATGTCTGCATTAAGGTCTGCTACAGTTACACAAGGAATGATATGCAAAATTAATACTGGAATGAATGGACTTGAATGGAGAGTTTTGCTCCAATTAAGAGGATAGAGGGGCAAACATTCAAAAGCACAAAGCAAATTGTATTGTATTGTGCAAATCTTTATTCTCATGTAACTGTAATATTCAAAGTGGAACTAGATATTAAAGGGACCAAAACCTCTAATGACCTTGACCTTGCAACATGATGAGATGTGGTAATTTATAACATACAATTAATGTGATCAACTTTTTTTTTTTTT
Source organism: Magallana ariakensis (assembly GCA_020458035.1). NCBI lineage: Eukaryota > Metazoa > Mollusca > Bivalvia > Ostreida > Ostreidae > Magallana > Magallana ariakensis. Next base: position 47,459,744 of record CM035814.1, on the reverse strand, counting down.
AAATTCATATGGATGATGTAAATCTGCTTTAATAATTCCCATTCAAAAGAAAAATATCATATTGGGGTGGGAAACTTAAGGGAAATAAATTTTCACCGTCATCTTTCATAAATCTATTTAAAACAAATTTCGATTCCCTAGCATTATCAAAGTTCACAAATTTTTACTTGAAAAAGTAATTAAAACAATTAAATTTAAATGAAAACTTTACTTCATAAGCCTCAATTTTAATGCATCCAACAATACATGGCAACTACAAGTATAATCTAGCTGTAGTCTGTATACTTTGTACAGCTGACAATAAAACTTGATAGGAAGACTTACTACGAGTTTTCATCATATTTTGGGTAATAAGAACTTTTAAATGAGGGATATATCATACAGTTAATTCGAGTGTAATCCAAGTCCAGTTTTAACTTAATTATGATAAATAACTGGGGTAAAATAATCTGAATTTGAATAATAGATAAACCCCTGAATAAACAAATTAGAACAATTTTATCGCAGCACATAATATCCCCCAGTTCAGTGCAATCTGCTGAAGATAAAAAGGCCGTTACTGAAGTTGTAGGTCCTATCACAGGAACAATAACTGATGCCATCTACCCAAGTGATGATAACCAAATCTCTGGAGGCTAATTATCCCATAATCCTTTGCTGCTACAGAGGTATGATGGGAAATCATGAGGCTCCATGTCAGATTTGGGGGGTTTTGCAAGATAGTTTTGCTAATAAGACTGGCCTCATGATGATACAGACTCTAATCCCTTTTTCACATGATTTATGTTTGATCTATTACTTGTATGTCGTGATGACTGATTTATTAGAATCAGAATGGGATTCTAGTACTTTTGAGGGATTTTGTCAGTCCAATCAATATTCTTGACCACATTTTATTACCCATTTTTCTGTCTGATTACTAAATTTGATTCAATAACTCAAAAATGAATAAAACAGAACACTAGGGTTTTTACCTCAGTTTGGAAACAAGAGGCCTGTGGGCCACATCGCTCACCTGAGGAACAATAGCCATTAAAAAACCAGCTTAATGGAGTCATATACAAAATATCTGGACATTGTGTATTAAAATAGATCCTGTATAAAATGATTTTTTAAATTTTCTCCTAATATTCTTATGTTAAGCATTGAGCCCCTTTTTCAACTGGATGATTTCAGTCATATCACATAATGAACATTGCAGTTCTCAAGAAAACCTTAAACAACTGTGTATGTAATTATAAACTTACATAAAACTTTAAGGGTGAACAGGACACATATCACGTGACTATCATTGCAATGATGCTTTGATGTGCTAACTCTATTATGACATCATAATTGATTTGATTGTATATTGCTATGATGTAATTTATTCATTATTACGCCATACAGGATTTGATAGATCTTTTTCCCATACTAAATGGCTCTAAAGTAGTCTTTGTCAAAATATGAGCTGGTGGAAATTTAACATTTTTAATTTTAAAAATGTAAATGTACAAAATCCTAAGCAGTTAATATAATCAGATATATATTCTGATAATGATCTGTTCATAATAATTGATAAATCTAAATAATGCATTACTTTTTTGATGGTTCCAAACAGAATTTGTGACAAAAGGTCATAATTCCAGAATAAGGGGTAGGAGTGATTCCTATTGTAGTATTTCTCTTATATGCCAAGAAAGTTGCCATGAAAATTTTATAAGTTATAAAGCACATGCTAAGGTTGATATATGAATTTTCAAAAAAAATTTCATTGACAATCTTTTATGTGCCATCACATTTTGTTCATCAAATTTAGAATCAAAAACTTCAAAATTTGAAGTACTGATTTCAGCAATATATTGATAAAATTATGATATTGCTATGTAAAAAAGCCAATGTTGTAAACATTTTTGAAATTTGTTTTCGTTCTCAAAATTAATGAATATGATTTGCAAATAAAATAATTATTGCAGAAAATTGAAATTGTTAAAAAAATGCATAATGCCAGAAAAGGGGGAAAATTACTATCAAAATATCTCCCTTGCAAGGTAAGAAAGAAGTTATGGAAATGATATATGTTTAGTGGACATCTTAATGTAAATGTGTTTAAAAAAGCCAAAAAAATCATTGGCCCAAGAATTGTTGAAGGGCCCCGGCCGGCCAGTCTAAACAATTGAAAATCACGAAGATGCTTGCATATAAGTAATATAATAAATTATAACATTTGAGTTTTTGTAAATAAATAAGTATTTTTTTTTTCTATGTAAAAATCTGACCCCCCTCCCCGCCCCATTGTAGCCCCATTCTCCCCCTGAAGATAATGAATTGAACAAACTATCTAAGGATGCTTCCCAAATGTTTCAGCTTTTCTGGCCTATTGGTTTTTGAGAAGAATATCTTTCTTATCCATTCCTATGTAAAAATTTGACACCCCCCTCCCACTGTGGCCCCACCCTACCCCCAGGGATCATGATATGAACAAACTTGAATCTACCCTACCTAAGGATGATTCCACAAAAGTTACAGCTTTTCTGGCCAATTGGTTATTGTGAAAAAGGTTTTTCTCTATATATTTCTTTGTAAAAATTCAACACTCAATTGTGGCCCAACCCTACCCCTGACAATCAAGATTTAATTGAACAAACTTAAATCTACTCTACCTGAGGATGCTTCCACACAAGTTACAGATTTTCTGGCCCATTGGTTTTCAAGAAGAATTTGAAAAATACCAACAATTTTTTATTAATTTTTAATTATCTTCCCTTGAAAGAGGGCGTAGGCCTTCATTTTAACAAACTTAAATCCCCTTCACCAAATAATTCTTTATGCCAAGTTTGCATGAAATTGGCCCTATTGTTCTGGAGAAGAAGTCGAAAGTGTCAAAAGTTATAGACAGAAACAGATGGACAGATGGATGGACAGACGCCGGACAAAAAGTGATCAGAAAAACTCACTAAAATGAGCTTTCAGCTCAAGTGAGCTAAAATGGAATTAGAATTATATAACCGCCTCAGAGTAGTAAAAGCTATGATAAACAAGCATGCTTATAATTAATATCATACACTAATATGAATCATCTTTTATTTATCGTAATATTTCCTCTATGCATGACAACAATGACTTAATCTAATTTAAATTTCATTTAAGCAAACATGAAGCTTTTTAACATCCCAAATGAGGACATTGATCTTTCGATAATTTCATGTACAATCTGTACTAGAAAAACAGTCAAACTTCATTATGTCAAACTAGATGGGACTGTTCAAAACTTTGAGATATCAGCTAGAGTATTCAATATATCGAGGGTAAACTACTTAAAAAAATAAGTGGTTGGGATTTTCAAATCACTTCGACATATACATTCGAGATATCTGTGTTCGAGATTTTGAAGTTCAACTGTATTTTGAGTTGTTGTTATTTTCTTGAAAATCAATAACATTAGGCATATCATATTATTGTTTCATTGAAAAATTGTGGGAAGAAAGTCATTACTTATTGATGAATTTTAACAACTATAGAACCAGTTGTATCATATTATTGTTTCATTGAAAAATTGTTGGAAGAAAGTCATTACTTATTGATGAATTTTAACAACTATAGAACCAGTTGTATCATATTATTGTTTCATTGAAAAATTGTGGGAAGAAAGTCATTACTTATTGATGAATTTTAACAACTAGAACCAGTTGTATCATATGATAAAGGACCAATTTATCTTTGATAAAAATTAAGTGCAGAAACTTACAACATGTACATTGTGCATGTATATATATGCTAGACAGAAAAAGTTAATTACGTTGATAAAGTCATAAGAAACGGAAGGGAAACAATAGGGCATTAAATGACTATAGATATATACAATTAATGCATGTACCAAGTTTTTGTAGGTTATTGGTACCAATGCATACAGTGCTGACCAGACGCAACCTAACAGAGTAGACCTCAAGTAAACCCTGGGTTTACTTTCGGGGTTTACTCCGGGGATCTGCTTTTAACAAATTTGCATCAAATCAGGGTTAAAAAACCCTGGGTCCACTCCGGGTTTACTCGGGGTTTGCTTTTGGGGTCCACTTTACATACTGAAGTGTGAAGCAGACCTGTCTTTCATCTTACCACCTATAGGTCCCGCCCCTTGTATATTCCAAATACACATGTAGCTTCTACTTTCAGGGGTCTACTTCTGACCGGGGTTTACTCTCTGGGTCTACTCTGCATTTACTTTGGGTTTACTTGGGGTTAACTCTGGGTCTGCTCTAGCGTTGGGTCTGATCGGTACTGTACTCTTTAGAGCAAAAAAATCTGTTACTAGTTTAATCACAATGGCTTGGCAGACCAATAAAATTCAAGATTAAAAAAAAAACAAACAAAATCAAACAACTTCCATTTATGTATCTTCAAATGATTTTACTTAGCTGTCTTTAACATGGAACTTTCAGTGCTAATTATGACAAGAAAGTGACAATTAGTTACAACTTCTTAAGGTTAAAAAGATAATAAACCAGCTAGTGCTTAAAATGCAGAGTAAAATTCTGTGTCTATAGTAAGATCTGCACTTTATTATAAATCAGTAGGTGTGAGAGACTTCACATACCGTCTTTGACACAAAGTGCAGCTGGTATAAAGAGCTTTGCAGTGGTTGACACAGTGTCCCTAAGAATTGAGGTACATATAGTGTATTTCCTTTGATACACTATGGTATGTTTGTAGTGATTGACATTGTTAATACAGGAAGTGCAGGGATATCACCATCACTAAAGTTCCCACATTACAAACTTTTCATCCACTTAATGTATCATGAATGACTCTCTCTCTCTCTCTCTCTCTCTCTCTCTCTGGTACAAAACAATTTTTGAAAATAGATGCATGTGTCAAGAAAACTATTGTATTAGAACTATACTTCTTTAGAAAATATTTTTTTTAACTAACAATATAATAAAACACTTATTGAGTTAAAAGTAAAAAGAATCTAATTGTAGCTTGATTTTAATGTTAATGAGCACAATGGCTGTATTTTTCCTCAAAATGATAGCTTCTGTCACAACAAACAAACAAATTTAATGTACTTCAAATCACGGTTGAAATATTTTGACTTTTCCCAAGTGATGCTTATTTTCTTTTTTCTAATTAGTTATGCCAGAAGACCTTTCAAGTTGGTAATCAAATTAACATTATCTGCTTTTAATGTCGTAATTGTAATCAACGGATATCAACTTTATAGATAACTTTTATGTATATATGCCTTCGTAAACCACATACAGTATTGAAATCTGACATATTGCAGTCAAGATTTCTTCATTTCATTTTTTAATCTAAGTGAATTAAATAACCACAGAAAAATGTATAAAAACCTCAAAAACCACAAAGACCTGAAGTGACTAAAATCTGACCCAGAAGGGGGTGATTATAACGCTACCACAGTGAGCTAAGACTTATAAGACGTATTTTGGTTACAGCTGGAGACTGCAAACATAACACGGATTAAGCCACGGAGTCATTACGACAACAAAATACAGGTAAACTTGGGACTTAGCCCTTAGGCTTAAATACTGTAGGTATATCACTGTTATCTGACATTCTAGCTCTCTGCAGATTTCGATGATTTTCTGTGGCAATCTCTGATCTCCTTTACCCTCCGATTGCATTTAATGGCAACTTGAATCATTTGTTCTACACTGATAATGGAATCAGCCATAAAATATCATATTTAAAATGGGAAGCCATTAGGAAGCTCTTGACTTGGATGACTTTTTATGATGCTGTTTTGTTGCTAGTTGATACATTTGACAAGTACTGTTTGCTTTTCTCCAAGGTTTTGACGCACTTCCACTGACAAAATGTGAACATTGTTTGTTTGTGACAGTGCAGTGATAAAATTATTGTAACATACCCATTATGTCTTCAATATTCACAAAATATCTAATTATCAAGCAGATAAAATCTCTATCAAATAATATTTTACTCCAATTTTCCCCCCTAAATATTAAAAATATTCTAAGTTACAACAATTGCTCGATAAAACAATTAAAGCCCACATTGTTTCATAAACATTTTATTACTATAGATATGGTTAATAATGTCTCATTTTTATCAAAAATATTATGTGATTGACATGAATCATCATGAAATAAATATTCTATACTGTATTAGATAAAGACTAAGTAAAGACAGCTTAGATTAGTCATGGTATGGTTTTATAATCTTAAGGTGCCTCACTACACCTTGAAATAGTTTCTCAGATCAGCAGAAAATTACTTGATTATGATAGAAAGCATGATGGATAAGAAGTATATATGTCAAATAGGCGAAAAAATGTGCAATTTTAGATAAAGAGTGATATTTTCAAAAATTTCATTCAGTAAACATGAACAAAAGCCCCAGGCAGATTCGAACTCATGATCTGCGGTTCACAAGCCTGATGCTTTAACCACTGAGCTACGATGATATACATCTGAATCGATTGATACATACAGTTAAACAAAACATTTAAATCGCCGTCTTAAAAAGTATAAGTCTTGGTGTAGTGAAGTACCTTAACAAGAATTTATACATGTACTAACATCCTTGCATTTATTTAATTAATTTTCCATAAGGTATTTAATTTATTCTCCTTAAGGTATTAATGAAGCTGAGAAAAAGTATTAAAATGATCTGGGCAAAGCCCCAGTCCTTATATGGTTAGAACTTATGGGGACATCTGAATATTCATATACAGTCAAAACTGTCTTAGAGGCCACTTGAAATTAGCGACCACCTCCGATCAGCAGCCACCTTTTGTCCCCCCCCCCCCAAACGTGTTTCCTTATATATTTGCCCTATATATGCGACCACTCGCGGAACACGGCTAGCAGCCACCCAATTTACTAACTGACCACATAATTGCACTGTATTTAGCGGCCATTTTGTCCATAACTGACAATTTTGTCTCATGATATTTCACCCGAATTAACTGATTACAGATCCCGATCATTTTGATCGTTATGAAAACATTGAGTCGCTTGGGTAATTATATAATTTTTGTGTACCTTATATGTGTTTTAAGCAAATATGATGAAAAATGTTTACTTTCTTTGTATTTTATTCATTTTACAACAAACCCGAAAGTTCTTGAGTTAGATAAAAAGGGGACATCATATCGAAAGACAGCGGAAACTTTTAAAGTTTGAAAACTCAAATAAACAACATTTTAAAAATAAAATTGAGTACACGTATCTTAAAAAAAAATTTGAAAACAATGTAGACCCTGAAAGTCCTGAAGCACTGTCTAATGTAATGGGGCACGAGGATATAAACAAATTTGTAGGGTGGTTCAGCAGTTCAATGACGCGTCATAGAATAAATGTAACAGGACTATTACATGTATTACAAGAAAAGCCCTAAAACTTTATACAAAGGTGTAAAAAAAATTATGTTCACTAAAACATGTAAAATTACATAGTATGCATATAAATCTGTTTATTATACCTCTGTGAATATTTTCTATGTAAAATTACAATGAATAAACATGCTATCCTATCTAACCGTGAAATAGTTTCCGTGCTATCTGCCCATGGTGAATAGTCATCGAAACTATTCACCGGCGGCATTCGATTTCCCTCTTTTTTAAAACTCGGAGCACCTCTGACGTAATCCGATCGCTGCATTAAATTCAAAGTCTGATAACTCTAATTTGTTTATCATCAAGAAATTCTGCATCGACGACAAATTAAGTTTTCTTCGGTATAAAAAAATACATATTTACTGACTATTCGGACGATAGCAAGTTTATTGTCCCCCTCGACAGCAACTATTTCCCTCGGCTTCGCCTCGTGAAATAGTTGCTGTCTTGGGGGACAATAAACTTGCTATCGGCTTCATAGCCAGTAAATAGGTATATAATATTTAATAAAACATGTCTTTTGATGCATTTAAGTTTATACATTGATTAACATACATACATGATTTTGTGTGCAAACTGGAATTTAAGTCTACCTGTCTAAGTGGCCACTTTTCAAATTTCCCCAAGGTGGCCTTTTAAAACAGGTTTGACTGTATTAAGATAATCGTAAAGGGAAGTAAACAAACAGAAAACTAATTTCCATGTTTTCATGCCAATCAATATAAAAATATTAATATCTAATGAGTATGTCTTCCTTTATTTTTAAGAAAACCAATTGTTATTTATAATGGTATGAACATATTGTATGTCATTCAAGCACTGGTTTAAGTTCTGTTTTCTCAAAGTAATTTTCTTTCATATAAATATATGCATTTCTTGATTTTGTGATCAAAATATTGTTTCCTGATAATTTCTATAAAAAGTTAGACTTCCAAATATTCTTATAACTTCCATATACATGTACACTGAGATAACAGTAAAGGTTCATCAGTCCTTAGTTTATCCTAATTGCTTTCCTATTCATGTAAGTGTAATAATAAACCTACATCTCATAAATTTTTCCTACAACTGCATGCCCATAATTGTTAAAAAGAAAGAAAAAATGCTGAGCAGGGAATCCTCCTAATGATATTCTGTACCTCGGCAATTATTTTTACTGAACACACGTAAAACTTTCATAAAATAGTCTGGGTCAATTTTAAACGATCCTTAAACTGTCATTAACAATTGCTTAACAACATATTTATTCAATCCATTACGGTTTATTTTCAAAGTTTAAAAAAAAAATTCTTATTGTTGCAACCATATACAGTTTCTTTACTTCCATAAAAACATTATGTCATAAAATTTTTCGAACTGTATAATTAGATTGTCAGGAAATTTAGCGCAAAAAGCAGAGCAATTAAAGGGTATGTTCTTGAGGTACATAAGAAAAAACGTCTTACATCATTCCTCTGCATAAATAAAGCCAATTGAAAAATGGATAACAATGGTATCTTTAAATGTGGTTTATAATTTAGGCAATGTCTTTTGTTTAATAGTAAATTAAAAACAAAATTCTGAAACATAGGGTCAATTTAAGACAAATGCATACTGGGTAATTTAAATTACAATACATCTTTATATTTTATATTAGGTCAGTAGTAAGCCCCCCATCAATCGACCTTACCTAAATCTCATCAGGATGAATGAAATAGTATTGTTGATAGAGTGATATGTGAACCATTTTTCTCTCTGCTGTCTGCAATCAATCTAATCAAAAACCCATTGAGGTTGGGCAAAGTAATTCACAATAGCTAGCATAGCCAGCCTACATCAGTAATCTTATATGTGTATAGCAACTTCTGAACAGGAAAAATAGACCATATACTTTTTAAAAAATATTCCACTTTGAGCAATCAACAAAATCTTGAGAGCCTACCACTTGGAAAGGGAGAAGTTAAGGGAAATCATTGCAACCATCCTTAGCAAAATTCTCTAGCAGCAGATGCACCTATTATATTGGTGCTTTGTTTTTTCTACATGATTTTTTTTTTCATGTGTGTTACGTATATTACCACACCTTATGTTTTTGTCCTGCATCTGCCGTTGATGATGTTACATAGCATCTTGAAACAACAAATAGGCGTAATGCATCTTGACTGTTCTACAGAATTTCAATAACAGTCAGTTCAACCTCCACACTGCAACGCAAACCTTATTCGCCTTTGAAAGTAAGAAACAATAGCAATGATTGTGAAAAAAGAGGGAAAAATTGGGTAAATTAGAAGTCATTATCCAGAACAACGGTAAGGTTGCCTCATTGTCCAACTGCTGCAAGTCTTTAGGTCACTAATAATTGGACAATTTCAAACAGACCTGTGCTAATCACTGTCCAATGAAAAAATCTATAGCTAACATGACTAGGTTTGTGTTATTTGATGGTGATAAATCAACGCTCAATGCTGAGAGAACAGACCTATGGGGATTTCACTGTATCCCTTGATGACGTCAGATCATATCAGAATCTGGTCTACTAAACCAATACACTGTGGTTTAGTACCCAGCAGACCATGACCAACTCTTTAGAGTACAAAAAACCCGATTTTCTCCAATCAGAAGTAATGGGTACATGTATATATAGACATAATGATTCATTCTTTCTAAGATATGTGTGCATGATATATGATATATCGATGCATGTGGATTTGGAGTTTAAAATCAATAGAAAGATAATATAAATTTAAGGGTCCAACCCTGATAATAATTATCATTGAAAACTAGAAATGTCCAAGAAGTACCCCCCTCCTAGAAGAGGCTCTTTATTAGATAATTTGTTAGCTGGTATGTCACTGACAAAACTTTAAGGACGATTCAGTTGAAGTTGACAAAAAATGAAGAAAAATTGTTGGATCAATATCAAAATATCATGCTCATCAGAGAATATCATGAACAAGAGGCCCATGGGCCACATCGCTCACCTGAGGAACAATAGGTATGATAAAATCAGCTTAATGGAGTCATAATAAAAACTATCTGGACAATGTAGTATAATACATGTACCGGTAGATCCTGTATAAATAAAAATCAATTTTTTTCCACTCGATATCCTTATGTTTATTATCATTAGTCCCTTTTCTAACAGGATGATTTTATAGTAATATCACATGTTGAGCATTGCAGCTCTCAGAAAGATCCTAAACAATTGTTTATAAATGGGATATAAACCTACATCAAACTCTGAACCCCTTGTGAGACCCAATCGCCCAGGAATCATCCAGAAGCCAAAATCTAAACAATATTAAATAATCACCTGGCTGATAAGTTTCTGAGAAGAAGATTTGTAAAGATTTACTCTTCATATTTCTATGTAAAAATTCCACCCCATTGTGGCCCTACTCTACCCCCAGGAATCATGATTTTTACAACTTTGAATCTACATTACCTGAGGATGCCTCCAAACAAGTTTCAGCTTTCCTAACTTATTAGTTTCTGAGAAGACGATTTTTAAAAGATTTACTCTATATATTTCTATATAGAAATTCGATCCCAAATTGTGGCCCCACTCTACCCCTGGGGGAAATGATTTTCACAACTTTAAATATACACTAGGATGCTTCCACATAAGTTTCAGCTTTCCTGGCCAAAAGGTTCTTGAGAAGAAGATTTTTAAAGATTTACTCTATATATTCCTATGTAAAAAATCGACCCTCCGTTGTAGCCCCATCCTAACCCCGGGGGTCATGATTTTCATAACTTTGAATCTACACTACCTGAGGATGCTTTTACATCAGTTTCAGCTTTCCTGGCCAAATGGTTCTTGAGAAGAAGATTTTTAAAGATTTACTCTATATATTCCTATGTAAAAAATCGATCCCCCATTGTGGCCCCACCCTACCCCCAGGGGTAATGATTTTCACAACTCTGAATCTACACTACCTGAGGATGCTTCCACATAAGTTTCAGCTTTCCTGGCCTAACGGTTTTTGAGAAGAAGATTTTTAAAGATTTACTCTATATATTCCTATGTAAAAAATCGATCCCCCATGGTGGCCACACCCTTCTCCCAGGGGTCATGATTTTCATAACTTTGAATCTACACTACCTGAGGATGCTTTTACATCAGTTTCAGCTTTCCTGGCCAAATGGTTCTTGAGAAGATTTTTAAAGATTTACTCTAAATATTCCTATGTAAAAAGTTGGCCCCCCCATTTTGTCCCCACCCTACCCCAGGGGGTCATGATTTTTTTACAACTTTGAATCTACTCTACCTGAGGATGCTTCCACATAAGTTTCAGCTTTCCTGGCCTAACAGTTCTTGAGAAGAAGATTTTTAAAGATTTACTCTATATATTCCTATGTAAAAAGTCGACCCCCCATTGTGGCCCCACCCTACCCCCGGGAGTCATGATTTTCACAACTTTGAATCTACTCTACCTGAGGATGCTTCCACATAAGTTTCAGCTTTCCTGGCCAAATGGTTCTTGAGAAGAAGATTTTTAAAGATTTACTGTATATATTCCTATGTAAAAAGTCGACCCCCCATTGTGGCCCTACCCTACCCCAGGGGTAATGATTTTCACAACTTTGAATCTACTCTACCTGAGGATGCTTCCACATAAGTTTCAGCTTACCTGGCCTAACGGTTCTTGAGAAGAAGATTTTTAAAGATTTACTCTATATATTCCTATAAAAAAGTCGACCCCCCATTGTGGCCCCACCCTACCCCCGGGGGTCATGATTTTCACAACTTTGAATCTACACTACCTGAGGATGCTTTTACATCAGTTTCAGCTTTCCTGGCCAAATGGTTCTTGAGAAGATTTTTAAAGATTTACTCTATATATTCCTATGTTAAAAGTCGACCCCCCATTTTGGCCCCACCTTACCCCCGGGGGTCATGATTTTCACAACTTTGAATCTACTCTACCTGAGGATGCTTCCACTTAAGTTTCAGCTTTCCTGGCCTAACGGTTCTTGAGAAGAAGATTTTTAAAGATTTACTCTATATATTCCTATGAAAAAGTCGACCCCCCCCCCATTGTGGCCCCACCCTACCCCCGGGGGTCATGATTTTCACAATTTTGAATCTACATTACCTGAGGATGCTTCCATACAAGTTTCAGCTTTCCTGGCCAAATGGTTCTTGAGAAGAAGATTTTTAAAGATTTACTCTATATATTCCTATGTAAAAAGTCGACCCCCCCCATTTTGGCCCCACCTTACCCCCGGGGGTCATGATTTTCACAACTTTGAATCTACTCTACCTGAGGATGCTTCCACATAAGTTTCAGCTTTCCTGGCCTAACAGTTCTTGAGAAGAAGATTTTTAAAGATTTACTCTATATATTCCTATGTAAAAAGTCGACCCCCCCCCCCATTTTGGCCCCACCTTACCCCCGGGGGTCATGATTTTCACAACTTTGAATCTACTCTACCTGAGGATGCTTCCACATAAGTTTCAGCTTTCCTGGCCTAACAGTTCTTGAGAAGAAGATTTTTAAAGATTTACTCTATATATTCCTATGTAAAAAGTCGACCCACCATTGTGGCCCCACCCTACCCCCGGGGGTCATGATTTTCACAACTTTGAATCTACACTACCTGAGGATGCTTCCATACAAGTTTCAGCTTTCCTGGCCTAACAGTTCTTGAGAAGAAGATTTTTAAAGATTTACTCTATATATTCCTATAAAAAAGTCGATCCCCCCATTGTGGCCCCACCCTACCCCCGGGGGTCATGATTTTCACAACTTTGAATCTACACTACCTGAGGATGCTTTCATACAAGTTTCAGCATTCCTGGCCAAATGGTTCTTGAGAAGAAGATTTTTAAAGATTTACTCTATATATTCCTATGTAAAAAGTCGACCCCCCATTTTGGCCCCACCCTACCCCAGGGGGTCATGATTTTCACAACTTTGAATCTACTCTACCTGAGGATGCTTCCACATAAGTTTCAGCTTTCCTGGCCTAACGGTTCTTGAGAAGAAGATTTTTAAAGATTTACTCTATATATTCCTATGTAAAAAGTCGACCCCCCATTGTGGCCCCACCCTACCCCTGGGGGTCATGATTTTCACAACTTTGAATCTACACTACCTGAGGATGCTTCCACACAAGTTTCAGCTTTCCTGGCCAAATGGTTCTTGAGAAGAAGATTTTTGAAAAATTCGCGAAATTTTTCATTATTTCCTAATTATCTCCCCTTGTAAGAGGGCTTGGTCCTTAATTTTCACAACTTTGAATCCCCTTAGGCTAAGGATGCTATGTGCCAAGTTTGGTTGAAATTGGCCCAGTGGTTCTTGAGAAGATGTTGAAAATGTGAAAAGTTTACAGACGGACAGACAGACGGACAGACGGACAGACAGACGACAGACAAAATGTGATCAGAATAGCTCACTTGAGCTTTCAGCTCAGGTGAGCTAAAAACTGTATACTGGTACACATGCAAATTTTCAGAAAAATCATGCACTTAAATAAATTTCTTAGATCTGATGATTCTAATAAATCATGACAAGAGGTGAACATAGTGATTTCAATACATATATGTTCATGCCCCCTTTCCGTTTCATTTGCTAGCTTAGAGTAATTGAACTAAAATTTTCCCTTCTAATTGTTCAGAATAATTTGTAAAATCATAGTCTCCATAAACCTAAGTTTCAATAATTAAGTGGAGGAATTTGCCAGGGTACTATGTGTCTGTGTAACATGCTATTGATGCCGTTTAATGACTCAGAATCTTTAATTTCTGTTTCATCAACACAAAGGGTCACACTGAATGACCCACATTAACAGCAAGAATGCTGAAACCGATTTGTTGATTATAAAATCATATTGTACTTTACACACAGCATTTAAAAATCTGGACGATAACACCCCAATCACACTGAAGACATTTTGTTTAATTGTTAAGCGATGTGTATCCAAAATGTAAAAAGATTCATGGGGAAAAGTGAACGTGCATGACCCCTCTTTGTCATAATGGGAGAAAACTGATATCATCCAAATTATGACAAAGAATAGAACAACTATGTCAGTCATTTGAGGTATTACCGAGTTCTCTCGCAGCCCCCTGTAAATAATACTTGGGGGTTGAGTTGGAGAAGATCGTGCATACACACACTGAGGTCCAATAACCAGCTTACGATTTCTCTTATTTAATAATTCAACAGAAGATTGATCATATAATTACCTCTAAATTACACTCAAAGAGTCTATATTATCTAAGTACTTTAAATGCATAGACATAATTCAAAGATTAATTAACATAGAATTTTAACTATTTCTTCTCATAAGAATTTATTTAACTACGCACACTTCAAAATGCTGTAGTGAGTAGATCCTTTCATTCATGGATGCATTATCCATCCACACAGAGGAGAGCTGTCACTTCCATTAGCCAATCAGATTAACAGAAGCTGCAGAGAGGCTGTTTGAAGCTCCTCCCACTTCTGACATAGGCTCCTCAAAGATGTCTAATTGATCTGCAAATCATCTCTATACAAACTTATATCAATCTGTGAACTTGCTTCCAATCTCATTACAATAGAACTAGGATGATGAACAAAGTGTACTAGACATAGAGTGATTTTGAAAGCCATCCCAAATGCTTAACTGGAAATTATATTTACAGAAGACAATTTAAAATCAAGGTAAGGAAAATCAATTTAAATTCATCAATTTTCTATTCAAATAGTATGAAATTCAAAAAGTTTCCAGATTTTAGTTTTTACAGTAAATCAGTTGTAAAAGAAATAACTGGTAGTAAAATGTCATCGATTAAATAGAGAATTTCTAAACCATATACCGGTATAACAAATCATTGCTATAAAGCAAAGATAATAAGAAAACAGAGATATAATGAAAATTTAAAGAAAAGTAAAACACATACTCCTTCATTAAATTACTTTCAAATTTATTTTACATTGTGTGAGAATGTTTTGCACTTAATGGAAACATCTGGGAGTGATGCTTGGCTTGCATGGTTAAAAAAAATAAGCTCCTAAGAAAATCTGACTAACTGAAGCATAATGTAAGAGAATCAACCCACCAAAAATAATACACAAGAAAGTAAAATGAAGAACAGAAGATGACCAATATATTTTATAAATACATTCAAATTACTAGCTGAAGCAACTGATGTTCAACTACTAATTAAGGCATGACCAAGTGCGATGGACTTACCAACTTGTTTAATTAGGACTCATGGGATTCAACATACTGGAGACAGAATTGTCTAATCCTTATGAAGTGTGAATGGTGCCCAAATTAATAATCACCTTGCCTCTACTAATTCTTATTTTGATATGCAAACAAAACTTGTACAATTCCCCAGTATAGCTTGAGTCTCCTTGAGGGAAATCAGGGAATTGATGATGAACTTAATTGCTTTCATTAGATTTAAACAAATATTTTATCATTCTCACATTGCTTAATTATAATCAGGCACTGGAAAAACCAATTACCACAAAAACAGTATTAGAATCCATAACAGGGTTTTCTGATGTCACAATACAAAGCAATGTACAGTAGCCCTGTTGCTAGGCAAATAAAATTTGGATCCGCTTGCATTTCAAAGATTCATTGAATTAGAATTAAAAAAAACCCGCAACATACAATTAGGTGCAACAAAATTTTATCACATTTTACAACAGATTACTAAAGCTCTTTGAAAGCCCAATTCATAATCATTGACTGAACATGAAAGCCTGTATCATGTATGAAATATTCTAGGTGTGCTTTTGAGAAGACTTAAGAGCAACAGAACAGACATGTTACATTAAAAAAAAGGTCTAATTACATCATTTGTAACAGAAATCGTAGACTTATGCTAATGTACACACAGTGCAAAAAAGCCATCTCAAATTATTTCTATAGCTCGGTGTATACGTGTAAAATAATGTCATAAAACACCACTGCCAGTCAAATAAACATGCAATCTGAGAAATGCTTTAATTTAGTCAGTCTACCTGGGCATAAATCTTAATTTAATTTCTAAGAGTCAACATTCTGATCCTAATTTAAGGCCCTTAATCACCATGAAGAGGCAACTCTTTAAAACACAAAACTAGCATTAAGTATCTCATGAAAGAAGTGATCCAACAGTTGTTAACAAAAAAATAAAAACCTAAACTTTTCAATCATCAGAGCTTTAAATCTAATTTTACTCATATAATTTTTAAAGATCTCTTCTTTCTCTCTATCATAATTTTTCTTTCTCTCTATCATCATTTCTCACCAGTAACAGCCACCAGACATTGATGTAACTTAACAAACTGGAAGCTGACCAACTCATAATAATGAAGACTTTTCTGTGAAAACAAAAAGGGGCAATGTAATTAAAAGCCATGGGTCCAGGTTTACATTATAGTTTGCATATGTAGGGCAGGGGATAGTCAGAACTTAATGAGTATTAGTATGATAGAAAGGCTCCTAAATAATTCAACCATACTGTAAGAAAATGTACATAGCCTAGCAGCTAGCTGTTCTCCAGAAATCTGTTTCTGGAGGAGCTAAGCTATTATCCTGCCAGCATGCCCTATGACATTACAACCACTTCTACCATCTAACTCGGGTCATTTAAGGACAAGACACTCTTTGTTAATGTTTATCTAATTCTTGATAAACATTTGTTTCATTTTTTTTTATCTCAAGAGCTCTTGCCTTAATTGCTTTAAACTAGTGTTTAAGCTTGTCAATCTATCAGTACCTTGAAAAAAAGCCCCCAAATGTAATCTGTTTTGAAGTTTAAGAAAATGACCAGGAAACTAACCAATTATCTAAAAAAGCCACACAGTGTTTCAGTCCATATGATAAAATTAAACATGAAAAATTAAAAGATTGCCTTACTCATTGTGTATGTCAAGGTTACAGGTAGACAGGATAATAGAAGCTGCATAGTATTAACCAGCTATTATAGCTTCTGCCATTCCTCAGAGACATTCTCGCAAAATCTTAAGCAGAACCCTCTGTACATTCTTTGATCGTTTGTCACTTCTAAGTGCTTCTGTGATGAAACCAATTTAACTTATGATGAATACCAATTACCCTCTCTCCCTTTGTGACTTTTGTAGGAAACTCTATATACCACAAAATCAGTTTCGTCCAGTGTACAAACCAACACCTATATCTTTCATATGGACATTTAAATATTAGTCACTGTTACACTTTATATTCAATGTTGTGGTAAATCTAGAAGAAAATTATAAACAAAACCCTCGCCTATATACGTTTAATAATCCGAGTGCAATGGTTAGGCACCCAGGTGAATTTGGCATGTTTGTGTTACTGTTCTACAGCCAGGTAAAATTGTACCATTTCTTTTCTCTATTTTCTGTTTTTTCCTTACACATTTCCAATTCATATTTTAAAAGAGTTGAGGAAACAAATCCATCTATAATCAAGTCATATGCCATTCTTTGAGGAATTATTACCAGATTGCATTTCAAATAATGCGTTTCTTTTTCATGTTGTCCTTTTTTGCCCTCTCTAAATTTCCAATTAAATCTCTGTTGGATTTATTTGTCAACCTGGACAATGGACTAAATAAAACCCAATATCTAATTGCAAAATGTCTGATTTTTTTCTTTGAGAAATTCAGAGTTCTATAAATGGAAATCAAATACTAGAGCTAATCTTTAATTTGCATTCATTTGAACTTGTTTTCTATGGAGTTTTGTGAAACCAATTGATTCCTCATTTAGATTATTTCAATGACTTCCCTTACTTCAAAGGTCAGGGTCATAAAGTAATCCGATATGGACCTTTGATAACAAATTGTGGAACTTCCCTTACCCCCCCCCCCCCTTACTCATAGTCACAAACTGCTGCATATCATCATTTTTTAAAATTCAATATTTGTACATGCACATATTAGTATGCGTTTTTGTATATCTCCAAGTAATTTTCTAAAATTGTTATTTCCTTTTAACCTTGTACCATGTGCTCAGTGATAATCCCTAATGCCTGGTTTAATTAACAAACAAATATACAGTAATCTTCTTAGCGGTTCTTACTACTGTGTCAATAGCCATGCTTTGGTCCAGACTGCTAAGGTAGTGCCTGTTGGTGGATCAAAATAGGTTAATTAATCAGCTGGTCTCCATAATCATGTCAGATATACCAATACATGGATTTGGCAATCTTTTTTTCAGCATTCATGAATCTCTCTAAACTGTGTCAGGGAATGACGACCATCTGTACCTGTTCCATTCCTTTTTTTTTTTTTTAAATGCACAATTAGCAATTTTATAACTTGATACACACATTGTATTTCTGGGAAAGAAAAAAGTGTATAGACCACACTGGATCGACAACCCATGGCTATAAACAGGGATTTTGCAAATGACATTATGGTACTAAGGTACCAGGGCTGTTAGAAATTAACCCACCAAGATAAGCATCATTTAAGAACATGTTAATGAATCAGAATTAAGACATCAACATCTCACAAGCATGCATGTTCACCAACAATGAAATATTGCAACAATCCCCAATACATCAACCTTTAGGTTATGCAAGATGAAGAAATAGCCATCAAACTTCATCATAAAAAGAGAACATTTATTGGTAGGTAACATTACCCATGTGTTTGCCTTTTCTTTAGGAATTTGAAAAATCTCTGACTATGCATTTACCACCCAACAGACTCTCTGTGTCATGAGTTACCGGCAATACATTCTTAAACAATATATGTACTATAGCTATTTCCATGATTCAGCAAAATTGCTTTGACCCTTCAGGGCTGCATCTATACATATTTTGCAATATAAGCATAGGTATGCCAAATCATATATTTTACAAATCGATGCATTGAAACTAAGGCGCATGCATACTATCATGAGAAGGCTTATAGATCTCATTCTGTTACCTAAAAACCTAAGTCAAGTCAATTATCAATTCTTTCCTTCTATTTTATCATTCAAATGCTTGCATATTTTTGACCCACTCAAAACAAATCATGTTGAAATCTCTGACCCATTCCAAACTCTGAGGCAATTAAGAGTAATTAGTTGTCTGACTTGGGCATATTGAAGGTAAAAATATTTACACAAAGTGAAACAAGACATATCTCCCATGACGGCAGGTGCTTTCTGAAGTTACAAGTTGTTTAGAATTATGTAACTATTCTCAGAGGTTTTTTCCTCTCATTTCAAATTCTAATGGCACAGGTGTACCCAGGGGAACATATAACATAGTTAAAACTTGCAGAATAGATCAATACCACATACCTAACCCCGAACAGATTGAATGGGAGATAATGATCTCACAAATATTTTCTTTATCACATATGTTAAAACTGCATGACTTTGATAAAATCTTTTAAAGATACTAAGTAAATGTGTCAATAAAGCCATGTGCTTGGTGCATGGATTCTGTGCAGTTAACTATTCAACGATAAAATGATTCCTTAATTTTGATAGATCATGATTAGGATTAACACTAATCTTGTACAAATCTAGAACTGTATAGCTTACCATATATAGTACACAAGATCAACTGTGCATATAAAGATGTATATTTAAACCTACAATTTAATTTTGCAATTAATATACATTTATTAAAAATCAATTTAATTGAAAATTTATATACCCATGCAGTATGGATTGGTCTGTTGCTAATACTTATATTTCTTCTTTATTTATAGGTCCACAGTTGCATTGAAGAAATGTAATCCACCTTCTTCCCTCCAAAAACAATTTTCTGATCAACTTTTCAAGCTAGGCATCAATCATGGCTAACAACTTGTCTTCTATCATCGGAATGATGAACATGACGGACCCAGTGTATGCCATAGCATCCACTGTCAACAGCACGGCAGATAACCTGACCACTACCTTAACCCCTCCAGCTTCTGTGACCGAGGTTCACCATGTGGTGTCAGTAATAACCTACACCTACCTAGGACCTATAATATGTGCCATGGGAATGCTGTTCAACACCATCAACTTTGCTGTGCTCATGCAGCATCAGCTGAAGGAGTCTCCATACACATACCTCACAGGACTAGCTATGGTCGACTTCTCGGCTCTGACTCTCTCCTTCATCTACATGGTCATCTCCCACAAGGCAGTTGGGAAATTTTGGAGATATTATGACGCTTACATTTTCCTCCCATTTGTCAATGTCTGTGTCACCTCTAGTGTGTGGATAATTGTCTTGTTGACAATAGAACGCTTCTTATTCGTCAGGCACCCACTTTGGGCCAAAGCTAAATGTGACCGAGCTAGTGCTAAAGTCAAGATCCTGGGAATAGTTGGGTTGGCACTGGTATTCAACATCCCAAGATTCCTAGTGTTTAAAGTCTATGAGCCCAGTCCAGGAATCTGGGGTTTGGAACATACAGAATTCCGCAAGAGCGACGACTTCTTTGGGATCAACTGGGTGTACAGTATCACTGTACAAATTCTGCCTCTTATCATCCTACTTTTTGCTAACACTTACCTAGTGTATGCTGTAATGAGGGCTCGTAAGCAACGTGAACAGCTTCAGATCCGCAACAACAAAGAAGCAACCTGGTATCGAGACCAGGTCCGTCTAACCATTACTCTGATCAGCATTGTATGTTTGTTCATAGTCTGCATATTGCCTTCCGCATTCTCTGACTTCCCCATTGCATACTTTTTCTTTGGCAGAGGCATCCCAGTAAAAGATTTCCGCAAATCCAATTTTTACCTCATTCTGCAGTACATGGCTAACGTGTTGGTGTGGTGCAACCTGTCCCTTAACTTTGTGCTGTACTGCGCATTCAATGAAAAGTTCCGCCGTGTGATGCGTCATATGATCAAAAGATGGCTGAAGTTGAGCTGCATCAAGCAGTCCTATAGGCCGTTTAAAGTCAGCTTCAACATCAATGGAATTACAAGAAATAACAGTAGTCAGACCAATAGCTTGACACAACAAACCAAGTGCTCAATGAGCATGGGTGGCCAAGAGATTCTCAAGATGGATAAGGTAGATCACTCCATTAGTCAAACCACAGCTTTATTTGACAAAAGTGAAGCTGACAACTGAATATTGTTGTTGTTCTGTATTTGTACACTATGGACTTTCCTGTCAGGACATGAGAGACAAGATTCAAATGTTACTAATATATGTACAATAATCAAAAATTGTTTTTGCTTTGCATTGAATTGACATTGGTTCATTTTTTAAAATGAAATGCTTTATAATGGTCTACTGTTCATTTTGAATGTTTTTGATAATGTCTTAATGTCTATTTCATGTCTTTTATTCAGGGACTTTACTAATATGTAATAAAAATAGCTTTCAGATATACTTTCTTTCTGAGTTATTCCCCTTTGCTTCCATGCTGTCAGTCAAAAACAGGTTTTTTTCAAACCAAATCTATATAAATATCAGAGTCAGAAATATCTTGACAAAATTCTTACAATATCAAAATTAATTCTATAAAAGGTTTTTACAAACATACTGAACTATATTCTGAAGAAAAAACCCCCCATGTTTCAAACACTTTAGAATAAGAATGTTGACCTTCAAATAGACCCCCCCCCAAAAAAAAAATCTTATCTTTCGGTAGCTATATATTGCGAAATCAAAAACAAGTGGCTCGATCTGCTTAAAGGCCTTACTAAAGTACATGCAAATGCTAAAATAATGATCATATATGCCTTAATTTCAATCAAAACCTAACTTGACAATAACTAGGGCAAATTACTTTATATTTTTATTCATAGAGTAGATGGCATTCACTGTATAGTTCATATATATGTCATATTGTCTTCAATATAATGCTGATAACTTATTGTTTATGTTGATACTTGATGTTGTTTTTATCAATATTATTCATGATAAATGAGACAAATGAATTTATATTACCCCAAGCCCATGGATGCTGTAAGAATTAGTCAACCTTTGTAAGAAAAAACACCCCACTATTATGCTTGCATTACACTTCCAGACCATCAAAGACTCTCTATCATTAAGAAAGAAAGACCAGGTCTACTGCTATTGAGAATTCTTAGATATACTTACTTATAATGTAAATGCCATCATTATATTTTCATCCCTGTTTTCAGAAACATTGAGCTATTTGTATCTAAACGACTCAATAGTCTATTTTGTAATACGTACATCATGTGCTCTAATTGTTATTTGTTGTCAGATCATACTATGTACATATATCCCGGTATGTCAAAATGAAAAATAAAAATATCCTTGTTACCAAACAGCTCTTGTTGAATATTTTTGAGTGCAGAAGATTTAGTACTACAACACAATTTTATATGCCTGCGAGAAATTTTCCCTAAGTACATTTAACAAGTCTTGTCATGGTGAAAATTTCTCGCTGAGGACCAGTTTATCTCCCTTAAATTGTGAAATAAAGTCATTGTCGAATAAATGTTTGCTTACATTTCCAATTTTACATGTACTTCCATTTCCAGGACAATCATATATATATATATATATATATATATATATATATATATATATATATATATTTATGCCCATTCAGAAATAATAATAAATTCATTTCCCAACTCTTGAAATTTTCAAAAATAAACATTAATATATATAGACATCTTTTCAAATGTGATGAATGCTTTGCAATTTAATTAAAGGATGCCCTTGTTTGCATTCATTTAATGATATTCACATCCACTGAGTATATTCTCCTCTATTGCTTAAGAAAACTGATTGTGATCCATTTCAAAGTGGGTTTTTTAAAATGTAAAAATTGTAAAAACTCCCGTGGGATTTGAACTAATGACTTGCTGATCAGCAAATGCCAATCAGCCAGAAAATGCTTTCATTTTTGCTACCGGGTATAGTAGCAAACTACAGACCCTGAAACGTGCTACTACACCAGTTGCACGGTTCGGTTCAGTACGCTTTTTGAACAGTACGGTTTGCTTTGTGAATGGTACGGTACGGTTCGTTTTAGAAGTGTACGTAGTAGCACTTTTCAGGGTCTGTACAAATCAATTTAAAGGGGAAGGGAAGTCAAAAAAATATTTTATTTATACTTATAAATTTTCATATGTGGTCATGCTGTTTTGAAAATAAACTACATAATTTAGCTTTAATGCACATTTGAAGTTAGGGAAATCACATTTACTAGGGCTGACATGATGTAGAACTCATTTGTATTAAAAACAAAAAAATTTCCACAACTACAGTATAAGCACGGAGATTCCTCTGACACTCAAACCTCCACTTTTAGATATCAACGAACATGATCCGTTTGGAATTGGTTTGTAATTTAGTCGAAAGTCAAAAGTAAAAGAATGGTCTCAAATCAATATTGTTTCAAAGAATGACTGCACTCAATTACATGTATCACCATATTTTGGGGCCTTTTTCGGGCACTATTGTTTGGAATCCATTTATTCCTTGCTCAATTTTATTTTAAGTCATTTGTTATGGTTTTAAAATGCGTTGCATTCAAATAATTTGTTGTTTTCTTACCCTTACTGCTCTGCAAATATTTTGAATTTAGACTTGTCTGCCCTTTATTGAAGATAAGATTCTTTAATACCAGTATGCATAGAGGGTAGAGCTAATATTGTAATGAGGGGTATAAAAAGTGGTACTTAATTGAAGACCCTTTCTTACTCTCCTAGATTTTCTCTCTTTCTCACTCTCCCTATCTCTCTGCATGGTGCCATTTTTTAAAAGTTTCAAAACAAAATATATAACATAAATTATCGGCAAGTAAAAGTTTAGCCATTGATGATCGTAAAACCAGTGGCTGATATTAACATTGAAAATTGATCCAAAATGAAAATAATATGCTTTTGAGATAAATATGATATTTCTATTAAAGATATCTCAGAGAAATAAAGAAACATCACTCGATTGGAATGAATTGAAATAGGTATGGATATGACATAAAGTTGCAGTTAAGACATTGTCAATTCCTCCAATTAAAAGAAATATGCACATTTTTAAAATTCATTTTGTCACAATTTTTAAATGGCCTTCAGTGCAGTTATCCTTTTCCAGAACTTGTCAAGAGCAAATATCATGATTTGCTAATACTGATGCTATGTTGATAAAACAAAAATGAAATAGATGGTGGGACATCATAGATCAAAGTTCAATGGCAGCTCTCATAGCGGCGGGAAATTTAAATTAAGCATTCAATATTTCTTGATTTATTCACTGTTCCAAGGTTTTTAATGAAAATAAATACGATTAACAATTATTGTAGATAATTAATTGATTTATTGTACAACATATACTTGGTTTCCTTCACCTTTAAAAAACAGCATAACAAAAAAAAGTAAAATGAAGAGGGGACCATTTAACAGTAGAATAAACAGAGTTCAAAAATGCAGTTCTATCACTATTAAAAAAATTGATTGGAATCTTTAAATTTAACGATAAAGTTTGTATTGGCAATCGTGCACATATTCTGAATTGTCCACTTAAACCATCATTCCAGTATACAGGACAACCTACAATACGATAACAATTAAAATCAAAATCAGGACTAGAAAAATCTGACACTACTATAAACAGGGTTATTTTCACCCCGTGTTATTTTGCAAACAGTTTCGCCCCGTCTTGAATTTGCCCCGACACAGTTGTGTTTAAAGAAAGGTAAATTGAAATATTGTAATTCGTCCAGTTTTAAATTCGCCCGCTGACAACAAGGGCGAAAGGGGTGAAAATAAAACGGAGGCAAATGTTTCCCTGTATACAGTATATATGCTTTGCACTCTTTGGGATCTATGTTCTTGACACAATTAAGTCACTAAATATTTCACAAGTCTGCATCTGACAGGTGGTAATACCAATATGTAATGTGTGTGTGTGAGACAGTTAGCTGATGTCTTAATTGATATCAAATGCAGAAAATATCCAAAATAACTACATCCCCCCCCCCCCCAAAAAGTACTGGTACTCATTTCTTCTTCCTTCATTGCTGTACACCATTCCATTTCATCATTTTTTTTTATAAAGACTTATGTGCTGATCAAAATTATGACTGGCTCCTTGGACTTAATTATTTAGATAATAAAGTGATTCATGTTGGTATGAAGGCAGCATTGAAGCATATATTGCAGAAAAATACATTGCCTGAGTTAGTCAAGGTTTCAATGGATTGAAAAACTGCAAGTTCAAACTGGATCATGAAGATTAGGGCCGGCCTGTCAGTTTATTTAAAGCTATTAATTACAGTCGGTTTTCTTAAGATACTCAGTGGTTGTAAATATTATACATATTAAATCATTTTTATTTATTTGCGTTCAATGACATTATTAATTTAATTGTTTCAAATCTATTCAAATTTAAAATAATTTTAAAATTGCTTCAAATGCATACACATGCATACTCAATGAAATACAATTATGAATCAATTTTGATTAAACACAATCTTAGAGGTCAACTAAAGTACAGCTAAAAGAGCATGATCATGCATGCATTCAGGAAGATTTGTCTATTTTTCCAAGTTTTCAAAATCAGAATTGTAACTGAGCCAACACAGGTTCATTAAGCTGCCCTTTTCTCTTGTAAGAAAAAAGTTATTTCTGATTTATGTGATGTGTACCCGGTAGACCCACTTTCTTTACTCAATATCTAATTAGTAATTTATGTTACAACTGAGTTCTTTTGAATCTTCTGCTCTGTAATGAAGTCCTAAAAACAGCACTGAAAGCTCAAAGGTCGGAGAGCTTTGCATGCAAGCACAAGTCTACATGCAAGCACATGTAAGACTTGAAGGATTTTGCTCTGTAATTAGATCAAAGTTTGTCAGTAAAAATTGCTACTTTCCTTCTGTTCTTCATTTAATTAATACATTCAAACAAGTCCTTAAAAAAGAACTTTCATTTTTATCCCATTTTTTTTCAATAGTTAGCTCAATTTGTAGCAAACAGTCTGGTTGTTTGACAACTGTGTAAATGATTCTCAAGGGAAAAACCTTGAAATATTTCTCTGTAAAATCAATCTTAAAAAAAATTCAACAATGAGTGCATCATATGGTCTTCAATCATTGAATACTAGTAAATAACCAATGCTGTTTAATAAATTCATTGCAGATTAAGTGCTAGCTAACATTTAATTTCAGTGATGAATTCAATATTCCTAGCTGGCCAAAAACTTATTGAGATGGCACATGAGACTTAATTCATTAAGGATTTTTAGCTCTGTCCAATTCAACATGTAAACATTGCGTGCAAAACTCTGAATATTGGTTAAATAGCTTCATATCACAAAAAAACACTCAAATCATGGATATAAGGATACAATAAAATGGGACCTCGGCAAAATCGTAGCAATTTTTTACCCATCCATTTGAATAGCGGCAAAGATAACAATTGATTTCTTCCTGTACTTTGACAATATTATGCCACTTGGGACAGGGTGCCCATTGCAAGCTTAGATTATATCAGAGAAAAAGCTTGACAGGTTTATCTGCACACCGTTGAATACGCTGGCATCACTTCAGTATTATAGGACTGACAGCTAGTGTCTTTGATGACATACCCGATTCCACTCTATACAAATGGCCCATACTGACAGTAAATAGGTGGTTTGAAAGATTTTATCAACCTCAGAAGCTGAACACTCTATTTAAATAAGATATATCGGTTTCAGCACATCGCTTTTGATATTCATGACAATCCAAAAGTTCATGTACCAGCTTATCAAGAGAGAAAAAAGCACTACCTAAAATAGAAGACTGATATATTTTATGAGCAAATAATTATTATCCCAGTAAAACTAAACCAGGCCAGATAAGGAAATTCAAAACTTAACAAACTGTTTTGATGCATTCACAATGGAAATAAATGAAATATATTTCCTTACAATTTCTTAGATGTTGAAATATAATAACAATTCAATCAACTTTCATCTCATTCATATGGTAATCATAAACCTTTACATCTTCATAACGAAATAGATTATTACATATAGTTTTAATTTTTTTTTTCTATTTTTGTATGATAACATATTCTGGATGGGATCATATTTTTAGACTGAGCACAATACAATAATCATTATAAGTGAAAATATCAAGATGAAAAATGTAATGTATACATGTATATGTATATAACATAAGCAAAGAGCCGTATTTGTAGAACATGTAACACAGTATGGTACATTGATGCACATATAATTGCTTGTAAAACTCCTACACTGTTAGGATGCTGCAGCTAGCTCCCATACTACCAGTAAAAATTATTTTCAAAATCTAGAATGCAAAGATTTTACAAGAATGTGGGAGTACCAAAAATCGTTCTCCCATAAAGTACACTAACTTAATGCTTTGTCTAGTAATTGCAACTTCTTCAAATTTTTCAGTCTAGATAATGGTAATAAATTTTCTAGTTCATTAAATCTATAGTTGGCATTAGGCATAGGAACAGACCAGGAGCTTTAGAACTACCATATTGTTCTAATGTCAAAATGAAACAGAAAATGATTCCATAACTACAACACTCAAGAAGTAATCTTATACACATAAAACTAAAAACACTTGTTCTTGCTTCATTGACCTGAAAAATCAATGCTCCGTCCCTTTCCATCACCCCAGAAAACCAGAACGATTATATATGTAACCCTTCCAGATGTTGAATCTGAAATATTCATCATAAAAAAGGCTAAAGAGAAAAAAAAATGCTTTTGATTTAGGAGTTTACCTTAGAGTATCACGGCTCATTATCTTGCTCGATTAGCAAGTATACCGAGTGGAAATGAGAAATGAAGTTGAATTCCTTCATAATCATACAAGATCATCTTAGCCCTCCTTGGAAAAAATCAGACAAACATATGTTCACAGATAATAAAGGAGAAGGAAAGATAAACAGATACCTATACAGATAAATTTTTAAACAGGAATACCTACATCAAACAACACCCCCCCCCCAAAAAAAATAAATTATATATACTAATTAATACACTGCATTAAAGATATTTAAGCATTTAAATCAACTATCTTATTTGTAAGTTTTCTTGTTGAACATATCAGCCCTATACATGTATTATAGTCTCTCATTTATTTCAGCTGGCAGAATAATGCTATCCCCCTTTTTTAAACTTTTTTTTTTGCAGGCATGCATGCAAGCATGAACATCTTTATAAAAAGAATTCAATTACACTGATGTATAATGTATCCTGAACAAATACATTGTATCTACAATGAGTCACTAGTTTTCAACCCTGTAATATATATTAAGTGATATAACAAATTAGCATCATATCACGATTGTCCCAGGACCCTACACCTACAGTAAGGTCATTAGCAACATGATACATATATCATTATATACCTAAAAATATTTACATTTTTCAGTGTCTTTGCCTGTGATAAAACTATACATATCGAAATTGTACTATGCAGTCCAATAAATTCAAATGACATACAATTGGGGCCGAGCAGGTTTGTTTATTTATACATGTATTTAAATATTTGATAATACAGTTGTTGAAAATTATATAAATATGTATAAGTAATAAGGAATCATTCTTTGAATATTATGAGGTGATAATTTCGGTCGGGGCGTGATCAAATCTAGCATAAAGCCCCAAGCATCACGCCCCGTCAAAAATTATCACCTCATAATACTCAAAGAATGATTCCTTATTCCTTAAATAAAAGAATCTTAATTTTGAAACCTCTGTGTAAGCTGCTGTACAGCTTCAGATTCTCTTACCCCTTAATTTTTTTTTCAAATTCTACCGGTACAGTACAGTTAAACTTTGATATCTCAAGCACTGATATCTAGAATACAATGGATATGTTGAAGTGATTCGTAAGTCCCAACCACTTATTTTTTAACTATTTTACCCTCGATATCACGAATACTCGGATATCTCAGAGTTTTTAAACAGTCTATGCTAGTTTGAGATAATGAAGTTTGACTGTATTTGACCAAAAACTGCATTTGAAGGTAAAAAGCAGGTTTCCACCTAATGACTTGCTGATGATCAATACTTAAACCTATTTCAACACCCTTTTAAAAATCAAAATCTTGAATGGAAAATAAGTTGTTGTTATTGATTTTATCGCAAATCTTACTTGGGTGTATTCGCTGCGAGCGATAAACTGATGCGTTGAGTGACGACACTATTGGGATCGCGAGTTGCAGTTATAAAACAAGCATTTTCATTGGCCGTTTTAGTACCCGCCCACTCTAACCTGATAACGTGGTATTGATAATTTATGCACCAACTGCCAGATGTGTCGTTAACTCTGTATCTGAACTGCAAAAACTAAATCACTGCAAGAATTGACTAAGAGTTCTCACAATAATCGCATCTTCTTTTTTGTGTAAACAATGGTCAAAAACACGCTGTTTAAACAGGTTCAATCCCCAATTCATTTTTCAAAATAATACATACTTCATCGATAAATTCAAATCATTTTAACTGTTTAACGCATCAATTTAAGATGAGGCAGTATTTATTTTGTTGTAGCTTATTCCAATGAATTCACAACAGATATTGACAATAAATGTTACATAGCCTATATTGCATTTTATTGAACTTTGACCGATTAATATGACACACTTAAAACTACAAGTGTGCATGTGTTTTCAATCATACCAAAAATTTGAAATTTACGGCATGTAAACGTGTTAAATTTTGGACTGATCTGTGATAAACGTTATTTTGTAACTCACTTAGTCTGTAGAAACATTCATTTTATTATATGTTCTTCGATATTCATCACACAATATTTACTACTGACGTTGACACTGACTTTCTCTCAAACACGCTAATCGACCTCGGATTGTAAAATTCACGTGCAGATCGAGTCGCAATTTTACAGTTTTCCAAGTGTATAAACAAACCACACTTCTTCATTTTGCGGAGCTGTTGACGATGTTTCAAAGATTTTCAGTACAGATTTATTGTAAACAAAACAGTGAAGACATATGCTGTAAAACGTCTAATGGATTTCACGGCGTGTCAACCCGAATTTTCCCGTGGATCTACATTTTGCAACAAGTTTTTTGTGAGGAAAAACTGTTCAACTCATGCGATTTTCCATATATACAGTAAATGGTACATTATGAACGGTAACGTAAAATTTATTTGTTCACTAAACAGTTTCTGGCGATTTTTTAATAACTGAATAACATAATTCGATAAGCGAAGTACAATCTGTGACTGATAATCTATATGCGCCGATCCCTGCTTTAGGGAACTTTTCTTTTTCTTTTCATTAATATTATTTACACATGTACGTGAACATCGCCCCGTTTGTTTAATATCAAATAACTCTGTAATTTTTTAACTTGCTAGTACATGTACAACTTCATGAGATGTTTTCTTTCTCCGACATATCTTTCCACGTGTTAGCATCATGTTCTCAACATGCATTTGATAAATGGGCGGGTCTATATAAATGCGCCAATCAGAATCTTTATTTCGAATCACAATTGAAATACACACCGATTAGAAAGTGTCATCACTCAACGCAATGCTACATCGGTCGTAGCGAATACTTTCATGTAAGATTTGCGATAATGTTTATTATGAAAAAATGTACCGGTATTTCAAAATAAGCAGGTGTCTCATATACTCCTTCATTGCAGAGATGATGTAGCATTTTCCTATAATAATGCTTACAATTATTTTGACTTATTTCCTGCATGTTTACTTAACAGCTGATTACATTTAACAAATGGGGATTTCAAGTCTTACTATCTTAATGCAGGTATATATATACACATTCACACTCCTAGGAAGTATTTCGTTAGCAACTAAACAACTTGCATTGTCTGGAATCTTTACAACTCCTGAGGAAGCTAGCTAGTTCTTTTCTACTGGTCATCCAACTCTGCGTTAATTGTCTGAGATTTCAACAACAATACCATTGTGGCCAACTCAACGAGATATTTGTTAGTTACATGTGCAACTATGCCTGTTAAGAATGTTAATTCTCAAACTTGAATTCAGTAACTTGAATTAAGTAAAATCATTCAATAAAAGCTACAAGGTAAACAGTGGTAAAGTCTGGATGAGATACCTGGTGCTTCAGATGAAAAGAAAATAGAAGATTCCATGTCTCTTCTTACAGGGACTGCTTATCATCATTCACAGCAGAGCTGATTGCTGTGAATACACTTCCCAATAATTCTTTTTCATTCTTATCGACTAATGAAAATAAGATTTTAACAGTGATCTAACAGAAATGACAGACAATTCATCCATTCATATCAAAACGGGCATTTTCTTAATGAAAATTCATATAAATTTTCACATGCACCAGGTATTAACGTACGGTAAACTGGGGATGTAAAATAAACCACAGCATACAAAACCCTAAAACATTATCTTGTCCCAAACAACAACATATGGGAATCAAGATGGTAATAGGTATCTCCCACACAAAAACATGCCTTGAGCAGATACTACACTCTTCCCAATCATAAAATAATGCTTTCCAAACTACATTTATGTGAATCCTATGAGCTCATCATTCAAAAATAAACTCTAGTGTCATATTTTAAGTACCAACATATCTATTCTTGTTTTCATACCTACCAAAATACCCCTATCACCTTTGCAGGTAATTAATTAATGATCTTGTGTGTGCATTTATTTGATGAATATATATATAACTGGCTCTCATTAGTGGTATATAAATAATTAGAATATTTACATACAAAATACACATGTGCCCTGTATAAAAGATCCTGCTAATCTATTTTAAGCTATAATTAGAAAGTATCTATCTATTTGAAAAAAACAGAATTGTGTTGTACTGAACTTGCTATGCAATGGCCAAGATCTGTCAAACTCTATATATCTTTATGGAGTGACTCTCCCTTCTTCAGCGATGGAGATGATTAGTTATATGTACTTGAAAAGTAAATGATTAGTTCTATTAATACTTCATTTAGGTTCACTGGAGCGGCCAATAGGGATGGTAAATATAAGTTCAATATTGAGTACTCACGTTAGTCAAATTAGCAAGCTCACTAATCTAAGATCAACCTGTATGACTCAATTCATATATAAACAAGATGTAATTATAATCGGGGCGATTATAAAGTCTCCCAAATGAACGAGGCTATCATATAGAGTAGGGATGACCCACAAAGTTTCATGATGTTCCCAGGGGTCCTTTACTATATATCAGGTGAACTAACATGAGCCAAGGAACATGAATATATATGGTTTAGGGGTGGGGATATTAACCGTTTTCAAGATATTCAGGCACTACCTGTTTGAGGGGGTCAGGACCACCCCGAGGGCCCATGACCTACAGACCATATGATGCCCCTTGACACAAGAAACAAGAATATATATGGTTTAGGGGCTGGGATCTCAACCGTTTTCAAGATATTTGGGCCCTTCCAGTTTGAAGGGGTCAGGACCACCCCCGGGGCCCATGACCTACATACCATTTGATGCTCCTTAACACATGAAACAAGAATATATATGGTTTAGGGGTCAGGATTCTAACAGTTTCTGAGATATATGGTCATTTCCATTACTGGGCGGTGGGAATGACCCCAGGGGTCAGATCTTATAAACCCTAAATATTGCCTGTAACAGTCAATATATGATTCTGAAAACCCTATATTATTATCTTTGTCCGTTTTTAAGTTATAACCATTTACAATAGAGTCGTCGATTTTTCCCATAAGGTTCAATGTTAGACCCCACACCCTTTTGATCCCCTCAAAAAGTGGTTGACCAACCCCAAATGAGAAAAATCAAACCAGCGTGCACATCGAGATGTGCAGGCCTATCGTATCCTAGAGTTTTGTACAATTCTGTTCAGCCATCTCTGAAAAACACGACGGACAAGTTCAGAGCGAGAAAGAAGAAGAAGAAGAAGAACCGTACAAAAAAAACAATAAGTCTCCAAACTTCGTTTGGGAGACTTAACAAGTCTCTCACCAAATGGTAAGATAATATTCATATTTAATGCATGGCTCAGTTGTAAATCATAAAATTTAGAAGGTATTCATCAGAAATCAGTTAGACACTCAAAATGTTTCAGCAGTCAAAAGACGAGAGGCCTTAAAATTATTAGTTTTTTTTTAAAGTATTCAAAATCACTTACCAGTTACTCTTATTGAGTTTAAATTAGGTTAGAATTTCAGACAAAAAACAAACATGACCATCAATTAGATATTTCTACATTCATTCAAGGGCCTTAATTCTTTAAAAGTAGGTCACATCACAAAATACTGCAATATATTATAAGCCACACCCCAAAAACAGCCAAATGTCTGTAATCATAGTTCAGAAACACTATTTACATGAATATAAACAACGGTACCTGATTTTCCACAAAATATAAATCTGTCAAATGAAATACAAGTCGCTGCATTTGATAATTTTGACTTGACTACTCAATTTTTTTTTACTGGCTCATAGCTTCTCTCTTTATCTCACCTTAGCTCCCTCCTCCATCTAAATTGATTAGTATACAAAACACTTTATAGTCTTCTTTTATAGTTTTCTTAAATAATTTAAACTAATTAGCTCATCAATTTTTTTTATACAACTTTATTCGAGTACATATTTCATTTGCATGCATCTTTTCCTGCAGAGGTGCACCTTTTACTGACTCAGAAATCACTTTCCTTTCTTAACCATAGGATCAATCATCTGTCAGGTTTTGACAAGTTATTGCCAAGCTCATTAAAAGCTTTCAAAAATCTTTTCTCTTCTTAATGTTTTTTTTCCCTTTATTCTATTCAAAAAAAGAGAAAAGTCTTTGCCCTGTGTTGTGTCATAACAGGAACATGTTTTTACTTCAGCTTATCCCCTGAAGTTGTTTAATCGGCAGAAAATGAAATATTCCGCTTCGGTCCGTGTATAATACTCAATCATCCTGATAATCTTCATCTACTTCAAAATACAGCAAATTAGTTTTTTTGATAAACATTAAATGTTACATCACTTCTTCAATCACACAAGTTGGCAAATTTGCCCTACACTTCAGATGAAAGTCGGGATTCATGTTGGGTAATGGCTCCGTGGTATCAAACATTGTCTCCCCTTAAATAAGCCCACCTCTCAATTTCATAGATAAGAGTGTGCACACTTGTATTCATTTTATTTCAGAAATTCCCACTATGAAGCATTCCTGCTTTTAGCTTGCCAATTTCCTGCTGAAAGGGGTGGAAAAAAGTCTTCTAAATATACTCAAATAATTGTTTCTTCTTCATTTTCTAAATGTGTGGTTTGTTAGAGGCCATTACAGAAACTATTTAGGCCAGTGACAAAACAACTCAACCACGCAATATGATGTCAGAGAAATTAGAATCAAAATTGGGCCAAAGATATCTTTCCTCTAATGTTGCTAATTACTAAAGTTTTCCTTTCGATGATAACGAAAACAAGACTGGATGGTTTATCAAAACACGGAAGTGCTCATGCCTCGATCTACAACAAAATTACTGAGCTCCAAGTAGAATCATCCGTCAGCCAAAACTACTTATATTTTATCTACTGCTTAGCTTTAATTAAATTATATGTACAGAAAAAAGACAATGTCGGGATGACTGCAGAGTGGGTAATGCCAAATAATTATAAAGTTAAAGGAAAACCCACTAAGAGACATTAGCGTCCCAGCATGTAGTAACTTCAAGTAGAGTTCCGATCATTGTCAAAATTTTTACAGAGATAATTTACATTAAAACAGCTAGTTCAGTGAAAATTTAATTTTCCAACTAACTAGGGTACCTTTAGAAAAAAAACTATACTCAACAAGGGTTGGAAATGTTTGTTCAAATCGAGCTAAATTATTACGAGAACTAGAAATATGGCAAAGGACCAGAAACAATGTCTTGCTTACTCCAGATTGATCTGAGTTCCGTAAAGTAAACATCTTCTATATCTTTCTAAAACAAAACTTTTTCCTCCAGCAGTTTTTTTCTGTAACTAGTATACATTTGAATTGTTAACATATACTCTCAAGCACAGATAAAATGATGTAATTCTATACACAAAAACTGGATAGAAGGAATTCAGATGCCTTAATTTCCATCTAAACAGATACACTTTACCACACTGAATTTACGAAATCAAAATACTGAAATAAACATTGGCATCTCCATTCTTCTGTCAGTTCATTAAGTCTCTTGATGACTACATTCCTCCTTTGTTCATTCCTGAACAAGAATACATTGTTTTTCTTTAACATGTAAATTTGTTTTTAGAAATATCTTTTGAAGGCAATTAATTGAATTTTTTTCAGGTTAACAGTAAAACATGATGCAGTTTATGTATTTTTGCAATACTTGCAACCTTCGTACCTACATGAAGCACCAAAGAAAGCTAGGACTCTCTTGTTTAAAGAGACATGGTGATGCACAAACTTATGATTTATCAAATATCAAATTTTTACACAATTTCGTTAATCTTAGATATCATAAGAAAATATGAAATTTTGAAAAATTACAATGTTCAAAAATAAATAAATCAAATTAAAGAGAAAAAATAGAATTATTCGTTGAGCCCAACACATAATTATTGAGTTTTCTTCCGCTTCATAGTAAAGGGAAATGTAAATACTGCAGCATGGCATATATCATGGGCACGTGGCCTCTCAGTAAAACCTGATGTCTTCAAGAACTAACATTATTTGAACATGTACAGTCAAACTTGTATTAAGCAGTCACCTGCGGGAGGCACCCAAGGTGACCTCTTAACGGAGGTGACCTTTGAATAGAGACATGAATTTGCCATCATCAAATACCTTATTAAAACAATTATTGGATTTTATTTTAATTATATACTTGATATTTAGCAAAATGTATCAAAATGATAGATAAAGTAATTGATTTGATGGTTTTTTTTTATAGTATCTATTATATCTACAAATAAGTACAAATACATTACAATGCATTGTGCATATTAATTGCAATTGTTTATATCTTTTTTTAAATTAAGGAAAAAAGTCATTACGTGGTAAAACCTTGTCGCTGACATTTTCACAATAATAACACTAACTATTTACATGAATACCGTATATTTAGAATACAAACACTTTTAATACAAATCAACAATTTATTTTTTAACCAACCGTTTCTGAACTCAAAATCACATTATTAAATCGAGCAATTTTCTCTTCCATTGCCGGGGACATATCTGACACCTATTTCATTCATGTTTATAAAACATTGTTAATACATGTTTAAACAATTCACTTGATTCCCTTTTGTATCTGATCTGCCAATTATGTATTATAAATACATCGATTAATTTGGTTTCTTTCGTCTCAGGCGTATAATTAAGGTCTTCCGTTTCCAACGGAAGACCTTTTTGTTATTGCTTTGTTTCTTTTCCTCTATTATTATTATTATTATTATTAAGGTCTTCCGTTTCCAACGGAAGACCTTATTGTTATTGTTTTGTTTCTTTTCCTCTATTATTATTATTATTAAGGTCTTCCGTTTCCAACGGAAGACCTTATTGTTATTGCTTTGTTTCTTTTCCTCTATTATTATTATTATTATTATTATTATTATTTTTTTTTTCTGTAACGTTTTATCAAAAACGCTTCAGCCGATTTTCATGAAACTTTCAGATCTTACTCTAGACTAAATTTGTAAGAAAATTGTCGATCATTTTTTTGATCGTCACTTCCGGTCCCGAAATATTAGGGATTTTATGTTTTTGCTTGTGGCTCATTTTTCTAAAAAATTATAAAAGATGGAACTTTCAAATTTTCAGGGATGGTAGAGAGTTGTCAGCCGCAGTGCCCTTCGCATATCCGAACGTCCGCCGTCACTTCCGGTCGTCACCGGAAGACAGCAAAAATTAGTCATTTTTCAACTTTTTTGATTTGAATTTTTTTTATGTTTTTACTCGATAGAGACCCTTTCAAAACCTCAGAATATGAAATCTGTTTTAAAATCGATCCGCGCATTCTCGAGATTTCGGGCTCCAAAGTTCTGAAGCGAGAGTCTGCGTAGCTCAGTCGTTAGAGTGGTGGACTTATGCCCAGGCGACCCGGGTTCAGTCCCCGAGTGCCGAATGTTTTTTCTTCCTTAGTTGTTTTAAGAATAATGATTTTATATTTGAAATGATAGATTTTACTTATTGCCAATTTTATTTTATCAAAAATCACAATAATAGCGACTTTTTAAGTATAATTTAAGTATAATTATATGTCTATTGAAATTCATATAGAGGGTTTTAAATGGAATTTGATGAAGTGTTAAGAAATGATAGAAAAGAACAACTATCCCTTTAGTCTACTTTATGGTGCAATCAAACGGAAGACCTCTTGTTGCTCGCAACGAGCGTCTAGTTATTATTATTATTTTTTTTTTCTGTAACGTTTTCTCAAAAACGCTTCGGCCGATTTTCATGAAACTTTCAGATCTTACTCTATTTAAAATTTGTAAGAAAATAGTCGATCATTTTTTTGATCGTCACTTCCGGTCCCGAGATATTAAGGATTTTATGTTTTTGCTTGTGGCTCATTTTTCTAAAAAATTATAAAAGATGGAACTTTCAAATTTTCAGGGATGGTAGAGAGTCGTCAGCCGCAGTGCCCTTCGCATATCCGAACGTCCGCCGTCACTTCCGGTCGTCACCGGAAGGAAGCAAATATTAGTCATTTTTCAACTTTTTTGATTTGAATTTTTTTTATGTTTTAACTCGATAGAGACCCTTTCAAAACTTCAGAAAATGAAATCCGTTTTAAAATCGATCCACGCATTCTCGAGATTTCAGGCTCCAAAGTTCTGAAGCGAGAGTCCGCGTAGCTCAGTCGTTAGAGTGGTGGACTTATGCCCAGGCGACCCGGGTTCAGTCCCCAAGTGCCGAATGTTTTTTCTTCCTTAGTTGTGTTAAGAAATATGATTTTATATTTGAAATGAAAGATTTTACTTATTTCCAATTTTATTTTATCAAAAATCACAATAATAGCGACTTTTTAAGTATAATTTAAGTATTATTATATGTCTATTGAAATTCATATAGAGGGTTTTAAATGGAATTTGATGAAGTGTTAAGAAATGATAGAAATGAACAACTATCCCTTTAGTCTACTTTATGGTGCAATCAAACGGAAGACCTCTTGTTGCTCGCAACGAGCGTCCAGTTATTATTTTTTTTTTCTGTAACGTTTTCTCAAAAACGCTTTGGCCGATTTGGATAAAACTTTCAGATCTTACTCTAGACAAAATTTGTAAGAAAATATTCGATCATTTTTTTTATCGTCACTTCCGGTCCCGAGATATTAAGGATTTTATGTTTTTGCTTGTGGCTCATTTTTCAAACAAATTATTAAAGATGGAACTTTCAAATTTTCAGGGATGGTAGAGAGTCGTCAGCCGCAGTGCCCTTCGCATATCCGAACGCCCGCCGTCACTTCCGGTCGTCACCGGAAGGAAGCAAAAATTAGTCATTTTTCTACTTTTTTGATTTGAATTTTTTTTATGTTTTTACTTGATAGAAACCCTTTCAAAACTTCAGAATATGAAATCCGTTTTAAAATCGATCCACGCATTCTCGAGATTTTAGGCTTCAAAGTCTTGAAGCGAGAGTCCGCGTAGCTCAGTCGTTAGAGTGGTGGACTTATGCCCAGGCGACCCGGGTTCAGTCCCCGAGTGTCGAACGTTTTTTCTTTCTTAATTGTGGTTTGTTTTACAATTTTATCTTGAAAATGATGGTTTAAAATGTTTTCCGTTTAAATTTTATCATAAATCAAAATAATATCGGGGTTTTTATACAGTACAAATATAGAGCCCGGTTAGAAATACCGTTAATTTCCTGCTATGTGACAGTCTTTTTTTTTATCAGCAGCTATCTAAATTCAGACGCTCGTAGCATCGCCGGCATCAAAGTCATGCCGCCGAAGCATCCCTGTAATACTACCGCATTAGAGCTCGCCGGGTCGCTTTGCCGGCATCAAAGAAATGCCGCTATCTCAATGACTGTGTGCACACAACAATTAGTGACTGCGGGTAGGAAATAACCGTTCTCCTAACAATATGCTTATGTTTCAATTATTATACATGACTTTAAATTGAGGATTGTTTAATGTTTCTCCACATACTTGGATACAGGCATGCATGTATAAATGCGTTTATTGACAACTTTTTTTTTTTACAGATTATATACATGTTTGAATTGTATATTTAGTTCTCTCTCTCTCTCTATCTCTCTCTCTCTCTCTCTCTCAGTCAAGTCATGAGCAGTGAATGTCCGCCTCTGCGATGACATGTGGTGATAACGAACTCTCTCTCTCTCTCTTGACATACTATTGAAAAAAGTCATTCTAAACATAAGAATAATTTTAAATGTTAGTACATGTATAGATATGAAAAATATTTGTTTTTCGACCCGCGGTTAGCTATTTTATCTATTTGTAATGCAGTTGCATCGTTGGAACCTGATTCGCTGTTGTTGCGGCGGAATATCTTTGATACCGGCGAAGTGACCGATGATCGAAATACGTCACAATACGGATTTTACAATATTGGTTTGACTTTTACATAGCGTTTTAGATATCCGGTATTGGTTTTGCCCCATGTTAAAGAGTGTAAAGAAATGATAGAAAAGAACAACTCTCTCTATAGTCTTTTTTAAGGTGTATTCAAACGGAAGACCTCTTGTTGCTCGCAACGAGCGTCTAGTTATTATTATTTTTTTTTTCTGTAACGTTTTCTCAAAAACGCTTCAGCCGATTTTCATGAAACTTTCAGATCTTACTCTTGACAAAATTTGTAAGAAAATAGTCAATCATTTTTTTTATCGTCACTTCCGGTCCCGAGATATTAAGGATTTTATGTTTTTGCTTGTGGCTCATTTTTCTAAAAAATTATAAAAGATGTAACTTTCAAATTTTCAGGGATGGTAGAGAGTCGTCAGCCGCAGTGCCCTTCGCATATCCGAACGTCCGCCGTCACTTCCGGTCGTAACCGGAAGGAAGCAAAAATTAGTCATTTTTCAACTTTTTTGATTTGAATTTTTTTTATGTTTTTACTCGATAGAGACCCTTTAAAAACTTCTGAATATGAAATCCGTTTTAAAATCGATCCACACATTCTATAGATTTCGGGCTCCAAAGTTCTGAAGCGAGAGTCCGCGTAGCTCAGTCTTAGAGTGGTGGACTTATGCCCAGGCGACCCGGGTTCAGTCCCCGAGTGCCGAATGTTTTTTCTTCCTTAGTTGTGTTAAGAATAATGATTTTATATTTGAAATGAAAGATTTTACTTATTTCCAATTTTATTTTATCAAAAATCACAATAATAGCGACTTTTTAAGTACAATTTAAGTATTATTATATATCTATTGAAATTCATATAGAGGGTTTTAAATGGAATTTGATGAAGTGTTAAGAAATGATAGAAAAGAACAACTATCCCTTTAGTCTACTTTATGGTGCAATCAAACGGAAGACCTCTTGTTGCTCGCAACGAGCGTCTAGTTATTGTTTACATTTATTACCTTACATTCGGAAGCCATGTTTAAAATCCCCGGGTGTAAATCATGTGACCGACCAAACTGGCCACCTAATGCATGTCGACTGTACAGTTTCGGATCAAAATACGACGACTGCTGACCGCGTTAGACAGGTGACCGCTCTTTAGAGGGCAATTATATAGGATTTTTCATCGGGAGGAAATAAAACGACCGCATACGAAAGGTGACTGCTTAATAGGGGTGACCGCTTCGGCAGTTTTGACTGTATATTTATTAAGATTCACTCTATATGAATGCATATTTCTTACTACAGACATAGAATAACTTCAAATTTTAATTCTTTTCTCAGTGCGTAAATCCCACTGTAACTTTTTTAAAGACAGCAATCGCAGTCCCATGACACTCATACAAATGTCCAAAACACTCAGTTTGTTTACATGTGTAATTCCGGATGACTTTTAACGACCTGAAAACTGATAGGTGATGACTTATAATGTGTGAAACTCCCGTATGAACAAATTTCGTATATTTTTTTTACCACAAAAACAAAAACCAAAACACTGTTTGTCAGCTTGGGAAGCCATTTTAATTTGTCGCTGAAAACAGTCTACACAGCATTTTGGGACTAAAAATGACGGTCGCTTGTCACGTAAGGCAGCTAGGAGTTGCTTAATGTGGGGATTTTCTGTAGAAAATTACGTTGGGCGCAAAAAATATAAATATGGTCCCATAAGACATAGAGTCGCTTAATACAGAGAGTCGCTAAGGCAGTCTAGACTGTGCATTTGAATAAAGTTTGTATAGTAAAACAATTTATACATCATTTTATTCATAAAAACATTGCTAAAATGATCAGGAAAACTACAGCATTGCTTTCCAATGGATGAATGTGTGTACACTTACAAAACAAAACCAAACTAATGAAATGTATGACATACATTTGGAGCAAGCAGCTTTATACACGGTCACCATAGAAATATACAGTGTGCATCATGAAATTTAGCTCTGAATTTTTTCTCCAAGACACAGGTATGAATGTTTTGGCTACATAAGACATGATACAAGTTTACACTTGATAAGAGTGCAAGTACAACTTGAATTTTTTCATCTCAAAAGAAAACCACTTTCATTTTTATACTCTTACATAAAATAATCAAGTCTCAATTTGACATCAAAATCATAACATAAGACTAAATTATCTCTCTATATATTTAGCATCTGTGAGCACAATTCTTTGAAATACCTCCAAGTTCAAAAGACTGTTTTTGAAGTAAAAGTATGCAATGCCAAGTAATCTTTATATTCAAAAGCACTTAATAACACAAATAAGAAGGCAGAGCACTGTTTTTATGTCTCTGACCTTTAAGATGAATTTTACAAACTTTAACTAAGGTGTTCAAAAACAATTCCAAAAGATCAAGGAAAATTCAAGCTCCATGTTGACAAAAAAATTGGGGACTGATGAAACATAAGCATTTTTTCTTCCTCAAAATATGACTTTTTACTTTACTTGAATCTTGACCAGATATATAGATATAATAATCTTGTGAATAGTTACTGTTAAAGTGATCAGTAAATAATTAAAATTAGGATAATGGTCACAAAGTGGGATTAAATTTATCTTAAATTTTGATCTGCAAGAATGCAATAACAAAATTATATTATAAAAATTCTTATTGCACAGATTGTTATTCATATATTTAATTCTACTTTGAGATGTTCAAGTTATAAATTCATGTCAAATCAAACGTTGACTGATTTCTTAATTCAGTATCAGTTGCAATTAACAATAGAGAAAGGTAAAGGGGG
This sequence comes from Magallana ariakensis, assembly GCA_020458035.1. NCBI lineage: Eukaryota > Metazoa > Mollusca > Bivalvia > Ostreida > Ostreidae > Magallana > Magallana ariakensis. The sequence goes on along the minus strand of CM035814.1, from coordinate 47,417,272 downwards.
TGGGGGTGGTCATTGTTCACAGGAAAATGTGATACATTTATAAATAAATATGAATTTCTAAACAACCATATATAACTACATGTAACAACAGCTTTATTGTGTGGAATTTCCATCAATTTACTCAGTATTTCCAAACAATTCTTGGATGTTTATATTAGTTGCTAAAATATCATTTTTGGGAATTTGCCCAAAAAATTCCTATAAATATCATACTAACAAAATTAATGAATGGAAATCATTTGTATGACCTTTCTCTATTCATTTGCTATTTCACACACAAACAAGGACACAAATTTGAACAATCCATTACTTTGTCTGTTTGAACACTTAACATGAAATATCCTCATTGCCTGAGAGAGTGCAGTTTTCATTTATCTGATCAATTAGAGCATTGTATATTTTTTATCGCTTGATTACAGCTCCGATTCTCAGAATTGTTAACCGTGCATCTATTTCCGAGAGAAGAGCCACAAGTCATGATTCATACACCATCACAATAATTAAAACAGATACGTGTATATACAGTAAAAGTGCATAGATCACATAGAAATGAAATTTACTTTACTGTCTTGTACAACTCAGCTATTTCAGCATAGCCAAAATAATTACCTCTGCCCTCTCCCCCTTCAAGAAAATTCATACGTAAAAATGTATGCAATATCAGTCTGTTTTATGATGAAATGTCTCTTTAATCAATTCCTACAATAACTGCTTGAAATCTTATCTCAATGCAAAAGCAATCTAATGACTATTAAAGTTGCTTTTCTTGCAAGTTTTTTTTTATACAAAGTCATACATTGAATTTTTCTACCAAAATTGAATATTATGTATTATACTTAAATAGCCTCTTGATTCCATAAGATTACAATTTTTTGAACACTCATTAGATTAAGAGTTAATTTAAAAAAAAATAATTAATGTTATCCAAATAGCTATTTTGGTTCATTGATAAATATTTACATTTTCAACTGTCTTTGTCTATGATAACATTATGAATCAGTTTTGAAGCATGGTCAAATCTACCATAAAGCCCTTCACCTCATAATACTCAAAGAATGATTCCTTATTCCTTAATTAAAACTGTTTAAGGGAACACTGCAGCACATACAAAGAATTAAGTGACTGTGTATTTCTTCTGTTATAAATATGTATTGATGCAAGAAGTTTGTAGACAAAATTTTATTCATTTTGACAGAATCAGTCAAAAAAAAAAAAGACATTAGAATAGACAGACACATATATGATAAATCTATCATTTATTAATAAAAATAAAACCATATAAGTTTTTTTTTTTGGCCCCAGTCAATCAAACATTGCAGATGGCATAAGAAAATGAAGTTTAAGTCACAATATATCTAATTCACACACCCCTCTTTAACCTAAAAAAATTACCAATCCCCTTAAAATTAACATAGTTTGCCATCTCTTCCGGGATGATAAACAACAAGTAGTAAACATGCTGGTTATAATTGCATCAGCAACTACCTGAATAGAGTCATGAACATCCTTTATAAAGAGTAATTAGTAAATTTACATCAATTCCTGAGGGGAAGATCTGTGATGGCAAACTCTCCCCTCAACCAGGACCTCTGCATGCTGCTTGTGATTAACAAAAAATCCCCAGTTCAAAACCGTCATTTCTATTAGTCAATTTCTATTTCCTTATCAATATCCCAATATTTGTTTATATTTTGACCCATTTTTTTTTTAATCTACAGAATCTTTGAATTACAGAACTAATTTTCATCTCACTGTTTGTTATCATTTGTAGCCATACCAGAGAGTAACTTAATTGTGACTCAGTGCTTTTGCACCAAATTCACATCATAAAAAACACACACCTTAAAAAAAAACATACAGACAAATAATGCCACACATATAAGTAAAACATTCATGATGCAACATGCATTTGCAAGCATAGCATCTATCTGTCACAATAAACAAAACCAAATCATCAACTGCAGATTGTGCATTTTGCATAAGTCATCATGTATATTGCCTAGAAGAATGACATTAAAGGGCCTAATACTTGCTTCTTTGTAATATCCAGAAATTAAACCTGTCTTTTACACGTACATCTGATCACAACACAGTGGTAAGAATTCCTGTCTTGTGTTGAGTCATTTATTTTATTATACATGCTTCTTTGTAATGTCCAGATGTTTGACATGTTTTTTACTACAACATTTGATTACAACACAGAGGTATGAAATCCTGTCTTGTGTTATTTTTTTTTTTGTTTAACATGCAGGTAACAGTTTATATTAACTTCAAATATTGGTGCACAAATCTACTTCACTAAGTAAAACAACTTTAAACGTAGAAATTTTTGTGGGGATAAAATGTCATGAATTTGTGCTTGAAAGTGGTTTTGTGAGGATTCAAAAATAATTGCACATACTAACCAAACCTAATCTAAAATATTTACTAATATAACAATTAATCATTCTTACAAAGTCGCATACAAGTGTACGGACATCAGAAGCCATGGAGATATCGGGGATACCTTACCTTGACAGGATACAAGTGGCACCTTGAACTTCTTCAGCAGACGCTGCAGTTGATGTTGGATTTCAACAGCACGACATAGCCCTTTGTAATTCAGGAAATTTTGTTTGCACCACTTGGAATTCTTCTTATACTATTATGGATATGGAGGAGATAGAAATAAATTGTGTATCTATTTGCTTTTCATAAAGAAAACTTTTCTGATTTAAGAAATTTAAGAAAACGGCTGTATAATGTCTCTATTTGTAAATTTTTAAGCAATCACAAATCTAGAACTAAAATGCCTTGGCTTGATAACTTAGAAATATTAACAGAAAATTACCCGGTAAAGCATATATTCTAAGAGGAAAAATTAGACCGGTGCCTTTTAATTGACAGATAGTATTCAGAAATGTAAGAGAAGTTTTGTTCTATTTACAGTCCAAATATTTATAGTCATGCAATCAAACTAATTAAAAAATTAAACCCATTTAATACCCATGCATATGGGGTAACCCAGAAGCATTATAATGTATTGTGTTTCTATCACTATGACAATTGATTTGCAAGAATTTAAAAACGGAGAATGAAAATGAAAGAGACAGAGTTGACAAAGCTACACAGAGAGAGGGGGGTATTTGATAACAAACAACATAGTGTATATTATTGATATAATTCTAAAGAAGTTTTAAAAAAATTTAAAATCAATCACACTTCACTCTAGATTTAATCAAAAATTAATTATTTTGCCTTACACCGTTAACAATATGTTACAAGCTGGCTCAATACATCACTACATGATGTAATAATAACAGGACAGAGATTGAATTTTAGAAATGCATGTTCTGTTTCCCATCTGTTGTTTATTTTGCAGGTGAGAATTAAGCAGCCAACTGCAGCTGCACACATACCTGCTCTTTCAATACCTACCTTGATGAAAGCTCGGAACACATTCAGTAAACTAACATGATCACCTTCCTCCACTGCGAAATTTCTCTTGGCACGATTCTACAAGAGAAATGGAGGGATCAATTCTTTAAGAAAGCCGTTTTGTTTTTTTATGTATTGAAGCATGCCAGGAACATACATCACACACTGGAATCTTCTCAGCACCCCAAGATTGATGTATTATTATGATTTGTATTATGTTTTTCCCCACAGCTTTGTTGACAGGCCAATAAACATTTGAATATTTTCACAAGATAAATACCTGTCAAAACTTAACAGCCGCACTTGTTCACCATGCAATCTTGTCATGAACACCTTGATTTGGTACATCATTATAAAAGCATGCATTGCCAATATGTTACATTAAGTTCTCCTAGTAAAGAAATATCTTTTTAAAGAAAATCTTCACAATGACACATCTTTTTTTTTTAAGTTTTGATACATATTCTTTAACAGGTGGGGACCAATCACCCTATTGGATATAACATCCCATTTGGGATATAATACCCCAAATGGGGTATACAATGCAAAAATTGGAAATTCTTTATTGAGTAGTTTTTGTAATAAATCTGCTTTAATATACTGGTACATCAAATACAAGTTTTGGTAAACAAGTTTTTCCTTACACCTATAAATAATGAGATTGATCACCATGAAGTTTTGCACCTGCCAAGGGATCATTTCCATAATAGTAGGGTTACAGAAAAACTTTTTTACCAAAAGTTGTTACATTTTATGCATTTTAATGAATTTTATTTACACAATTTTTGTCATTTTATATCCCTGAATGATTAAATATCCAAAATGAGCTAAATATTTCCCATTTGGGAAATTGGTCCCAAACTGCTTTGGCAACTTCGCAGGCTTAATTAATGGTTGGAAGAAATTCAATGCCTTGACTAGTGAAAAGAATTCATGGCATTTTACAGCTCTCCTAGAATGTTAGAAATGGTCCAAACAGTTCATTGTCTGATACAGCAGAAGCATATATGAAAGCTAGGCTTTGAGTTTTGGTTTCAACAAAATATTCATTCAGTGGATCCAGTTGTCATGAACTCAGCACACAAAACTGGTATGTGTTAGAAACAAGAGGCCCATGGGCCACATCGCTCACCTGAACAACAGTTTCTTGTAACATTCTATTTCGTAGCATATGCTATTTCTAACTTTGAACCCCCCTTCTGGGGCCCCAGTATTGGTCCGAGGTTTATGGTTGGCTTTAACAATTTAGAATTTACACTATTTGAGGATCCTTGCATAGTAATCTCACAAACTGTAACATAATAGTTCTCGAGAAAAACTTTTTGAAAACATTTCCCATATATATTTCTATGTTAAACTTTGAACCCCTCTTCTGGCCCCAGTATTAGTCCAGTGGTCACAGCTTTATTAATTTAGCATCTACATTATTCAAGGATGCTTGCATAGTAATCTCACAAGTTGAAGCATTGTAGTTTTCTAGAAAAAGATTTTTAAACATTTTCCCTCTATATTTCTATGTTAAACTTTGAACCCCTCTTGGGGCCCAGTATTAGATCGAGGGTCACAGCTTCTACACTATTTAAGGATGCTTACGTAGTAATCTGACAAATTGAAGCATTGTAGTTCTCGTGAAAAAGGTTTTTAAACATTTTCCATATATACTTCTACATTAAATTTTGAACCCATCTTGGGTCCCCAGTATTAGCCCAGGGGTCACTAATTTAAAACTATCGAATCTACATTATCCAAGGTTGCATGCATAGTAATCTCACAACTTGTAGCATTGTAGTTCTCAAGAAGAAGATTTTTTAACATGTTACCTATATATTTCTATATTAAACTTTGACCTCTCTTGGGGCCCCAGTATTAGTCCGGGGGTCACGATTTTACCAATTAAGAATCTACATAAGCCAGGGATGCATGTATAGTAATTCCACAAACTGTAACATTGTAGTTCTCAAGAAGAACATTTTTTAACGTTTTCTATAAAATTTATAAAATGTTAAATTTTGAACCCCTCTTGGTGCCCCAGTATTAGTCCGGGAGTCACGATTTTTACAAATTAGAATCTACATTATTTAAGGATGTATGCATAGTAATATTCCAAACTGTTGCATTATAGGTCTTGAGAAGAAGATTTTTAAACATTTTCTTATATACGTGTATGTTAAAATTTGAACCCCGCCTAAGGCCCCACTTTTTGTCCGGGGTCACAATTTTTACAATTTAGAATCTTCATTATATATACAAGCTTTTTTGTAAATATTGGCATTTTTGATGCAATGGTTCTTGAGAAGAAGATTTTTATACATTTTTTCTATGTATTTCTATGTTAAACTTTGAACCCCGCCTGGGGCCCCAGTTTTGGTCCGAGGGTCATGATTTTTACAATTTAGAATCTTCCCTATACATATCAAAGGCCGGAACGGCCACAAAGGCGTCGAGCTGATATTTTCTTTAATATAGATATCATTGATTTAATTTTCTGTACCAATAGTCGTATATCAAATATTATCAGTATATAAAAATGGTTTGTGTAACTAAATTCGCACATATGCAACTATATTTTTATTTGCAATTTTAACATCACCATGTGATTGTATACTCAGTATATTTCCTTATAAAATACGTAGTGATGCATTTGTAATACAATGAATCATAACTCATCATGGTTACAAAAATCGAAGAAATTTCAAAGTTTAAAAATAAATTAACTTCTTTCTGCTTTAAACAGTCTTTGAACAAATTTCACGGGTTCATCATTAGTATATGAGTGTAACACATTAACAGTGTTTCCCTAATTATAATAAAACATACTTTTATTTATTTCAATTTCCGTGCCTATGGTAGTGTTGTTTACAAATAAATCTACACCACGTGCGTAGATCTGCCGTATCTTAGACTGGATAGCCTGCCCTTGATTCCAAACGCTGCCGCTAGGAAATTCAAGGACAGGTAAACAGTGGGAAAACTCACTGCAGCTTCGCGCACAGCAAATGCGCACACTTAAAATAAATCGGAAAGAAGATTGAGGCGGATCAAAGAAAGAAGGTTTAAGAAGAACTAAACATGAATTTGACAATAAATATCAAATTAACAAGAACAAATTAATCAACACCGTTGACAATACATTGTTTATGTGGGTATTATAAATATTAATTTACATCGGAAATGTATAACGTTAAATATTTTCATTGTTGAGTAAGTTATAATTGGCACTAGACTACTCGTAGCATTCCAATCCATGCCCATTATAACTTGATTTATGGGGCTGCTGAGGATGGTAACGATCTGATTAAGCTCCCGTTTTCTCGTAAAGGTCCGATAAGAATAAGTCAGCACATATAAATTGAATGCACACAGGCTACACACAATTATATAGCACATGGTCTGTACATATTATCTTATGTGTTTATAAAATATGGAGTTATTAACTTAGAGAGTGGGATCGTGTCAGTGTAGAAATTGGTTTTTTTGTAAAGCTAAGGACTTTCCATAACCAGTAGGTAAAATAAATATACAGTTGCCTGGCTTCCAGAGATTTTATTAGGCTAACACTTTGTAGCGGTTTTACTTAATCGAAAGATGTTTCTCTTTCTTTGTTTATAACTATTAAAGCCGTTTTACTTTTAAAATAAATCTATTGATTCTCCGAAAGATTTTTTCGGCATTCCATCGCAAGCGTGTGAAGATAACTTGTGGGGCTAAAAATAAATTTTTCTCGTCACTGCTATTTCCTATAAGCTGGCGAACCAGTCTATGTCGTATCTATAATGCTAAACCAATATACAACAAAATCACAAGATACATTTATCGCTTACATTCATTTTGGAGACCGTGCCCGACAACAAATAAATTTACATATTAATTTTTATTTTTATCGGGCACGGTCTCCAAATAAACTGTAAGCGATAATCTAAAATAATATTTAGTGAATTTTTACACCTTATCGTATTCATCCGTCATTTCTTGATTAAACAAACTTATATACTTATGCCATGAGTTGTCAATAATCAGGGAGACACAGTTGGGTTTTTTGGTGCACAATTTAGTTGAATAAATGGAACAAAAATCTTGTAAATCTTGTAAACATGTTTCTATGTATATTTCTATGCTAAACTTTGAACCCCGCCTAGGGCCCCAGTTTTGGTCCGAGGGTCACGATTTTTACAATTTAGAATCTTCGCTATATACACTAGCTTTTGTGTAAATATTGGCATTTCTGGTGAAGTGGTTCTTGAGAAGAAGATTTTTAAAGACACACACCCTATACTCACTGTTTCGCAATTATCTCCCTTTTAAAAAGGGCTGTGCCCTTTATTTTAACAATTTATAATCCCCTTTCCATAAGGATGCTTTGTACCAAATTTGGTTAAATTTGGCTCAGTGGTTTTAGAGAAGAAGTCGAAAATGTGAAAAGTTTACAGACGGACAGACGGACGGACGGACGGACGGACGACGGACAACAGGTGATCAGAAAAGCTCACTTGAACCTTCGGTTCAGGTGAGCTAAAAAGTAATGTCTTGAATAATTTTTTTATGTTTAAGGCACACACAACCCAGTTCATTTCCAGTTAAGCCAATGTCTGAATGGAAATCAAAACCACCGAGTCAATTACTCACTGAGAACAAGAACAATGAAGACACAATTCAATTTGAGTGCTGATTTAAATTTGAACTCGTCTGAGAAATACCGATAGACACTGCATCCAAAGTGTCTCACTAAGTTTGAGCCTTTCTGTGTTTGTTTTATAGATTACATGCCTCAAAGATACTTGGAAATGCCTTCATCTTCAGACTTAACAAACCTTCCTTTTGCCCTGTTTGTCAGAAGATTATATGACAATTATTGTAGGATTAATTGAGATGCATTATAGTAATTAATAGAAGTATCGCATGTAATCATGTCTGCTATTAAATACTCCCCACCTAAATCAATTTTTCATCGAATTTACTTTTCATCTTTCGTAAGTGTTGAATTATTATTTAATAAGTGACATTTTGAAAAATAATTATGAAACGTATAAAAAATGTTATGTATGCTCTACTATGACTTGACCTTTAAGTAAAGTGAAGTTAGTTGATGGTCAAAAAAGCTCATTCTCACAAAAATTGACATGAAAACCCTTTTAAAGCCTGTATTACTTGATTTTCTAGTCACTTTCCAACACATTCTGGGTTTTTTTTTCATATTTATCATTTACAAATGGGAAAATCAATTCCAAATTGGCTATTTCAGGCAATCAAGATTCAAAGAGATCTGAGAAGTTAAGAGAAGACTTGCGGAAATTGTCAAAAGAAATATGAACTTTGCTGTTTTCCACATCACCAGATCATCTGATTTGCTCTGAAAAAGTGCAGTAGGGGATTTGCATTATGGGTAACAAAGCTTGCCATATGTGGGTGGGGTTTTTAATAGATATTCCCCAATGTGAGTAAACTTGACACCATCAATACTTAAAGGTGTCTTGAGAATAGTTCGGAAACAACCTTTGAAACAAACTCTGTGACATCATAATTGCATGACAAGGCTACGCTATGCTATTTTAGGAAACAGATTTCAAAGCAGGCACTTTTGATTTCTAATTACTCCCATTTTTTCTGTCTGTTGGAGGGATAAATTAACACTGATGAGGACTTAAGAGAGCTGAAATACTGTGGACCTATCAAATACTCAGTACATGTAAATAGGATGAGAAAAAAAATCTGAAAATTTACATTGTTTTTACCTCTAGGAATGGTTCATGCAATAAAGGGTATGAGCACATCCTGTTCAAAATAGTTATAACTGCCTGAATTTTAATCTAAGGCCTACATAAATCACCAAAACAGATCCAATCCAGTTGAGCCCCAAGAGTCAATGATTAAAACTCTACTGTATCACTAAAAGACACTCTAGGATGCATGTAATAAACCAACTGGAGATCTAATCTCACTATTCAAAATTCATTTCATTTCTTTGCAGACAATTTCACCTGCCATCCATTAATGTCCAATACTCCTTCACTGGACAGCTATTACAACATTAAATTGTCAAACGCTAATTTGAAATATTGCACGCCATAGTTAACAACTCGCAAAAGGGAAGTCTCAATATTGTTAGAATTATCAAACGGCCCTATTGGTAAATATTTCAGGACTTTCTATTTTAGTCTCCTTCATTCACTCAGCCAAAATCAGAATGGATTTATCCACCTAGCAGCCAATAATTACCAGTACACAGTGTAGGTGTAACCCAATGCCCCTGTGAATAGCCAATACTCATTTGGAAAACTTTGACCTTTAACCCCAAATCTAGCACAAACTTTGACAAAATCAAAGATTATCATTAAGAATCCAGTACAATAAAGACTAATTAATTAGTGTTGGGTTATTTGGACAAGAAATAAACTAATAAAACAAGAGACTAAAACTGTGCTTCTTCAGAAAACACATATTATAGTCTGTCCCAAGATATTTATGCTGTACATTTGGACGATTTTTAATAAAAATACACATACCTGTGAAAGAAGTGCAATTGAAATCGATGAAAGGGAAAATTTCCAAGAAAACTTCATTCACACATTATCATTTTTCCCTCGTAAAAATTCACAGGAACGAAAACAGATTTCCTACAGAGATTTATAATGGGAAATGTTGACATCTTTTCTCCATTCGGAAGTACTCGGGACACCTCGCGCAATTTTTCAACGTTATCATCCGGGCGTCTTCATCTCCTTAGCAATGGAAAAAACCCCGTAGACTTTTTATTTTTAGCCGTGTATTGATACCCGACAAGCTAGAGGGGGCGTTTCAAAGGGGAAATTTTGGGATTTTTTCATACTATTGAATGAACATCGTCTGAACCAAGAGGTATTTATAAATATCGAAAAATTTAAGGAAATATGCGGCAAAAATATCTTGGGACAGACTATAAATGATAATGAGGAAAATTGTTAATACAGGTAATTCTTGATGGCTCGAACATCAATCGCTCGAAGTTCTAATCACTCGAAGTGAGTCTAAGGTCCAGATATTTTTTCCCTAGTATATAACCAAGCAACTCGAACTCTTGATCTCTCGAAACCCTTGATCCCTTGAAGTCAAACTGCAGTCCCGTTATTCATAATCTATTGTTTTTTACTCTAGAAGTGGCTGTGTATAGGCAAGCGTTGCGTAATTAACACCTACTTGGTCATTTTTAAATGGCTCAAGGCATTAGATGCAGGACCCATGTCATGGGTTGTTATTCAGACGTCACTTGTCCTGCAAGGTAGTAATTGTTCGATGATTGACCATACAGTTACTTAATCTATAATTAACACCAACTGTCTTAGGATAATTTGGAGACGAAGTGAAAATGAGAAATTAATTCAGACGAGACAATAATTTTAAGCCATGTCAAAATTTATGAATTATAAAACTTTAGAAATTATGCATCAGCATCATTGTCACTATAATTATTATTGCTAAACAAGTTCTTACAGCTGGTGAAGGACCCGTACAGTGGAACAGTGGGTGATAGTCAGGTATCTATTTTATGACATGTTGTCTTGCAGTCCACATGGTCCAGTAGTACTGAGCATTTTGGTCATAATATGATGCATAGAATAACAAGAGGCCCAGGGGCCACATCGCTCACCTGAGGAACAATAGCCTTAACTCAAATTAGCATTACAAATTAGCATTACAGTATCAAAATCAAAATATCTTGACAACTAAGTACAGTAGATATTGCTCAAAAAATTTAAAATATCTGCCGGTTTTTATCCACATATTTTTATGGTAAATACCAATTTCAAGCCCTTTTTGTTGTTGTACCTGTAAAATTTTTCTCTATTCCTATATACCCCCCCCCCCCCTCTTTGTGGCCCCACTTTTCTCTAGGAAATCATGGTTTCATCAAACTTTAATCTGCACAACCTGTGCTTTCACACAAGTTACTGCTTTTTGGACTGAAAACTTTCCGAGAATATTTTTAAAGATTTTCTCTATATATTCCTATGTAAAAATTCATCTCCCCATTGTGGCCCCGCCCTTCCCCTGGGGACCATGATTTGAACAAACTTAAATCTACACTATCTGAGGATGCCTCCACACAAGTTTGAGCTTTTCTGGCCAAATAGTTTTTAAGAAGATTTTTAAAGATTTTCTCTATATATTCCTATGTAAAAATTCATCCCCCCATTGTGGCCCCACCCTACCCCTGGGGACCATGATTTAAACAAAATTGAATCTACACTATCTGAGGATGCTTCCACTCCAATTTGAGCTTTTTTGGACTAATAGTTTTTAAGAAGAAGATTTTTAAAGATTTTCTCTATATATTCCTATGTAAAAATTCATCCCCCTATTGTGGCCCCACCCTACCCCTGGGGGCCATGATTTAAATAAACTTGAATCTACACTATCTGAGGATGCTTCCACTCCAATTTGAGCTTTTCTGGCCAAATAGTTTTTGAGAAGAAGATTTTTAAAGATTTTCTCTATATATTCCTATGTAAAAATTCATCCCCCATTGTGACCCCACCCTACCCCCGGGGACCATGATTTAAACAAACTTGAATCTACACTATATGAGGATGCTTCCGCTTCAATTTGAACTTTTCTGGTCAAATAGTTTTTGAGAAGAGGATTTTTATAAATTTTCTCTATATATATATTCCTATGTAAAAATTCATCCCCCCATTGTGGCCCCACCCTACCCCTGGGGACCATGATTTAAAGAAAATTGAATCTACACTATCTGTGGATGCTTCCACTCATATTGGAGCATTTCTGGCCAAATAGTTTTTGAGAAGAAGATTTTTAAAGATTTTCTCTATATATATTCCTATGTAAAAATTCATCCCCCATTGTGGCCCCACCCTACCCCTGGGGACCATGATTTAAACAAACTTAAATCTACACTATCTGAGGATGCTTCCACTCCAATTTGAGCTTTCCTGGCCTAATAGTTTTTGAGAAGAAGATTTTTAAAGATTTTCTCTATATATTCCGATGTAAAAATTCATCCCCCTATTGTGGCCCCACCCTACCCCTGGGGACCATGATTTAAACAAACGTGAATCTAGAGGATGCTTCCACTCCAATTTGAGCTTTCCTGGCCTAATAGTTTTTGAGAAGAAGATTTTTAAAGATTTTCTCTATATATTCCGATGTAAAAATTCATCCCCCTATTGTGGCCCCACCCTACCCCTGGGGACCATGATTTAAACAAACTTGAATCTACAGGATGCTTCCACTCCAATTTGAGCTTTCCTGGCCTAATAGTTTTTAAGAAGAAGATTTTTAAAGATTTTCTCTATATACTCCTTTGTAAAAATTCATCCCCATTGTGGCCCCATCCTACCCCTGGGGACCATGATTTGAACAAACTTGAATCTACACTACCTAAGGATGCTTCAATACAAGTTTCAGCTTTTCTGGCCTTATAGTTTTTGAGAAGAAGATTTTTGAAAATTCCTACAAATTTTCAATAATTCTAAATTATCTCCCCTTTAAAGAGGGTGTGGCCCTTCATTTGAACAAACTTGAATCCCCTTCACCCAGTGATGCTTTGTGCCAAGTTTGGTTGAAATCTGCCCAGTGGTTCTGGAGAAGATGAAAATGTGAAAAGTTTACAACGCCAACAACAACGCCAACGATGACAGACAACGGACAAATTTTGAACAGAAAAGCTCACTTGAGCTTTCAGCTCAGGTGAGCTAAAAAACTATCATGACTTTATTCAATATTTGTTCCTTTTTAGTTTTAAAAACATCCAGATCTGTATATTAAACTGAAAAAGAAAATGTTGTTCAAGCACAGGCATAAGGCTAGAACTAAATAAATAGCTTTATCATAACATCAGGTAAGACTAAATAAATGGCTTTATCATAACATCAGGTAAGACTTATTTTAAAACCTGTCGGTCCACCCGGAAAATTCCGAACTTGAAAACTGGAACTCTTGATCTCACGAAGTTTTTCCTCGGTCCCATGGACTTCGAGCCATCAAGAGTCACCTGTCATTCAAGGTTTTCAATAATATTAGCATAGCTGGGTATAAAACACATATCAAGGACGGCGGACCCAATTCATTTCTACAATAAATTTTTTATTCAATTTTTTATATAATGTTAATCAGTTAATGGTGAGTGAAAATCAATAAAAAAATTACCTAATCATCGACTTCCTTTTTTACTAGTAGCGTTACAAAATTTGGGTATGAAAATCGGCAGAGATAATAGAAAGTAATGGGAATTTTCTGGGGCGTGGTATAAAAACTGATATTTTAAAAATTCTGCAATAGATTTTTTACTCTAATTAAATTGTAATATTAAGAAGTCAATTACCTTACCGATTATCAGAAAAAAAATATAGGTCATCGACCTAAATTTTTTGAGGGGTTGTGTCAAATTTCACTGCATGGGTCATTTTTCTTCAGAAATGTATTTAAAAAAGAACATAATTATTTATTGCCTGACGTTACATTGACTGCTATATATATAAATATTGTTTAGTTAATGTATAAATTCAATATCTACCAGAATATAAGACTATAAACTGCCTCTCGGCGTTGAATAATTTATAAACCATGGAAATATAACGGACTTGTCGCAAACAGAGGAAATTCGGACTATTTTTTTCTTCTTAATTTTTCTCCACTGAAAATAATTTGGCATCACAAATTATGTTTAGTATAATAATTTTTGTTATTTTTTTTTCTTATTCTGATGTACGAAATTACGACAATCATATTTATAGCATATGCGCGGTTTCTGCGCAGAGGTGCAAAATCTTGAATTGGGTCCGTCGTCCTTAAATAATATTGGGTGAAACTGTTGATAATTTAAGGCTTCAATACTACATGTATTAATTAGCACTGTTTAACAGTGTAAACTAGTTTTCAAACATACTAAAAAGAGATTTTACTTTGGCATAATATATCAGTAATCCAAATCACGGTTTTAAATTAATCTAAATATTAAGACATTATATTATCTTAAAATGAAAGCTACAGAGTGCCAAAAACCATTATATATTCAATACAAGCATGTATACACCTTTTTCATGTCTGATTTCATCAACATAAGAAAAATTCTAATCGTTTTTCATTTCTGATAAATTCTTGAAATTCTGTGGCAATACACTTGATCTTTTTACAGTTCTCTTATAGGGGTTATCAGCAAAAGGTCCTCTAAACTCTTGCATACTTTCTTATATCACATCCCTGATAAGCTGCTCCTTGAGTGTTCCCATTAAATTATAACTAGGCTGAATTTGGGAGGGATCTATCAGCAATTTGATTTGTTTTATTTAAACGTGTGTGTCATACTGCCATGAAACACCCTTGACACTCCAGATTTAAGGTCGCAGCTTGTTGTGATAAGAAGCATCAATTTTTTTTCTAAATGAGAGTAGCTAATTAAGATACAAAGGAATGATTATTTCCCTTAAAGCACTAAAATGTTGTCAAATTAAAGTACAAACACTGAAGATTATGGGCAGATAAAACATGATAAAAAAATTGATAAACAAATTGTCACTGAACTTATCTTCAACTGAAAATTATGAATATATACATTTGTATATGTACAAAAACATTAGATCGATAAACTTGATCTCCTTCCTTTCCAACTGAACATAACACAGCAGGTTATTTTTCAAATCATTTTCCTCATTTTTTTCCTTTCCACATGCTCAATATGTAAAATACATATGAAATATAAAAGCAATACAAAACCTATAGAAATCCTAGGGTACCTGTGAGAGCTAGCATTATTCATTTTTCGTTCTTTTAAACATCTGCAACTGGAGAACAAGAAATCATCTTTATTTTTCATCCCCAATAAGCTGACATTAAAAAATGGTGGTTCAATAACATCTGTGGCATTCAAGATAAGATGTCAGCCTGTCATCAGTTTTTTTTAAAAGTCTGCAGACATATTGTAAACTTCTTATATTGTGTGTACCTCCTAACTACAGGAATGAAAAAGTGAGGCTTCATTAAAAATGGTGGATGCAGGCTTCATAATATTTTTTATAACAATAGCACAAAAAATAATCTGTAGCACATAGTTGATGAGGAAAACAATCCCATATGTCTGTAGAAATAAATACCGCTAGCTTTCTGTTTTAAGAAAAATAATATTGAACCTTGTTATTTATACAAGTCCAATAAAACTCTTTTTGCTCAACCGGTCGTACAAAATGCCATACAAGTTTTTTTAGTTTACAAAAAGTCAAATTCAGAACTTCACTGTAAATACATATGCAATACATTTACAACTTTCTGTATTGAATGAATATTTTCTGGTTTGTTTTGTTTCAGAGAATTTTAAAAAACACACAGTGACAATTGCCCCTCTCTTTTCAGTTATTGAAACTATTCTGTGGATGAAACCTTATAGTTAAATATGTTTCAACCGGTAATCTGAGTCTTAATTAATTGACAGATGCTATTAGTCTTTTCAAAATTTCCCTCACATTTTCTTATAATGCAATTCCGTATCTCAAAAAATTGATCTGATAGGACTATGATTTTCTTCGATGAGCTTGTTTACTTGGAGAAACTCACAAAACATTATCTGAATTTGCATAATTCCATTATTTTAATGTAAAAAAGAGAAGTTAATAGTACAAACAATTTTAAAATTGCCAAAACACTAGTACATGTACAATCATATAAATGATTTTTAAGTTTATTTACATTAATACCTGTGTATAAAAAAGTGTAAACTAATCCTCTGACCTACTTGTCTGCAAGGATAGGTGGTCTGATTAAGGAACTAACTTTAATATAGATTTCTTTACTATCCAAAATAAAATGTGTCACCATCAGAGAGACCAAGAGCCATGTATAGATTCCTAGTATCCAAATTAGAATGTATGCAACGTCACCATCACCAACACCAGGAGCTGTATTTATATGTCATGCTAAAACAGGGATTGACTACAACAATTTTCAACTGGGCCAAAATAAATTAATAGTGTGTTTCCTATTCCAGCTTTAAAAAAAATAGGGTAGGTAGGTAGGGAAAACATTTTATTGTTTTAATTTTAACTTCGACAAAAACCGTATTGAGAAAAACCAGGGTTCATTTCTTTTTCTCTGTAAGGTAGATTGCTATTGGAAGTTATAAATTTTCAATGAGAGTAACAGTTTTCACAACAGGAGGGAAAGTTTTATACTGGTTTATATGATTTCACCTTCTTTTATTCCATACTGACAACAAGTGTCTTTCTACCAATATATCTCTACTGTAGACTAGGAAGATACTCCCACAGTAGATGTACATGTAGGGTTTTTTACTTTAGTCTTTATCCTCCCAACTCTGACATTTATATTTTCTTATCGTACTAGTACTGCTAGTAACTGCAGATATGAAGCTATAATGGTACATAAAATTTGAGTTGATATGCAGAGGAGCTACAGTTTCTCTGATACCAACAAACTTGCAATTGAAATAATTTGTTTACACAATAGTATGTTGAAATACTTCATTCAAAAAATCTATACATTTTACCAAGCTCAACAAGGCTTTATTCTAACATGTATACATGTACATGTATATATATGAAATCAGCGAAAATTTGATGTACTAATCAACTAAAAAAAAATTCTTTCAACTCATCATTCTCATGGACACCACCATTTGAGTTTCTCTGCCCCCGTCTTCAAATGATTACATCAAAGGTATTTTATTGACAGAGAAATAATTGTCAATGACTTTAACAAACCAGACATTACAGCAAGACTTGAATTTGGATAAACGATTTGTTAAATCTACATATGGTTTCCTTACAATTTTTCATTAAATGAATTTTTAATATGTATACAAGTCACACTTATTTACCTTAGGGGGCTGGCAAAGATAATGAAAAGAAATTTAGAGACAAGTAAATTATTAATTAGACAATTATGAAATAAGGAGCTTGGCAATCACCACACTATTTTCTCCAGGGAAAATCACAGTTGAAGCAATTTCTCTAACAGAGAAATTGTTCCGTATTTGGCCAAATAAAATACACGTCTATAATGTGCATACCACCCACCCCCTCCTCGCACAATAAGGGGGAAAACGTAGTTAGGATGAATAATACGCACAAAAATTTAAAACAAAGCGGTGATCTTCAGTTTTAAGACCATTGCAGTTTGCAGGGAAAATGGTCCTAAAAATTGAATGAAATGCATGAAGTTTTACATACACAATCATTTTTCTGGGGCTGACTTTTTTTCAACTTGTGACTTAAGCTTTGAACTGCTCAATTTGGTTACTGATCACAGAAAATAGGGGTATACACCCTATCATGGGTGTTTTGATTATTTCTTTGCCCCAAGGAGATGTCTGAGATACCAAATGACAATCACTCATGTTCACATCATGTTGACAGGGCCGCAGAGGTGTTAAAAATAAAAGTAAAACGATTCCTAATGTTCAGTGACATTTTTTAATTCATTAAATCTATTGTATTTTATCATATTAAAATTACATTTTAACCTATTTTAGGAGTACTTTGATTACGAAAAGTAATACGTGAGTGGCAACTAAAAGGCCCCGATCATGCATACATCTATTAATAGCATCTGTAATGGCGGTGTATACGGAGACATTGAATGCACTTGCAGCTCAATTGGGAATAACTAACAGTTAAAATTGATTTTACATTGCCATTTTATAATTGTTTTTCAATGAAAAGACTTAAAGCAAAACATTAAAGGGTACCTGCAGCCAAACCCATGTGAAACTTATGTTATAGAATTTAATGCAAAAAACCGCATCGAAATCGATGCAAAAATAACAGAGTTATGTCGCTTCAAAGTGGATATTTTTACCTGCTTTGACAAATCCAATCAAGAGAAAATAGAATTAAACGCTTTATCAAAGTGTACATTATTTTTAAACATAAATAAATGATAAACAAACAGAAGTAGGCCTGTACGTTTTATTTCATAATGGTACATGTAAGCCACTTCCCTTGTAACAAAAACGTGTCAAAAGCCATTTAGGGTGTATAATTTGCACCCCCTTTTCACAAATAAATATTCTTAAAAATATGTTTGGCAAATTATGGGTATTTAAACCAAAATTGTTTACTTCCGGAAAAAAAAAGCAATAAATTGTTTAGGGTCACTCATAAATTTTAGGGTTGGTCGGGGAACCGGAAACACACTATTAATTTATCTTCGCCTTGGGTATTTTTGTCTGTGGATTGAATGTTGACCAAAAATGGGTTAAAAACAATGTATATGTATTCCCCTCTCCTTGAATTGAAATTGATCATGGTTTAAACTCTTTCTAAAATCACTCATATTTTGCAGAGATGTTCAAGATTACATATTTTGTACAAAATGATAAAATGTTGTTCATCCATTCATGGATAGTCGCTATTAATTTCAGGATTGTTCCTTTATGAAATAAACAGTGCCTGCAGTCATGATTGATTTTGTTAAGATTTTTTGACCATGCTGCCATTTTGTGTCCACACAGACAAAAATGGCCAGTCTTCATGATGTGAGTAATACTTACAGCTGCAGACTTCTCACCCATCGGAGTTATAAACACGTTCTGGATCTGTGTCATGGCAGCTATAATCACTGCCTCCTCCGAACACTGAAATTCACCTAAACAGGAAAATAATCAGAAATATAAAATTTAAAATCTTAAAAATTAAAATTAATTGAAATATGTGTCTATTTTTGCAAAGATAATAATAAAATCTAACACTTGCCCATTGCAATTAATTTGACTTTAGATAGAGGTCATAACAGATATCATATTCCATTCATAAATCAATTTATAAACAGTGATTTAAAATTTTTTTTGTGGCAGTTTTAAAAAAAAAATTCAGTTAAGATTTATCATTAACTTAATTGCTGCAACTAACCAAAAATTGCCACATAAAACCAAATTACCACATATGGACAGATTTTTTCACATACATTTACTTTTTCCAGTGTCTTTGCCTGTGATAACACTATGTATCGATTTTGTAATATATAACCCATAACTTCAAATGACGCCAAATTGAGGCGCCAGCGGGGTTTGCTTATTTATATTTAAATATTTAATCGTACAATGGCATAAAATTATGTAAATATAAGTAATAAGGAATCAGTCTTTGAATATTATGAGGTGATAATTTCGGTTGGGGCGTGATCAAATCTATCATAAAGCCCTTCGGGCTTTATTGGATTTGATCACGCCCCGACCAAAATTAACACCTCATAATACTCAAAGAATGATTCTTTATTCCTTAAAAAGTTAACAAGAAATGTTACAAAGTAATTGAGCAATTTGGTCACAAGAAAAGTAAGAACCAAAAGTACCGGTAATTCATATGTTCTTCTTCAGTATCGAAAAAAGATGTATTTACTATTACTGTCACAGAGGGCCTATCACTAGGAAATCAAGCTGTGTTGCAATGAAGTACAAATTGCATGCCCTATTTACTTTTATCAAGGTAGAAATGAAAAATTTTATTTAGTAATATTTACATTTTCCAGTGTCTTGCCTGTGATAACACTACGTATCGATTTTGTACTATATAACCCATAACTTCAAATGACGCCAAATTGAGGCGCCATCGGGGTTTGCTTATTTATATTTAGATATTTAACTGTACGATGGCTTAAAATTATGTAAATATAAGTAATAAGGAATCATTCTTTGAATATTATGAGGTGATAATTTTGGTCAGGGCGTGATCAAATCTATCATAAAGCCCTTCAGGCTTTATTGGATTTGATCACGCCCGACCGAAATTATCACTTCATAATATTCAAAGAATGATTCCTTATTCCTTAAATAATCAAAACTAAAATATTGTATGTGTAGAATAGTTTTTCTTTTTTTTCAAGTGGCAAGGATATAAACATGTCTGGTAACCAATTGAATGAAATCACTGGAAGTGGCTGCTTTCATCGTTCAATATAAAATGTGCTTGATATCCTATCAATCAATGGTATTTGTAAAAACATTTGTAATGTGATAATTTTAAAACCAACAAGAATTTTTAACCATAAGGGCTATCAAAACAAAACAATTTTTGGAAGAAAAGTGGTAGATTTTCAGAAGAAAAAAAAACCAAAAGAGAACATGTATGGAAAATAACATGAATTGATTTCATCTTTCTGTATAGATTTACATAATAAGACCTTGTCTAAACAACTGTGTTATATTCGTTAATCAGGCTTATCAAAGGGTCATTAGACTTTAGTCTATGCAAGAGAGAATAAGAGACATTAGCAAGTTTGTGTTAACTTTGAATAAAAGAAAGATAACTCTGGCAACTGTAACAATTTTCATACCTGAGGCCAACAACATCTTTGAAAACATTGGTGTCAAAGGAAATTCTGCCATCTGAAGTCCAAGTGGAGATGTTAGGTTACCATTGTCATCTAATGCTGAAAATGCAAATAACCACCCAATAAATAGTTGATCAAGAGCAGATAAGTAAAAATTGCATTCTTTCTAACCAGGATTAAAAAGATTCAATTGAAGAGAGATATAGATATTTTTATGTTGGAAAATTAAAATAAATGCATAGATCTATAAGAAATGAAATGAAACCATAATTCAATCAATAATTGCAATGATGCATGATGCGATCTTTCATACTTTTATGCTATGGTATATCTTTTTAGCATAATAGCACACCTTGCAGGGCATACAGCAATTCTAGACCTCTGATCATGTTCTGAGCTGGAGGAGGCTGAAAAATAATGAAAATGTTGAAATATCTATCTCTGAGATGTCAAAACATAACATATCATAATGAAATAATACAATAGAAATTCATTTACTTCCATAATTCATCATGTCAGAGTAAATTTCACATAAAACAGAATGTGGTATTCTAAAAGCTTTTCAGTTTACCGATAAGAAGTTAAATCGGACAATGTTGGACACCCCTAGGGCCTTCATCTGTAGTATCACAGGTGCCAGGTCTGATCGCTGCATTTCCGGCACAGTTGATGATTCAAGTCCGTCGTAACCTTCCTCTATACAACAAAGCAGCAACAAGATCATTAAAAGCATCACTGCACACATCTCAAAATTTATGCTGTCATTTTCATAGTTTTTATGAGACATTGTTTTTTTGCCAAGTTGACTAATGCATAATTTCTTAAGCACAGTTAAAAAAAAAGGATCCTTTGTCATACAGCAGTCATCATCCATATCTTGATGTCAAATTATTTTGATTTTTGCCAGGTAACTGTATTATTATTAATCTTAAGAAACCTAAAACTGCATAGAAGTTTTAGTTGTAAAAGTGAACAGCATTCTGACAAACAACCACTGTTGAGAGCAATTTGACCTGGAGTACAATTTGACCTTGACCCTATGTTACACACCTGTGTAGAGGCGGTAAGCCTTCCCTGCCCTCACCCTGCCTGCTCTCCCAGCCCTCTGCTCAGCTGACGACTTGGACACAGGAATGGTCACCAAAGATTCTGAAATTCAAATGTGAATAGCCTGTCATTTTACCTAATTCATAAAAATGCTTATGCTATACTATAGTAAAAATCTAAGAGAAGTTCTCCACACTGCAAGCAAAGCAAAACTATTTTTACTGAAAAAATATAAAGAAAACACATTACATACCAACACCTGACTTTGGATTATATGCCTTTAATTTCACAAATCCACAATCTACAACTGTTATGAAAATAAAGATATACCATTACAAAATATTTTACATTTTATACAAGCCACAATGCTGGACTTTTATATACATGTATAAATGAACGTGTCAAACCAGGATAATTAATAAGTTTTAAGAACTGAAAGTTAATTTATTGAACCACCCCCCCCCCCCCCCAAAAAAAAAAATCACAGTGGCATAAATCACATTGTATATTTTAATTCAATAGTTGTCTAAAATATTTTTAATAACAAATTCTTGATTTAAATCTACAAGAATGTCTGCCCTTTTTGCTACATACTGTACACAATGCCTGGGATGGTAATCGAGGTCTCTGCTATGTTTGTAGCCACCACTATTTTCCTTGTAGTTCTGCCACATCTTTCAAATACTTTCATCTACATTACAAAACACAATTCTGTTTCTTCATACTTAAATAAAAGTTTTATACTGTATCGTCATTGTTACCATTTTGCAAGACTAATAAGCATAGTTACAGTAAACAATGAGATACATTTAAGGCATAGCTTTTGACACTGGACTGGCAAGGAGACTGACATTTGGATATTAAGATTTTTTTCAATGTACCTGCTCTGATGCTGGTAGACTACCATACATGGGTAGAACTTTCATCTTCATTGCAGCTTGTGTCCTGATACATTCTTTGGCTACATCTCTGCATCAAGTATTCATAATAATTAATTACATATTAATGAATAAATGGAATTCTTTATTCTTCAATTCCCATTCCCTGTTTTTTAAATCTTATGCAACTGTATGTTTCTTTTTAAAATGTTTAAGCATTTTTCTTAACTATTAATAGAATGATTATACATGTGGATAGAAGGAAAAAAAAAATCTTCCTGTTACAAAAATATTCTTACATCAATTGCCTTGTAACTGTTTCCACTTCATCCTGAAATAAGTGCATAATGGTTTTATTCAACAGAATTTTCGTCATTTCATATTTTATATTTAATGAATTAAAATGCAGAAACAAAGTTCATGTACTATATTATCTATTTTATATCTTTTTAAAGCACCTGTGAATCGCGAATATGGAGTTTATTCAATTTAAAACAATTTATCTGTTGATAAAAAAAATGAAATAGAAGTGTCTGAATTATCCTCTC
This sequence comes from Magallana ariakensis, assembly GCA_020458035.1. NCBI lineage: Eukaryota > Metazoa > Mollusca > Bivalvia > Ostreida > Ostreidae > Magallana > Magallana ariakensis. The sequence goes on along the minus strand of CM035814.1, from coordinate 47,394,111 downwards.
TGGGGCCCCTCTCTTTAAAGCACCTGTTATGCATGACCTGATTTGGCCTCTTCCTGACTTAACATATAAACAACATGGCTCACCACGGCCATCATCACCATCACCATCATGCTCACCAGCATAAAATGACAGTGGGAATGTGGAAGGAATGCTGGAACACACCCAATGTGGAGTTCCATAACCCTCAGCTGAATGAACTATTTGTAAAATACCACCAGAGAATGCTAACAAGACCAGGTATGAGGATATTTGTGCCTCTGTGTGGAAAGGCTGTGGAGATGAAATGGTTGGTGGATCATGGACATAAAGTGGTGGGATTGGAAGCAGCACCTGTCCCTTGCAAGGCTTTCTTTGAAGAAAACGGCATACCTTACAATGTTAAAGAAATGAAAGGCATCCATGGAGAAAAATATGAGAGTCTTGATCACAACATAGTTATTTATAGCTGTGATTTTTTTCTGTTCACTGCAGACATCTGTGGGGAGTTTGATGGAATATGGGATAGCGGTGGTCTGAATTCTATGGATGTTGAGGACAGAGAAGCATACATTCGCAGAATTCGCACGCTTATGGGAAAAGGATGCGTCAACCTGACCGAGTTCGTCAACTTTGACAAGTCCATGGTAGATATTACTTGGAGCATGACAAAAGAGGAATTACAGAAGGTGTTTGGTGAGGGATTCATAGTAGAGGATCTCAATGAGATGGCAGCTCCCCAAAGACTTAAGAGACAAGGTTGTGACACACTCAAGCTGTTTGCTACTACTAGGACCTAAATCAATATGTATCGCATTAAAGACATGCAGTGCTGCTATATGGTTTATTGAGGCCTGCAATTGATTTATAAGTACTTTCATAATGAAAAGAGCTAGTGTGCATACCTGTTAGATTTAATATGTGAATTATTGTGATAGATATGGTACTAATGGACACTTTAAACTTTAAATTTTCATTTTCAGAAACTAATTGGATGATAATATCGGGTTTGTTTTTTGTTTTTTTATCATACAGGGAAACTATTAGGTCAAAAATGTCAATGCAATCTAAAACCTTCATCCTTGAACAGTTGAATTACGAAGGAGCTCATACTGGGATTTAATAACACATATAGCCATAAAATGTGACACATTGTTTTACTATCTTTGAGTACTTTTTGACTGCTCAATTGTTGTGCCTAAACCGTCTTTTTTATGAACTTGCTTTTGGATTTTTTTTTTTTAAATACTGTATCAGTCAAGGACCAGAAGAAAACCACGAGATGTGTGAATATAAATATTTGTGTGACTGAAGTTGTGTTTATATTTTAAAATAGTTCCCATTTTATTACCATATGCTATCCAGGCAGTACTCAGGATACTTTTTGTTGCCATGGAAATTTAAGAATTACTCCACTAGTATTTTGGTTTTTGTTTGCTGTGGTTTTACAGTACTATCTCCCTTTGTTATTTATTCTTTGACATGAAGCATTTGCTTTGGTTTGTCATGTCTAAATCTTCTTGTCTAAATGTATTTTAGATTTTTTATGTGTCGTTATTTTTTGCAATTTTAAGAATATAAATATTTTGTTTTTAGTAGATGACTAATTATAGTCAAATGAGGCTTCCTTTGTCTTGAGTGATTAACCATTGCAGCATTTTTTTGAGAGCTCTGCTACACTGTATAAATAATTTTCTTTTTTTGATGAAAAAATGCAATTAGAATCATGTATCATTAATTTAACTTCATTTTTGTCTTAAATATTGTGCTATATACATGAATTAATAAAGTATAATTATGAACAAATATGTGCCATTATAAGTATTATTAGCACACAATAGTGAATCAATGTTGTTTCATTTATTTGCCATATCCTTTTATCTGTACATGATATTTTTCAATAAAGTGTATCAATTAATGGTTCTCTATCATTTTTTTTTTGGATTCTAATATATTGTCAGGTGCATTTATTGAAGTGTATTACATAAACCGTATATCCTTTGGTGAAAACCATTAATAATGATTATTAAAAATAATCAGCTGATTTGAAAATTGGTGGTAGCTAGTTTAACAGTCTGGAAGTCTAATGTAAGCCATGGAGTTCTTGAAGTTTGCAATGTCTGCTATGTCACTGTAGCTCAAGTTACAACGTACCACAAAATAACCCACACATAGTAACCCCCAAAAGTATTGAATATTGTAAACATTATAATTATGTACATGTAGTAGATATTTAAATAAATGTTGTCACTTTATTAATCTGAATGCTGATAAAAAGCACACTTAAATTTGAAAGAGGTTTAAATAGTTCAAAGAATGTATTTATTCATATGCAGACAAATTGATTTCAACTGGTTACAAAGTAGTTTGGATTTGATTGTGGCTATAAATAAACATGATTACAATCCTAAAGAAATATGGGAGATAAATTTATGTGGATTTTGTGCTATGAATTGTAACATGCGTCGTCCATGGGACACAAAGAAAACTTGGACAGCAGTGCACATAAACAATTCCCAGACTCAAACACTGATCCACTTGTGAAATTTACTGATATATTATATTATTCTGAAGATATTTTGGTGAATCTTATCGGAACCATATTTTGCTACATGTGTAAACATATTTAACATAAAGTTATTAAAAGGCAAACACTTAAGTTAGTTTAATAATCCTTCTCAAGCAATGAGGACTCATAGAGGGCCTGAGCTTTCACAGGGTTTCTGTGGTGCTAAGTGGATGAGAGCTAGTCCTTGACTTCTTATGAATGGGACACATTAATCAAACCTAAGTAAACTGCCAGCATAAGTCAGATCACATTTTCAGCTGGTAGGACTAACAAAACACAGATAAAGCACTTTGTCCAAGGACATAACACAAAACATCAATTGCTCCACCAGGATTTGAACCAGTGACTTTCAGCAACTAGCTGGTCAAATGCCTAATGCCCTATTACTGCTGAGCAATGCCCTACCAAAATAACACAAGATTAACATTTCAATTCATTATTGTTTTTTGCAAAGATGAACTGAAAAGTTCTTGACAGATATTTGTAAAGAGACAAGCTTTCATTAAAAAATATAATGTGAATTTAAACATAATCTTAGTTCTCTACAGACTTATTGTCATTCTAAAAATTCCAAACAAACAGAGGACATGGAAAAGGAACTGAAACAGTCAGCTTTTGATATCCAAAAATTAGAACCAATAGTTCAATCATTGTACTGTACTGCTGCAAAAATATTTGACTACAGGTACTTCTAGTAGAGTTTGCACAGTCTGAGGGAGTTATATACTTTAGTTATGTCTTCATCTTACTATGACAGATGGTAAACATTTGGATAAAATTAACATGGGAAATACATTTATTTTGAGCTTTTCCAGTTGAGAAAATTATGTACTAAGTAGGGATGTACTAACACTAAAACTAACCTGTCCTGTTAGAAATGCTAGAATGTCTCCCTCTTTCTCTTGGTGATGAATTCTAGTAATGGTGTCCACTGTAGCTTTCAAGTAGTCAGGTACAGGACTAGAATATCAAAATTATAAATCCAAATTATTACATGAAAAGTTTTTAATTTTACCTTCCTATTGTAAACAATGTAAAAGAAGAAAATCATGATGAGAGAGAGAGAGAGAGAGAGAGAGAGAGAGAGAGAGAAAAGAATGCACTGATAAAAATATGAGCTATGAAGTAAATTTTAAAAAGTTTCAATAACCTTAGATATTTAATAGTACTTTAAACTTCTAAAGCAAGATTTGATATTAATAAACTTACTCAATGGCATAATGAATATCTACAGGAAAATTTCTGCCCTCCACACTAAGAATAGCAGCAGTGTCTTTACTGTAAAATCAACAACACCGGTAATGTTATAATTTTACAGATACTGCTGTTTACTGTAACTCAACTTTTGTTTGCAATGACTTTGTTTTGTATTTTATCAATGATCAACTGATTGGCTGAACTCAATATTTGAAAATAAGCCAATGAATATAATAAATATACTAGGGACATTTAAGGGAGGATTAATAACGAGAAATATTGTGATGACAATGTTCTTGCAAACCTTGTGAAATTTAAACAAATATGAAATATATGTATAATGTTCTCACTTTGAGTTTTCAGATGAGCTGGTATTGAAAAAGTCTTTCATCTCCTAAAACATAGGTAATCACAGATTACAAAGCTCACCGAGACGAGGCATCACCTTTATGAGGAATCACCTTTACGAGACCACCTTTATCATATTATTTGAAAATCATAGTTAATAATGATCTTGGATATACATGGATACTGTTTTGACACAATATTGTATAACTATATCTGATATCATAATGTTAAAAAATTGTATAATAATCATATGTTCATTTCATAGGGTATTATATTATACAATGATTATCAATAATATAAAATACAATATTGCATCCTATGATACCTACAATATATATCATATAATACAATAAAATACTGTAAGAAATAATGATGAAATATGATATTGTAACATATGATATGACATTGTATCTTGTTATACATTATTGTATTTGATCACATAATAAAATATCATAATATATTATGATATTGATATTATATGACACAATATAATAATATATGATACTATATCATATCACATAATACATCACAATATTGTAACATATGATATTATATTGTATAATATTAGAGTATGATATTGTATTATATTTGATACATATTAGGATATTGTATCATATGATACAATAAAATTAGAAACAACATTGTATCATATCAATTGATACAATATCATGTGATATAGTACTATATTATATGATACAATATCATATTATACTATATTGTATTATATGATACAATATCACAATATACAATATCATATAAAACATTTTCAAGTGATATAATAACATATTATATAAACCATTATCATATTATACAATATTGTATCATATGATACAATATATATTATACAATATCATATCATATGATACAATATTATATGTTGCAATATCATATGAAACAATAGCATGTCATAAAATAGTATATAATAATACAATATCATATTATACAATATTGTATCATAATAAACAATACTATACATAACAATATCATGATACAATATCATATCATAATGTACAAAAAAACTGTTACAATATCATATCGTATCATATAACTTTTAACGATATAATATATGATTTAATATTGTATCATATAAAACAATAGTGTATCATATCATACAATACTATATCATAGGAATTATAATATATAATTGAACAACGAACACATCTATCAAGCAGGTTAAAGATAGGAGAATTTTTTTAGCATCCTTGATAATGGAGATCTGCATCTGAAGCTACCTCTGCGGTTCATTAATATTATAGTTAAATCAACTATGCAAGCTATTATCTATAAAATATGTGACCTGTTCCAAAAAAAACAAATCTCATCCAGCATCCGAAACCTACGGCTCAGATTCAGCATTCAAGCCTGCCAGGTGCATCAGTATCATAAGATGCATCATCCATGCAAGTTTGGTGAAGTTAGAACCAGTAATAACTAAAATATAATTATAAGAGAGCACCTGCTCAAAAAACACCAGCTCTTAAAACCTTAACCTCCCTCCAGCATCCGAAACCTATGGGTCAAATTCAGCATTCATGCCTGTCAGGTGCATCAGTATCATAAGACGCAGCATCCATGCACGTTTAGTAAAGTTAGGACCAGTAATAACTAAGATATATTTTTTAGCATCCTTGATAATGGAGATCAGGCTCTGCATCTGAAGCTACCTCTGCGATTCATTTATATTATAGTTCAATCAACTATGCAAGTTTGAAATAGAACTAATATTTATTAAACATGTGACCTGTTCCAAAAAACTAAACCTAATCCAGCATCCGAAACCTATGGCTCAGATTCAGCATTCAAGCCTGTCAGGTGCATCAGTATCATAAGACACATCATCCATGCAAGTTTTATGAAGTTAGGACCAGTAATAACTAAGATGTAATCATCAGAGGGCACCTGCTCCAAAAACTTTAACAAGCTCTTAAAAACCTTAACCTCCTTCGGCATCTGAAACCTATGGCTCAGATTTAGCATTCATGCCTGTCAGGTGCATCAGTATTATAAGACGCACCATCCATGTAAGTTTGGTGAAGTTAGGACCAGTAATAACTAAGATATACCGTAATCATCAAAGGGCACCTGCTCCAAAAACTTGAACCAGCTCTAAAAACCTTAACCTCATCCAGCATCTGAAACCTATGGCTCAGATTTAGCATTCATGCCTGTTAGGTGCATCAGTATAATAAGACGCACCATCCATGTAAGTTTGGTGAAGTTAGGACCAGTAATAACTAAGATATAATCATCAAAGGGCACCTGCTCAAAAAACTTGAACCAGCTCTAAAAACCTTAACCTCATCCAGCATCTGAAACCTATGGCTCAGATTCAGCATTAAAGCATGTCTGGTGCATCAGTATCATAAGATGCACCATCCATGCAAGTTTGGTAAAGTTAGGACCAGTAGTAACTTAGAAATTGCTATCAAAGGGCACCTGCACCAAAAACTTTAACCTGCTCCAAAAACCTTAACCTCCTCCAGCATCTGAAACTCATGGCCCTGATTCAGCATCCAAGTCTTTCAAGTCCATAAGTAGGTCAAGATGCATCATCCATGCAAGCTTGGTGAAGATAGGACAAGTAACAACTTAGATACAGGACCTGCAACAAAAACTTTAACCAGGTCCGGACGCCGATGACGACGCCGAGGGTATAGCATAAGCTCCCCCCGTCTCAGTGAGCTAAAAATACAACTATATATGTTAAATTCATTAATATTTTCCTCAAAACTTTAAACCAAATTTCACCAAATAATAATCATGACCTTTGATGCATATTTACATGTATATATAAGATATGACCTATAGATCTCTTGCAATCTTCAAGCCTTTGTTACCCCATCTTTGCTAGCCAATGGTCATATTCATTCATTCTCAGCCCCCCTTGGCAGATTTAGCCACGACTTAAACATTATGTGCTTTGACTTTTCAGGGCATCCAATCCATTTTTTCCTTTAAATTTTTATTGTTCACAGTAATAGCCCAGTGCTATTTGCTTTTGTCACATGTATGCGGGAAAGGCAATTTGAGGGGGGGGGGGGGGGGGGGGCATTTGGCATTCTTGATCATGTAACACAATTGCCAAGTTATCAATTAATTTCTGTATCTATAAGATGACCTGAAGAAATGTATTTGCAGTATTTGCTTCGGCATACATTTGTGCAATGCTGTTGCCATTATAAACACAAATGTGCTTTTTCAAGAATGATAACTCAGACGAACTGCTAGAAGGCATTACAAATTTGGTTAAATTAGCCAAGGGGGTGAGAAGAGAATAAACAAATTGGAACCTTGGCTAGAGAAGATGTTGTTACCCAGACTTTTAATTTAAATCCTGATGTTTCATGCATCAAGCAATTGCAGGGCAATAATAAATCTTTTACAAGTAAATCTAGTTTAAATTCTAAAATTTATAAATAAATATTATTCTAATAAATACAGTACATGTATCAACAAACTTTAGAATCAATTAAATTTATGGAGGCAAATTTTGTGGATTTACATATTCTTAAGCTGGTCTCTAGGGATGCAATTTTGTTGATTTGCTGATGAATATAGAAATTGTTTCTTAATTCACTGTGCCCTCAAGTGATAGGCAATCGGACCAAAATCCATAATCGATTATCAGAAATAATAGGACACATGTAATCGATTAATAATTGATTATAATTGAAATTACCATCCAAATTGTTAAAAGTAGAGTTACAATTAATAACGTATATATTGTTTGCTTCTTTTGAATGCAGTTAAAGTGGTATGGGACAATAAATAAAAAATAAACAAACAAATCAAGTGTAATTTTATAAATAGTTTCTTTCTCAAGAATGTCACCTAACAGCGTAGCGCAGTGGGTGAAAGGGTTCACTACCAATCTGCAAGTCATGGGTTTGAGTCTCGCTGGGAATTTTAAAATTTTTCCCTTTCCAAAAAATAATGATGTAGTTTAATTCACATTACTATCGACAGATGTCCCATACCACCTTTAATAAATCTGAATTTCAAGTAATGGAATTTACTTAAAATAATGTCTCCAAAAAAACAAATGTTTTAAAATGTAATGAAATTACTTTACACACCACCAACACTCCTCTCTGTGTGTCCTAAAACTAGGGCGTTTATGGAACTAATTCAATATATAATCTTTAGCAGTTTTTTTGACTTGATTTATTTGAAATAACAAAAAGCTTGATAACCATAAAAATCTGTGAATGTATTTGAATATTGGAATTTAAGAATATTTTTTCAGACGTGCAATTTTTACACTGTTTGTGTCATGCTTTCTAACTTGATTTTCTTTAGAGGGTTTCCTTCTAATTGGTAAAATATAATAAACTCCAAGATATTTGACATTGTAACTCCTGGGGATGGATAAATAACCCGATCTCCTTGATCTTCTTTTGTTTGAATATTGTTACTGTTACGCCATTTTGTTTTTCTTGTTTATTGATCAGAGAAAATAAATCTGAACCAAAACTAACCCAAATAATTTTTTTGGGCTAGCAATGTCGGCGACTTTTATTTTTAAATCAATAGTAGCATCCCGGGTCTCAGAACGATAGATAATTGATCACGATAATCGTTCATCGGCGACAATCGTTTCTTCGATATGTGGAGGTAAACTTGTGTGTACCCCTTGTACCCTTGAAATTCACAAATTTTAATGATTCCACAGAATAGGCAAATGCAAAGAAAGATAAGCAGAAAATGTGGTCCATACCTCAGCATTCAATGTCGCTGATGTAACAATAAGCCGGAGGTCCTCTCTTTTCTTCTGAATCTGCAAAGAAACTAATCTAATTACAGGTGTATTTAACAGGTGTGTTTTACATTCCGGTATATATTGAGAAGCTATAAAAAAATGAACATGCACATTCAGGAAAATAATTTCAATATCAGGTATTGCCATAGCACAGAATTTAAGTACATGTATCAGGTATTGCCATAACAGAGAATTTTTTTTTTAACCTTTCGAAGAAGTCCCATGATCAAATCTGTGTTGAGTGTCCTTTCATGAGCCTCATCCAACATCACAACACTGAAAGTGAAGTTTTCATAGAGATACAATTTTGCATACTGTAATAAAGTTGAAAATAATTTTGTCCTTCTTGAGATACATATCTATATACATGTATAATGCACACTATGTTCTTGGGACAGACCTGTATTTCTTCAACAAGGGGTCCTCCATTATTTCTCTAATCATCATCCCGTCCGTTAAAAACTGTCAAAGAATAATGTACTTTACTCTACTAGACAGTGGTAAGATAAAAGTCTGCTTTGTTAACAATTAAGTGTTAATCTCACTAATGGATGAAGTTATAATTCAGTGGTAGGTTTACAGGAGTTTGAAAAATATCTAATCTAATTAAGGTGGCTCACTACACCTTGAAATATTTTCTCAAATCAGTAGAAAATTACTTGATTATGATAGATATCAAAATGGATAAGAAGTATTTAAGTCAAATAGGCAAAAAAATGTGCAATTTTGGATGAATAATTACATTTTCAAAAATCTAATTCAGCAAACATGAACAAAAGCTCCAGGCGGATTCGAACTCATGATCTGCGGTTCAGAAGCCCAATATTTTAACCACTGAGCTACGACGATATACAACCGAATCGAACGATATTAACAGTTTAACAAAACATTTAAATCGCCATCTTGTGACGTAGTGTCATAACAAGTATAAGTCTGGGTGTAGTGAGGTACCTTAAAGTTTAATAAATATTCTGAATCCATTACCGCTTTCCACAAATTTGGAATCTAATCTTCATTAGATTGAAAAATTTCTACCATTCTTTTGAATTCAAAACATATTCAACTGCAATACCAAACTAGACAATTATACATTTATTATGTTAAAGTGAATATTTTTGCATGTAGTCAAATATATTATTCCATATGATGAAAACAATTTACCAATCGTATTTTGACATTTTCATACACTTATAAATTCACAGTTATTAGAAAATTTTGAGTTTAGACAAATTCTATAAAAAATAAAAAACCACAATTCAAGTATATATATTTATCAAAACTTCAATACATAAGTTAGGGGTAGTCATAACTTACAAATAAAAAAAATTCTGTTTTCTTCACAAAATATGATAGTTCTATTAAAAGTGTAATTTTTAATTGGAAGATTATAAATCACATCTTCATGTAATGTTTATAAATAGTACTAGTTTTTTTTTTTTTGCTCTCAATTAAACATTCATAAAACATGATCAGGAAAAAGTTTCCAAATGATGAGCAGATAACTCTTGCACAATTATTATCTTGATTTATATGTAGATATATCCTAGATTTAAAAGCACGATAAGATATTCAAAACACATTAGTTAATTCAGGCAAAATTTAGTAGAACAGGAATAAAGGTAAGTCAAGTAAAAATTGGCGATGAGAACTTGTATGCCATGTACTAGTAATTGTGGAAGTATTGCCTGGTTTTTACAGAAACAATATCTTAACTACATTCTATCTTCTTGCTGTGTCTGTATTAAATAGTATAGCAGTGTGTGTGTATCTTTATCTTTATAAACATGTACTAACTTTGACACGTGTACGAGTTGGATCTGAAGTGTCATCAAATCTGATGGTGTACCCCACTTCATCCCCTAACAAAGCCCCTCTCTCTTCAGCCACTCTTGTTGCAACCTGGAAAAATCACATTAATTACAAATTCAACAAACATTACTCCAATAAAAAAAAAAAAAAGATCCAACTCTTAAGAGAAAATGCATATTTTTTCGTAATTTTGAAAATAAGAAAATTTATTACGGTAATAATTTATTCCCTTGCTTAGGCAGAAGAAGATTATTTTGCTTTACTTCATATTATGACTTACTGTATCTCACTTGAATTTTACATGGAATGAGAGTATACCTTAATTTTACATTTCACTTCAAAGGAATACCATCAGATGAATTTCACATAAAATTCATGTGAAGCCTTCACAGTAAAGTTATTCTGTACTAAATTCAACGGAGTATTTCAAGTACAGGGTTCTTTATAATCACTCACTGTGACTGCGGCAACTCGTCTTGGTTGAGTGACTCCTATCACATGACCTTCTGCTCCCCATCCAGCCTCCAGCAAATACTGAATTAAGAAAAAAGTAAAAAGAAAATTAATTTATCATAAAAGTACAGACATTGTCATATTTTGTAACCATTGTACCAAATCCTTTTATTATACATTGTGCTATAAATTTTGTGGGTGGTTATCATGGAGATTCTCAACATACTTGAGGTATCTGGGTGGATTTTCCACAGCCTGTTTCTCCAACAATGACCACTGTCTGGTAATTTTCCACTAAATAAAGGATATGGTTCCTCAACTGTTCAATCGACAACAAAAATTACAAAAGATTAAACCTTATCACAACATGATTGATATGTATAGAGCCTAGTGGCAGTACACAAATTGTCATGATCATCATTGATATGTATAGTAGAGCACACTAATTGTATTAACACAAGAACACAGAGGCATTTGTACAGTTTTTTCAATTTTTTGTCAAGTGTTGCCACTTTCCTTTAATTCTTGCTCTTAAGACACTGTAAATTGTCATCTGTGTCTTACCATATATATATGTATGTGATTTACCTATGCTCTATACGGTATATATACAATTTACTTAACATTACATGTGAAGGTGTATTTGTGGTTGTCAATATAAACATTTCTCATTTATAAGTCTAGAAATAAGGTAAGAGTACCTTCATACTGACAATTTTAATCAATATTTCATACAGTTACTGTACAATATTTTGATGTGCAGTGTACAGCATTTGAATTTTGAAATTTTGTATTTTTGAGTCATCTGTCCTCAACATTTCACAAGCATGGCTTAGATCTATATTTTATCAAAAACGAAAAAGGTAATTCAACTGCACTTTAAAACCATCCACTTAAACCATGTTAATACCTTAAACACTGGAAGCTTCTGCCTCTGTTGCTCTATTGACAGAGATACATTCTGGTTGTATACTACAGTTGTTCCCCCTTCCTCTGTTACAGTTGTTCTCTCTTCCTTAATAGCCTGACCAGGAGCATCAGTTCCTTCAATCCAAGAGATAATAATTGATTGCTTAATGTCAGCTATCAGTTATTCTTCATTAAGATAATGTATACATGATGTAGGATATAATTAGACTGATGAGTTAACCAACTGGTGTAATGAAAATCACAATAATCTGCATTTATTTTATCATAAATTAAACTCTGAATTTTTAATTACATTTGCCTATAGAATCATGTTATGGATGCTATTTAGTTATCCATTTCTAAACACGGTTCCCGATCTTTCGATCCCTTGTCTTCTACCTTTACTGCCGACCCAATCCATTCATGACCGTAATTATACATACAACGCATGTGTGATGCCTATACATGTATCACTTACAGCAAGTGATTCAGGAGAAATAAACAGGTAAATCAAGCAGAGAATTGAAGACAATTTTAAAGGATAGTAGGGTTATAATAGTAGTAATTATGCTTGATTTTAAAACTCGATCCATGCTTCAAAGTTATTACATGCTATGCAAGAAAAATTAATTACCCGGCTTCCAGAACTTTGGTGCAAACGATGACATATTCAGTCTCTATCATTTGCATCCACGTGCATTTCGTTTGTCTGACGGCTGACTTTGTTTACTTCCGATAACCTGCCCATGCGCCATCGAGGTGTTTAGTTCCCGCCAAATTGTTCGGTTAGACTCGGTGCATCTCGCGCCTTTACTTCAATTATTCACTGAGAAGTGCCAAAGGGAATTTGAGGGCCAATATAGGGTATTTTTTGTGTTACGAATGCTACGTGCCTCAAAACATAAATGAATTAAATATGGAATCACATGCAATACAAAAATCTTCCTATTGCACAAAAAGATGTACTATAAGCATGATAAGCAGGAGTGTTGGTATGAGGTTGGGAAGACAGTAACAGTGGCGGATTCAGGGGTGGGGTTCGCACCCCTCCCCCAAACCTTGGATATTTTTTTTTACAAGTCTCAATAATATACAAAATTTGAAATTGGCTACACATACCAATTGTTTACAAAGGTGTAAAATATACAACCAAACTCCGAGAAAATCATGTTTCGCTTACGCAAACTGTCACAATACACAGGTTATTAATTATTTAAAAAAAAAACCTTTAATTATTTATTTTACATGTACAACGATTGATAAACAATTACGTTCTACAACTTATATTAATATCTTTCGTTGGCACGGGTGTTAGCGCGAGGGGATCATTGATGTGGGAGAAAGCCGGAGTGCCCGGAGAAAACCCACGTGTCCTAGCGGGCGACCACCATATCCTTTCACATACAACCACTGTCGAACACGTGGATCGTACTCGGGTCGCAGCGGTGATAAGCGAGTGCATTGTCCACTACGCTACTTGGACACCCAAGATACACAGGTTATTTGCGGTAGTCTAGACGGATAAGCTTATAGGAAGCGTTGTCCTTGCAGTTACCATTTACGGTATTGCTTTAGCATTAGTCCGAAATATTGGTTGTTTTCCTGGCTTTTATAACGATTTTGATAATTTACATGCCATTATTCTGGCAAGTAAAATATCAAAATCGTAAAAAAAGCCAGGAAAACAACCGATATTTCGGACTACTTTAGCATGTATAGAACGGACCTTAAACTCCATAAAAACGTATTTTTGAAAATGTGATATGTTGTTTATTACAAATTAAGAAAAAAAACAAAACAATGCAATCAAAATATCACAATGAAACAAATAACTTTAAAGTGAAAAAAATCTGTCTCAAAGCTAAATTTAATTAAAAGAAAAATATATTTAGAATCAAATTTGTACAAAATCAAAGCATTATTTTGAAAAAAATATGGGGAAGTCCAAAAACTGGGCAAAACGTTACACTAGTTTTACACAAGAAGCACTTTGAAATAAAACCCCGTCTTACTGCCGGAAACCTTTCCTTGGACATCGAGGTTTAAAGATTGTTTATATAACAACCTCTGTAGAAAACGCCACAAATGATGGCTTCTTGACAGTCATTTACCATAAAAAATAATATTTTGTCGCTAGTCAAAAACTTCAAGTACAACGCTGCCGACGGTGATAACACTGACCGAACCGCCTACGATACGGTAGCAGAAGAAGATTGTACCCAAGGTCCTTTATTTCTGATTTTGATTAGCTAAGCGTTGCAGACGTCTCTTTTGGCTGTCTCGAGCCACCATTTCCAAATGCAAACTTAAGGAACATTTCAATCAGTAAACAAGAGAGACGGCAAAGTTTTAGTCATATCCATGCATTATAAGCATGATAAGTTCTGTTCCTTGTGTTGGTCACTCATGCAGACCCTGTCTTATGGATGTTCCGGTGGCTCGTTTGAGATTTGCTGCTTATTATGGTCTTACTTTTAGTGTTCGTCTCACTTTGTGGATGTTTCTCGGTTACTTAATTGAATTCCGGTTCGGCATGCTGGTCCAATATAAAGTCCTCATTCATATCAGTCGATGTTTTCCGGTTACCTTATTGAATTTTGATGCTAACTCTTGTCTTAAATTCCGCCTATATCCACTTATAGGCGCTTCTATTCTAAATCAGTGTATCAAACTAAAGTATTTTATCCAGATCCTATAAGTACATGTATAAAACAATTAACAAGGCTTTCCGCAATCTTAGTTTGTTTTATCCCGAGATGCAGAGCTTACAATAGCGGCAAGTTGCAGGCCTTGTTCTTTTTTTTATGGCATATAGGGATGCCAATTTTTCATACAATGATTTAGATAGGGAGCACCCGTGGTCCTATTCTGCGGACACCCCCCCCCCCCCATCGAATACAATCTCCATGCTAATGACAAGAGAAAACTCCTTCGCATCTCACTAGAGCAGGTCAATAGGTCACATTTCCGAATCTACATGTATGTATGTTCACAGGTTTGGCCATGTTTTGGTTCATAGGACACTTTGTCATTAAAACTTGTCCGATTTCTTTGACGGCAAACCAAAGCAATATTGGCTATGGATTATAAACTTCCAATTGCATCGTGCTGTGTCCGAACTTATAGAGATCCAGAAAAATATTGGCCCTCTTGTCGTCATGGAGACAGATATGGAACACATTCATCTGTGGAATCTTCTATCTGGAAATAACTGGAAAACTTTTAAACTTTAGAAAATCGGACTAGAAAAGACAAACTTTACCATATGATGTATTGGAATAACACCTAGTATATCAAACAGCAGAACAACACAAGGTGCACGTTTCCATTCTAATTGATATGGTATCAGAAAATGAATGAATTATGAGATTCTCATTTTTAACATGACTTTCCAAATGGAATTTAAGTCAAAGAAGAAAACAACTCTTCTAAAGATATGAACAAAAAAATTAATATTCTGCATTGACCAAAGCGAAAGTTTTTGTATATAAATTACAGCATAAATGCAATTTATTCATATTTGATATTAAAACACAATAAAGAACGTAAAAACTATTATAATTGGGATATGTTTTTTCCACCACTTCGTTATGTCAGTTTATCTACAGTACTAATTTTATATACTATTCTACAACAGTTATAGTCGAGATCAGAGAGATGCCGCGGACATCATTCTCCAGTATATTGCACGTGGACAAAAATATTAATATCCTATGAAGTTGTGTAATGTCTTACATTGTCATGAAAGGTTTTTGTCACATGCTGCTTTGCTTTCAAAGTCATATCTAAATTATCACTTCACTTAAGATGATAATGTCTGTCGAAATGAATAAGCTAGTTTCACAGAAAAGACAGAGTAATCTCCATACATTTTGTATAGAATGTACTACATTTTACTTGCATTTGCAGCAAGACAGAGAAGTCGAGACAACTTCAAAGCCCCCCCCCCCCCACATATATATATATATATATATATATATATATATATATATATATATATATATATATATATATATCGCTTACCGAACAGGAAATTTCCTGAACAAAACTAAATAAAATTTGCTAAATTAAATACTATTAAAGAAGGAACAATATAGTATTAGTAAACGCTTTTTGGTCACGACTACTGGTATGTTTTTGTACAGTATCTTTTAACTGCACTAATAGGACCAAGAAAAAAAATACCTTTAAACTTCCTCTGTAAAAATGCACTAAAAGGACCAATTAAAAAACAAAAACAAAATAGATACTTCCCTGATTTTTATTCCTATACAATAAAATTGAATGTCAAAAGTAATAGAGCACATGACACTGACACAATCATCCAGTCTGAGAAAAAATAATAAAGTATTCGCCCACATTGAACTTATTTTAATTACTCTTTTGAGCTCGTTGGGATTTAAGATGGCAGAGGATCAACACACTACTGGAATTTACGGACATTATCTTCTGGCCTCTGGACTATTGGGCGTAATATTCCCGTCAATCTTTTTATTCAATCTGGACTGGCATTCGGATTTCTCCTGCATTGTCGGTAATGTCCCCTCCACCACCAAGTGCCTGGGATCCATAGCGATTGTGGTCACCATTCTGCTTATTTGTAGCCAAAAGAACTTGTGGATTTGCACCAAAAGGGCTTCAGTAGTAGCCAATGTTAAAATCGTTGTCTTGTGGATTCTTGGAATTGGTGTTTGCATTGTTCATCAGACCGATCATGATGGTTATCATATCAACGTTTTTCCCGAACTGGCTAAGACAATGTCCATCGTTTTCATCATTTTGCAGATGCTCTTCTTAACTGGCTGCAGTCGATACATTTTCTATGAAAGTAGGAAAATCACATATATTATGTCTCTTCTCGCTGTGGCCAATATTGTTAACTGGTTAGATACAACCCTTCTCAGTAGTGCAATATTGACAGAATCCAATTTTACACAACTAACAGAATATTCAAATTCTCCGTGCGTTACTCTGTTTCACGGGGAAATATATTTCCTACCTTTGGACATGGAATTCAGTATTCTTGCAACAACAATTGTGATAGGCATACCACTGACAAAACATACACAAAATAATCCTATTGTTTCAACATGCAACCATAGTGAAGAAGAACTCGTTACAACTTGTCGACATTTATCCCTTTCTGGAAAACAGAAACTTTTTGTGACCATTGCTGGTATATTTCTAAATGCCCCGTTTCTTTTATACATAATTGTTTATCCGACTGACAAATCATTTCGTCGTATTTTGATATTTAAAAATGAATGGCTTCTTAGTGTCATAGGAGCCAAAATGATGATACTTGTTTTAATAATAATTGCATATTATTATTTGTACAAGATCAGTTCTGTAAGAACCCAACCAATCAATCTCAATTTTAACGACATAGCTCTAATCTTAGGTTCATTGGCTGTAAACGCTTCTGGGGTTATTAATTTTCTGTTTCAACTAGGCTTAAATCCTTCGATCAGTACTTTTCACACATGGTTTAATATGTTTTACATTCTTTATCAAACAATTTTTATATCATTTCTAAAATATATTGTCATTCGAAATAAAAATTCACCATTATTGATAAGAGTACGAATGATTGTATTAATTCTCATAAGTTATAATATTTTGTACTGGGTCAAAGACTCGCTATATTTCCTCTCCTTTATAAAGGTTTCTGTACATAGCAAACTCATAAGAAGCCTGTTTTTTCTTATGTATCCATTAGAATCCTTTTACAGGTTTCAGTCAGCAATGGGAATGATAACATTTCTATTCTAAATTAATTTCTTAGCAGTTAAGAGTGCTGGATGGTCCTGGTCATTTTTAGTCTATATTTACCTCCTTTAGATGAAGAGCCCTGTAAAAAGATCTATCGGAAAATCTTCATATTGTACAGCTAAAATATTTAATTAATTAATTGTTTACGCCCAAAATATCATATTCTAAAGTTTTAGTGAGACCTGATGGATAATTTATGACCACACATTGTGACATGATGCATGACGTCAAAAATACAAATAAATTATTTACTGATTGGCCAGGATACCAATTTACAACATTGTGCGTCCTTTTTAATGCAGTCATAACATGATATAATATGATACGTTTACTCTTCTAAAATTACGTATGTTGATGACAAACACAACACATTCTTTAGAGCGTTGCTTTTTCTATTATACCCAGTAGTAACCTTTCGTATTTGAATCAGCAATTACTATAGCAATGTTACACTTTTAATTTTAAGTAGCTGTTAATTTTCATGGTCATTTAAATGTATGATATATTCCTTTATTACAGCAGTTTTGGGATTGCTTAGCATACGTGTATTTGAAAAGCATTACATTAATTACTGATTAAATATTAAAGATATTTTTCATTCTTTCATTTTTTTTGTACAAAAGAATTACAATGTAGTTACAATTGTATTTGGCAAATATTGAATTGATTTTTCCTTTTTTCCTATTTTCCTATTAGGTCTGTGGAATCTTTAAAATACTTTCATCAACGTTAAATACAACAATTGTATTTTAACATTGTTGCAATGCATTACATGTATTATCATTTTAAATTAAAAAAAATATATTCTAGAGTTGCAATTCCAATGTTCGATTAACCGTTGAACTATGCCGTAAGTAAATAACGGTAATTTACTATTGTTAACAATGAATATTTATGAAATTTTTTTTAAAAAATCTGCCTATAATATAGATACATTTGAAACAGGTCATCAAGTTGTTTTTATTTTACTTATGTTAAAACTAGCAATAATGTAATCTTTAAACCATGTGTGTAACATGGTGTCTTTGACATTGGAATGTTTATACAGGTACCTGCTCTGATGATGGTAGACTACTAAATATAGGTAAAACTTTCATCTTCATTGCAGTTTGTGCCTTGTCTACATATTTTCACAAGTTTTCATCAGAATTAAATATTTATTGAATGTACGTAAGTATTTATATCTCAATGTCTTAACTAGCATTCTTTTAGCGAAGGGCTTATTTAAGCGGTTTGATAGTATCCATCTAAAATGTAAATCGCTTTTATACCTATATAGATATCATACTGAAGGCTACAAATATAACCGCGATCAGTCTGTTTAACTTAAAGAAGAAAATAACAAACGTACTGAAAATCTGTCTATACTTACATAAAAAGATGCCACATTTAAAATGATAATCCTTTGATAAAAGAACGAATATATTACCCTTTCGGAGACCCCTCCCTTAACGACGACTGTCGGATGCATGACCTGATTTGCCCTCTTGCTTACCTGATCTTACAAAAACAATCATGGCTCACAACGACCAACACAAGGATGATCATCATCAAAAAATGACAGTGGACACGTGGAAGGAATGCTGGGAAACACCTGATGTGGAGTTTCACAACCCAGATTTGAATGAACTATTCATAAATTACCACCAGAGAATGCTAACAAGACCAGGTATGAGGATATTTGTGCCTCTGTGTGGAAAGGCTGTGGAGATGAAATGGTTGTTGGATCATGGACATAAAGTAGTGGGATTGGAGGTAGCACCTGTCCCTTGCAAGGCTTTCTTTGAAGAAAACGGCATACCTTACGATGTAAAAGAAATGACAGGCATTCCCGGAGAAAAATATGAGAGTCTAGACCACAGCATGGTAATTTATAGTTGTGATTTCTTTCTGTTCACTGCAGACATCTGTGGGGAGTTTGATGGAATATGGGATAGCGGTGGTCTGAATGCTATGGCTGTTGAGGACAGAGAAGCATACATTCACGTAATCCGTGGACTGATGGGAAAAGGGTGCGTTAACCTGACCGAGTTTGTTAATTTTGACAAATCAATGACGGATGAGAAGAGCATGACAAAAGGGGAATTGGAAAAAGTTTTTGGTGAGGGATTCGTAGTGGAAGATGTAAAAGAAATAGAAGCTCCCGAGAGACTTAAAAGTATTGGGTGTGATACGCTCCAGTTGTTTGCTGTCACAAAAACCTAACTCAATGTTAGACACGCATTGCTAATATGGATGCTTTAGGCCAGAAATATTGGAACTTTAATAATCAAAATGTGTGATAGGTAAAGTTCAGGGTTTGTGCATAGATGTTGTGCGTACATCTTTTTAATTCTGTAATAGATATATTGTAAGTGAATACTTAATACCCCTTATTTTCATTTTTTGATTTTTGTTTTAGGGGTTCTTTTTTGTCTGACAGGGAAAATATTGGATCAACTATTTCAATGAAATATAAACATGTATCTCATTTTAACTCTGGGATTTAATGTCTGAGTAATAGCCATAAAATGCGACCATTAAGTGATGATTTTTTTTTATGATCGTTATAAAACTGCTTTGAATATGTTTTAATGCACAAATGTTGCGCCCGAACAGTCGTGTTACTTTTTGAATTACATTGTTATATTCTTTTTTAAAAAAAAAACCGGGTTTTTTTTGGCAGTAAATCTTAATTCCAACTAGGACAGGGATTTTCTTTTGATATACCGGTATTTTCATTTAATTACTATAAAATAACCTGGTAATACTCAGGTTGCTTTTTGTTGCCACGCCGCAAAGCATATACCTCTGCAACATTTTGCTATTATGGTGTTGTGGGTTAACTATTTTTCTATATTGTTGTTCAATCTTTGGCAATAATCTTTGGTATGTTTTGAGATTAAGATATTGATACAATTTAGAATGAACATTTTTTTCTCAGATTTAAAGAATTTAAAATTTTACATCCTTTTAAGTTTTTAAATTATAGCTATAGGATGACTTCATAAAATAAAATCTAAAACCAAACAAAATGTTTTTTGATTCAATTTTTTGTTTCAATAATTATTAGTTTATATATGAATTAAACTTTGTCATAGTATTTTTAAACATGTATGTACACATTTGTATGTTACAGTTGATTTTGTCATATCATTCTTCTTACAGCGTATTTTTCAATAAAGTTATATTCACATTTCATATACCACCATCAAAATGTGAATACAAGCTAAAACCATGTTATAAAACAAAATTTATTACTTCCAACCCACCGTTGTTTTTTCATGTTATAAAGAAAAATAATTGTAATAATATATGCCTCAATAAATATGCCACACGATCATTTGACTCAGTGGGCATAGGTCTTAGTGATTAGTCTGTTCATCCGTTCATCTATCTGTACCTCGAATAAAAGATAGAATATACATGGACAAGCATTGTAACATCGCTTGTCAAGAGCTAATTTTTTTTCTCCATTTGACCCAATCTTGCTCAGACTTCATCCACAGATCGTCTTTGGATAAAGAGTGTGCATTGAACTTTAAACAAGTATTTAGGTTGACGTATAAGATCAAAGCAGACCTTACAAACATGGCAAAATCTTTCTTTCCTTAGGGTATCTGTCGTGCTGCATCGAAAGAGCACTTGCCGTGTAAATAATATGCAATTGTCTTGAACTAACTTTTTAATTAAGATGTTAAGCACAGTCTTGTATGATGATTTTCACCCTGTTGTATTCAAGTAATGCGGGACCCTTTCAGATGACCACCATCTCAATGATTTCTATTTTCACATGTGACAAGTCAGATTTCAATCAAATGCCTTCGTAGATATGAAGGTTAACGCACTGCAGAAAAAATGAAATAATAAACGCCAGCAGGTAAAGTAAATTTAATTATTGAGAAGATTCCTTAATGGGTGAGAACTATACCGATTTGTCTTAATTTCAATGATATAGTCCTATTAAAATTATTCATGAGCTGTAAACTCTTCTAATGTTAGCAATTTTCTGTTGCAGCCAGGCACCAATCATTCAGGCAAAACCAGCCCTACCTTGTATAACATTTTTTACCATATATATATATATATATATATATATATATATATATATATATATATATGCATACATGTGTATCTATTCCCTTATTTGGTTGATGCATTTATATTTTTACTTCGAAAGGATGATCATTATTTCATATGTATATTAAAACTTGTGAACTTTAAAGGGGATGTGCGCCCATCTTGTAAATTTTAGAATAAAAATGTAAAATTTCTTGAACTGGCTTGTTTCTGCATAAAACTGGCCAAAACTGTTGTCTAAAGATGAAAAAGCAATATATATGAGGTTCTATATGTTGCATTTAAGAACAGAACAATGCTTTTTAATCACTTAAAACAGCAGTAGAACTGCGCAGCTGCAGACTTATTTTGAAAATTTTAAAATCTGAAAAAGTAACAGAGGGGTTTATTAATGTCCTCTCTACGGCCATTTGTTGAGAAAAAGGTTGAATTTTGCACATTAATGCGGAAGTTTTGCCTCAAAAGAGTGTACCCTTTTTTATCAGTCGGCATGGGATCTATTTTTAGAACAAGAAAATTCCAGGCTATGCTTAGAAATCCCGTGTCTATGGAGGCACATTGACGTTATAATTTCATCGATAAAAATAAATGTCAATTCAAAACAATCTGAGCTGGGTGTGACAGACATCTCTATACCAGTTCCAATTGTTTTGTTTTAGTTCTATAAGTATAAATTTAATTTTAATTCTTTTTAGAAGTAAAGAAGGGGTTCAAAAATTAATTGCCTGAAATTAAAAATATACATATATTTTTCAATTAAAATATAACTTCAATATACCTCCATAGACACAGACAAAAATATCTCGTGCAAATTGATGGATTTTGAGACTCATTTTAAGAATAGAGTACCCTCTTTTGAGACAAAGTTACAACTTAAATAAGCAAGCTTTGACCTTTTTCTCAAGAAATGGTTGCAGAGTGGACACTAATGACCTATTTTAGTACTTTTTTCCAGATTTTTAAATATTAAATTTAAGTCTGTAGCTGCACAGTTCTAAGTAATTGAAAAATGCTTTGTTCTACCCTTGCATGCGTAATTTGCATACAAAACAACATGCTGAACGTCATATTTATTGCTTTTGTATCTTTTGACAACAGTTTTAGTATGTTTTGGACAGAAACAAGCCAGTTTAAGAAATGTTTATATTTTTCTTCTCAAATGTAAAAGATGGCCGCACATCCCACTTAAGCATGACTGCCGATCTCAATATCGTTTTAGCGCATGTTCGTTGCATATTACTTAATTCCTTTAGCAATATTCTTGGGCCAAATACACCATTGTTCAGGTGATCGATGTAGCCAATTGACATCTTGTTGTCCTCGGTTTAAAAATGTTGTTTATCTGCCTAGCACTGCAAAAGAATCTGATATCATTATGGATATGCCGACCCTGCAAGTATTAAATAGAGTCACAGCTTGTTTTGATATCAAAACAATAAAAAAACCTTAAAAGTAAGCGAAATGGCAAGAAAAAAAGAACCATATTGTTTTTAAATGTGTGGGATTCTCAAGCCATTTACATTTAAACATTATATGATCTTTATTTATTCTACATTCCAAATGTTAAAAATCTGTATCTGAGTGATGGCGACCTTCAACGAGGGGTGTACAAAATTCTTTCAAATTTAATTCTCAAAAACGAGAGGAAGCAGTTTTTGGTTTTCACTGAATTTTCACTGAATTAATCGCCACTTCCCGATACGATGCAATAAATAGGACCCATTAATCGTAAGGATCCGTCACGAGATTCTCTCTTTAATTTATTTGATGAAAGTGTAGTGGATTGGTTAATCGACTATGAGTTACATTCCCAGTTTGAATAGTTCGAATGCATCTACATACGTTTGCAAAGTGTTTTCCCTGTTCTCACTTATCAGTATAATTTTTAAGGTTTATTTTCAATTTCAGAACTAAAAATGCATCCAATTCGAACGTCAAACACTAAAACAATTCCAACCATGTGAAATTGCAAAATTTATAAGTAATGTGCACTGATTAAATAAACCAGGACGTAAAACAATTTAACCCTAAAAACGCAATGAACATATAACACCGTGGAAAAAGACCATTGACGTTGTTTTAAAACATTTCCTTCTTATTAATTATACTTAAAATTAGTTATGTTTTAAAAGAGGAGAAACTTAACAGATTTAGAATAACAATTTATGACGCGAGGGTCAAGTTTCAGGTCGTTACATTTATCATTTTTTTTTATTGAGAACAAGTTTTATGCAATTCGTTGAATAATTCGTATGTTTATGGACGAATAGAATTAACTTCTTCAAGTTAATGAATTAGATTTAAGACTCTTTGTAAAACTTATAAACATTCCATTTTATAACTGAAACTATAATTTACTTTAATTTAATTTTTATTTATCTATCATTATTATGTTGTTGTTTTTTTTACTTTATTCGAATATCAACAATTATTACATGATTACAAATGTTAAAACAGAATAGAAATGAACAATAAAAAATATTTCAAAGTTTAATGATTCTTGGTGTAAATAGACTTACATTTGTGAGTCTTATTTGTACTGTCTGAAGAATAAAGATTTTACTAAAGATACTTATAAGGGACTTTTTTGCATTACAATATTTACTGTCAAAATCCTTTATTTATTAAATGAAATTGCATAACAGCTAAATATAATTAAAATGTCCTTGTATAAAGCTAAATCACATCAACGCTGTGCTTGATTTTTTGTTTGCATAATGATATAATCTTTATCTTTGTACGGCACAATTCATAATCCCGTGCGCGCAGAGGACTGTTCATAGTGCAACATGGCATCTAGCATAAGCAAACAGTCTGTAAAAAGACGTCAAATTCTTCCTTTTACAAATTAATTATATATTCTTGTAGTGATGTCTTTCGTATTGCAGCTTTCTAACTAAAATCACCAAATTACTCTTTAAAAAGGATTCATTTCCCCATTGTTCCAACCAAAAGGAAGAAAACAAATAATTTAATAGTATTAAATTCTTAATTGAATTCCATTTTAAGTTACATTTTAGAATCATTTATCTAACTAGATTAAAAAATTATTTTTAATTTTGGGCATGTCCGAAATGGCGGAAATATTCGATGTATAACGGAATAAGGTTCATACTTAGCGTGCGATCCATTGAATAGTTTAAAAGAATTTAACTTCTATTTTTGAACAATTACTTTAAATAATATATTGATCAATTATCATGAATGATAAATACAAAAACGAATTAAATAGAAGAAAAGAATTCATAAATATATACTGTGTCATTTGCATCCAAAAAAATACAGAAAAAGTAGAAAGTGATCTTATCCTCAAAGTCTAATCTCAATTTATGGGCTTGGTACTTGACATAAGGCTTTTAAAAAATTAACATCATTAAGTTTCAAACATGAATATAGAGTAGAACAAATCGTGTGACAGCTTTTACAATTACACTCAAATTAATGCTAATTCGTAAATAAACATCATAAAGTCACATGTTAAATCATTACCTATTCATGACTCTAAAGTCAGGTATCAATTCTCTGCAAATAAACTTTACGGCATCTAAACTAAAATATAAATGGAATCATTCCCATAGCTGACTGAAATCTATAAAATGAAACAAAAGGGTACAGTAGGAAGAACAGAACTCTAAATAAACTATTATATACGGTATCTTTTACAAAAGAAAGAAAATATAAAGAGTCTTTTACCCAATACAAAATATTATAACAAATAAGAATCATTATAATCATGCGAACCCGCATTAACAATGGTGAGTTTTTATCTCGGATGACAATACATTTTAAAAACAAGATAAATACTGTTTGGTATAGAACGTAAAAAATATTAAACCAAGTATGAAATGTAATGGTCAAAGGATTTGGATCAATATGAAATAAAAAGGTTAAAACCCCTGAAGCATTTACAGCTGACGAACCTAAGATTAGAGCTATGTCGTTTAAATTAAGATTAATTGGTTGAGTTATAACAGAGCTGATATTGTACAAGTAATAATAAGCATTTATTATTAAAACAACTACTATAATTTTAGCTCCAATGACACTGAGAAGCCACGTGTTCATGACATTAGAAATATTATCTAAAGATGTCGGATAAACAATTACATAAAAAAGGAACGGGGCAGTTAAAGAAATACTTGCAATGGCCACATAAAGTCTCTGTTTTCCTGAAAGTGATGAATGATGACGAGGTATATCTAGTTCAATATCGTCTTGAGGATGGTGTAATGTCGAAACAGTTGAATTATTTTTTGTATTTTTTGCCAGCGGTATGCCTACAACGATCGTCGTTGCAAGAATACTGAATTCCATGTCAAAAGGTAGTAAAAATAATTTTCTGAGAAAAAATTGATTTCTCTCATGCATCAGATTAATGCACGAAGAGTTAGAATGTTCCCCAAGATCTGTGAAATTTGATTCCGTCATTATTATACTACTTAGCACGGTTGTATCTAACCAGTTAACCATATTGACCACAGCGAGAAGAGACATCATATATTTGACATTTCGACTTTCATAGAAAACACATCGACTACAACCAGTTAAAAAGAGCATCTGCAAGACAATGAACACAGTTGACATTGTCTTGGCCAGTATGGGTAAAATGTTGATGTGATAATCATTATCTGTCAGATGGACAATGCAAACAACAATGCCAAGAAACCATAAGACAACGATTTTCACATTAGTCACCACTGAAGCTTTCGTTGTGCAAATCCACGAGTTCTTATTTCTGCAGATAGCCAGACTAGTGATCACAATCGTTGTTAATCCCAAGAACTTGGCGGAGGAGGGAACGTTACCGACAATACAACTGAAAGTTGAGTGCCACTCCAGATTGAATAAAAAGATTGACGGGAATAGTCCACCCAAAAGCCCAGAGGCCAGGAGATAATGTCCGTAAATGCCATCACTTTGTTGATTTTCAATCATTTTAAATCATCACGAATCAATCGATTTCTCTTAGATTTGATCGTGATATACACGTCATGCTCTCATGCTCTTTTCTCCTTAAATCAAACTAAATCATATCATAAATACCATTGGGTGACCGTGATAAGGAAGAAAGTTATTTCATGCATAATGTTATCAGCACCAACTTTAATTTTAGTGCAATTTATTTGTTTATGAATTGAATTAAACATATTTTATTGACCAAATATGCTAAAGAAATGAGACACAAGTTTTAAAATCTTAGATTGCCCTTCCCTAATACAAACATTAAACATGCATGTATATTACACCTACTGCCAAAGACCTACATTACAATGGTTACAGAAATAAAATGCTTATTATTAAAGTATTTCATAATTATTTGTACAAGTAGAAGTAGAAATGGTCTTTTAAGAAATACAAATATTTCGAATTGACATTTTATATGTATATTTGATCAATTAATTAAGGCACGTAGTATCGGTTTAAATAAAGGAGGGGGGGGGGTGGGCAAACTCATCCCAAAAAATCTTGACGAACTAAAAAAAAAGACAACTTCTCCAAATCATGAACATTCTAATCCGTGGAGGGGGGGGGGGGAGTAGCGTACTGTTCCTTTCGTTTAATTTCCCTGACAATTTCCTTACTTTCACTTTAATTTCTTACATGCTCCCAAAATAGTGGTGGTGGTGGGGGTCATCTTTATTCACTTTTATATGTAAATTAAAAAAAAAAGTTTGCTGCGAGAAAAAGAGGGGGTGGGGGGCTACGTGCCTGTAGTTATATCTGCTGTATCAAAGAGTGAACTGCTTTATATATTTTTTATAATTTTTTTTATTTTCGTTTTTAAAAAAGATACGCTGATATACAAAAATAACCGTTGTTTTCTCTTTAATAAGAAAATAATTAGGAAAGATATTGGGAGTTGATTTATTTAACCACAATTTTTTTCAATCTATAATAAATGTGCATTAAATAACAATTGAGTTGACCGTGTTAAGCACTATGCTCAGTTAATTTAACGGTTATTGATAAATTCTGAAGTAATTGAGTATAGTCCACTAATGCATTTTCCATAGGCGGTAATGTTAACGTTCGGGCTCATAGCTCCGGCCCTAATTTTCGTTCAGCAACGAGGGACCTCTTGAATAAAAGCTCATTAAATTGTCTCTCTGCTGTTAAAATTTCGTGGTGTGAAGTCAGATTCGTTTTCCGGCAAAATGCGTCTGTATTGAAAAAAACTCTGAAAATGAAAGTAAAAGTAGGGAATTTCACAGCTTTGGAAAGGGTGTACATCAAACAATTTCAATTCTTTCCTTCAAATGATAATTTAATTTTGACACTTGCTTTTAAAATTGCAAATCCTCTTTTCTGACATGTGTCAAGCATTCTGATTTAAAATGTCCCAATAAATGTATATACACTCTGCAAGAATAGGAACTATTTTGCTTAAAGGCACTACTTTGTTGTCCAACCGATTCTAAAAATAGTTAGAGGGATATACCCAATTGTGATGTAAAAAGAACACAAATATCTTCAAAATAGCAAATTATTTATGTACAAGTAAATACCTTCTAATTTTTAAAATGAAACCAGTAGGTATGTGAGACTAAACAGAACAAACTAAAGAACTACTATCAATTAGTAGATGCATTGGTCTATTAGATGTCAGAATAAACATACACTATAGTTTTTTTCTGTACACGTAAATCAAAACCGTTACATTTTATCAGAAGAGAATTATCTGTACAATAGAACAAATCAAACCATTTGTATACAGATTGATCCTAATTTAATATCGCTTCAATCAGAGCCTCACAATATTTTTTTTCGACAAATATATTTACAGGAATTAATAAATTATAATGTTTTGTAAATGAAGTAATAAATACAGTATGACAATATATCGATAGATTTACGATGAAAAAATGAAAATGAATCATATGTGTATATGTTTCAACAGTCCCAACAGAACTTTTAAATGTTTTCCTATTGAGACGCTTTACTTTTCACAGGTTTTAAGCATGAACTTGTTTATAGGCTCATGTAATACACCCCAAATGTATACACCGTCAAAGAATGATAGCGGACCACTTAAATGAGTTTATATACTAGTGGAAATGGATGTCCTCTATAACATTTTGTTTGAATTAATGAATTGTTTTACATTTATCTTCCTTATGTTAAACCAAAGATTGGTAGCTTGTGGGTTTAATTTATTTTGCATTCTTTGTGGTTTAGATTCTTTTTGCCAATAAGGCAGTTCTTGTGTACTAAATGTTATCTTTAAGTGTTTCAATGGCAACATTACCAAGATAAGAAATATTAAATTTTAATCAATTTTTGGAATTTAGAAAGGGGGTGACTGGGGGGTTGTTGCATTTAATATTTAGTTGATCTATTTCAAATGCTTTTAAAAATTGCATCGTTTTGCGTCTTCGTCTTCTTCACTTCTTTCGAACCCTTTACTCCACTTAACAATTCAAAATGCTTCTTTTTCATGTCCTTAAGCCAGATTTGCGTCGTTGTATCACGAGATTATGCTCCTAATTACATGTATTGGTTTACACAAGGTTTGAACATATGTGTAAAATAAACTTTCATTGAATGTTAATTGAAAAGGTTGAATTGAAAAAACTTATTTTCAACAATGGTAACTCATTTATGGCAAAATTCATGGCAAGACAAAATTCATGGCAAGACAATGGCAAAATAATTTGTCATTCAAATATAGACCGATTCAATGCAAACGTAAATTATCACGCTCTGCACTGATACTTACCAGTCACAAAGAATATCTAAGTACAATTCAGCACAGTTCAGTACAGTTCAATATAGCAAGAACAGTTCTATAAAACTCTTTAAAGAGATGATTTTTTCATGAAATATGAATCAATTATAATATTTTCATAATCACAAAATGTTGTTTAAAGCAACGATTCCAAAAGCTTAATGGTCATAGAATTATCCAATGGAAGGTAGAATCAAGTTGGTTTTATAATGATCTCATAATGATTTGCTGTGTTATGAATGAAATACATTGATAATGAATGTCATAACAAAATTTAACAAATTATTGTATTCACAATTTGGACTTCATATATTCGGTTCAATGTTTAAATAGAATAAAACCGAAACCAATCTCGATCGAAAGCAGTTAAAGGGAAAAAAACACGAATGGGGAAATCAAACTAAAACGATCTATGTGTTTAGTATCTTAGAAAGAGTGTGAAGCAAATTTAGAAAATTACAAGATAGAATTAATTTTTGAACCTGCATATAGTAGCATTATACTTTTTATTCTTTTCTTAACCGCGTGCTTTTGTAAAATCAACAATATTCTATACATGTCTATATTGTCATATCTATTAAATTTGTTTGTTTGCTTGTTTGTTTGTTTTCTATGGGTGTTGTGATTGCATTTGATAGCAAATAACAAAACACCAAAATACCATAGCATAATATGATAGCTAAAACTTATTTCAATAAAGTCGATGATTCCAAGCCGACATTTATCCTCCTTCGGACAAGCAGAATTATCTACTGGGTTTGTATGATAACTGAATTAAATGTAATGTGCACGTGGTTTCACCAATATTCGTTGAATACCAATTTTCGTGGATTTCGTTGTTAAGTTGATCCACGAAATTAAATGGCCATTGAAGTGCAATTTCTATTAACATTTTGTATTGATTTTCACTTTATCCACGAAAATTGATACCATTAAATATTAATGAAACCACAGTTTGAGTGGTCAAATTAAAAAATGATAATTTGTAAAGACAGAAGTAATATTAGATAATGAAAAGCAGCCTAATAGGCAAAGCATTTAATTTTCCGAGACATTTTTTCGAAAGGGTCTCAGTTGAATTTAAGTTTAATTGAACCCCTCACTGTAAACTTTTCAAGTATAAATACTATTAACAACTTTGAAGTAATTAGTGGTTGCATATCATCATCCATCAACAGATTCAAATTAACAATACAGTGGTTAAGCGTGTACTCAACTGCTACCTTACAACTGGGTCAAAAAGCAGTAATTCAAAATATTGTTGTGAAATGTAAATTTAAACTGTTTGAATAAAAACATGTTTTCTCTCTATATTTCATAGAATAACAGTGTTTGGTGAAAAAGATGCGTGAAGTTTCGTCGTTCCGAAACGCAGAACTCCAGCAAAATAAAGTATAAATTTCCCTGCCAAACAAAATTGTCCAGATACTGAAGCGTTCGGATAACTGGCATATAGAAGCCCCAATGCAACTTTATTTAAGTAACATTTTGGCAAACATTCAATCAAAATACTCATCCATTTCTTTAAAATCAAATATTAAAAATCACATATTTCTTTCATACCTAACAAAGAGACTATTCCTTTAATTTCCTAGTCAAAGACGAAGACAACTTTAGCGTTTCATGAAAACTTGTGGTTCTTCCTGGTATAATGAAAAAATGACAATAACAAACCGTCAACCATTTCAAAAATTCAGAAAACGAAATACAAATTCAAACCAGAACAACACGGACCTCCAAAAAAATAGAGGTAGGATCAGGTGCCATGGAGAAGTAAGCATCCTCTGCTGACCGGTCACACCCGCTGTGCGCCCAATGTCATATTGGTAAAAATGTCATTATCGGGGTAAATGTCGTAATTTGGGGAAAATATCATGATCGGGAAAAACGGAGAAAAATCCGTGGCTATTCGGTAGTCAAGAGCAGAGCAATCACGGACCTCTGGAAAACCTCAGAGGCAGGATCAGATGCCATGGAGGAGTGAGCATCCTCTGCTGACCGCTCTTTGTAATCGGGAAAAAACGGAAAAGTCAAATACTATCTATTCAACAATCTTTGCAAGATTTCCTCTTACATTTGACAACAGGAATCACCTGAATATTTCACATACGTAGAGTTTATCAAAGGAAATATATCAGGAAACATCATCTCTGGAAATAATTTTAATGAAGCTACATCCGGATGTTCAAATTATAGTTGATTATCATTTTTAATTTTCTCATCATAGCATAATAATTAAAGACTACATTGTTTACTTTGGTGACGTTACGATTTTTTTTACAATCCTTAATAATTGAGAATTTATCTACTTTCCCCATCCTCCAATAGTGTAAATCTATGAGAACTTGGAATTTTAACGTTTTACATTGGACCAATGACCTATACTTCCAAGCATTTACTCTTTAAATATCGATAAACTATTTCCCTTTCCAAAGATACAAAGTTCAATGTTTAAGGATGCTTCAGATTCTCTTGAAATTCATGACATTCGTGATGATTTTCTAATATAATTAACTTATGTTATTTAAACTAAAAACGAATTTCTTCAACTATTTACAAAAGTTAACCTTCATTGTATCATTTGATTTATAATAGAAAATAGCATGAAGTCTAAAGGCGATTTTAAAGTATACAAATATAATCATGTAAACTTTTTGTTAACTGATTAGGATGCGCGGGTGGGGGGGGGGTTAATTGTTTTATTCCTTGGAACCCATTACCCATTAATAGACATCAATGAAAATTATAAAACATGGTCTTAATTGTTATTTTGCTTAAAACAACGAAATATTTGAAAATAAGCACTTGTTCAGGAAAACTTGCTCTCGCAAATTCAAATGATTTTACTGTACGAATTATCAGTCTTTGAAAAAGGAAAATAGTGCAAGGATTGCAAGATACAAGGAAGGCGTCGCTTACTAAGCATTTCAAATATGCTATTTCTTCTGTAAAAAAATATCGGGAGACAGTGAAATGGCTATCATAATCACATTACATAGAACTATTAACACAGCACACACATATTTAAATCAATACATCTTTCTTTGAATTTAAATCAATACATCTTTCTTTGTATATTTTGACATTTGTATGCCTTCTTCACTTATATATTTTGTTGTAATTCATATAATTTTTTTTAATCCAGAAACATTATGAAAAATTTTCTACATCTTATTTGAGGTTTTCTGCTATGTATGCAATTATACAATTCTTTTATAAGATAACCTGATATTTATTTACATTAACTGTTTCTGTATGCATAACGTTTTATGTAAAATTAACGCAAAAGTAATTTTGACTCATGTGGTTGTAGCATGGATTACCATGAAAATTATTCAAACAATATTATTGTTAATAAGCTAAATTAGGCTGTTTTTTAAAATACATTTTGTTCTGGACCTTTCGTTCATATTTCTATGTACACGTCAATATACTGTAAGCTAACTTTTATTCGCGACGACTTTATTTCTCAATTTACCGGAGATAAAGTGGTTCGCGCCGACTATTTTTCGCGACCACGCAGTATCCACCCTCATTTGATGTAACATCCATACGGCAAAGACTACTTCGAGGCGAGAAACATTTGCAATAAATCTCGCGAATATATTTATCGCACGCGAATAAAAATGTGTTTATAGTATTATCCAATCGTCACACAAGCTTGTTTCTGTGTTCGTCTATAAATAACCTCTTTCTCAAAATAGGATCTTTCTTTTGATATATTATAGAGAATATCAACATTTGTGTCCGATTCCTGGCGTTTAGTGGTGTTTAAACCAAAACCTAAAACTTCGATTTGGATAAAAATTTGTTTGACTGCAATCATTTTCCAACACATATCTATGTTGATTCAATATTGGTTTTGAATTCCTTTCTTTTTTGCTTTCCTATTTAACCCCTATTGTTGCCCTTTTCTGATCTTGTAGTCATATTAAAACAAAAGTGATACTTTAAACTATATGGTTCTTGAGAAGAAGCATTTGTTGATCTTTGTGCCAGTTTTGGATCATATTGACTCAAAATATATCGAGGAAATTAAAAAATACATGTAGAAATAGCAGACAGACTGACGAACAGGCAATTAAGAAGAGAATATAAATCAAAGTACTGAAATTACTGAAAAGCGCTTAGCCTGGAAGAAAGTGTTAAAAATATATCGATTGTTATGAAAATACATGTAAAGAATCATATTTGAATCGGGATTAATTACATATATTTACTGTAGTATTTCAAGTAACTCGACAGTGATACTTTTTATAAATTATATTCAAATCATTGGTTTTGGGTAATTATCAAATTACAGATCAATGCAAATTGATAGAAAAATATTCCTGAAATATTGCATACAGAAAACGAAGCCTAAAATAAATTTAAAACAGCACAAATTATCGTAAAAAAAGATGTTAATCGAAAAATGTTGTATAAAAAATTCTGCATTTTTATATAGAACATGGTGTTCATAACTGTAACATATTACATGTACATATAGCTCGAAATGTTAATGGGTAAACGTGGGTATTGTGCCCAATGCCAATAATGAATTTTAATCAAATCACCAGTACCAAATAACAGGTGATTGCATTGTTTGAAAGGGCTTAGGCGACATTTTTTTGTTTTTACAAGCAATTTAATATCTACTGACATTTTAATTTTTTTCGTCTGGATAGAATTAGCAATAATCGTAGTTTATATATTTGAAACGTTTGGTACGGCGGGCGAGAAATTTCAAGACTATACATAAAAACACCCAAAACCTATTCATTTCGTAGAATTATTCCAATTATTACTTAACACCTAAAACAAAACTCAATGCATATAACATCTATTTTTTATTCAAAATTCAAATTCGAAAGAAATCATCATGATATGTTTTGGAGCACCCGTATCCGATATATTATATTGACATTAAAATGAAACTTATTGCTAACTAAATACTGGTAGAATAAATGTATCTGCATGCGGGATAACTTGAAGACATTAAGTTCTCCCTGCTGCATAGTTATGAGTTTTCCAGAGTACGACTTCTCCAGGGTACGACTTCTCCAGCATTCGCCAGTAGGTGGCGGTATATAGGAAACGCGAAAACGAAAGTGGAAGTAGGTTTAGAAATCTGACGACAAAAAAGCGCTGCAGCTATGCTTAGCGCTTTAAAAATCTAATTGAATATTCTATTTAGAGAAGCTAAGATAAGCATATCAAAAGAAACATTCTTTATTGTAGTCCCGATGTAAACCTTTTTTAACCCTCTAGCTCATGGAAAAAATCACCAAACTTTGAATTTTGGATATTAAATGGCAAATGTAAGGCGCTATATTTTTTAATAAGGTTCCGATTGTGTATCCAATCAATGTGCGATTTACTCATTAACATCCGAAAAATCTAAACGAACATGTATATATATTGAAAATGTAATAATGAATTTAAGATAATTTTGATACAATTCTTACTTTTATTTAGCTTACAGATCTCAAACAAAGAGGAAACAAATTAAGTTTTAAAATATATCTAACCATTGCCATTCAATTCTTGGTTAATAAACAATGTGCAAACAAATACATAAGCAAATTATGAAATAAACTTATCTAAATGAAAGAGACTATAAGTTTACACTTCGTCTTATTGTTACAATGTGAAGAGGGTTGTGGTTATAT
The DNA here is from genome assembly GCA_020458035.1 of Magallana ariakensis. Taxonomy (NCBI): domain Eukaryota; kingdom Metazoa; phylum Mollusca; class Bivalvia; order Ostreida; family Ostreidae; genus Magallana; species Magallana ariakensis. The sequence goes on along the minus strand of CM035814.1, from coordinate 47,358,883 downwards.
TTTATGAATAAACCAATGACTGATTAAAAAAAAAGTTTTTAAAAAGTGACTACTCAAGACTTAAACCACAAAACAACCAACAGAAACAAACAGAAAGTCAACCAGACAAACAAAACATAAATAAAAAAACAAACTAGAATAAAAACGGTATCAGTCCCATAGCTGACTGAAATCTATAAAATGACACGAATGGATAGGTCAGGAAAAACAAACTTTTTATAAATTTGTTCTGTATAGTATCTTCTAAAAAAGAAAGAAAAAATAGCGAGTCTTTGACCCAATACAAAATATTATAACTAAGAAGAATTATTGCTATCATTTTTACTCGTTTCAACAATGGAGAATATTTCTCTCGGATAACAATATTTTTCAAAAATAAAATAAGAATTGTTTGGTAAAGAACATAGACAATATTAAACCAGGTATGGAAAGTAATGGTGATAGGATTTGGATCAATCTGAGACATGAAATTTATAACTCCGGAAGCATTTACAGCCGATGAACCTAAGATTAGGGCTATATCGTTGAAATTAGGAAAAATTGGTTCCCTTCTAATATAAACGATGTTGTACAAGTTGTAATATGCAACCGCTATTAAAACAAATATAATTACTTTGGCTGCTATGAAACTGAGAAGCCACATATTCATATTTGTGCCAATCAAAATCCTATCAAAATAAATTGTTGGATAAACAAATATATAAAAAAGAGATGGTACATTTAAAAGAGTTGCTACAACAGCTACAGACATTCTCTGTTTTCCGGAGAGAGACAAATGTCGACAAGTTGTAACGAGTTTGTCTTGACGGTGGTTCATAATCGTTGCACTAGGACTGTTTCCCGTGTATTTCGTTTGCGGTATTCCAGTCAAGATCGTTGTTGCAAGAATTCCAAACTCCATGTCGAAAGGTAGTAACATTAATTCCCTGTTTAAAAAATGAGTCCTTTCATGCACCATGGTAATACACGATAAATTTGAATGTTGTGCATGATGTGTAGTATTGGATTCTATCATAATTATGCTACTAAGAATAGCTGTATCTAACCAGTTAACCAAATTGACTACAACAAGAAAAGACATGATGTATTTCATTTTTCGACTTTCATAAAAAATGAAACGACTACAGCCAGTTAAAAAGAGCATCTGCAAAATGATAAACACAATAGACATGTTTTTTGCAAGTTCATTTGAAAAATTTTCGTTATTTTTATCATCGGTTTCCCAAACAATGCAAACACTAATTCCAAGAATCCACAAAACGAAGATTTTCACATAAGCTACCACTGAAGCTTGCGAAGTGCAAATCCAAGAGTTCTTCTCTTTGTGGATAGCCAGACTTGTGACCAAAATTGTCAATGATCCAATAAGCTTGGTAAAAGTGAGAACATATCCAACAAAACAAATTAGATCAATTTGCAGTTCTAAGTTGAATAAAACAATGAACGGTAGGATTACACCAAGTAGTCCAGATGCGAATAGATGGTCTCCGTAAATTCCATCAATTTGTTGATTTTCGACCATTTTTGAATTTTACGTAGTATAAACATTAGGTTCAAAGTGCAACTGTTTCTCTTGTGTTTGTCCTATGTTTGAACAGCTATTCAATAATTGTGATTTTCTCATATCAATATCTGTATACACTTGGTCAGCAATGTAAGAGAAGGAAGTTTTATTCATACCAGACTTTGTTCCTATGAGTACCAGGTAATTTGATCAATAAAAAAGCGGAAGTTTAAAACGATCATACATAGATTAATTAGTTTAAATTCTTTGCAATTGTAACGAATTGAATCTCAACGGGAAACCAGTTAAACATTTTTCTTTAAGATTAGGTTTATCACTTTAGTTTTTTAGGTTATCTTCAAATTTGAATAAAATACAGGAAGATTTAAATAATAAATAGGAAAGTAAGAAGGAAGTGTCTAACGTAAATTTCACAAGATGGTGAAAATTATTGATAATGAGGCATTAAACTTTCTTTCGAACATCCGTCATTAACAATATCTGTTTATCAAAAATTCAATTTTGAATGCAAGTTCAATTTTTATAAAGAAAATCATTAACCGTTTTTTATTTAAAAAACATAACAAACTCTTGTTTCTAATTTGCCGGCACAACATATTTAGATTTTATATATGTTTGTGCTTATTATATATGTATATATCTATGCAATGTGTATCGTTCCGATCCTCTCAGATTGTCGTTTAACTGTATTCCACCTGTATCTCAAACGACTGTGTAGTGCGCGGCCAGCGCGCTAGGTTCCGTTTGTCATCGAAAGCAAGATTTTTGTCTTGCCTAGATGGCCGAGTGGTTAGCGCGGTGGCCGCTCTCTGCTATGAGAATGGGTTCCAGAGGTCGTGAGTTCAAGCCTCGGTCGGGGCAGAGGTGGAGCTCCAACAAAGTGAACTTCCCTGTGCTTTATATATACAATAAAATCCACAGTCGTCAGCGAGTTATAGATAAAAATTCAAAACAGAGAACACGAAAAACGTTCAATATAGCTTAAGCGCTTTCATTTTATAACTATAATTATAGCTTCTTAAGATTTATAGCTTCTGAAGATTTTAAAATGAAAGCGCTTAAGCTTTATTGAAAGTTTTTCTTGTTTTCTTTTTTTTAATTATAATCTATCTATCTATATATCTATATATCTATCTATCTATCTATCTATCTATCTATCTATCTATCTATCTATCTATCTATCTTTATATATATGAAAAAAATCACAACACCGAAATAAACTCAACTATTTTCATTTTCAATCCTCAGGAGTTTCAAAATGTTGCTTAGTTACACAAAATACACATACATACAAATTCATATGAACTATGAATTTTTAGGTATGTGTATTTTGTGTAACTAAACAACATTTTGAAACTCCCGATGATTGATAATGAAATTAGTTGAGTTTATTTCGGTGTTGTGATTTTTTTCATATACTACTACATGTGTGGATTTATATTATATATTTTTGGAATATATATATATTCCAAATTCACATTTTATTATATTGACTCGACTTCCAACTTTAAAAGTTTTAAAAGCATTCAAAATGTTTTAAAATAAAACTGCAAAAAGTTTTATAATATCAAGCTCAAATTCTTTCTATATTCTTTTAGAAATGCGGACTGGCTGTGTTCTGAATGGTTAAAATGTTAGCTCAAACTATTAAAGTATATCAAACAAAATCTTTTAAACATTTTCTTTAATCCTTCATCAAATTCTTCGTTCCAATGAAAACCATGATTTCGCAAAACATTTGCAGCAATGTTGCAGGAAAGCTTTTCAACCATGAAACAAATAATGGCTTTAAAATATTTTGTATCAATCAGTTATGAATCGGAAGGCGGATGTAATTAAATCCTTATGACCTCTTTTAAACAACAAATGTTTATTAGGAATTCATCACTTTAATTTTCCGCTTTAAGAAGAATAAGTACCTGGCGAATATCTTCCTTCTTTATTTTTCTTTCTCAAAGAGAACGGTTTGATAATATCGGCAGCATTAGCATTAGGGAAGAAATCTTTATGCACAACGTATACATATGACAGAAGTCGCTAGACTAGTAAATGTCAAAATTATTATGTTTACGTTTTAAAATCTTTTAAATTCAAAATGACAGAAAATCAACAAACTAGTGTAATCTACGGACATTATCTTTTGGCCTCCGGACTATTGGGTGGACTATTCCCGTCAATATTTTTATTCAATCTGGACTATCACTCAGCTCTCACCTGCATTGTCGGTAACGTTCCCTCCTCCACCAAGTTTATGGGATCCATTGCAATTGTTGGTACCATTTTGGATATCTGCAAGAATAAGAACTCGTGGGTTTGTACATCGCAGATTTCAATAGTGGCTAATGTGAAAATCGTTGTTTTATGGATTCTTGGAATCGTAGTTTGCATTGCTCGTGAGACCGGTAGTGATGATCACACCAACATTGTCCCTGAACTGGCAAAAACATTATCCATTGTGTTTATTCTTTTGCAGACGCTCTTTTTAACTGGCTGCAGTCGTTACGGTTTTTATGAAAGTCGAAAGATCAAGTACATAATGTCTATCCTCACTGTAGCTAATATAGTGAACTGGTTAGATACAACCGTTCTTAGTAGCATAATAATGACAGAATCCAATTTGACACAAATTGCAGAACATTCGAACTCCCTGTGCATTAATCTGATGCACGAGAGAACTCAGTATTTTCACGGGGAATTATATCTACTACCTTTCGACATGGAATATAGTATTCTTGCAACAACAATTGTGATAGGCTTACCGCTGAAAAAATATGCAAAAAATAATTATATTATTTTACTAATCAACCAAAGTGAAGAGGAACTCATTACAACTTGTCGACATTTATTCCTCTCCAGAAAACAAAAGTCTTTAGTGATCATTACATGTATACTTTTAAATATCCCGTTTTTTGCATATATAATCGATTATCCTACCTCTTTAGTGAGTATGTTCAATGTAAACAATATACATGTATGGCTTCTCAGTGTTATAGGTGCCAAAATTATTATATTTATTTTATTAACAATTGCATATTTTAACTTATACAAAATTTGTTCTATAAAAACTCAACCAATTTTTCCAAATTTCAACGATATAGCCCTAATTGTAGGATCATCAGCTGTAAATGCATCCGGAATCCTAAATTATCTGTATCAAGTAGAATCAAATCATTTCGACATTATTTTCCACTCTTGGTTTAATATATTTTACATCCTCTACCAAACAATTTTTATCTTATTTTTAAAATGCATCGTTATTCGGGATAAATATTCACCATTATTGATAAGAGTAAGAATGATTGTTTTAATTCTCATAAGTTATAATATTATGTACTGGCTAAAAGACTCGCTATTTTTTCTTTCGTATTTAAAAGATGACGTGCAAAACAGTTTTATTAGAGTGTTGTTTTTTCTTTTGTACCCATTAATGTCCTTTTATAGATTTCAGTCTGCAATAGGAATGATGCTCTTTTTATTTTAGTTAAGGTGGTAGTTAACTCGTATATGCTTACTAACGTTACATCAATGTTAAAGTTGATAAGCCGAAGAATATTGTAAATGTCTTAATTATAGATAAATTACAGATTTTTTCCATTTCGTTATTTAAATTTTTCACAACGTAAAAATATACAAGTGTATTGATTATAAAAAGTTTGAGTTTGAGATAATTTTTAGCGAAAAGAACTAATTACTTAATAATTTCTATGCAGAATATATTAGTTAATTGTACAAGTACACTAAATTATATAATGAAAAAGAGGAAATCCTATCGATACAAATCAATTCAGGCTTTGATAGTAGCTAGGAGTCTGTAATAATCGTTTCAGATGATAATTTCCTGCATTGCTTGAAAAAAGAATTTATATTAAAGTTAACTGATTTTATTTTTTCAAATGAATTTTCTTGGATATGAATAATTACCCTTGCTGGAGATATATTATAAACCACTTTAGATTAATTTAAAGACATATCAGAGTAAAGTAGTTTTGAACAATTTTTTAAATGAATAAACACTCAAAATAATGTGATTTGTTCAAGTGTTTTTGTTCATAAGCATGGCACAAAGTGAATGGCGAAATTGTCATAAAAACTCAAAGTTAAAAGTCTGTAATCTTTCCAAGTCAAGGTTTCTGATCATCTCCACTTCTTACAAACGCAGTTGAACCCGATGCAATATCTAAAGCTGCGAAGTGACGAGCAAATGTACATGTAGGTTTACTTATAAAATTTAATTCACTGCCTCTAAGTCAATATTTTCATACAAAGGCAGGAAAACAATGCCTCGTTTATTCTTTTGTTTCTAGAAGATTGGGCTGGGTTCTAATTTTAAATTATGTCACAAAATATATCATTTTTTTAAAACTCCGCATCACATTTGACTATCTAGCATGCAAACCGAGTGCCGTGTTATAGTGAATGAAGCTTCCAGGAAATTTATGAAAATCATGGAATATATTAGGTCAGTGATCTGATAAATAGATGGATTATACATGTATTGATGATTTATCATTTTCACAACCCATTTAGCAGGAGCCACTTTACAAAAATGGTAAAAATCAAGGACCATGATCCTCTTGTCTTTTCTTATTGATAACGTAGCAAGAGAATTTAAATATGTCTTTGCAAAGGGCATTTCATTTTATGATACCAATACCTGCACATATCTGGTTACTCAGTAAAACTTGTTTCTTGGCAACACATATGTGTCCATCAGTTTAATTTATCTTTTACAGGACTTAAATGATTGTACTCGGTCGACTCATCTTACGCTTGTTTATTGCACGACCAGCCATTCGTTTGCAAAACAGTTGTGTATCATATTTCGACTTCTTGTTTATTATGTATGGGGTGATATCATAATATTGTGGAGTTTAAGTGTTTTAATGCAGAGGAAAAAAATAAGCACCGAAAGCATTAAATTCGTTAATCAATTGACATTTTCAAAAAAAATAAATCATATCAAAATTGTCATTGATTGAAAAGCCACAAGAATAATTATTTAAGAGATTTCAACGAACACATTCATAATCTTTGAGATATTTCAAACTCAAAATAAAACCAAAAATTAGCAAGATAAGTTTTCGTAAAAAGTTTCCAACAGGAATCACAGCATTGAAAAGAGTTGAAGTATTATTGAATTTTAGTGTTGTGACTGTTATTGAGTTATTCAATTGACATTATTCAATTGAGTTATTGCTCCATAGTTTTCTAGTTTATTTCTATAAAATATGAACATATCTACAAATATGAACTGCTCATTTTTCATACAATTTGAATAAAGTAAATGCATAATGTAATAACTTGAAGGCATGTCATATACCTAAGAGATTTTTAAAACTGCTTTATTCTAAATATAAAATACGAACTATAAAAAAACACTTAAATCCATGCATTCCTACAGTGGGTTAACACGTTATTTCAAACGTTGAACCTTTAATATTTCCTATTTACTAAAAGAGATATAGTTTGTAATATACTTAACAAAAGGGAAATATTTGAAAACAACCTAAATGCATGAATGTTTTGACATAAAATGTCTTAATTCGACGGTGTTATGTGTTAACGTACATGTCATATTTAGTTAACGATAAAAAAAGCTATTTAAAATTTTAAAACTTCATTCTTGTCTTTGACATACCCACTGTAATGCTATAATAATATCGAAATGATATTGTCCGACGAGCATTTAAATAAAAAAAAACAAAGTAAGAAATACTATAAGTGAAACGGACACTTAATCTTTCAGCTATACTTGCATCTGCATTTAAATTATTTCCTTAACTTATTTCCTTAGATTGTGGTGTCTCATCCGATTAACCCTTTAGGTTTATTTTCTCAAATTATTCCTGGTGTCACAATGAGAAAATATCCTAGGATATTAATTGATTCAGCTTAATAGCTCTTAAATCAGGAAAGGAGCGAGGAGTGCAGTGAAAAGCCAATATTTACTTCCTTTCGCGTGTGAGAATCAAAGTTAATCTAGTATTACACCTTCTTGTAATATCTCTCATAGTCACGGATACTAGCAATAGTAAAGTATACCTAATTCCAATTCATTAAACAGCAAAATATCAATGCAACGCATGTTCAAGTCAGTTTCGTGATCACATGCTAAAAGGTTCATAATGGTATACGCTTTTTTAACTAATGGGAATATAGGACCGTTTCTTATGGCATCTAGCTTACTTGGAGGATTTTTTGCTCCGATTATATCGTACAATGAATTTATTCAAGCCAAATCAATTGTGGGATACATTTGCCTTGTTGTAGAATTGTTGGCTTCTGCAGCTATGGCGTATGCTTGCTTTGGTATTTACAAAAACAGAGATAATTGGATTAAAGAAAAGCGAAGATCAACTGTGATATTAATAAAAATCATTGTACTTTGGATATTAGGAATCCTCCAATGCCTGCTGTATGTTATGTATGGTATATTGCACATGCACTGTGGTGGTAAAGTGTATTTACTTCTATCCCAAAAAGGAGTTACATACTGTTTTGTATACATAGCGTATACGTTTTTGCAAATGGGTTTTATTACGTTTTGCAATCATTTTATCTTTTTTGATGTTTGGAAAATTAGATATATCATTTCACTTTTGACAATCTCAAATATGGTCAAATGGTTAGAAGCCAACGTATTCAGTATCTTTGTCAAAACAAGATCGGACATTTCGGTGTATTATGACGTCATGCAGAATTGCTCGTACATAACAGAAAACCATTTAGATAATATATTCCAACTAACCGATATGCTTCTACCGCCATTTCTAATGGAATTTAGCATTCTTGCAGCTTCGCTTATCATCGGATTGTCTCTTTCAAAAGTATCAAAAAACTCACGGGAAATAGAGCAAATCGAATATGTTGGTGACATTCAACGGGGTCAGTTTAATATAACACCCCTCCCCTTGAGGATCAAACTAATTATGACAGTTGTGGCAGTCACTTTGAATGTCCCTTTTTTGTTTTATGGCATCACTTTTGCCGTAAATATAAAAATCTTAGAAGATTTCATTCATCCGTGGATAATTTCCATTCTTGTAGCAAAAGTCATTGTATTTCTATTAATTCTTGGAGCTTTCTACATGTTAAATAAACGAATGGATATCCATATTGAAAATCGCCGTCTCAACTGTAATGGTGTGGCTCTTATCCTGTGTTCCTCTGCAGTGAGTTTAACCGGTGTCGTCAACAATCTGTTTCCAATGGGAAAAAACCTGACGCTGATAACTTTTCACACCTGGTTTAATGTCTTTTACATAATTTACCAGACTATTTTTATCCTTTTTGGGACATCAATAGTCTTTAAACGAGGCGACCACAGAGTGATGTTGGCTTTTAGAGCTATTCTAATCATTCTCATCAGCTATAACCTTCTTTATTGGATAAAAGATTCTCTGTTCTTTCAGCGGTCAATAGAAAATGATACAAGAGACAACTTTATAAGACTCCTATTTTTTGTTTTATATCCTTTTTTATCGTTTTACAGATTCCAATCTGCAATGGAATTAATTCCAGTTTACTGCAACGTATGTTTAGCATATTGAGAGAGAGAGAGAGAGAGAGAGAGAGAGAGAGAGAGAGAGAGAGAGAGACGCAAACAAATTGTATTTATTTTTTTGATGTTTTGTTAGAGGTTTCTAGTGGTATTATTAAGCTGTATGAATAAAATAAATATGTGTATTCCAATCAATTCGACTCAAGTTCTTTTTATTCATAGTGTTCAACCAAAGATAGCAATTTTACGTATACATAGGCAAAAATATGTTTCCTGCATTAATGGGTTAAACTTATTACAAACCATTAGCACGTGTCATTCGAGTTTGAAGAATTTTTGCGGCAATATAAAAGAAGAACGAAAAATACTGCATAATAATGGTAGTAATAGTCTTTAGAAATTGCAGGGTGGTCATGTATTTCGACCGATGATGAAAAATCATTTCATTTGCATATTATGGAAATATTATATAAAAAATAGCAGAAGAACATTAGAATATCTAGTAATATTTACCAAGACAATCACAACGGTATAGTGTTGATAAGTTCACATACCAGCTGAATACAGCCAAAACCTTAAACCAAGACAGCGTTAAAGGACCGGTTAAAGGAAAATTTTAATGTAAAGTAATATCTTGGTGGGTACAACTATCAATATGGCGAACAAAAACATTTGCTTCCTTTCTTATGTTATCATTATCATTTAGAATTTTTTGTGAAAAATATTGATATTTTTTCATCATTTAATTTACTTGGTTGTACTGAAAACATGGATACGTTTGTTTTTATATATGTATATCAAATTATCCATATAAACGGAAAATCCGATAAAGAATATTCATTTGGATCAAGTTAAAGATTGATCAAGACTTATTTCCGGGTGATTATTGTTAATTTGATTTAATTATCCTCCTCACCACTGATTTGTCCCTTTTGTATTTCCTTAACAATAGAGGATTTAAAAAACTTCCCGCTAAAGATCACACATTTTATGTATATAGAATAAATAATAAAACAATCAGACACGATCCTGGTTTGAACAGAACATTTTCAAATCAGATTCAATTGCCCTTGTGCTACCACTGCACCAGTCCCCATTGCAACAATGAAAGATTGTCTCGCCTTTTCATTTACCAAGTAAAAATAATGAAATCCAATAAACATGTAGTCATGCAAAGCATATATAAAGTGTACAATACAGATGAAGGAATCTAATTTTGTGGGGAAACCATTTAGGAGGCGGTGATTGAAAATTCATTATTGTCTGCCTGTTTAAAAATTAGTTTTCTGCATGCAATATTTTTAGCAATTTTTTTCTAATAGAATTTAATTATTTATTTTAATCTTAATTGTCAATTATTTACATGTCAAAATATAGAAGATTTTTAAAGCAAAATAATAAAAAGTCCTGCTGATATTCCTTTAAAAATATGGGTTGGTTTTTTTTTTCTAAAAAAAAAAACCCTCAACACTGTAAAAAGCAAAGTAACTCTTTACGTTACCATTTTATTACTGTTTTAAAACAAAGTTATCCTTCCTTAAAATTACAAACTTTTTTATTCATTTATTTATCTTGCAATGTACTTCTTTCATTTCTATGATATTACTCGTTAAAGTATCAATAAGACTGAACAAGTTGAAATTCAAGTAACAGACGCAACAGTGACTTATTTGATAAAAAAAAAATTAGGGTCTATCATTGACGAAGTAAATTTCACAGGGTCAAATTTTAGTTATTGAAAGAACGTACAGCTAGACGTAATGAATATATTTGATAAGGTTCAATCTCTATATTTTTCTTTAAAAAATGTTTGCAATGAAATAATCTGTTACAATTTTGTTTATATATTACGGAAAAATTACAACTAGAATGTCTACAGTACTCTAAAAAGGGTCCTTTTTTAATATATATTACGTATGTTTTAAAATTATATGAAATCGAATATAGGTACCGGTTTACTTTTCACATGATTTTAAATGGGTTGTCAAGAATTGCCATTTTCTACACATTAATTTTACATTCATAAAGTAGAAAAATCAAATCAATTATGAAGGCATAATGGATCTTGCACGAAAAAGACACTTCTTAATTATTGGTTCTTGACCCCCATTTAATGAGTTTAGGTTCCCTGTATCCTACTATGATAGGCAAAGCCTTTTTGAAAAAGGTAAGGGGAGCAGCCTGCAGGCATCTATATGCTCATCAAATTCTATTTATTTTTCTATATAAACTACTGCATTCGTGGTCTTCAATTTTCTCCAAATTGATATTTACTCGCAAGATTCTTATGAAAACGGCCTAATGATACCAAATATATTAACACATTTGCATAAGAAATATCGAAAATGAGTATTCAGAAAACAAAGATTTTTTTGTCAAAATTGTAAATATAGGCTTAGTTTGATGGTTGGGAGATAGAAAATATTATTTGTAATTGACAATCCCAATTTTGGTCTGATGAATAATGGGTCAGAGCGATATTAGGAATTTCATATATAACCCTTCGGGTAATGCGGTGCCGCTGGTTCATGAAACAGAAGCCCAATCACAAGAATATCATACGTACCCCAACCTATTGATATGGTTACCATTTCTAACAGTCGATTTCCGAGATGTCCTTTCGTTAAGCAAATTCTTTAAAAATGTTTAATATGTCACGTGACTACGGACAATTTCACGTTTTAGAGGTAGGTTAGAATGGTATTTTTATGTTTGATTCTTTCAGCTTTACTTAATTGTCATTGGTTTAATTTTTCCTTCACCAAAAAAAAAAAATGCACAAAAACCCCCAGGAACTCAAATATGTACTTGTACTACCAGATATATTGGCGAAATTTATACAGTTATGGAATTCCTTCATGCGCGGATCCAGAAATCACCCCACCCTCAAGATCCGCGTATGCCCTTTACTGCAACCTTCTTTCCCGACGATGCAGCAATAAGTCTAACAAACGTTTTTTTTTCTGTCGATAGAAGTCCCTTTTATTGAAAGGTAAAATTAATAAATATAATGTTTTATGCATCCCTCGTAAGATATATTACTTCTGTATATATTTTTGATAGGAATATGTAAGTGTTACGTCTTGCAACATGATTAGTACTCGATCAATTAATTATTCACCAACCCTAGAGAAGGTCAAGTATAAATGCATTCAAAATTTGCAAAGAAAGAGAGGCTGTAAACAAATCAATTTAAAAACATTTTAGTATCAATTAAATAAACAGCAATTTGAGTATACCAGCAATAAGAGTTTTACAAAATATTGTCGGAATTTCCCTTCAGTATTAAGCGATCTTATATGAGTCTCTTAACAAAAGTGTTCACCAAACTCGAGACCCAATTATTGTATCATGAGAAGGCAGTGCGGTTTATTTTTCAACTCATTCAAACTGTTGCCTCTTATGAGGAAATGGTACATTATAATACAATTTTGAAAAAAAAAATTGAGAAAAAAAGGCACACATGCAAAAGCCGGAATCAGGCTAAGCAAGTCTTATTTTTTAAAAAAGGCAATGTTTTTTGATTTGAATTATAACATTATTGCTTGTTAGCTCACCTGAGCTGAAAGCGAGCTTTTCTGATCAAAATTTGTCCGTTGTCTGTCGTCTTTGGCGTTGGCGGCGTTGTCGTTGTTGTAAACTTTTCACATTTTCATTTTCTTCTTCAGAACCACTGGGCAGATTTCAGCCAAACTTGGCACAAAGCATCACTTGCATTGGTATAAAAGGGGATTTAAATTTGTTCAAATAAAGGGTCACAATTTATTGGTATTTTAAAAAAATCTTCTTCTCAACAACTATTAAGCCAGAAAAGCTGAACTTGTATGGAAGCATCCTCAGGTAGTGTAGATTCAAGTTTGTTCAAATCATGGTCCCCAGGGGTAGGTTGGGGCCACAATGGAGGATGAACATTTTTACATAAGAATGTATAGAGAAAATCAATAAAAATCTTCTCAAAACCTAATTGGCCAGAAAAGCTTAAACTTATGTGGAATCATGGTCCCGGGGGGTAGGATGGGGCACAATGGGGGATGTATTTTTACATAGGAATATTTAGAGAAAATCTTTAAAAATCTTCTTCTCAAAAACTGTTTGGCCAGAAAAGCTCAAATTGCATTGGAGTAGAAACATCCTCAGATAGTGTAGATTTAAGTTTCTTTAAATCATGGTCCCTGGAGGTAGGGTGGGGCCACAATGAGGGATGAACATTTTTGCATTTGAATATATAGAGAAAATCTTTAAAAATCTTCTTCTAAAAACAAGTTGGCCAGAAAAGCTGTAACTTGTATGGAAGGATCCTCAGGTAGTGTAGATTCAAGTTTGTTCCAATCATGGTCCCCAGGGGTAGGGTGGGGCCACAATGGAGGATGAACATTTTTACATAAGAATGTATAGAGCAAATCTTTAAAAGTCTTCTTCTCAAAAACTATTTGGCCAGAAAAGCTGTAACTTGTATGGAAGCATCCTCAGGTAGTGTAAATTTAAGTTTGTTCAAATCATGGTCCCCAGGGGTAGGGTGGGGCCACAATGTGGTGATGGATTTTTTACATAATAATGTATATAGAAAATCTTTAAAAATCTTCTTCTCAAAAACAAATTGGCCAGGAAAGCTTAAACTTCTGTGGAGGCATCCTCAGATAGTGTATATTCTAGTTTGTTCAAATTATGGTCCCTGGAGGTAGGGCGAGGCCATAATGGGGGGATGAATTTTTAAATAGGAATATATAGAGAAAATCTTTAAAAATATTCTGGTAAAAAGCAGTAACTTGTGTGAAAGCACTTGTTGTGCAGATTAAAGTTTGATCCAACCATGATTCCCTAGAGAAAAGTGGGTCCACAAAGTGGGGGGGGGGGGGTATATAGGAATAGAGCAAGATCTACTTTGTTGTCAAGATATTTTTATTTTGATACAGTAATACTAATTTGATCAGAGTTACTTAAAGGCTTTTATTGCTCAGCAAGCGATGTCGCCCCTGGGCCTCTTGTTATTTCACGTGAACTTATAAGTGATAATTCTTTTATTTTTGAATTTATTGATCATTAACTGTTATTTGATAGCATTTCGGTTCATTTTTATTAAACTGCCATAGAATGTGCTATTCTAATGTGCATATTGTTATCTTGTTATATCCTTTTTTCAACAAGCATCCAGAGAGAATTAAGGTATTTCAGAAGCAATCCCCAACTTTAAAACAATGTATTGTCTTTTTGTAGGAAATAGGTCTAAAGAGGACAAACTCGACTATGATACAAAAATAATACTTCTCAACGCATGAATTACACAAGTTGTGTTAATAGTACATAAATAAATATATTTTTAGAAAAAAAGTGCAGCACTGTCAATGTACAATTGCCAATATTTTGATCTCAAATATTGTTGTTGGCAAGAGATACATCTGTGGGTTGTTCGCTATAATTTTAATTACGATATCATTGTGTAGAAGCCATGATTTATATGTGTACGTGAAACTGTGTGTAAAGACATTTGCTGATAAAATGGGTCTGATAAGACTTCTGAATATGACACAGGTTCACTGCTAACACCCAAAAGGCATCAACATGAAGACTGTGATAATTGTAATGGCAGTTATTATTCCAATGGTACACGTAAGTTTTGCAAAAATATTAGACATGATACATAGGTGATTTTATATTAATACATTATAATTCTCTAACGAATCAATTTGTAAATAAGACTGGGCATTTTGAGATTTATGAAACAGATGTACCTGTAACAGTGATTCTAATGGGACGAAAGTAGGGTCTTTAAAAGAGTCTGAGAAAATAGAAAATGCCTTATTAATTATTCAATTCTAATACACATTAACAAGTTCAACAGAGATTTTTGACAATTAACCTGCTCTGATCGGTAAAAGTTTAATCTCAAGACCCGATTTATTTCCATTAATTCAATTACTATCTAAAATAAAATGTTATTAATGTTCAGCATATAATGAAGAGATTGTAATTTATTTATTGCTCTGATAAAAATTTTAAGAAATTAAAGAATATAAAAAGGGGGCGTGGTTACAACTATTGTATTCTTATACATTTGTTTTAGGCATTTGCCCAGATGATGTGTAATACGGGGTCCGAATGTAACGCTGACGAGTGCTGTGTGTCCAACAACCCACCACGTGGACGCAGATTCCTGGACACCCACAGTCACCTTGGACATTGCGTTCCCATGGGAATGGACGGGTCTAGTAAGACTGAAATATATTGTACTAACTCTAAGACAACGATCTTTTAGTTTGTAATAGCCTATTAAAAATCTAATATTGTACAAAACTCCTCAAACATCTACCAAAGAATGACTAACCTATCTGGAGCCGTGTTGTTTGAGATTTTCAAAATAAATTGTTTTACAGTGCTGATATATAAATTGTTTTCCTTCGGACTGAAGTGTCACATTTATTTTTTTTTTGGTTTAAACATAACACGTGACTGCCTCATGTATCTTTATGTTTGTTCGGTGAGAATTAATATTCAGCAATAAAGCCGTCATTGGCCGACCCTTCGACTACTCTTTTCGACATTTCATATTACTTAAATCACAAACCGTATGCCGTAAGTTTTTAAAATATTTGGAGTAGTTGCCCTTTGAAATTTTTAAAAATCAAAGTAGTTGCCCTTTGCATATTGTTGTGTCTGGAGCAGAACAAAATAGCAGCGTCGATATTTGCTCAAACCTCTGCAGAGGAAAGGAAGTAAACATTAGTAAAGCGAAGATTTTCAAAGAGTATTTGAAAGATGGGATTGGTATTAAGAAGAGTTTAAATAAGTTAAATTGGACGGAATGTAAGGCAACTTGTATACATGGGTTTGCGTAAACCATCGTTTTTTGTGAATAAATATGTCACTTGATAGTCCTTGGGAAAAAACAGTTATTAGGTTTGCTACTGACTGAGTACAGAAATATATCGGGTTGATCAATCTCATAGACGGCTCGGCTTCGCCTCGCCACCAATGAGATTGATCAACCCAATTTGTTTCTGGAGTCAGTCAGAAACAAACCTTATAAGTAATAATAACGGTAACAGAAAGTATAGTATGTTTGATTTATTGGTCCTGAAATATAGATTATCTCATTTTTTTTTCATAGTTCACATCCGTTTAAATGAATGTGAAAATATAGCAACATGATTTCTTTTGTTCTGATTAAGGTAAATAACACGCTTTTTTTAGAAGGATAAGCCATGCTTACTATTCCCTTATATAAAGGATTTGTCAATTGGTTTGTTTTATTTGATTTACATATCTAACACATTTAACTTTTTATCTTCATACCATTAAACTATCTGAGTGGAAGTTGTGTTCAAATCACGCATTTAACCATTATTTACGCTCTAAGAGTTTAATCCACTTGTTACAATTGTAATGTTTTTCCTTGCTCTGACCAAACATTTTATTTATATAGATAATTTGAACGAGCAGTTTTTAGTCAAGGGTAAGCAGTAAGTCAAAGTTGAAGCCAGCTCATCTTCCATACATATATAACGTTACCTATGGATTGTCTTACATGTATTACCTAGGTTGTCTTGTGAGATATTCACATGTTACAACGAGACCGGAAGATGTTGTGTACGCATGCCCATGTAGCAATGGTCTGCATTGTCAAGGCGATGGATTGTACGAGGTTCCACTCGGAGAAAGAGGTAACCAATCCCAGTCTTATTTTCATCTTTCCCCTACTCTGATAACTTACCTTTTAAAAATCGATACTGATAAGCGCCAGCCCCAAATAAAGCAAAATCTGTCAATTTTCTTTTTAATTTCATATATATAATTTCTTCCATTCAGGTCACTGTACATCAGGAGATTGAAGAACTCCATCCAATGGCTGAAGGCCTAGCTTTTTTTGTTTAATAAATATGTTACGGTAGATTTTTTTCGTTGATTGATTATTCATCATTAATTGATTGATTGAATTATGTATTGATTGATTGACTTTGATTTAATATCTTTACAATATATCTCAATTACACCTGAAAGCTACAATATTACCTATTAGGTTTGTTACTGACTGTTTAAAGAAATTTGTGGGGTCGGTAAAGTCCATAGAAGGCTCGGCCTTCTATGGACTTTACCGACCCCACAAATTTCTTCAAACAGTCAGTAACAAACCTAACAAGTGTTTTGTTTTGTCGAGGACCTAAAGTTTGATATGTAAACAAACGTTTGTGTAAAAAATCAGTTCAAATAACTATACGTCCGCCATATAGCCTTATAAATTTTTATGCCTGCCTTTTAAAGAAATGTGTAGGGCAATCACGTGACGCGTTTAATCCAATGACGTTGAGACATTCTAGTCCGAGGCAAAACAAATGAATGTGGAAACAAATAAACGTTAACTTATAAAGCTGTTATTGAATGATAATAAAGTAATTCATAGTAAGCGTGGAGCATCATATCCCTTTATGAAATAAAATACGAGTTACGTTTGCACCAACACAATACGTGCAATTCATAAAAGTTTGCTAAATGGGTATTAAGAGAGAAACTTGAATTACAATTAACAGTAGAAATTTAGTGATATCTGTCATGATGATTTTACATTGCCCAGGCCATACTGTTTTTAAAAAATGTAATGGATGACCTCCAATTGTTATATATGGTCCTATTTATTTTAATACTTTGGACAAAGTTTTAGTAAGCGTGTTAATGCGATTTGTTTGGTAATAAAAAGTCGAGCAATGTTATCCTATGTGTATCTTAAGTTTGTTTCCGGCATAATACTCCAAAATATCAGCCAATGTTTGAATTTTACGGAATTATATTGTTACACTATTTGGTAAAACTATGTTTAACTTTTTTACTTTGAGACACCTTTACAAGGTGTCCAAACTACTGTGGCATTAAACTTCCCCTAATGGGGCTATGTTTGGTTCCTTGTGTGCTTAATCTTTACTGCTCTCTATCCAGGATTGGAGTATCCTATTCTGTAACCACGAAACTATAAAATTCTCGAAAACCAGTTCTTGGTGAGGATACAATTTTCTGCTGAAAAGGGAAATGAGATTTTTTTATTTAGTCTTTAGCACCTTTATTGGTTAAAGTGTGGAGGGATTAAGGTGTTCAACCTTGAGCGGTTCTTGTAGAAAAGTTGAAAGGAAGGATGGAGCTATTTGATTTTAAAAATCGGTTAGTGCATTTAAGTAGATTTATATGGTAGGGATCAGATATAGACTATTTTTTGTTTCAAAGGAATGACTGATGATTTTAAACATCATAAATGCTATATTAATCATAAGTACCATTTGAAAAAAAAACCGGAACTGCTCAAAGTATTATTTTTTCCAGTATTTGTTCATTTAAAATCAAACTGAATCAGAAATTCTCCGGAAACCTCTTGAAAATACAGGCCATTCAAATTCTTCCTTTTAGATTAAAGCTTCCTTGAGTATATTTAATTGTTTACAATTAGAGTATCTGACATTTCGACATAGCAATCAAACTCAACTGCGATGTAGAGTTGAATTTAGAGTCAAAGAACATAAAACTTGTCTAAAACAACTGTTTATAAACTGGATGTCTTTTTTCAGTTGTGCATTGAAATGGCATGACGGAATGGAAACAGCAAACCGATTTCTTTCTCCTGTTGAATGCGCTCGCGGGGAGGAGGGTGGTGAAATTGGATCCATCCTCATCATGTCCATTGTGCTTGGAATACTTGTAGTGCCTACTGTGGTGTATGGACAACGGCCGGAGTCCGACCTCGATGCCGTTAATATTGTCACTGGGATCAACGTAACCGTTAGATTGCTAGCGGCGGTAACGCTGGTTGTTGCATTTACTGCAATTCGCTATAACATGCAGGAGTGGGTCAACGAAAAGAGCTCCAACATGATAATAAAGACCAAATTGATATTTATCTGGATTTTCGGATTCGCCAAGATGGTATTCATTTTGATACAAGTCCTGTTCTATCTGAAATGCAGATATCTAATACCACTCGAGTTGACAGAAACTATAATCACTGACTGCTTCACAAGCATCATATTTGTGATTTTACAGCTCGTCTTTTTTCAGTATATTGCGCGTTATACGTTTACGACCAAACCCATCATTAAATATATCTCCTCTGTTATCGCCATTGCAAATTTTATGGATTTTTTCATAGCGCTTACTTTAAGTGTCAACGAAAACAAAGATCTCATCTTTGACAGAAACAAGACAGATATAGAAAACTGCACCGGATATAGCCACAAAACAGTCAACAACATCATGTTTATCACAGAAGCTTTCAAAGCACCAGTTGCTCTTCAATTTTCGGCCCTGGCAATAACACTTGCTTTCAGTATGAAGCCAGATGCTGAAAAACTAAGTCAGTGCAATATCTTGGGGTTAAAATTTTCATGGACGTCTCTGAAGAGGTTGGCAAAGATTATCACTATCATTGTACTTATGAATGTCCCCCTTCTGGTTTGTGCACCATTTAATATTCTTAATTCCGAGAGTGAAACTCAATCACGGATATGGTTGAGTTTGGTGTTGGCACAGAAGACAGCTGCTCTTATTTGTATTTTATCTATTAATTATCTTATGTTTAAGAAACTGAAATTGAGTGTGAAATATGTCAGCATCAATGCCAATGAATTCATGCTTTTACTGAGTACCATCGGGGTAATGTCTTACATGTCGATGCAGGCGTTTTACCAACGTAACGTCGATGGTATTTTGACGTCATTGATTGTCATCAGCCTGCCCTCTGTTTTATACCAGGTCATCATCATCCTATTCGGGAGACGGATGGATCTCATTGGCAATGAAATTTCCGCTGTTCACTCGATTCAGCAACTTGTGCTTATCCTTGGTTGCCAGAACATAGCAGTATGGTTCAATGATTTTCTATACGGCGTTTGGGACATGTCCAATGACCATATACTTCGACATAGTGTATTCAAGTATATAGCACTCATGTTGTACCCTTTGTTAGCCTACTTTAGGTTTCAGTCGGCTATGGAGCTTATGGAGTTGTACCGACATATGTCTTGATATACAACATATGCAATTGCTTTCAATAAAGTTTATGTATAGAAAAGATGTGATTGTAAATCGAAATGAACAACAATCGAGTCTGATGAAAGTTAAACCTACTGTTTAACTTGAATGTTGACTGAACCAAAATAAAACCTATATATGATAAAAAATATAATGACGGTCAAACGTCGAATATTAAAAAGGCAGGTGAACAAGCATTAAAAAGGTTTTATTTCAATCTTTCTTTGTACCATACATGTGAATTAAATGTCGCGTTGGGTACTTTAAAACACGGAAATTTATGTTTTGGTTAAGTTAGTTGTTTCTTTAAATAAATACACTCAGATAAGAAGGGGGTTTGATAACATCTAAGATAAACAGATTAACAGGTGTGAATATAAGACGTCCGAAAGACATGGCCTCTATTAACCCAACAATTCTTGCAATATGCTTTGAACTCTGTTCAGTACTTAATATGTTGTGTCAATAATGTACTTACATCTTATTATACGTTGTAAGGCGATGTCTTTACATCTTATTTCACGTTGTATGACACTGGTATACACATGTTGATATAAATAATTATTTGATATATCTATCGACATTAATATCTATAACAAACATTGTACTGTACTTTCATCGATAGTGTTGGAAGGAAAGAAACCTTACCGTTTAGACGCACATTTTTCTGATTTTCAACTTTACAACTATACCTTATGAGAATTGTGCATGTTTTTTTTTAATTTTATTTAGGGCATTGTGCGAATCTATAGATTATTGCTCTGACCCAAGATCCCGGAGTATTTGTTATTTTCAAAAATGATAATCTTGTTGAGAAAAAATACACATATCAATTTAAAATGAATGACAAGGAAGAGAAAAGTGCAAACAATTATATTTTTTTTATATAGAGCTAATGTATGGGTTAAGTGTTATTACATAATCTGCACAAGATATTTGATATGACTGTACGCTCTCCGGACAATAGGTTTTATTATTTGCTTAGCTGTATGCTCAAGGTTTACAAATACGAACTACATAAATTACTTTACAAAAAAAAACCCAAATACCTCGGTTACTTACTACTCCAAACATTGTTCTGAAAGGATGAAGGTAAGATTCGGTAACATTCAATACTATAATTTAAAATACATGTACCAGTAAGCAAGAAGCAAAGTGCAGAAAACTTGTGTAAAAAAAAACTTTAAGAAATGTAGCCGGAAGGGACATGCAGATTTCTCTAAACTCATAACTAATGAATTTTTCTTAAAACTTTAAAAACAATTCATAATCTAAAAAAGTTAATTTTCTATTTCGAGAATAGTTTGATTTCGTTAGAACAGATCGGCAAAGCGAGGTTTTATTGCAAACGAAGGAAAACTGTCTAATCGCAAAGACGTATTTTGAAACGCAGAACGAAAAAAAAAATGTTCAGTTCGAGATCTGGTTGTGTTTTATGCAAGTACTTTTTACATTTCGACACTGTGGTCCATCGAATTGTTCATCATATTTCATTCATCACAAATCTCCCTCCCCACATCTTGATGCACCTAGTCTTATGTCATGCAAATATTTCAGAAGACCTTGAAAAGATTCTGGTTGGGCTGAAGCATAGATACTTGCATATACTAGAAATGCATCTGTCCATCTACTGATAGCATGAATATTTATTATAGGCCTTACAACCTCTCTTGTGATCAACTCGCCCTATAATTAAAATTTTCTTTTTTCTGAAGATTCTGTCAGAGAGGTATTATCTAGCAATAAGCTTATGTCAATGTATGATGAACTAATAATTCATTTTTGACCTAAATGAGTTAGAGACATTGCTTGATAACAATTTTATGAATACTATCTACGTACTGATTTTCAACAAAAATGCTTGTACCGTTATATGTCTATGACCTGATTGAATAGCTAAAGCAGGAACAGGTGTAGAGGCGAATTTTAGTGCACAGTAGCCACATCTTCAAATTCTATTGCAATGGCGCTTCCTCTACCTGGTTCCTGTGATGCCCGATTATCGTAAATGGATGTCGCTGATCGTTCGGGTCTTGACCGTTTTGACGTTCGTGGTTGTTTGCAATTCCTCTTATTATTTTTGGTGGCATTTCCACTCACTAAAATGAAAAATGCATACATACATTAACTCACTTGAAATTAAAAACATTTACACAATTACACAAATATGAATGGTGCATATCGCTTTCCATCTTGCTTATCAATAGAAAATATAGACACTGGATCAAATATAATGTAAAAAAAACAGATAACTTGTCTATCCATAAATGGAATTTCAAATATATATAAGACATGCAAAAAACTTTATGCTAAATAATTTGATGAAATTTTCCTGAAAACTTTTTAACCTACTCTGTAGGATTCAGCAACTTTTGGAAAAAAAAATGTTCATCCCGAGGTTCCTGACTTAATTAATAATATAAGAAAGCCGCAGGCCGACTTCGACCAAAATTAAAATACATGTAACCTTTTCCCGTAAAATAAAGTAATCGGTTTTATATGCATGAAATAGATGGTATTATTGAAGAAGTAAATTTCCACGAAAGAAATTCCGGAGTTTCGTAATGTTTGCTTGTAAGAGTTATCGTTCCTGCGGGACGGTATATAAATTTCCGGTTTGGCTACGAAGCAAAGAAAAGCGTGGGAAAATACTATTGTTGTGTCAAAAAATGTTACAATTTTAGTGGCAGGGTGGGATCATTTGGAAATTATGTAACTTTACATAATTTTCCCAAAGAAGTATATACAAGACGTGCGTGGATACGCTTGATCAGTAGAAAAAACTGGAAACCAAGTAGTTATACTCGTAATAAAAATGTTTTAAATCGCTCTAACTTTTATAGCATTAAGTGAAAAACACTTTTCAATCTCAATGCAATGTTTCCTCAGACGTCCGCGTCAATTTGTCCCCGTCCATTTCAAAAGTTTTTACTGTAACGGGCGATTTTTTTTCATTATCTGCCAATATGGGCCCTCAAGGGGCAACATGAAGATTGTGCATACAGCATCCAATGTAAATAACACATTCAATAAACATATTCAAGAGGGAAAGAGCTGGATGATTGAAAGAGCTAGGACAGACATGAACATTTAAATAGCATATATATATATATATATATATATATATATATATATATATATATATATATATATATATATATATATATATATATATATATATATATGTTTCTATATACTCAATACAATGTCTTCTGTATATTTATGTTAAACACTCATACATCATACATATATATGTCAAAATACAAATGTACACACAAATCTGAAATAGGTTTATCATACGATTGAAAAGTTAAAAACCAATATTTGACTAGGAAAAACAAATTAAGGCAATGCCTTTTGTAAAAATTTACCAACAGAGTTTAATATATCTAATTCTTCACAGTTTAAAATCCAATATAATTTTTGTTTATCTCGCAAACTAGTAAAGTGTTTTACTTCTTTCTTTTGTAAATTTGCTGCATTGGATTGGAAAATGTTCTTCATCTTCAATTCTATTAAGTGTGCAGTTTTTACATATTCTTTCTGTTCTAGGTGTGTTATTATATCTGCCCAATTCAATGAAAAGTCTATGCGCTGATATCCGCAGTCTACAGATTGGCTTTCGATATTCAGGTGTTAATATATAAAGTTAAATACTTTTCCAGTCTGAAGTTAGTTTTCAAAAATATATAAGTAACAAGTTTGCCATCTTTAATTGTTTCATTTGAGTACTGCCAATCCATCAAATATTTTTTTAGTCTGAGATTGTTTTATAGAAGTAACAAAGTCCTTCTTAGAATATGTCATAATATTTTGAATATGAATAATATTTAGCAACTTTTCAATAAAGGAATACCAAGTTGTATTTTAGGCGAATGAAGTTCTTTACTACATAAAAATGCATCTTTTAATAACTGAAACTCTGTTGTTAAATTTTCTAATCTGTAGCAATATTCTATTGACAATATCATAATTTAGAGGAAATCTTCCTAGTTCAGAAAGTGAACGTTAAGCTGTATATTTCCAATCTTGTCAGTTAATGTTCCGAGGTCTTATTAGATTTAGTGTTTAATGAATGCATGCGTAATTAAAAAAAATAATGCGAAAAATAATCAATTTATTTCATAATACTAATTTGGCATATTCATATCATTTAAGAAAGTGATTTTCATTTAGTTAACACTGGTAATTCATACCCTGCTGGGCACGTGCAACTCACAGGTGCTTGGGGATGGGACCCCCCCCCCCCCCCCCCAACAATATTCGACCCGCATTCCCCAGTTATTTTTTCATCCTTTATATTTTTTTAATTATATGTTGATGTATGCTACACTAAAAATTTCAAAATATACGCGAAATAAGTTTTGTATAAAAAAATATAATTATACCACTGGTATAAATTCTCTTTTAATACCAGTGGTATGTATATTTATTTCGCGTTAATTGTGATTTTCTTAAAGTAAAGCATACGTCAACATATAATTTAAAATATAACTGATGAAAAAATAACTTGGGAATTTGGAGGGGGTGAATATTGTGGGAGGGGGGGGGGGGTCCCGTCTCCAAGCACCTGTGGTGCAACTTTCTGGACGTGAAAAGGGAGCTTCTTTGTCATTAGGATCCACTGCTCATACACACCCGGCTTTATTGAAGGATAGCATTTTGATCGAATATAGCAATACTCTCTGTCAGGTTTTATCTAATTCATCATAATCTTGTGTATGAAAAAATGACAATAACAAACCGTCAACCATCTCAAAAATCCATAAAACGAAATACAAATTCAAAGCAGAGCAACACGAACCTCCAAGATAGAGGTAGGATCAGGTGCCCGGGAGGAGTAAGCATCCTCTGCTGACCGGTCACACCCGCCGTGAGCCCAATGTCATATCGGTAAAAATGTCATTATCGGGAAAAATGTCGTAATTTGGGGAAAATATCATAATCGGGAAAAATAAAGAAAAATCCGTGGACAATTCGGTATTCAATCAACAGTCGAGATGTAGCCCTCTTTGAAAAAAATTAATCCTCTAATATATTGTCTACAGCACTGCATTTTCTTTGCATCGACAGTCCTGTGGCTACTGTGGATCAAATAATTTTCCACATCTTAAATATTTAATCTGGGAAACACTTCCGATTTACCTGCCCAAGCTGAATGCAGCTCCTTTATATCAGTTACGTCTGAAGTTTGACATGATTGATGTGAGGGTATATGACTGGGCGTCGTGCACGAACGATCTTTATAGCCTTCACTACACGTTGGGCGAGTTCCAGCTTGTTGCCACTCACTTCAGTGGCTGGCGTCGGAAGAAAATTGAAAGGGGGGGGGGCTAGACTAATTATCAGAAATCTTGACAAGCAAAAAATCTAATTCCCAAAATCGTCAAAATCCTAATCCGGGGGGGGGGGGGGGTTGGGGGTTGGGGGGGATAGGTATACACATTCCCTAAATCGTCAAAATATCTTACCTGCCGAAATTCCTAATCCGTAGGGGGCGGGGGGGGGGTAGTAAACCTATGACTCAAATTTTTATTACCACTATTATTAATATTTCAATCTTTTAAAGAAAAATTTACGAACAATTATGTTTGCTACGAGAAAACGTGGAGGGCTGGACCCTCCCTGATGCTATATGCCTAATAGTAAGGTTTAAGTTTGCAAAAAAAAGTGAGGGGCTAAGCCCCCCCCCCCCCGGTTTCGACGCCTATGCTTGACTTTTATGTAATTTACTCGCAGAAATGTTTGTATTTGCGACTTCTGAAAATTAAGTATGTCTTCCACTGTGGCATTGCATGATAACGGCAAGTCTGTGCCTTCATTACGAAGTGGTTCCATCGCATCGTTTGAAATATCGCGCTATGCAACTCTTTATCGGAAGTTTACATACCGTCCCGCAGGAACGATAACTCGTATAAGCAAACATTACGAAAGGAGGGAATATATTTGATTAGGTTCAATTCCTACTTCTTTCTTTAAAAAAACGTTTAAGCCATCATATTTTATAGATATATTGATCAAAAATGTCAGTTGCACTGAAATAAATTATAAACAAATCTGTTTCAATTTTGTTCATATATGACGGAAAAAATTCAAAAAATACTACAATAATGTCCAATACTAAAGAAGTTACTAAATTATTAATATTATATATCTTCTTTAAAATTATATGAAATCTAATATAGGTACCCGGTTTACTTTTCATATGATTTTAAATGGGTTGTCAAGAATTTTCCTGTTCAAGACTCCCACTACATGTACAAAAAGGTACATCAAGAAATGTACACTGTATAAGTACTGTACTCTTCTATAGGATTTTTACATTCATAAAGTACGTTAAGAAATAAATCAATTATAAAGTCATAATGGATATTACACAGATAAACCACTCCTTAACTATTTTTGGTTCTTGACCCTCATTTATTGAGCTGTATGGTTCCCTGTATCCTACTATGCCACGCAAAGGCCTTTGTAAATGAACTAGGGAAGCAGCTTGCAGGCACATAATAAGCATCTAATTCTACTTATTTTTTCATATATATTAAACTATTGCATTCGTGTTCATTAATTTTCTCCAAATTAATATCAGCTAGGAAGATTCTTATGAAAACGGCCTAATGATACCAAATAGATTAACAAATTTACGTAAGAAATATCGAAACAGAATATTCAGAAAACAAAGACTTTTTTTCAAAATCGTAAATAAAGGCTTATTTTGATGGTCAGGAAATAGAAAATATTATTTGAAACTGGCAATCCCAATCATGGTCCTTAGGCTAGAAGTTTTTGTCTGACGTCATGACGTCAGGCATATCAAAGGTTTCAAAGTTGCCTTCTCCGAAACAGTGCAGTCAATGGGAGCAAGAAATATCAACATTTTTCACAAAAAAGATAACCCGATGCATGTTTAATGTGTCGACATTTAAATAAGCAATTAATAAAAATGCTATGCGGGCTATAATAAGTAACAATGAGCAAGTTTTCACGGAAAAAGAGGTTCACCATGCACGTGAGTAATCTTGATTTTAAAATAGATAGCCTTGTTTGAACGTTGAAATGAGGGGGGGGGGGGGGGGTCATCGCAACTAGTTGTTACCTATTGTCTATTACGGTAGAATACTTAATTAATATTGGATTATCATTATTAACACAAATCATCAGTTTAGATTAAAATAATAATAAATTCATATAGCTGGAATATTTACTGGAGGAACTAATTCGCCAAAACGGTGCATGCGCCCCGATTTTTAAGTTGGGCGAATTTATTTATCTTGAAAAGGGTATAAATTTTCGATAGATTTCTTCTAAGAACATTCGAACAAAAGCATAAATAAAAATATATATCGTTGTCAAAAAATAAATGTCTAAAAATTGATTTGAACCCTCCCTATATATCAATGGATGAGTTCATTCAAGTTATCGAAGATCTCATCATTTTACGCACCGATTATTGGACAAGTCCAGATTGGGTTCAGGAGAATAATCCAGAACACTCCGTGTGTACACATATAGCTTTATTTGAAAACAAAAACTTTTCCTATTACTTTTTATAGTTCCTGTAGTTGGAAATTGCAAAAAGTTTGAACATTTTGCATCTTTATATAACAAACACAATAAAAAATTTGACTTTTTTCTCTTCCGCTTTTAAGCGCGCTTGCAATTATTTATAACATGTATATTCCTAAATAATTTGAAATGATGAAATAATTGAATTGCAAGTAATATGCACTAGATAAGGAAAATACTTTAAATTGCTTCTTGAATCTGTACGATCTGTGTTTGAATTGATGAACAGAAGCGAAAATTTAAAGTAATTTCTTATAAGATTCATGTAGTTTAATTGATACATGATTCATATAAAATAATTTAATTTGTTTAGTCAGGCAAGCTTTTTGGAACGCTATTACTTGTCGTTAGGAATATTTTGTCATAGCGACATTTTAAAACACTTTGGTTAATGCAGAGTCGTTGGTTCACACAACACAAACACAACCTCAAGAATAGCATACTTCAACCTATTGATATGTGTTTATCGCTATTTCTTACAGTCGATTTTCGAGATGTCGTTTCGTTTAGCAAATCTTTAAAATTGTTTAATATATCACGTGACTACGGACAATATGACGCTTTAAAGGTAAGATCTGATGGCATTTTTTCATGTTCTTTCAGGGTCACTTATGATCGGTTTAATTTGTATTTTACAAAAAAAGGACTCAGGTAAAAAAGAATATAGAAGTACTCACAGGTGCTTGAGAACAGCACCGACCCCCCTTTCATCCCCTACCCCCAATTATCTAGATCCCCGGGACTTTACTCATTTTTATCTTTAGATCATCTTTTTATGATATATTTATAATCTTATGTATACATTCATTGAACAAAATTACTTAAAACAAACATTTTGAAAAAAATTATATCCTTTGTATATATAATACAACAAGGTTGCTAACTTCGTCTGCCAGTCGAGAGGTTCTGCAGATGAATATTTGTTGAAATGTGCTATCAAACTACATCTATCGGTAAAAACGGTGACCTTATGTCGTAGCCCGATATTTCCCTTCACTGAATATCTGCATGACATGCCCATGTAAATACATTTATTGGGTAAATTGGGTCAATTTTCACCGACAAGCTGCAAGTTTTGAACCGATCCATCTTTAACGAAAATCACCCAACCAAATCCTTCAGACGTATCTTTTGGCCAAGCATCATATCAAATAAAGAACAATTGAAAAGAACTGGGATGCCAACAATATCACAGACAATCCAAACAAGACGCCGGCGATGGATCGGTCATTTTCTGCGCATGTACAAGTTGTGTTAATAGTACATAAATCAATATAGTTATAGAAAAAAATGCAGCACTGTCAATGTACAATTGCTATATCTATACATGATCTCTTATTTTGTTTTTGGCAAGATATACATCTGTGGGTTGTTCGCTATGATTTTAATTATGATATCATTGTGTAGAAGTGTACGTGAAACTTTGTGTAAAGACATTTGGAGATAAAATGGGTCTGATAAGACTTTTGAATATGACACAGGTTCACAGCTTCGCCTCGCCATCTATGAGATTGATCAACCCAATATATTTCTGTAGGCTGTCAGTAACAAACCTAATAAATAATAATAATGGTAACAGAAAGTATAGTATATGTTAAATAAATGTATTTGTCCCGAAAAATAGACTCATTTTTGATTCAAAATATTTATATTTATTTCTTATTTCTTTATTTCTTCTTTACTGAAAACGGGAAATGAGATATTTTATTAAGTCTTTAGCACATTTCTTGCTTTAAGTATGGAAGGAAAAGCTGTTCAACTTCGAGCGGTTCTTGTAGAAAAGTTGAAAGGATGGTTCGGTTAGTGCGTTTAGGTAGCTTAGTATGGCAGGCATGATGTAGAGATTTTTGTGTTTCCAAGGAAAACTGAAACTTTTAAACAACATAAATGATTATCATAAGTACCATTTGAAATAAAAATACGGAACTACTCAGAGTATTATTTTTTCAATTATTTGCTCATTTATGATCAAACTGAATCAGAAAATCTCCAAAAATCTATTGTATATATAGACAATTCAAACTCTTCCTTTTATATTAAAGCTTCCTTAGTACATTTAATTGTTTACAATTAAAGTATCTGACATTTCGGCATAGCAAACACGCTCAACTGCGAGTTGAATTTAGAGTCAATGACCATAAAGCTGTTTTAAAACAACTGTTTATACACTGGATGTGTTTTTTTCAGTTTTGCATTGAAATGACATGACGAAATGGAGACAGCAAGCCAATTTCTTTCTCCTGTTGATTGCGCTCGCGGGGAGGAGGGTGGTGAAATTGGATCCATCCTCATCATGTCCATCGTGCTTGGGATACTTGTGGTGCCTACTGTTGTGTATGGACAACGGCCAGAGTCCGACCTCGATGCCGTTAATATCGTCACCGGGATCAACGTAACCATTAGATTGCTAGCGGCGCTAACGCTGGTTGTTGCATTCACTGCAATTCGCTATAACATGCAGGAGTGGGTCAACGAAAAGAGCTCCAACATGATAATAAAGACTAAATTGGTATTTATCTGGATTTTCGGATTAACCAAGATGGTATTCATTGTAATACAAGTCCTCTTTTATCTGAAATGCAGATATCTAATATCACTCGAGTTGACAGAAACTATAATCACTGACTGCTTCACAAGCATCATATTTGTGATTTTACAGCTCGTCTTTTTTCAGTATATTGCGCGTTATACGTTTACGACCAAACCCATCATTAAATATATCTCCTCTGTTATCGCCATTGCAAATTTTATGGATTTTTTCATAGTGCTTACTTTAAGTGTCAACGAAAACAAAGATCTCGTCTTCGAAAGAAATAAGACAGATATAGAAAACTGCACCGGATATAGCCACAAAACAGTCAACAACATCATGTTTATCACTGAAGCTTTCAAAGCACCAATTGCTCTTCAATTTTCGGCCCTGGCAATAACACTTGCTTTCGGTATGACGCCAGATGCTGAAAAACTATGTAGTCAGTGCAATGTCTTGGGCTTAAAATTATCATGGACGTCTCCGAAGAGGTTGGCGATGATTATCATAATCATTGTACTTATGAATGTCCCCCTTCTGGTTTGTGCACCATTCAATATTCTAAATTTCGAGAGTGAAACTCAATCACGGATATGGTTGAGTTTGGTGTTGGCACAGAAGACGGCTGCTCTTATTTGCATTTTATCTATTAATTATCTTATGTTTAAGAAACTGAAATTGAGTGTGAAATATGTCAGCATCAATGCCAATGAATTCATGCTTTTATTATGTGTCATCGGGGTAATGTCTTGTATGTCGATGCTGGCGTTTTGCCAACGTGATGTCGATGGTTTTTTGACGTCATTGATTGTCATCAGCATGCCCTCTATTTTATACCAGGTCATCATCATCTTATTCGGGAGACGAGTGGACCTCATTGGCAATGAAATTTCCGCTGTTCACTCGATTCAGCAACTTGTGCTTATCCTGGGTTGCCATAACATAACACTATGGTTCAATGATTTTCTATACGGCGTTTGGGACATGTCCAATGACCATATACTTCGGCCTAGTGTATTCAAGTATATAGCACTCATGTTGTACCCTTTGATAGCTTACTACAGGTTTCAGTCGGCTATGGAGCTTATGGAGTTGTACCGCCATGTGTCTTGATATAGTTTAAGAAATATTACCAGTATATTCAGAAATATACACAGAAGTATGTATATAAATGAATATGGATCGAACAACAGGCAAAAACACCCCTATATTAGTTCTCTCTATTAAAGATCAAGGTACATATGCATGTATTTAAGTATCTGTGGAGAAATACCATCAGGTCCTGGGTTTTAGATGGATTAATATTTTTAACTGATATTCAACATCCTGGTCAGTGATTTTTATATGTTCATAGAATATGGAGGACCAGGTCCTTGAGGGGGTTCTGAACTATCCTCAACTCGTGAGATATTTGCAAACTATTTGGTAAGTATATTGGCTTTGTCAATCGAGTGTATAAAAGTTCTACCATTGGATTTAATTGGTGGGGATTTACTTTTTGTTTTGTTTTGTTCGGTTTTTATAGAAAATGTGGTAATTGATTTAACTATTCTCCACCATTTTCCAGGGGGAATAGTTTTTTCTAATATTTGTAATGTAATTTTTTCTTTGTATTTTTGTTTTGATTTGCGTACCATGCTTATAACTTCATTACGTAAATATCGTTAGTTATCCAGGTTCAATCAAGGGTGTACGGGGATTTACCCCGGGTTGTATGGAATACAATAAATCCCCGTACACCAGGCCTCAGGGTGTATGGAATACAACCCGGGGTAAATCCCCTTACATCCTTGATTGGACCTGGATAACGATTTTTTTTCCAATTGAAACCAAATAAATCTGTTTCCAATGTTCGATCAATGGTGTATTACACTTTCAAGATATGCCATTTACGCATTTAATGCATTGTGGCGTCACGTTTTCTACGCATTTAATGCATTGTGACGTCACGTTTTGTACCCCCGGCTCAAGTCGGGTGTACGGAAATTTACACCCGGGTCGTTAGCCAATCAAATCTCGTGTTACAAGCTACATAGGAAATAATGATATTTATCCCACTGGCAATCATTTTTTTTTAAATTTTGCCTTATAGTGTATCCTGTTTCTTTGTCGCATTTTACGTTTAATAGCACTCGTAATGAATGGTTTTTTTTCATTATAATGATTGTATACTTTGGTACAATTGTCATTAATATCATTAATGTTGTGAGTATCGAATACCTCCCTATTCCAATTGACATCCAATAAATCTTAACGTAATTGTGTGTAGTTAGCATTTGCATAACTTCTTATACATGTGTATCTTTTGTATGAATGTTGTTTAAATGTTTTAAAATGTAGATCTGCACCAACTGGGCAATGTATGCTACAAAAAGGTGTAAGTACATTTACAGATTCAATATTTTCAACAATATAGGTTATAATAAGATTAATACATAAAACTCTTTGATGTTGAAAAATGTTTTGGCTGTTTTACAACGATTAAAAAAAGAACATTTTGCAACATTTGTTTAAATTTATTGTTGCCATCAGCTAACACATCAAAATTAAAATCACCCAAAAGAAATATTGGTAAATCAGTACTCACTTCCCTGTCTATAGATAGGGCAAGCAGATTTAAAAGATCTGCCTTGGCACGTAGAGGTTTACATAAAACATCAACTAAAAATTTTCTATTACCATTTTCTATCTCAACCCACATAATTTCAGTATTAGGAACATAAATATCAGTTCGTTTTCTAAAACTAAGATTGTTTTTACATAAAGTATAACACCATCTCCATGCCTGTTGCGATCAAGTTTGACTGGTGTATGAATCCCTCCAGTTCTATATCAGTATCTTTTATGGATTGATCTAAATGACTTTCAGTAATAGCAATAATATCATATTCACACAATTCGTTATATATAATATCAATAATTGGACAATGATTGGACAAAAACTACATACATTACTATGAACAATTTTTATGCTAGAATTTAGTTTAGGACCTTGATTGATTTACTTCTCCAATTACTAATAAAAAATAAAACGTGTACAGTGACATACCTTTAACATGTATAAAGCTCATTGAAAGGTATTCGAAAATGGTTGTGGAAGGTAAAAAAAATAAAGCTCAATCATTTGTATCAAAAATTAAAACAATATGATAAGTCACAACCATTGTAGGTATGATGTAAAAATTGTCACCTTTCATTTTGTAAAAATGAATGTAAACACCGGAAGTATGGGAAGTGTAAACTAATGAGCCGAAAATCAATTTGAAAAAACGAGGTGGAACAAAAAAGAACACAACAAACAAAAAGTAAAAAACATAACTTTATATATATATATATATCCAATCACAAATTTGGAAAATAGAATGGACGGTTATATATATATATATATATATATATATATATATATATATATATATATATATATATATATATATATATATATATATATATATAACCGTCCATTCTATTTTCCAAATTTGTGATTGTGCAACGGAGATTAGTGATTTTGGACATAAGATGCAGTTTTTCATTGCAAAATTACATATAAGTATATCCATGCATTTCCTGGTTCATTCCTTATCCATTATAAGTTCATTCAGAAGAGCACTCAATTGATATTAACTTTGATCAACTATATTTCCTCGGGATACTTCAGAGGCACTTCCTTTCCGGAGCTTAACCTTTCAAGGCTAGGTTTACTAGATTAACCAACGAGGTTTGGATAATCTTTACTACTAGGATCTCCGCCATTATTAACAGCTTCAGAGACATGGTTCATGTATGGACTCCTGTGTACCTGTCACACTGACCAGATGTCAATGGCAAAATTTGTGTCTTCACTAAAAAAAAACCTGTCTTTTTTCGGTATAATTAAGAAATAAAGTACGAGTTTTCGTGAATGTTGCAGAATTACCTCCGAGGTCGAGAAATGTTGTTTTGAAATATAAAAGCCGAGGCGTATTATAATATTTCAAACAACATTTCGAGACCTAAGAGGTTATCCTGCAACATTCACGATAACAAGAACTTTATTTCTATTCTACTAACAGTCCAATATTTCTACAGATCGTTTCTCCTATAGAGAGACGATCTAGATCAGTTTGACGACTGTTCCGTGTAACCCCAACGGTTTTGTTAGTAATGTTTACATGTGTATCGATCAAAGGAATCACATGCAGACGACAGAATTTTTCTTTGAATTTTTAATACTCTACACTTTATATTTATAAAAAATCTTTGAATCATATTTCTAATATTTTTAGGGCAATTTAATACGATTATTACTACTACACGTTATATATTTTATGTATAAACACGCAGTGAAAATGTGAGGTCATAGTAACTGCCGCATTGATCTCTTAAAAATAAACATTTGAGGCAATACACATCGTTTTGACTGGAACAAACACGTGAAATTGACGTGGTTTAAAACTTTTTACAGTTTGAAGTTGTAATTTCATGATCAGTGCGAGACAAATAGGTAGTTCTGATCTAAAAATTTACTGATGATTTTCGTGGTATATTGGAGAATAATGTCCGCGGCATCTCTTTGATCTCGGCAATAACTGTAGTAGAATGCGCATTATACGACCAAACCCATCCGTAAATATATCTCCTCTGTTATTGCCATTGCAAATTTTATGAACCAAACCCATCCTTAAATATATTGTAAATTGCCATAAGATTTTTTTATAGTGCTAGAACATATAACAGTATGGTTCAATGGTTTTCTATACAGCGTTTGGGACATGTTCAATGACCATATACTTCAGCAAAGTGTATTCAAGTGTGTAGTACTCATGTTGTACACTTTGATGCAAGTGGCTTACTGTAGGTTTCAGTGGGCTATGGAGCCTATGGATCTGTACCACCATGTGTCCTGATACACAATATATGCAATTGCTTTAAATAAAAGTTTATATATAGAAAAGAAGTGATTGTAAATCCAAATGAACAACGATCGAGTCTCGTGAAAGTTAAACTTACTGATTATCTTGAATGTTGACAAAACCAAATAAAAATCTATATATGATAAAGAATATCATGACGGTCAAACGTCGATTATTAAAAAGGCAAATGGACACGCATAAAAAAGGTTTTGTTCCCATTTTTCAGTGTACCATACATGTGTATTAAATGTCACGTCCGGTACTTTTTAGTAATACAGAAAACACGGAAATTTTTGTTTCGGTTAAGTTGGTTGTTTCTTTAAATAAACACACTCAGATAGGAAGGGGGTTCGATAACATCTAAGATAAACAGATTAGCAGGTGTGAATATAAGACGTCCGATAGACATGGCCCCCATAAACCCAACAATTCTTGCAATATGCTTTGGACTCTGTTCAGTACGTAATATGTTGTGTCATTAATGTATTTACATCTTAATTCACGTTGTATTTACATCCTATTTCACGTTGTATGAAGTTGTATTTACATCCTATTTCAAGTTGGATGGCGTTGTATTTACATACTATTTACGTTGTATGACGTTGTATTTACATACTATTTTACGTTGTATGACTACTGGTTTACACGTTGATACTAAATTGTTTGATCTATATATCGTATCTTAATATCTAACGTAGATTATACTGTACTTTCATCGATCATGTTGAAAGGAAAGAAACAAGTTACAATATTCGTTTAAACGCAAAAAATATTGATAATTTTTGCGGCAGTAAAGTGTAAATATTGATACATGCTCTGATTCTAATTAAAAAAACAAACCATTTTTATTACTACAGACATTTGTGATCAAGGACACAGTGGAACCTCGAATGTGTAACCTAGCAACTGACTGCCATGATAACGAATGCTGTGTTTCTAACGTCCGACCGATCGGGAAAAGGCAGACGAGTTACCATGGTCACTGTATTCCTTTAGGAAAAGTCGGAGACGGTATTTGAAAAATATTAAGATTTAAAAAAAACACAAGCCGAGTATCATGTGCATAGTTCAACGACCTTTTGAATAAAAGTGGCAACCAATGACCATAATAGTTTCTTTGGAAAAAAGGCAGATGTAAAGAATACTGTGCCGGACAATTATGCCAGTGCCAAGGTAGCATTTTTGTACCAGCTTAGGATGCAGTTTCGGGAAAATCCAAATACTAGTATACCAAATGATAGACCATTGTTTAGATAGTATATAACCACTTTTGTTTTTTAGTATGTTTCACGTGACAGGTGAGATATTTACCTTTAAAAATTAATATCCAATAGGAAAATCATGATTTCCATAGGAAAATTGATTCTCCTACCGGAAATATTGACAATCCTGTAGGATTTTCTAAAATTCCTATAGGAGAATGGTATTTCCTGTAGTAATTTGATTCAGACAGATAGTTTTCCTATAGGAATATAAGATCTCCTATCGGATTTTTTAAAACCTAACGGAATTAAAATTCCTATAGGAAGTCCTCGTATTCCGATAGGAAATTTGAAATTCCCTATAGAAACATTGTTTTTCCTGTGGTAAAAATAATTTTTCTGTTGGAATTTATTTTTAAAAGGTAAATATCTATGATAACAAAGCTGGTTGTAAACTCTGTAAGCAATGGTCTATCATATGGGATATTTGAATTTTATTTATATATTCAGCATAGACGGGTGCAAAAATGCTACCTTGGCATTGGCATCCGGCAGAGTGCTAAGGCTCTTTAGGTTACATACTGAGTAACGTGCTGTTTTGTAGGGTGTCTGGTGAGGAATGGTAACGCGACTTCCAGACCCACTGAGCTTGTGTTTGCCTGTCCCTGTACACCAGGTCTATATTGTCATGGAGACCACCACTATGACATACCCTTGGGAGAAATTGGTACCCGTGTTTTCTTTTTTGTTTAGTCGTACATTTTTTTCTGGTTTGCAACTATACCTTATCACAATTTGGCACGGTTTTCTTTTTTAGGTCATTGTGCAAATCCATAGATTATGGCTCTGAAGCAAGACCCCGGCGTATTTTTTATTTTCAAAAATGATAATTTTGTTAAAAAAATACACAAATTCAAAATGAATGACAAGGAAGAGAAAAGTTCACAATATTAATCTTTCTTAATAAAGCGCTAATGTATGGGTTATGTGTTATTACGTAATTCGCACAAGATATTTCAAATGTACGCTCTCCTGACAATGGGTTTTATTATTTGCTTAGCTGTATGCCCAAGGTTTACAAATACGAACTACATACATTACTCTACAAAAAATAAAAAAAAAATAATTAAAAAAAACCACACAAAGTGCCTCAGTTACTTACTACTCTAAAAATTGTTCTGAGAGGATGAACGTACTGAACATATGGTATGATTCGGTGAAATTCAAAACCATAATTTGAAATACTAGTAAGCAAGAAGCAAAGTGCTGAAAACTTGAAGTAAAAAAACTATAATATAGGTAGCCGGAAGGGACATGCAGATTTCTCTAAACTCATGATTTATGAATTTTCCCAATCTTTAAGATCGGCAAAGCGAGGTTTTACTAAACGAAGGAAAACTGCTGTCGTCGTTTTGAGAATTGTCTATTCGTAAAGACGGATTTTGAAACGGAGAATGAAAAAGAATGTTCAGCTCGAGATCTCCTCTTCCTTAAATGGTTTTCATGATAACACTTTATAAAACACAGTTTGATAAGAAGGGTTACAATAAGACTAAACTAGTTCTAGACCATATTACCATAATGACCCTGATATGCGGCCTCTGTATTTTGTTAGTATGTTATTACGGAGCTGTGTTTTATGTGAGTACCTTTTACATTTCGACACTGTGGTCCATCGAATGTAAAATAACAAATACACAATGTTTCATTAATTAATATATATTTCCTCATTACCCTTAAATTTCTCTTTCAACATGTTGAAAAAACAATTCTTCCTCGTTTTCCCCTTAAGACTGACGCAGCAGCGACAAATAAAGGGTGCAACTCAGCAACGGAATGTCTAGACAATGAGTGCTGTGTTTCCATTTACCAACCCATTGGGAGAAGGCAGCTTCACGGCCATTACAGCGGGCACTGTGTTCCAATGGGTATGGAAGGGGATGGTAAGTGAAGGTTAAGGTTGAATTTTTCTTTTTTAAAGCAAGGTTTCATTTCCTAATGAATTTAGAGAATGTTCAAGAGGATTGTTCAATGTATTACATGTATCGTTTTCAATTAATTTCCTCTTCCTGCATTAAAAAAAATGTAAGAGTGCATAAATGCTAAGTGATCCTAAATCGCAGTCATCAACATTGTCTGAAAAAAAATAATGATTTACAATTCCAGGAAGGGGATAATAAATTGTGGAAAGTGTTTAGATCCGGTATTGCATGTACCATTATTCGTCGTACAGGTTGTCTAGTAAGAACCGGCAATGCCACTACCCGACCCCATGACGTGGTGTTATCCTGCCCCTGTACCCCCGTGCTCTACTGCCACGGTGATCATCTTTACGTGGTACCATTTGGAGAGCAAGGTACTCCAAATTTTAACTGGCTTAAATAATAAATTTTTTATCTATTTTGAAAAAGGTCTTGAAAAAATGTCAAATCTTTATTAAATTGACGGAAATCGGAAGATGTAGTGAGTTTTTGTTTTAAATTTTGCTATACCCCGGTAAATCATTTACGTTAACTTTAATTTTGCGTGTGTGTGTTTGTAGGTCACTGTACCAGTCCTTGATGGAATTTGTCAGCTTGTATACTGCATCGTACAATGTATTTCAAAATTTCAAGACGTATTTAAAAGATCTAAGTAACAATTTATACAAACGTATTTCAATAGTTCCTGCTTGCTTTTGAAGGAAATAAAGCAATGCAGACAACAGTGTATCATTCAACTTGAGTACGTAAATCGTTAGCAATTTATAAAGTGATTTCTAAAATTGCATGTACTTTAAAACACTCTCTACTTTTGCTGGACGATGATAAAATGTCCACGAGTCCAATAGATCTGTTTGTTTGACAGATAAGACAATTCAACGTTTCGGTTCGAGCCAATTTATATTAAAATTCAAAACCTAACAACCCGTCTCATCAATCAAACCTCTCCGAGGTCACACACTATTCGGGTCAACATTAAAGCGGTATTAATCCATGATATGTCAATGGCATTACAAACTAAGGCGGTCATGCTTCCACACAGTGCCTTGAATGCTTGATCTGATGCACTGTATTACCACGTGAAATACAAGTCCACTCAAGTGAATATCACATTTTATCGTTGTATGGATAAAGATTATGAAACCAATTTAATTGGATTGGTCACCATATGGGGTGTTTCTAGTATCTAGCACCGACTTCCAAAATGAACCGAACTTGTTATGATAAAAACCCAAGGACCCAAACTTAAGTTTTTGTATTTACTTATAAAACTATCATAATACTTCAATTTTTCGTAGAGAAATTAAAGAATTCAAGTAGGACTAGACTAGTAACTAAACAAATGTGAAACTAGTGTGCTGAATACAAAGTTGCGGAGTTCATACATATCCAAAACCATTATCCCGGACTATTTTGCTGTACACTGAAGCTGAATGTTTGGCAGTACGTGGCCTTTTAGGATCATTAAAATCTACATAATAAAGCCCGAACTTCTGCGAGTAGCCGCTGGTCCATTCCATATTGTCCATCAAAGCCCAAGCCATGTAGCCTCTGACGTCACATCCGTCTCGTCTAACGGCTGCAATGTTTAAATATGAATTTAATCTTGGACTTCATTGAAACATTATTCTCCTCAATATAACTAGAGAATTTTTACTAGGAGAGTTTTGTTTTAAAATTGCTTATAGTTGAAGCAATACATGTATGATGCAGATTGTTATTATTTATAGATATAGAAGTCGAGATACATAATTTGCAACAGCGGGCTTGATTGACTTACCTTTGAGTACTTCGTTTATATAAAGAGTATAATATCTAGCCCTAGAGTAGTCCATCATCTCGCCTTTGTCAGAGACGCCATTTTCGGTGACGTAAACAGGAGGGTTGCCATAGCGATCTTTAATCCACTTTAACAGTCTTCGAATTCCCCATGGATTTACACGCAACCAACCGGATTCAGTTCTGGCATAACAAGTTTACTTTTATAAATGATTTTCCATGAAACACTTCAGATGTGGTTGTTACTCATGGTTACATTAGTTACCACCTATTAGTTATAATTATATGTTTCTTACGTATTCCAGCACGGATCTTCGGATGTGTCTATGTCCTGATCGCTCTCATAGCTATGCCAGTTGATATCACGTGTTTCTTCGCGTACAAGATTGGTCGTGTAATGGTTAAGTCCAAGAAAATCAAAAGCACCTTTAAAAACCAATATGTATGACAATGAATTAAGTCATTTTTCCTTTTTATCTGGAATAATACAGGTGATAAATCTGTAAAAACTGTTGTAATTTTTATCATATTAGGTTATAAGGTATAGTATCTACCTCTATTCTGTTGAATCTCCTCTGGAGTAAATTCTGGCAGTCGAGATTTAGGATACCCTTGTCGTCTACTCTTGTCAGCTACTTTCCTTTTCATGACCGATGGGTAATCTCCGTTTCCGAATATAGGATTGGCGAACCACCCAAGTTTGAACTGCAGCGCCCTCTCGGCAGCGTAGCGACTGGTGGTGCTATCTGTCTGCGGTTCCTTCCAATCACAATCCAGAGTGATCCCAACTTGACCTTTAACATATCGTCAATGGTATTAATATTGCACAAATAGAATACAGTAAAACACGGTTATTGCGAACACGCTTATAATGAATTGACGCTTACAGCAAAGTGATTTTAATTCCCCCTGACTTTATTACATGTTGTAAACTTGATGGATATAACGAATTACGCTTATAACGAAGTAAAATCGCCCGTCCCTGGCACTTCGTTATAAGCGTGTTTTACTGTATTTACGTATGGTATTTACAGTTCATCGGATCCTAGCCCCCAAAATATTTCATCTAAAATATTGTGTTTACGAGTACACCCAGAGAAGATGAAGTTTATGGGGTCACTAGACGAACCTTGCTGGAGGGTCTTGAATGAGGTTTCATAAGTGCGATATGCTCGTGTATGGGATCTTATGATGTTGTGGGCTACTTCATACACTCCCGTATCGGCACTGCTTACTCCAGGGGCAAAAACTCCGATTCCGTAACCCAACCAAGCCACAACAAAAGCTTCATTGAATGTTATCCAGAGTTTTACCTGAGTTTTAGGAAAACATTTCAATACAAAGTTTTACCTAATTATTATAGAAAAACAAACTTTTGTATATACAATGTGTAGCATAAGAATCAGCGTCTATTCTGAAGAAAAATGCCATAACTATTATTGTTCATCATTTAGGCTATCTAAATAAATATTACAATATTATTATCTTACCCGATCACCAAAGGAAGAAAAGCAAAGTCTGGCATAGTCGTTGAAGTACTCAATTATTTTGTCGTTCTGCCATCCTCCAATGTCTTGCAGAGCTTGCGGCAGGTCCCAATGGTATAAGGTAACCATAGGCTGAATGTTGTTAGCTAGCAGCTCATTGATAAGATTATTGTAATATTCGATGCCCTTGCTGTTGATGGTATGAAGTGTCCCGTCCGCCATTACCCGACTCCAAGCAATCGAAAAACGATAATGAGAGACTCCTAAACTAACAAGCATTTGGACGTCCTCTTTATATTTATGGTAACTGTCACAGGCAACGTCTCCCGTCTGTTGGTTGTAATTCCATCCTTTATGTGATCTTACGTCCCAGATACTGGGCCCTTTTCCTGTGTAAATATTGCATAATAAACATTACGAAGATCAAGACAGAAAATTGGACATATTTGTGTAAATTAATATCAAATACATGCTAACTTCGAAATTTATCTGAAACGTACCATCGGCGTTCCATCCACCCTCTATTTGATAGGCCGAAGTGGCAACACCCCACGCGAAACCATGTGGGAATTGGCCTTTGATGAAATCATCACGGTCCTCCAAATCTACATGTTGCAACAATAAACAATGCAGTAGTATTATGTTGAATTTACGCAATTCATTTAATGCTATAGGACACTTACAGTTGAATATAATTCAATGTAATGTTGACTACAAGTTGACTACCTTGCTTGATGTAATTGGCTGCGTCAAAAGTCTTCCATGTTGTTGGGAATCCATTATGGGTAATAACGTCTCTGTAGAAGTTAGCTGACGCTTTCGGTGTTCTATCGCGACCGTCTCTTTCGAAGTCCACTTTATAGATGCCATATTTCTTTGTATAGCCTGCGCCCCACTCAAAGTTGTCGATTAGAGACCAAACAAAATAACCTCTTACATTCACTCTATCTATGTTGGTGGCTGAGAAATATAAAAACTGATGTTTTAAAGTTCTGAATCAGTATTTATTAATTTATCTTTAATTTTTTTTAATGGTAATTTTAATAAAATAAACAA
The DNA here is from genome assembly GCA_020458035.1 of Magallana ariakensis. Taxonomy (NCBI): domain Eukaryota; kingdom Metazoa; phylum Mollusca; class Bivalvia; order Ostreida; family Ostreidae; genus Magallana; species Magallana ariakensis. Next base: position 47,316,362 of record CM035814.1, on the reverse strand, counting down.
GAATTTAAAATCGATAGCGTTACCTTGAAGAACCTGATCGATGTAGTTTTTGAGATAATTCACCCTTGTCTCGTCCAGAATAGTTCCACAGTCGCCTACCCCGTTTTCTGTGACGTAGACAACAGGATTTCCATACGTAGAACTGATGTACTTCAAAAGTTCTCTCATTCCTTCTGGGTAGATCTTTTTCTCACTTGGTCTAAATTAAATTACAGACGTAAGCTTATCATCGGATAACAAATGATAGAAACAAACCGGTTTAATAATTAAGTGTTTGAATAAAATTTTCTGTACCTTCTATTTTCTTGAAATATTTTTTGGTTCATGAATAAAATACTCAGTAGCCTTAATTTCATTTTTTAAGGTATTATAGTGTTTGGATAAACCCGTATTTTTTGTAGCTTAAAAACAACCATGATCTGATTCTTTTTACCCGTCCCATGTTGGATCGAATGACTCCTTAACACCCAGATCCTTGGAAAAGCTCTCACCAGTGTCCATTGAAGGGTTGTCTTCAACGAGTTTCGTTGTGTAATGGTTTATTCCAAAAAAATCGGATGACCCTATGTGCAAAATACATTTGAATAGATTCATGAAAATAGAATATTGCTTATAGATAAGCACACAATAAATATTTATTATTCGTTCTTTATGATTCGATAAGAAATGGACTCATGCCTCGGTTATCATTTATCTCTTGGGATGTAAAACGTTGAAGTCGACTTCCTGCTCTTGTTTTCATCACTTCCGGATAATCTCCATTTCCAAAAATTGGGCTAGCAAACCAACCAAGCATGAACTGTTTCGCGCGGTCTGCTGCCTGTCTATCTTCAAGTGAGTTTGTCTTTGGTATTTTCCAGTCCGAGTTCAGCGCTATTCCTATTTTACCTCCCTGAGATGGAGCATATGACCGCTTGTACAGCTTAAAGACCCTTACGTGAGCAAGAATCAAATTTCGGCCCACTACATAGGGTTTGGTTCCGGGTTCTTTTATTCCCGGAGCTTGACTCCCGGTTCCATATCCGTACCAAGCTACGTCGTAAGGTTCATTGATTGTTATCCACATCTTCACCTTTACAAACAACCAGTTGCGAGTTAAACTTTTTTTAACTGTCATCAAATTACACATTATGAAAATATATAATTTCTTAAAAGGAAAGATGCAGGATACCTGAGGTCCAAGTTCTTGAAACATTAAGTTGGAGTACTGCTCAAAAAAAGTAACAACGGAGCTACTCTCCCATCCACCTGAATAATATGAATTTAGAAAGAATTTTTTATAAAAAGTTAGTTTTCTAACATATTAAAAGAACTGGAAAATTCAATTCTGGAGTAATACAAACTGAATTATATTTATAAAGAGAGTTGTTATACCCATGTCTTGAAGTTTTTGAGGCAGGTCCCAGTGGTAGAGGGTGACCACGGGCTCGATGTTGTTGTTTCTCAACTCCTGTACCAGGTTCTTGTAGAACTGAATACCCTCTTCGTTTCTTGATGCCAGCGTTCCATTGGACAAGACTCGGCTCCACGATATTGAAAATCGGTAATACTTCACCTAAGGTGCAAATCAACACAAAAAATCTAATCGGTTTTCGTATCAGATATTTTAAGTTAAGAAAGCTTGAGTAAACAAAGTGACATTGATATAACGAATTTATAGGAGAACTGAACAGATCTCCAGTGTCTTGATCTGAATTTATTGGCTTCACAGATTCAAAGGGGTGAACATGGTGGGTTTTTTACCCCTAGTTGTTTAAGCAGCTTAACGTCTTCTCCGTATTTTTTGTAGGATTCACTAGCTTTGTCTCCGTTTGATCCGTCCACAATTTTTCCGGGAGTTTTGGAAAACGTGTCCCAGATACTTGGTCCGCGTCCTTTAATACGATAGAAACATTAAGATAACAACTGCATGTATTGACCGAAATTCAATTCATGATAATTTTACGAAATGTAAAGATGGCAATGTCCCCGTCTTGATGCACTAACGAATATGCTGAAATTACTAGTAGTAAATTATTATTAATGACAAATTTACACAAGAAATACATTCACAGCAGTATCAAAAAGAGGCATTTTATTTATGATAAACAGCACAGCCATACCTTGGTTGATAAAAAAAAATGCGACATATAAAAGTATCGATGCCAAAATGTAACCGCTTATTCCACGCTGCAGAATTTCAGGATTCGCTTAATTAATGACTCGTACAAAAAATCCACTTTCATTATTATCATAGAAAAACAAAACCTTGTACATTTTACTATCAATAATAATTTTTCATCCTCTTGAACGTTTTTATAACAATTTTAATTACGCATAGATACAAAAATTATGTTTAACAAGTAGTATCCTGACTATATTTCCTAATTACAATCCGTTAAAGAGTTTGAAAAAATTGTATAGAAATCGTTCTACAAATAATACGCGCATTTAGATTGGAACAAATTATTTATAATCTGAATAAAACAAAAATCGTCCGGTCAGCATAATTCGTATTGACTAAATGCGCATATTAAATATTAGTAAAGGGTTTTCTCTGAAATCATTTTTGAAGCATTAAAGAAGTATTTAGAAGTTATCAATATCATATCTTTATATTTTTAGGTATCATAAAATTTGCACAGCTTCAATGTAATTATACGCCTTGTCTAAATTGTTTTCTGTAATGTAATTCATGTCATCCCAGTTACCAGTACCTTTATCGTTCCAAGACCCCTCCGTCTGATAAGCCGAAGTGGAAACACCCCAAGCAAAATTATCTGGGAATTGTCCATAGTAAAATGCTGATGTCCTTTGGGCACACAGAACAAGGAAAGCTGCAAAAACTCCATGCAAGGCTGCCATTTTTAGGGGGTAGAACATCCGAGCAACTCCAAGATACTCACGAGGTAAAAAACGTGCGACTAACAGACCTGGTACCCAGTTACTAAACCATCTACTTGAATTATAAAACCAAGAAGAAAAAAGAATCCGCAAACCGACGCAAGTTTTTATCTTTCCAGTTTTTGGTAGGTCAATAAATGAAACAGTACTACTCAAAGACTGCTGAAAAGTCAAACTTTAAATCCCCGGAGAATCTTATCTCTACTGGCTAACCACGCCTTTTCTTAAGATTTTCTCCATTTTACCCTTTACAATAAGGGCTTTTACCTTACAAGAGAAGATTCCCTTGCTGTCACTTTACTTACCGCAGACGGAGGAAAGGGTCACAGATTTACAAACCAAGTAATAATTTAAGGAGGAGCGTCTCAGTTCTAAGTTTTTTTTAGATACTGGAATGTAATTTTGATTTGGAGAACATCATTTACGGACCATGTTGCTAGCTGTGACAGGAATTGGACTTTTGATGTCTTTACAATGTTTAACAAGAGGTAAGGAAATCTGGATGGAACAATGCGGTTTACTGGCGCAGTACATGTATTATTACATTATGTATTAAGACGTACTATGAAGAGAAAAATTAGTTATGACTAGAAAATGCAAAATAAACCAAATAGCATGTGTATTTATTTTTAATTCAAATATAACCACCGTAAATCTGTTTCACATATACATCAGTTTACGTTGACGTTTTTGCATGGTTATCATTGTGCATTTGAATGAAAATGTGTTTAAAATAAGTCCCATGAAGTCGCTAAGAAATTCACCTTGATAATTAATAAGGACATCTGGTAATTCCTACATTTATTTTTTTTAACATTTTGAACATTTTATAGGAAAGTTATATAATGATTGTTGGTATATTATTCAGGGTTGGGGTAAAATACTTTAAAATGTAATTAAACACTTCAAATACATTTATAATTTTGTCATTATTTTATTTTTGGAATTCACACACTTTAAAAAATTATACCTTTACCAATTGCCTTAGGCAGTGTGTCATGATGTATACTAGTTAAACAACATCTATACTACTATATTAAAATAATAGACTCGAATTTTTGGGCTTTAATACCGAGAAATCGGAGAAGTACTGTCTTTTGTTTTATATATTTTAAACATCATTGGTACTTGAAGATTACCAATTTGTTTTTATTTTTCCTCAATCAAGCTTCGCTAATTAATAATCAACAAAAATTCCTTTAAAAAATCCGGAAATCATCTGGATTTTTAGGATTTTACAGTCTTGCGCATGCGCATTACATTCACGCTTAATCACGGGAGGCTCTTTAGTTCATGTTTCCACAATATCACATTTGCATGGATAAACTCAGAAACGACAATACAAATACGTGTAAATTTTCATTGGGAATTTGCTATATATATTCTGTTCATCAAAGAAAATACGGGAGATAACTCTAACTCAGTGCATTTAATATGAAAAATCCCGAGAGTTCCGAATGTCAACATAGTGTGAAAAAAGTTGGTGAAAAAGTGGTGAATTCTTCATTAATATGAATTAAATTTTCAGATGAAAGGTATTTACAGCCTCAAAATGGTTTGTTATGAATAATTTGACTGTTATTTTTAATGCAACTTCATTAATTTTCTCCAAAATCGTTTCCGAGCGATTCTGCAACTTTTTGCTACATTACGGGTATATGGGAGGCATTTTAACTGTGGTGAAGGCCTGTCCCGAGACACAGTTAGATTATTCTAATTAAGCAGAGTGTAGTGAAATTATTAATAGCATTATTGTAGGCCTAAAGCTTGGTTATGTAAATGTCAACAATACGGTATGTCGATGTATCTATTTCGTAAATTTTCCATATCATATGCAATTTCAACCCGTGCACGCACGGGTCAAAGTCTAGTTATGAGATATTTAATTACTGCACAAATTCTAGCCCATGACCGGCAGGTATGCAAACTATGCATCATTATATGATGCACCATTATAAGACATCTTTTTTAACTTTCAAGATGGAAAAGAAGGAAAGTGAAATGTAATCGAAAAGTAATTGAAAATACTTGATATTTTTTGGAATGTATTAAAATACATTCAACTACTTGTAATTGAAGGCAGACTCAATTACAAATTACTTCCAATTACTTTGAAAAATGTAATTAGTTACTCTCAATTATAATTACTTTTTTCATTTACCCCATGATAACATCCCTGATATTATTGCAGTTTTGCAATTTGACAAGTTGTTGGGATGAGGTATCACATCGCTTACTCTGTGTATGCAGTCATGTTTAATGCTTGTGTACAAATGTTTGTGGCCAGATTTTACATGGCTGTATATTTTGGTGAACTGTGCAAAATAACATTTGTTGATAAATGGACATACAAAATGGTAAAAAAAAAAAAGGATGGGTGAATAAGATATCAACATAATCTTCAAATAATTCTTGACTGTTTATCTTACTTGGTCAGCTGGTTCAAGGTGGGGTATGGTCGAATTCTACATCCTATCAACCATACATTCACTTGACCCCGAAGAATGATTATCGAAATGTTAACCCTGTTTACCGTTACTGAATATCTAGCTCGTCTAAAACAAGGAATTTTGAATATAAATGTCTATTACTCAAACTTTATGCAGCTCAACTGTTGTCGGACGGAGGGACTTACTATGGCAAGTTTCCAAGCGACTTTGCGTGGAGCGCGGCGACTGCGGCCTATCAAATCGAGGGGGCGTGGAACGAGGACGGTAGGTCTCCATAAATAATAATTCCAATGATGTCAAGGTCGTTATACAAATGTATATTATTTGATTCATTTATTTCCATGTGATAAATTTCCAACAAACATTTGACCAATTGTTTATTTAATAGTTTATAGACTGACTTTTAAACAACTGTTCCGTCCATCATGAATATACATGTATTTAACCCCATCCCCACCACAACCACCTCCCAACAATTAAAACATACAAAAAGCCCTAACAATGGAAATGATATGAAAAAGAGCAATAATAATGAACTTGTCTGTTTAAAATTGACCCTTTTTTATCGAGACAGGTAGAGGGCCAAGCATTTGGGACACATACTCACACGTCAAGGGAAACATCGAAAACGACGACACGGGAGATATAGCTTGTGACAGTTATCATAATTACATGAGGGATATAGAACTACTCAAAGAATTAGGGGTAAAGGCATCTCTTTGTATTTTATTGTTTAATCTAATTGATAACAGTTTTTACCTGGAACAACCTTACAGATCTAAGTTAATTGGGTTTTTTAATTGTCAAGAAAAATTAAAGGTATATGTGGCGTATTTGGAGTAAAATTTTTGATATGAGTTTGAGTAAAAATATACATCATGCTTATTATAATTAGACGTTTCACAAACTCTAGGCCCATAAAAAATGTTCTGGCTTTAGTTATTTGTCTCTAAACTTTGCTGCACGTCTGATGAATATTAATGTGATCCGCCATTTATAACGCCACTGCGCATGAGTGCGGGAAAACCTAGCATTGAAAACACGATGGAAGAACAGTTTGTTTACAAATTAGAATCACGTTTTTCATGTCTTAAATTAGATGATTCTTATATCAGACGATACTCGAAGCAGTTTTATTCCGATATCCATTAATGTAAAACGATATAAATTGTTAATTATGTGTAATAAAGATGAAACACGATTTTAGCACCATCGACACGGTAAACGAAGTAAATACCCCTCTTCCTGAGGGATGCATGTACTGAGAGTGTTTATTTATTCTTTATTAAAAAATTCCTCTAAACGAAAATCCACTAGTACTTGTGGTTTAAAACTTATAAAGTAAACAACGGAACACATGGAGCACGAACCTGACTATAGCAAAACCCCTACAACTTCATGATGGAAACTTAAGTTTAATTCGGCTTTAATTCCTATTCCATCAATCTACATGGTCTCCGATGACAATCTTCCCTTTGATCCTATCCTTGTCAGTCTGTCTCTTTTTTCTTTCATTGCCAAATCTGTCAAACTTAACGGTATACCTATCTTCTCATCGTCGCCATTGTTGTTGATAGACCGAGATGGATGTCACGTGACCCATTTAAGGCGGGGTTATTCAAATCTTTTGTATTTTTTACCGTGCCGGTAAAAAATAAAAAATACTATTTTGATTTCTTGTATCTTTGTTATGCGATTGACTTATAAAGCGTAATTTGTGTGAAAGTCCTATCTTTAAGTAAAGAAATGATGCAAATAATCAGATCTTATAATTGTTATTCACTAAAAATACGCCACATATACCTTTAACTAGCATATTTTGCATTTCATAGAAGATACATGTAATCATACTATAAAATATATGAATCTTTTAACATTCCTTACTTTCATTGAAAAATTAAAAACTACATTGAAAAAAATGCTTATTACTAATTAGATACCGTTTTTCAGGTTTCCCACTATAGGTTCTCCATATCCTGGTCACGGATATTTCCTCTAGGGACCACAGAGATGCTGAACCCTCGAGGAGTGGACTACTACCACAGACTGATAGACGCCCTCAAAGCCAACAATATTGAGCCCATGGTGACCCTCTATCACTGGGACCTACCCCAGGCTTTGGAAGATGTCGGCGGGTGGCTAAACGAGTCCACTGTTGACCATTTTCAAAACTATAGCGATCTCTGTTTTAGGGAATATGGTGATAAGGTTTGGTTTTTCAATATCTTTTTCAAGATTTTTTTCTCAACATAATGAAAGAGCTTAGTGAATTCATAATATGTTATAAATATTTTGCTAAAATATTATGGAAGTGACTTTTCCAACAGGTTAAAATTTGGATAACATTCAACGAACCTTGGATAATTGCCTGGAGAGGATATGGCGCTGGAGACTTTGCGCCCGGTAAAAAGGATAGTCCCGGAACTTATCCGTACATAGCTGGTCATAACCTTATAAAAGCACACGCCAAGACCTACAGATCTTACCAAAAGAATTACAGTGCACAAAAAGGTATCATAGAGTTAACTATCATCATTTAATTAACTTAACCTAAATACTGAATTTTGTTTATACTGAGTATATTTGTATTCATGTACACTGTAAATGTAAAAAAGCATTTTTTGTTATTTTTGACACCTGTAGGAAAAGTTGGGATCGTGTTGAACATCCATTGGGCTCAACCTAAAAACCCGGACGATGCTAGTCACGTGCAAGCCTCTGAGAGAATGATGCAGTTTGACTTTGGATGGTTTGCCAATCCGTTATTTGTAAACGGGTCCTACCCAGGTGTCATGGTAGACCATGTCGAAAAGAGGAGTATAGCCCAAGGTTACCAAGAATCAAGACTTCCAAAATTCACCTCACTTGAACGTCAAGAGATCAATGGTAATTAGTATGGTTGCAATATAAAAGAATATTTTGTTCTATTAACATACATTTTTACACTCATGTTTTGAATTTTTATCCGTAGGGTCTGCGGACTTTGTTGGGATAAACTTCTACACATCGTCCCGAGTATTTCCATCCACATTTTCTGTTAATGACGTAAGTTACAGCACAGACAAAGAAGCAGATTTTGATCTGGATCCAAGCTGGCCAAGGTAATGGTTGCTTATTCTTCCAGATTTTTGCTAGGACAGTAATGTGTGTGATTCTTTTTATTTACTATACTCTACTGTTCACTTGTTACTGTTGTTGTAGGTCTGGATCGAGTTGGTTGAGGGTCACTCCGTTTGCAATAAGAAAACAGTTAAAATGGATCAAAGATCGTTTTAACAATATTACCATGTACATCACAGAGAATGGAGTGACTGATAGAAACGGTTCATTGATAGACACATATAGAATCAGCTATTATAGAGCTTACATCAATGAAGTACTTAAAGGTACCTTAAACCTACAATTTAATATAAATAACATCAAAGATACGATGTTAGCCATTTTGCATTGAACTTCTATTACACTTTGCATGTATGAGATCAAATTACTTTATCAATACATACATGTGTGACTGCACTTTCAAATGAACAATATTCTGCTTGATTTTCTCTACTATGATTATGTTGGTAGCCATAAGATTGGATGGCTGCAACGTGTTGGGATACACGGCATGGTCTCTTCTTGACAACTTTGAATGGAACAGTGGCTACTCCGAAAAGTTTGGACTGTACCATGTAGATTTCAATGATCCCGGCAGAAAACGCACTGCAAAGGCGTCTGCGAGATTCTACAAGCAAATTATAGCAGAGAACGGCTTCAGTCACGGATACTCTGGAATAGGTGGGCGTGGCACTGCACCTGAGCACGAGGATGGGATCTACTACGACACGTTTCCGGATGGGTTTGTCTGGAGTTCGGCTACTGCGGCCTATCAGGTGGAGGGAGCATGGAACGAAGACGGTAGGGAAAATTATCATACATGTAATTTCTCTTGAATTAAAAGCGTGAATGTGATAAAGTATGATGTTAGGTTTATCTACACTTTGTTAATACTAATAAAAGGAAACGTCTTCATTACTTTTGAGGTGAAACATTGTGTAACGTGAAGTACGAATATGTTCTTCATATATATATATCGTATATGACATATGTGTTAAATCCACCCAGGTTTTAAGAATGTCCATTGCACATATTTTCAATTTAATTTGTTTTTTGAATGTTCGTTCACTAGTGAAAAGAATACATCTTAAAGGTTACGACAGACATTTGCCAGCTAGGCAGAACTTTTGACAATTGAGACATAAAATTATCTGTATCAAGATTTATTTGGGCAAAAAGATGAATATGGAAAAAAATGATTTACGAATGTAGGTCTAGTGCCCAATGACAAATAGCCATGGATATGATGCTATTCTGTAGATTTATCGTATCCCGTGGTCTCCACAGCTGTGCAATTTGCTCTTTATAACGACAAGCTTGTTCAAACATTTCGTAGCGATGATGGTCCCATATATTAATCCCATTGACATTTTTTACCTTCTCTCCTGGAGAAACTAAAGAATCTAACTTTCAAAACGTCAAAAGTGTACCCTAAGTGTATTTGCGCATGCTAACGTTTCATATATTTTGAAGTCTGCATCTCCGAAACGAACATTTTATAGATTACTGGGTGAAAGGTTCTTGCCATAGCAAAAATTAGTCATTAGTGCCAATGAACTTAGCATGTATATGTAAATCACCACATTTACATGTAAGCCATTTGAACCAAAACATTAGATTTCTTTAAGGAAGATTTGCCTATATTCAACAATATTCGTTTTGTATTTCTAGTTATAGTAGCATCGTTTTTAAAAGTGGGGGCCAGACTCATCAGAAATCTGGACAAGCCATATCAAAATCAAATTTAGAAAACCCCAACAAGCTCGTTAATCTTAAACGTCCTTGTGCGTATTAATACCTACATTAATGTAAAACCTAATTTTAATGTTAATTTCTATTCAAATATATTATTTGGTCTCAAAAGTGTATGTGTGGAAGGGTGTGGCTAGGACGCAAAATGTAACAAATCTATCAGATAAATGAAGTACATTGTGCATATATATATTATATTTTTCGCTTTGAGGGCGACATAAAGAGATGTTTCCGAAAAGCCTCCGGTATGGTGGCTCCCGATGTAGCTGCAGTTTTGTACCTACAGTAGCTGCAGTTTTGCTACCCGGTCAGAAAAAAATCGGATTCATAAACGACCCGAATTTTTTCTGACCGGGAGCTACAGACCTGCAGCTATCCCCAATGCCGAAGGAACTTTGATGTTGTCATGACATTTTTCTAACGTTTTATGGCTGTATGAATTCGAACTCGGTTATTCAAATTGATAATTATATCTGATTGCACGCGAGAAAGAATGGTTTCGGTGCAATATAACTGTAGGAGTGGTGGGGATGCTATGAAACGTCTTGTGTTATGCAGATGGTATATTTTAGAAACCCTTAAAATTTTCAGGAAAAGGACCAAGTATCTGGGATGTAAAAGCTCATGAAAAAGATTACATCAACAACAACGGAAACGGTGACGTGGCTTGTGATAGTTACCATAGATACAAAGAGGATGTCCGTCTGCTGAAAGATTTAGGGGTAATACATCACTTTTTGGGAGTTGATTTTAATCAACTCTCCTATGCAGTTACTCGGGCAAACCGAAAGTGAAACTGTGTTTGGACCTAAGCACAAATCAACACCGCTGACAACATTTAGTTCTAATCGATAAATTCGATGTAATGTGTTCTAAAGCATTGTTTTTCTAAGAAACTTATTTATAGATACCTTGTAAATAATCAGATTTTAAATGGTACGAACAATTTAGACATTTTTTGTAGTCGTACATTGTATGTATTCATACGCCAGAGTTCAATATAGTCTAGTTCAACCAGACGCTCGGCTGTCTTCGTAAATCTCCGACAAGCATAGAGTCTCTCTTGCTTGTCGGAGATTAACAGAGACAGCCGAGCGTCTGGTTGAACGAGACTAGAGTTCAACATTGCTTGGATCCATACAATTTCGACTACTGATATGTTGTTTGATGAAATTAATTCTTTGAATATTACACAACATGATTCATATTGGGTTTTCACGAAATTCCTGTTGGAGAATTCATATTATGAAAAATGTGGGTAATTCAAATACATATGGGAAACAACTTGCAATGCAAAATAACATATCGTTGATTTTAAAATAAATAATAATCGATAAAATCAACTCCCGTCAGTACTTCAGTACTTTGATTAATCTTTATGCGAAATATTTTGTCGACACTGTATATCCAATGTTGTTCTTTTTATTTCATTAGCGACTTAACAGTATTACCTTTTGAAGTAAAACAATATAAATGCTCAGTGGGTATTTTGAATGCCTTGGATTTTTAATAACAACTAAGGTCTATAAAATGTTTGCAAAGGAATAAATGCTTTTTGGTATCTTAATCTTGCACAACGTTAACGGAAAAGTGAACGCTGTTAAAGAAATCAAAGTACTAAAAGCTGCAACCTAAAATGTGTTAACAAATATGTTACTCTATTTTTAAATCCATATCTACTTGTATAAATTTCAGTACGGATTGTTACATTACAAAAATATCAATTATTTCTATTCCAATAAAGATGTATTTTTAAAAAAATAGGTTTCGCACTATCGTTTCTCGATCTCCTGGCCTCGAGTATTTCCTAACGGTACGAAAGAAAGCAAGAACCTGCTAGGAGTCCAGTATTACCACAACCTGATCGACGAACTGAAGAAAGCCGGCATAGAACCGATGATCACCCTATATCACTGGGATCTTCCACAGGCCCTGGAAGAGAGAGAAGGAGGGTGGATGAACGAGTCCATTGTTGACCGCTTCCGAGACTACGCGGACTTCTGCTTCAGTGAATATGGAAACAAAGTTAAGTTGTGGATCACCTTTAACGAACCTTGGATTGTGTCATGGTTGGGATACGGCGTGGCGAGTTTCGCTCCAAACAAATATGGCCCCGGAACCAACACCTACATCGTTACACACAACTTGATCAAATCTCACGTGGCGGCCTATCACGTTTATAATAACACATACAGAGCAACACAAAAGGGTAATGTATATACAAGTTAAAAAAAGATCAAAATATATTGATTTGTCGATACGTCTGCTCAAAACAGAAGTATTTTGGCTAAAAATAGTTTCTGCACCTATGCCTGATTTACAATTGCTAAACGCTAATATAGCTAGGGACACATATTCCAGTTCAGCAAAGGGCATTTTACTACTTTCAGACGTTTTTAAAACATATAATACCCGTGTTCGAAATGCGCTGATCATTACAGAGATTTCAAAAGTTTATATACTTTGTTTACGTTGACATCAGGAGTTGTTGGAATCACCCTAAACGTTGGTTGGGCGGAACCGGAAGACCCATACGATCCAGATCACCTGGAGGCTTCAGAGAGGGACATACTGTTCAACTTTGGTTGGTTCGCAAATCCAGTAGTATATGGCAACTATCCCCAAGTTATGATCGACAGAATTCAACAGAAAAGTAATATTCAAAATCTGAATGTTAGCAGACTTCCGGTGTTTACCAAACAAGAACAGGAAAGCATGAAAGGTTAGCGTTAACGCTCAATGCATAATTGTAAAGTATTACTACAAATACTTAGATGATAACTTATTTCGAGGTGAGAGGTTATTTATTGGCTTTCTATGTATATTTGATATTATACAGGAGCTACAGACTTTCTGGGTTTGAACTTTTACACGTCCAGCATCGTTTATCCGAAAGACGACCGGACCGACATCAGCTATGACGCCGACAAAGGAACCGCGGCAAAGTCAGATCCTACCTGGATAGGGTATGAGTCAAGCATTAATTATAGTGTGATAATTTTCTAATTGCAGCGAAATATTATTCTTAATAGAATATTCTTCTGCACACTGCCAGATATAAAAGATAAATCAATTTCGAGATTATGGTTCTCCAAAGAGGAAAATTCATCAAAAATATGATTGAAAAGGCATACGCTATCAATTTGGGTAAAATGTTATCGGAAATCACCATTTTTTACAAGACACTTTTGTTATGGAATTATCAGAAAAAAATATGACCATATACACATGTACTTGATTGACTTGTCTTTTTTAATCAAACAGTTCTGGTTCTGGCTGGCTTAAGGTAACTCCTTTTGGACTTCGCAAGATCCTGAATTGGATAAAAAACCATTACAACAACATGCCAGTATACGTCACTGAAAATGGAATATCGGATAAAAATGGCTCTCTGACGGACTACCATAGAATTCATTATTATAGAACCTACATCAATGAGATGCTTAAGGGTAATATGCGGGGTTTTTGTCTGTTAGCAGAAAATATACTATAAACTGGCCACGACCATTTAATTAACCACTTTTATTAAATATTTCAAACATCATAACATGAGTGCATGTAATCGTTTTATTTTTAGCCATAAAGTTAGATAAATGTAACGTTAAGGGATACACTGCCTGGTCTTTGATGGACAACTTGGAGTGGAGAGCAGGATATTCGGAACGCTTCGGACTTCACTACGTCGATTTTAACGATACAAATAGAACAAGGACACCGAAAGCATCAGCTAAATTTTACAAGCAGCTGATCACTGAAAATGGATTCAAACCAGGCTATTCTAGCATTGGTGGTAGAGGAACGGCACCAGCTTTAGAACATGAGTTCTTCTACGATACGTTTCCCGACGACTTTGTCTGGAGTACAGCAACCGCTTCTTATCAAGTGGAAGGGGCTTGGAACGAAGACGGTATATACAGATTGATTTTGGATTGAAATGCAATTGACCTTTATGTAAGAACCAGATAATTTATGATGTATATATAATGATATCCAACCCCAATAATTTGCAATGTATAGGTCGAGGTCCAAGTATCTGGGATACCTTTGCACATACTCCAAACATCATGGACAACAATGCTACTGGTGATGTGGCTTGTGACAGCTATCATAAGTATGAAGAGGACGTAACGCTACTTAAAAACCTTGGGGTAGGAACTTGGAGTATAAAACATGTATTCACACTACTACCTTGCAATCCAGTAATCCCGCACTACGAACGGTAACTCTTAAAAATGTTTTTACAGGTATCCCACTACAGATTTTCGATTTCATGGTCGCGAGTACTTCCGGACGGAACAACAGCATCCGTGAATGAGTTAGGTGTTGAGTATTATAATAATCTAATTAATGAGTTGCTGAGGAACAACATCCAGCCGATGGTGACCCTCTATCACTGGGATCTACCGCAGGCCCTAGAGGACAGGGGAGGCTGGTTAAATGAGACCATGGTGGAGTATTTCCGGGAATATGCCGAGTTTTGTTTCCAGAGATTCGGGGATAGAGTAAGAAAAATTATATGTACAGGGTGTCCCAGAATATCTGATACCATTTACTCTTTAAATAACAATTGATTAAATTTATTTTACAAAAAATGAAAGGCATTTTCATAACTGTATACATGTATAATGTAAATTTTCACTCAACAAATTTCACGAACATTCATAAGTTTTTGACAAATTGAGCATTGTTTTTAAAAACACAACAAAAAAAGAGAGTGCGTCAAAATGACGTCCTTTTTATCAATGACAACGTTAATTGGATGAGTAACATTCCTCACAAAAACCACTGTACTGATTTCATTTCCTCTTTTCACTATATAAAGAATATGTTGTTTGTTGAGTTGTTTTTCTCCAGGGTATTCTTATTTTATAACTCGTACAACCATATATGGAGTCTGTGTTTGAAAATACAGTTTTAAAACGGAAGATGCCAGCTCTCTTGTCCGATTCATCTTGAATAAAATTCATTGGAACCAAAGAAATATGATGCAATTTTGTGACATCATAATTCAATGATAGGCACGTTTTTCTCCCAAACTTTTTTGTGGGAAAAAATTAAATTAGTTTACTTTTTATTTGAGTCACAATTTACAAGTTTTGGCCAAACATTACTAAATTTATATGAATTTCAAATGGTATCAGATATTCTGAGACACCCTGTACTTAGTGGTTATTCGGTCAATATCTTGTTTTTTAAGTCTTATTTGTGCATACTTCTGTTGGAGAAAAAGGCAAATGCTTATTGACTCTATGGTAAAAAAAAAAATAAAATTAATGAAATTGACCAACGAATTCATGCAAAAGCAAGATTTTTATCCTGTTATCGATGAAAAAATCTATAAAAAAACACAGGAGAACGTTTTCTGTTAAGGAATAAGGAGTCATTCTTTGAGTATTATGAGGTGATAATTTCGGTCGGGCGTGATCAAATTCAATAAACCCCTAAGGGCTTTATGATAGATTTGATCACGCCCCGACCGAAATTATCACCTCAGAATAATCAAAGAATGATTCCTTATTACTTATATTTATATAATTTTCAGCAATTGTACGATTAAATGTTTGAATATAAATAAGCAACCCCGCTTGTTCCCCAATTGTACGTCATTTGAATTTATTGGATTGTATAGTACAAAATCGATACGTTGTGTTATCACAGGCAAAAACACTGACAAATGTTAATATTATGGGTTAAATCCACACATCCAATTACTTATCTTTAAGTCTTCAACTCCAGTGATTGAAAATTCAAATCACAACTATGAAATATACAATTATTCTCTTTTCACAATTGTATGAACCTCGTTAATTTTCTGACAATTTTCAAATTGCAAGATTATATAATAGTCAATATCTACATTCACCAGGTATTTTTTTTTTGTTTTTTGTATTTCTTAAGACCATTGATTGTTAAAATTAGATTTTATTTC
The DNA here is from genome assembly GCA_020458035.1 of Magallana ariakensis. Classification (NCBI taxonomy): domain Eukaryota; kingdom Metazoa; phylum Mollusca; class Bivalvia; order Ostreida; family Ostreidae; genus Magallana; species Magallana ariakensis. Next base: position 47,300,249 of record CM035814.1, on the reverse strand, counting down.
AATATTGCTATGCAATTATTTAATAAAAAATGTATTGTCGCCTTAGAATTGTACTTTCTAAGTGATATGATTATGATATAAGCCTCGACAAAGAAATGGAGCCTTGATCCACTCATATCCAGATGGACATTTGATTTTTATATTTGATGATTTTTGAAAAGTTTTCAGTCATTTTGCTTCAATAATTAAATTAAACAATTTAAAACAGCATTTAAATAAATATGATAAATGTAATTTTTTGAGAGAGGACGTTCGACTTTCAGATATTTTGGTAAAATAATTAATCTTCCTTCTATGGACGCTTTATTCGCCTTATTCAACACATTTTTAAATGGATCTAAAATATTGTAAATTAAGTTTATGATACATGTGATACCGATTTGTATTTTCAGGTAAAGTTATGGATATCCTTTAATGAGCCCTGGATAGTGTCATGGTTGGGATATGGTGTATCATCATTTGCTCCTGCGAAATGGGGCCCTGGCACTAACACATACATCGTTTCACACAACATCATCAAGGCGCACGCGAAATCCTTCCACACTTATAATGATACATACAGGAGGACCCAAAACGGTATTGATTGGTTAAATTATTTGAAAGTGTGTTCGATTATAGGAAAAATAACCCAGCACATGGGAGAAAATGATTTTTGTAAACTTTATCTTTTTTTTTAAAGAATAAACTAAAATTAATGTGTTTTTTATTTGTTTAGTACAATTTATATGGTTAAGTAAATTTTCTGTTGATATGGTACATATACACTGTAGGTCAGTTTGGAATAACGTTGAACGTTGGATGGTCCGAACCAGATGACCCGTTTAATCCGGATCACTTGAAGGCTTCAGAGAGGGCGCTGCAGTTCGACTTTGGTTGGTTTGCTCACCCCATAGTCATAGATGGGAACTACCCGAAAGTGATGATAGATAAAGTAGCATACAAAAGCAAAGTGCAGAACTTTTCACAATCTAGATTACCATCTTTTACTGAGGATGAACAACGTATGATTAAAGGTAAAGAGCACTTACATGTATTATATCTGTGACGTCACTCATTATATTTCGTCATTGTAAATGGTATACCGGTACATTGTAAATCGTTTCATCCTAATTTGCTTTTCTGTGTTTCAGGGACGACGGACTTTTTAGGACTAAACTTCTACACGTCCTCTATTGTTTACCCGGAGGATAAGGGGTTCACCGACATCAGCTATGATGCAGACAAAGACGTGGGAGGCAGACAGGAATCCGGCTGGCTGGGGTAAGTTTTACAAAGCATTTAAACATTATATATATATAGAGGTTGACATATATCTAATTAGCGCTGTTAAGCTCTGTAAATGACATTACGGGTTCGTAGGAATAATCACAAATTTATTTGAATTAGCCATGCTTACCCTCCTTTACCAGAAATGATATGTGTTGTGATGGCTAACAGAAATAGAAAGGGTACGCTCTTCGTTATGGCAAGAATTTGATTGCAGAGGTTGAGAGAAATCTAGTTAACTCGGGTTACCTCTTTCAGTAAATACTAGTTGGTACATGTAGGTAGGAATCTGGATCGGTTATGGGTTTCTTCATATACATGAAACCTGTGCCGTGGTGGCAAGCGAAACAATTTGCCATATGGAATAAACTAAGGTTGGAAGAGAAAACATATAAACAACAGATAAGGTTTGGTCAAGCTCTTACATTAGGATTTCCCATACACATTACTAACTAAAGGCACTTTTTTCTTTTGAAAAAAACCCATCATTTCCTAATTTCATTTGTGTATATATTTCATACAGGTCTGGTTCAGGTTGGCTCAAAGTTACTCCATTTGGTTTAAGAAAAGTATTGAACTGGATTAAAAACACCTATAGTAACATGCCAGTGTATGTAACGGAAAACGGCGTCTCGGACAGGAATGGGTCCCTAGTGGACTACCATAGAATTCACTTTTACAGATCGTACATAAATGAAATGTTAAAAGGTAATTCAAAGACTAAATATTCTATACATCAGTCAGTTGAAATATGAAAAATCTTAATAGGATTTTGAATTAAGAAAGAATATTCTAACAATCAAACAAATCCTTCTGCTTTTTAATATTTAAAAACGAATTGACATCTATTGTAGCGTATACTAAATTGTTTGAACGGAAATGTTTGGATATTAAGTTGAACTTTGCTAATAATTTGCAGCTGTGAAACTGGATAAATGTAACGTAAAGGGATACACGGCTTGGTCTTTAATGGATAACCTGGAATGGCGGGCGGGATACTCGGAGAAATTCGGCCTGCATTATGTTAATTTCAGCGACCCAAACAGGCCACGGACAGGAAAGCTGTCCGCTGAATTTTTCCGGCATGTCGTAAAAGATCATGGATTTCTCGAAGATTCGCTGACCTCTCCAGGAAATGGCAACAAACTCGGTGTTTACAGAGAATTGAAGAGTGCGGATGACTTTTACCTTGGAAATTTTCCGAAAGATTTTATGTGGGGTGTGGCAACTTCCGCTTGGCAAATCGAGGGAGGAAGGCATGCAGATGGTAAGTAAAGTATCTTATGAAATTAAATGATTTTATTACATTTAGATGAGTGGATAATCTATAGTTCCGGAATCAGCTATTAGAATTTTTTAAACTATATCATCTTACATACATGTATATTACCATTGTAGGCAAGGGAGTGAGTGTATTTGATTATGCATTGGAAGAGGGAATCAAACGGAATATTTCATCTGAAAATGACTGGCCAAACAATGCATGCGATAGTTATAATAAATATCTGGATGACGTCAGCTTGCTGAGGCAGATGAAAGTACGAATATAATTTTCTAATATGACATGGTAGTTCTATGATCATATTTAAAAGAGTTAGAAAGTGATGTTTAAACTTATTTCATCAGGTATCACACTACCGATTCTCAATATCTTGGAGCCGTATTTTACCGGACGGAACAGCGGACAAAGTAAACCATGCCGGAATTGAATATTATAACAACTTGATTGATGCTCTGGTGGATGCAGGAATTGTTCCTATGGTTACTATATACCAATCAGATTTACCCATGAATTTCTATTCTAATGGAGGTTGGGCGAATGACAGCATGATAGAACATTTTGAGAGATATGCAACCACTCTGTTCCGCGAGTTTGGCGATCGAGTAAGTGAGAATGATGAATTTGTAGTAAAATAAAGTTCAGTAAAAAAGTGCCTAGCACTGTCAACAAAGTTCTTAAAAACGGACGAAATATAAGAAGAAGGCTCCGTCATAACTTCCAAATTATACAACACGTGTATTATATTATCAATAGATATTACTTCAAATGCATTTTAGAAGGAAAATAAATTGAAATATATCGAATTTGTTGTGTTGTAAAGGTGAAACATTGGGTTACTATCAACGACCCTTACAGTGAGTCGGAGATCAGTCGGGAACCTTACAGAGCAGCACACAACCTTATTAGAGCGCACGCCAGGGTGTACCGCCTCTATGACAAAGATTACCGACCAAAGCAAAAAGGTTAAAAGATAGCCATACATTCTATAAAAGTATGATAATGAATTTTCTACATGCGCTCAGTTTTAAATTAACATTTAATCATTCTGTGTACAAGATATATACCTCAGGTACCTTTGATCGAATGTTTATAATCAGAAACGAAAACTATTTTGTTAATCGTTGCAGGAAAAATTGGCATCTCTCTGCAGAGTAGTTGGTTCGAACCAAAGCGACCAACGCACCCAGGAGATATAGCCGCACACAAACGGAGAACAGAACACACCTTAGGCTTGTTTGCACATCCAATCTTTGTTAGCGGAGATTATTCTCCAATGCTCAGAAACATGACCGAGAAAAATGTATCTAAACCAGGAACCATTCTTCCTTTGTTTACGGAAAATGAAATATCTGTGATAAAAGGTGAATTTTAAGTACTTTATAGAAAGAACAAAGTAATTATGCAAATGATTAAAGCTTCTTAAGTCTATTATATTTAATTCTACTGTGTAACATTCTTTAAACACGTTTAAAAGATTCGGATTTTATAAAACAATATTCTGACAATTGTTTAAAATAAATCACATATACACACAATCATATCATGTCAATTTAAATGTTATACATTGTGGAACTTAACAATTTTCAAAGTTATCCATTTCAGAGATAACAGTCTTTTCAGAAGGACATTTGGTTTTTGTTTTAAATTCCTAATGGAAATTGTACAAATATTTCTGTAGGTTCTGCCGACTTTTTTGGACTCAACTTCTACTCCACATACTATATTTCCGAATCCAACGAAATAGAGAGGGGTTTTGCTGTCCACACAGACAGTGTCAAATCTGTCGACTCCTCATGGAAAATGTATGCTTGTAGATACCAATGCTAATTGTTTTGTTCAGAAACCTGGATTAAATTTTACACTGCCAACCTTTTATTTATACCCGCTTTATTTCAAGGAACACATTTGGAAACTATGGAGCCGCTCGTTATGGTCTTCGCAAAATGCTAAATTGGATAAAAGACAACTATAGTAACATTCTAGTTTACGTCACAGAAAATGGGTACCCGGATGATACGGGCACATTGAACGATTTTTCAAGAGCAGAAGTGATGTTTGGGTATATAAGTGAAGTTCTGAAAGGTACGTTCTCTTCAACTTATTTTAGTTCGTGGTACGTTGATATCTATTAATAGCTCATCAACATCAGAATAACAAAACTCTGGATTTAATTTACAGCTATTAAACTAGACAACTGTAATATCATGGGATACACCGTTTGGTCTCTGATGGATGGCATTGACTGGAAATTCGGTTCCAAAGCTAAATTCGGGTTGTACCATGTAGATTTCAATGACCCCCATTTTCCTAGGATTGCCAAATTATCTGCCAAGATTTACTCGCAGATAATTGACCAGAATGGGATAATGAGCGATATCAGAAATATCACAACTACTGACGTCAGTGGTAACAAAGAGAACGACCCATATAGAGCACTGAAGTACGAGGATGAGATGTACTATGAAAAGTTTCCTGCAGGGTTTGCGTGGAGCTCGGCTACCGCATCCTACCAAGTCGAGGGAGCATGGAATGAAGATGGTATATCTATAAAACAAAAAATGTTACAGAGATTTCGAATTCACGATTTTGCGATTAAACTTTTAATGAAGGAAAAATTAAGTATTATTATTATTATAATAATATAAACCTGTACAGAATCTAAAAGAATGTAGAAAATACTTATATTTTTAATATCAACGCAAATCACTACATTGGTAGCTATGTTGAATTTTAAAGATTGTCCGTCCGGCTTTTTATCTTCCTAGGAAAGGGTCCTAGTATTTGGGATGTTTATTCTCATGCTGGACACATCGACAACAACCAAACAGGAGATGTGGCGTGTGACAGTTACCACAAGTACCTGGAGGACGTTCAACTTATCAAGAACTTGAAGGTACCATTTATATACATGCAAGTACTTGAATGCAAAACAAAACAACTTAATATTAAATGGCAATAAACATGAACTTATACACTTGCAAAATGCGAAAGACAACCGATGTGTTTGCATTTTTCTTCCTAGACGACTCACTACAGATTTTCGATTTCCTGGCCACGAATTTTACCAGATGGAACAACCGACAATGTCAACGTTCTTGGCATTCAATATTACAACAATCTGATTGACGCCCTCATTGACGCTGGAATTGTTCCCATGGTAACATTATATCACTGGGATCTTCCACAAGCGCTGATGAAAAATGGAGGCTGGCAAGACGAGAAAACCTCTGATCTTTTTGCGGAATACGCTAGACTTTGTTTTACATTCTTTGGCGACAGAGTGAGTCAATAGAATTCATACAATTCAAATTTATTTGTACTGATTTATACGTAGTTGTTTAAAATGGAAGCGCAAGTGTTTTTATCCTTTATAACTTGATTTTCAGGTTAAATTTTGGATTACTTTAAACGAGCCATGGGTGGTGTCGGTTCTTGGTTATGAAAATGGCGAAATGGCACCAGGAATAAAAGGAAAAGGGGACCATGTATATATTGTTGCGCATAACCTTATTAAAGCCCATGCAAAAGCGTACAGACTGTATGAACAAGAATTCAAAAGTAGTCAGAAAGGTATAAAAGCTTTGACCTACCACACAATTCAGAATTTTTAATAATATAGTGTTCTAAAGCCCTGCATGTACATGTACCTTATACTTAAAGGTGTAGTTGGAATAACCCTCAACACTGATTGGATATTCCCCCAAAACGCCAGCGATCCCATGGACATGGCCGCGGCAGATAGATCGGTGAACTTCATGTTTGGTTGGTTCCTCAATCCAGTGATGAAAGGCGATTACCCAGATGTTATGAAGAAACAAATCGACAGAAAAAGCCAGGAAGAAAACCTGGTCAAGAGTCGTCTGCCTGTGTTTACTGAGAGAGAGAAAAATTTCATTAGAGGTAGGCGTAACTATGCTTTCCTTCGCCTCTGTGATTAATAGAAGAGCTGCATAAAATCTGGGAATTTTAAAATTAATAACGTTTACTCTTTATATTTTTACAGGAACGTACGATTTCCTAGGAATGAATTTTTACACCTCAAATATAGCAACACACAAGGTGCAACCTGGTCAGGGTTACTTTACAGACGCAGACGTGGCAACGTACAAGGATCCGTCCTGGCTTGGGTGAATTAATCATTTAGCTTAAATTAATATAACAGTTCGTAACCAGCCAAATCTCCTGTTTACTATATAATTGTCAATTGCACCAACGTACTGCAATTTTGATTTTAGATCGGGTTCAACTTGGTTGAAAGTCACACCTGTTGGGATTCGGCGGATGTTGAATTGGGTGAAATACACATACGGAGAGTTTCCAATATACATAACAGAAAATGGAGTATCAGATAGAAATGGATCGCTTCAGGATGACCATAGAATATCATATTATAAGCAATATATCAATAATGTCTTAAAAGGTGTGTTTCTTACATGTACATATGACAAAGTTAACGATTTTTAAAAATAATAAGTAAATGGCTTCTTTTTTTATAATTTGTGCTGAGATTTGATTTGCGGATATTTTTATTTTAGCAATTCGGTTGGATAATATTAACGTGAAAGGATACACTGCATGGTCTCTGATGGACAACTTCGAATGGGCCAGGGGGTATTCGGAACGTTTCGGTCTTCATTATGTCGATTTCAATGACCCCGAAAGACCAAGGATCCCCAAAGCAAGTGCTCTGTATTACAAAAAGATCATCACCGACAACGGATTTGTAAAGGAGGACACAACAACGTCACCGAGTCCCTCCGTATCTTTCCCTGAAAACAATCCTTACCGAGAGCTGAGTTTTGAAGAAGAGATGTATTACGGGAGGTTTCCCTCAGACTTTGCCTGGAGCTCAGCAACCGCTGCTTACCAGATAGAGGGCGCTTGGAATGAAGACGGTACACATTACATGTAGATAATGTACTGTAGGCTGGACATTCCTGTTATTGGTCAATTACATCAATTCAGGGATAGAGCGTACGCGTGTACAAGTCATGATTTTATTGTCTACGCATGTGAAACATACATGTACATGCATATATAAGTCATTATGAATTAGATATATTAGAAAAAAGATGTATAATTGACTCGAACTTTTTTTTCTACTCGAATACCTGGTGTATGTTACAACCAAAATTTCAACGATATCGGTCGGAAATAAAAAGAGTACTGGGCAAGTTAAGGAAAAACCTCTTTGTTTTGCATTTTCTTTTTTACATTCGACGAATTTTTCGATCGGTTTTCACACAACAAAATAACGAAATGTTATATTATAAGAAGTTTGAGATATGGTTTAGGAATGATATGTTATTTACACAACAAAATAGCAAAATTTACAAGTGGGTATTAATCTAATTATGTATTGCCAGGGAAGGGGCTTGGAATCTGGGACGTTTTCTCCCACCAGTCCGGTAATGTAGACAATAATGACTCGGGTGACGTGGCATGTGACAGTTACCATAAATACCTGGAGGATGTCCAGCTCATCAAAAACCTAAAGGTAGGACTGTCCCTTTATGGTGCCACTGTTGTAAAGTGTTGCTTTTATAATAAACTTAAGGTGGAAATTGATATTGCAACACATCGAAATGCCCACAACTTTACATATTGTAGTATTATACCTTTCAAGACCTGTACTTTGAGAAAGCAGACTTGACAAATGCTCTTTAACTTTACAAAGTGGCTAAAGAAATAAAATGAATATGGGCCAGCGATAGTTTAAATTTAAAAAAATCCGTCCTTCAGTAATTTAAATTCCTTGTCAAGTAATGAGTATTTTTTAACGCCCAATTTCCACGGAGAATTGAAGACTGTACATTTTTTATATTATGGAAACGGATAAACATATACCCTCCAATCTAGAAATTCTATGAATTTTTTTTTTTACAATTTTAAAATTTTATACTTGCAGACAACACATTATAGATTTTCTATCTCATGGCCACGAATTTTACCAGACGGAACAACTAAAACAATAAACCGTCTTGGAATCCAATATTATAACAACCTCATAGACGCTTTGATAGACGCTGGAATAGTTCCTATGGTAACCCTCTATCACTGGAACCTTCCACAAGCTCTGATGAAATATGACGGTTGGCAAGGAGAGCAAACTGCAGAGCTATTCGCTGAATACGCGAGACTATGCTTCACAATGTTTGGAGACCGGGTAAGAAACGATATTTTATGTTGGTTATTACATAATTAAAGCAATGTTCCCAGTTGTCTAATCTTATTACGCACATGCACTGTATACTTGTACATTGGGCTAACAAACGCAAGTAGGGATTTTTTCTTGTGCATTTATCAATTGTCCTGTTTCCTAACCGATCTCTTGGATCAGTTTTTTCGTCATTTAAACTCGGCTTTACCTCGACATCTTTTATGAAATGTATGTTTTCAAAAGAATAAATAAATGTCCAATTCACACAAATTGCGTTTGATATAAAGTTTTCCACAAGAAGAAAATAAAGGAACTCTCAAACACAACGTGGTTACAACGTTACTTAAGCACGTTATGCTTATCATCAAAAAGGGACACTGGTATGGGATCAGAGATAAAATTTAAGCACACATTAGATATTTTTTAATTTAATATTTTGATTTACACAGCTTTTTAGTGAACGCTTTTACACGATTGTCAAGATTTTCAAATGTTGTTCTCTCCTTTGATTTCAATCTTTTCAAAGACTCCACTTTTTTGTCCGGGACGGGTGGTTCATCTTCTTCCTTATACGTAAACATCTCCTTTAGAGTTCTGTACGACTTGGACTTGTGTTCCTCCTCGTTTTCCAAGTTCTCAATCTCCTGTGGCGCACTCTGTTCAGTAAAATCATTTTGTCTGTTTTGAACTCCTCTTGAAATTGGCCTTTGAGATGTCGTTAGTTGAGTTGTAAATCGCATCACAGACTGGCTTCTTGGCGGAAGTTCGTCGACCATTTCGGGTTCACGAATATGTCCTCTAGTTGTCATAGGACGACGCTGACAATTCATTCTTTCCCTAGTGGAAGAGGGTGATGCAGATTTTGACCGAAAATATTTGGCATACTTCGATTGAACGTGACTTTTATCGAACCCAGATGAGAATCGATCGTTGCTAGCTACTTTTTGATGGTACATTTGTCGCTTGTTTTTCGGCGTTTTCTCGATAATCTGATTTCCCGGTCCAAATTCCAAAACACAGTTACTGGGGACTCTGTTAAGAATATCGTTCACTGTAGGAACTCTTATGTTAGGTACACGACACTGCTTCTCGTGAATTTTGTGAAACTCCTCTTCGTCGAAATCGATAGACTTCACCGTTAACGTCTTCTCTAGCTGGTGTATCACGTCCACCTCGCGGTCATATTTAAACTGGTTCCTTTTGCTGAGCCGCGCCGCTTTGGATATTCGCTCCAGCATCAGTCTGTTTTCTAGATGGTTTGCAGCACGAACTGGCCGGCTGAACTCCTTATACAACACCCTTTGTTGGGTCGGCTGTCGCTTGTTCTCTTTTCTCTGTATTTCTTCATTTTGTCGTTTTAACAACTCTCCCATCATATTCGGAAGAAAAATTACAACTGAACATGCCAGCAAATAGTAATGGAATTAAATCCACTTAGAAATGAATCGTGCAGTTTGTAAGGTTCTGTGAAATGACAAAGAAAGTGCAAATATTTGCCTTGAAGATAACTCAAATAAAAGGTTGTGTTTATTATGTCTTGAGGATTTAGGGTCTTCTACAATGAACAAGAAGTTTAAATTTCCTCAAGTGTACCGAAGGTTTGACAAAAGGATTACATTCCCTCATTTGTTTTCGTAATGAGGAGACGCACATACATCGAAAATATTTTCCTTATTTAAAGTTTAATTATAGGTTGAGGTTTTTTAAAATAATATTACTCTTTGTTTGTATAGATATCCTCTCTATTCAGAAATTCCTAAAAATCTTATAGAACTACTGGTAAATAATGTTATAAATTTTGCTTGACCTTGTAGGGGGGTTTAAATTTGGGTCAATTTGTTTTAAATTCGTCTTCAAATATTTTCATTTGAGATGGTTAAATTAACATGAGTAATGCATGTTAAACAATATGGTATGTCATTTTATGCTTTGAAATATCCTATGCATTATTTACTTAAACTTTCATGCAAGATATGTTAATGCAAATGTAAACATTTTTAATATGTGATAGGATTAATTATTATGGACGTATGATTTAGCACTATTTTGTTTTCCTGATTAATTTTTGTTTACATTGATTAAAGAGAAAGACTTGTAAAGATATTATATTAAGAAATTTGATTCGTGCAGTACCTTTCATCACATACTCTAATTCAAGGGAAAATGTTTAATTATGTAAAACTTGTAAACACAAGAGAAAAGTTAATTAAATGCAAGAAAAATACAAAAGATTAGTTAACTACATGCCAGAAATAAAGAAGCGCGAAATTGAGGATTATCTTCTTGGAATCCCCATTCACATATTTTCCAGTACAGTGCACACGCACTTTTAAAAAATTTTAAATTGTCTCCTTAAGTCTATTTATAATTTACTCTCCTGTAGCGGAAGTAATTGAGAAATGACTGACTTCTTTTATTGCTTTAAACTTAAATTCTACTCAAGAAGGTTAATGTTTTGAAACTCGTTCCCAATATAAGACTTGGCTCAGCATTTTGATTGGTTAAGAAAGTAATCAAAATTCAACTTAATGTTTTGGACCTGGAAAAAATACCAATTCGAAGTTAATATACTTATCTGTGTTATGCAATGTAAATAGCGTTCTCTTTCCCCGTAAACTGAAATTGATTTTGCTTTTGTCATTTTAATTTTCTAAATTTTTATTGAAGGCACAAAATATCAGCTTACATATATCAGTACCTCACAGTGCAATTTTTACACAAGTCAAATATTACGCGATAATACTATAAAGGATAATATAATACATCTCAGTCAGCTACCACTTTTGATAATGGAAAATAACTAGTATGTTGAAATTTAAATGACGAAAAATTCATGTGGGCAATGAAAAATTCTTATTCATCTATTTCGTTTAGGTAACGATTTTTAATTTTTTGTGATTTAGGTAAAGTTTTGGATTACTTTAAATGAGCCATTTGTAGTCTCCAACCATGGTTACGAAATCGGGGTCATGGCACCCGGATTGAAAGGAAAGGGGGATCGAATATATGCTTCAGGACATAACCTCATTAAAGCTCATGCAAAGGCCTACAGAATCTACGAAAAGGACTTTAAGAGTACCCAGAAAGGTTGCCAATTCGTTATTTAGAACACCAGGATAGTTTTAAAATTACTGTCGAACGTACATGATTTTTAACTTTAATCAACGCGATTCTTTCAGGTATGGTCGGTATCACCCTGAACACAGATTGGCAAGTTCCAAAAAATCCCAACGATTCAAAGGACAAGGCCGCGTCTGACCGAGCAATCAACTTCATGTTCGGCTGGTTCCTGAATCCGGTTATCAGGGGAGATTATCCAAACGTCATGAAAGAACAAGTTGACAGAAAAAGCAAGGAACAAGGATTCACAACTAGCAGGCTTCCTTCTTTTACTCCCAACGAAAAGCTCTACATTAAAGGCATGTTTTCAAATTCAGTTTTATAAAAATAGACACTTGCTAGGCCTTGAAGCACAAAGAGGGGCGTACTGCACATACATACTGTCTTGTATCAATTACTGCCAAAGTGCTACCTATATCTGCAAGAATCGTTTTCTGAGCATTTAAGAAGACATTTTGTACCAAATATTAGGACCAAACTTTTGATATTGTTTCATAATTGATGAAATTTCAACAAATTCTTCGCTTTTATTTCTTTTGACAGTACTCTGATTTAATGCAATTTGTCATTACAGGAACTTTTGACTTCTTGGGAATGAACTTCTACACGTCAAACCTTGTTCGAAGTATCAACGCAACGGAACAGAGTTATGTAGGCGACCAAGATGCGGAATATACAAAAGATCCCTCATGGCTTGGGTAAGGCAACTGGAAAGAGAAATATGAACATTCATGTATATTAGACAAAAATCAATTTACTTAACAGTTCCAATCTTCTATTAAAATGCCTTGAAGCCATGTAGGATTGATTTAGTAGCTATAAAAGTGTACTAATACATGCGTACATCGGTAGGTCTGGTTCAGATTGGTTAAAGGTGACGCCGGTTGGAATTCGACGAATGTTGAACTGGGTGAAGTTCACATACGGGGACTTTCCGATTTACATAACGGAGAATGGAGTATCTGATCGAAATGGTTCTCTACAAGATAATCACAGAATATTTTACTACAAGCACTATATCAATAATGTTTTCAAAGGTAGGTCTAACTTCAGTTATACATGATTATTTTCGAATTTTCGGAAGTCATTACATTTCTTCATTTTCTTTTGAACATTAATGACTGAAATCCTTCGTGAATTATTTTTAGCTATGCAGTTAGATGGTGTCAACGTAAAAGGATACACTGCCTGGTCACTGATGGACAATTTTGAATGGGCGCGGGGCTATTCGGAACGCTTCGGGCTTCACTATGTCAACTTTTCCGATCCTAGTAGACCACGGACTCCGAAAGCCAGCGCGCGTTATTTTACCAAACTAATAACAGATAACGGTTTCGTTAAAGAGGGCCCATCCGTCCCCTCTACCACTGGCACTTCCGCGCCTCACCCCACGACACCGGCTGTACAGGTGAACGGGTGTAAGCCTACGTCATCGGCTTCATCTTTAAGCGGGAGTCTTCTACCTTTATATATCTCTGTAGTTTTATTAATTTTATTGGGATCAACAGAGACTTTTAACTGAATTTCTTACTAATTGCAATAATACCATAGCATACATGTACATAACATTTTATTATTATGCTGATATGTGACGAAGCCAATTAACTTAAATTAACAAGAATACACATTATATTTTTTTAATCGTAAACACATAAAAAAGTTGTGATACAGATGTGAAAACACTATTAAATTTTTGATCGTAATTATTGAATAATATAATTGAATAATAATCATATGACGGGTTTATTTTATCAAGATTGGTGTCGAGCAAACCAAGTTGTGCATACAGTTATTTGCAAATATTTGGTGACTTTTTCAGCTTATGATATTATATGTTTTATTGTAAGCCGACAATGTTTTAGATACTTTTTATTACATGTATATAGTGTAGATATGATTCACAGATTTTTTAGAACTTTTATAATGTGTATGTATGATCATCTTTGGACATATTCAATTCAATTCTTTATTCTCTCAAGACCAGTTCACTGGTATTTGAGGTTCAATATAAGTATATACAAATGTACACAAAATAACACAAGTATAGATACTTGAACTAAATGTGTGTTCACAAAAAACAATAGCGATGTACGGTGTTATGTAATTTGCCTTATTTACATGTAATAAAAGTTTTGCAAGCTACGTGTACTTTTTCTTGCCACCAATGTTGTTCGTGTTTATTTCCTGTACTATAACGGCTGTGTCGTTATCTAAACAATAAAATGCTTTCTTTGGTGATTCATGCGGAATATGAAAGTGGCGACATTGCAGAAAAAATACATAACTCGCATTAACGGGTGATATAATTTTTTTCTGCAATGATCACTTCCTTCATAACCCGATCATCAAAAAAAAAGCATTTTATTGTTTATATTTATATCTTTCTTTTAACAAATTAATAATAACTTGATTGTAAAATGTAAGTAAAAATCACTAAATTACTGTTAATTTACATCAGTACGTTAGCTAAAAGAAATAGCCAAATCGTCTCCTGAGTCTGACTGCAAGCCTTCCACCTCTGTTATCTCCTAGAGATGCGCCTCAAACTCAGTAATTACGAAGTCCAATTGTTAATTAATAAACGTTTATTAATGAGCGTGATCGTATAGTAGATATTACAACCATTAAGAGCAGCTCAAATCAAAGAATATCCTTAACATCATTTTACATAAGTATATATAACATTTTACTTATGATTGACAGTTCTGACCAGTCCGGCCCATCTACGATCATTTAGTGTTAAAATCCCAGAGTTAAATTTTATTTCTAAATATAGTAAAAAACTTTCAAAACTGTCAGAAAGAATATTGTGATGCGGGTTTTGAGTCTCAGAATCCGAGTCTCCGAGTCCCCCACCTGGGTATGATGCATTTCTTACTCATAATACAATCATTCATACATGGCTTTAAAGTTACAAAGGTTAAATAGATGGAACAAGCATTACAATACTAACTTGCAGTATGAGGGCCTTCATTACAGACACAGGATCGCCAAATATGACAATTTGTTGACAACTTGTTTATATATTTTCAGTTTGTATTTTACTGTGCCAGAATTAATTAACCTCATTTATGACAAAGAGTATTGGGATGCAGTCTTTGGGTATCCCGCCTTAATATGACGCATCGCTTGCGTACAATATTAAAATATCCTATATAAAGTATACATGAGTTCATGGTTTAAATGGTTACAAAGGTTATATAGAATAGGCAATACATGACTCAGTATAGAGTACCAGAGCTATTGATGCAGACACAGAATCGCCAAATATGACACTCAATTTGGATAATATTTCTCAGTATGCCTGTATTATGCACCTGGTTTCATAACATCATTTAGGAATACTAGTACTACGCAGTGCTACAAGAGTCACAGAGTTCATTCTGTTAGTTATGATTACCACAATTCATTGCGCAGTATCTAGGTATACATTAGTATCATAGTGACCAATATGTAATACTAGCAATTCAAGGTCATACCATGGCTATCTGTTTACATACGTCCCCCAAACAAAAGAAATATCCCGAAGGGAGATTTCTCATGTCTGGCGCCCGGAATAGGAAGCGTCCTTGATCTCCCCTTGATCAGATGAACTTTCTAGTGACATACCAGTCAGAACATCTATGTTAAGAGGTAGTATCAAGTGACATGTTTCCACTTCCAGCTTGGAACATCAGTCACATACAAAAGCAAATCATTGACCAGGATACATACAATCATATGGTTTGATTATATCGCATTACAATGATGAAAACAATAATGAATAGAGTATGATAATATTTTTTTTTTCCAAATTTTTTTTATCGCCCCATCAATATCATTTTAAGTTTAATGCCAGGGTTGGGGAGCCCTGGTTTCATTAAACTAATTTTACAAATTGTCTTCCTATTACATATTGAAGAGACATTTTTAAACAAGTATACATATACACACTCACACTATAATACATTCATACAATACATGTGTAGTGTGTTCTCAAGAGTAAATGTTATATAAGTAGAAATGGCACAGTGAAACAATATATACTATCTTAGATAGCCAAATATAGATAATGTCATAGAACTGTTCAAGCTGAGCAAAAATCCCCCATCTTTTGACAAAGTTAAAGCTATTTATTCATTCTACAAGTTTGTTCCATAGTTCATCGACATAAATACATTCCCAGAATAAATGTGTCAAAGTTTCAACATTAGTATTACAAAATGAGCATAGTTCTGTATTGGTAATTTTCATTTTAAATAGGTGGGAATTGGTAGCTAATATTCGTTGAAGTATGCGGTACTGGAACCATCTTAACTGAATGTCTTTTGTCAAATGAAAAACAATCTGATTACATTTTTTCCACCAGTTTTGATCAACATGAAGATTAAATATCAATTCCCATTTTTTCTCACTTTTTGGTTTGTTCCATTTTTTAACAATAAATTCATTGTACATATCTTTTGAGCCTTTCTTGCTCTTGCATATTATTTTTTTTTAAAAATCGGGTAAAAAGGAGAATTGTACATAAGGTCATCAGAGTCAAAGAGGTCACTTATATAATATATACCTTTTTCGAACCAATGTTTGTAGAATATACATTTACCATTAATTTTGACTTTTTCATTGTACCATAGTGGATTCTTAATTGACATTTCAGTATCAATACATTTTCTAAATTCATAAAATGCATACAGTACATCTTTCCAAAAAATATTTGTACATGAACAAGCAAGTTTCTTGGTATACATATTGCCAAATAGTGCCATATTTACAATCTTTGGAAAATAGCATTCTATGAAAGTCTTCCATGCTGATGAACATGAACAATTGTTATATAATCTTCGAATCCAAGTAATTTTGAGGCTTTGCATAAAAGATTTAAGACATAACATTTGTAGCCCACCTTTTTCATAACTTTGGATTATGCAATTTTTAGATACTTAATGTGTTTTAGAATTCCATATATATTGCAATAAATTCCTTTCAATTTCAAGTATAGTTTTACTTGGAGGGTTGTGTAAACTAATCAACAAGTGTGTTATTTTAGGAATAATTAGAGTTTTTACAACAGTTATTCTACCTGCCGTTGTCAATAACCTTCTAGACCATGAAGAAATCATATGCTTCATTTCCTGAAGTTTATTTGAGTAGTTTAATTCCATCATGGTATCATTATCAAAATCAACACAACAAGATATCTGTGAGCCAATGCTCACTAGTGATACCCCCGCTCTGATGTGAATATGCAAAATAAGCAAAGTCGACATTTAACAGAAAGCTGGCATCCGATTGGTACAGAAATATATCCCACAATATGGCATGCCTAAACAAATAGTGTGTTAAAATTTCAAGCATCTGCGATAAATAGCTGCTGAGAAATCTTTGAGGAAAATTTGTTTGAAAATTTTGGCTAAAAATAAACAAAGTACTCATTTAACAGGAAGTTGACGTCCGATTGGTACAAAAATATATCCCACGAGATGGCATGCCTTAACAAACACTGTGTAAAAATTTCAAGCATCTGCGATAAATAGCTGCTGAGAAATCTTTGACGGAAATTTGTTTGAAAATTTTGGCTAAAAATAAACAGTCATTATTTAACAGGAAGTTGACGTCCGATTGATACAAAAATATATCCCACAATATGGCATGCCTAAACAAATAGTGTGTTAAAATTTCAAGCATCTGCGATAATTAGTTGCTGAGAAATCTTTGACGGAAATTTGTTTGAAAATTTTGGCTAAATATAAACAAAGTACTCATTTAACAGGAAGTTGACGTCCGATTGGTACAAAAATACATCCACGATAAAGCATGCCTATACAAATAGTGTGTTAAAATTTCAAGCATCTGCGATAAATAGTTGCTGAGAAATCTTTGACGGAAATTTGTTTGAAAATTTTGGCTAAAAATAAACAAAGTACTCATTTAACAGGAAGTTGACGTCTGATTGGTACAAAAATATATCCCACGATATGGCATGCCCTAACAAACACTGTGTAAAAATTTCAAGCATCTGCAATAAATAGTTGCTGAGAAATCTTTGACGAAAATTTGTTTGAAAATTTTGGTTAAAAAATAAGCAAAGTCGTCATTTAACAGGAAGTTGACGTCCGATTGGTACAAAAATATATCCCACGATATGGCATGCCCTAACAAACACTGTGTAAAAATTTCAAGCATCTGCGATAAATAGTTGCTGAGATAAATGCGACAGAAATTTTTGTTACGCACGGACAGACAGACGGTTTGACAGACGGACAGGCAGACACACAAGGGTAAAACAGTATACCCCCTCTCCTTCGGAGTGGGGGTATAATAAGTAATTCCTAAAACTGTAAAAGGCTCTTGTGACCATTTAATATTATAATCCAGACAGAAGTTTTCAACTTGTACATTGTTCTTTAATTCACCTATTTTTATACACAGTCTTATCAAAGTTTGGCCTCAGGCCCGAGAACTTTGCAAACTGGTCTACAAGAGATAAAGCAGATTTTAGTGAATACTGTGTGCCATCTAAAGCAAGTACAGTATCATCTGCATATTGCAGCAGCTTAAATTCCTTATCATTAACTACTATTCCCTTAATTAAAGTATTGTTTCTGATCATAATTCCCATAATTTCCGCACACAGCAAAAAACGATATGGGGAAATTGGGTCCCCTTGTCTACACCCACGTTTCATTGGAAAAAATTCTGAGAAAAAACCATGTTGAATGACACATAGCCTTGCATTACAAAAAAGTATTTTAATCCATTTTATGAAGTTATCTCCAAAATTAAAAAATCTAAGAGCCTTAAATATGAAATTCCATGAAACTGAGTCAAAGGCTTTCTCGAAGTCTATCAATAAAATTAACCCTGGTTTACACTTCTCATTACAATAATGTAATAAATCATAAAGAAGCCTTGTATTTTCTCCTATATATCTGCCAGCCAAGAAACAGAGTATGACAATATTGACCAGGATGAAATAATCGTAATTGAAGATAATCGTAATTCATCATCAAAGTAATACTAAGTATGATTAAGCTTAATGTCACATATATTATACAAAGTTAAGGCATCTCTTCCTTCTAACTAAGGGGTGGAGTTCATGTACTAGCTTCATAGGTTCGGAGTCCATCGGTTTCTTCCTGTAGTTCTCCAGAGTGAATCACAAAATACAAGATTTATATTAGCACAAGATAAAGCACATTTTTACTTAAACACTTTTTACACAATTCACATTTTTTTTCACAAGGAAAACACAACTGCTTTGCGGCCCAATTATAGATAGAGAGTTGGCGCGGATGGCGGGCGGCTTCTCGCGGAACATCTCCAGCGTTCCTCTGTGGCGTATACATCGCGGCCTTCTCTTTCAGGTATTTACGTGTTAGCTCTGGGTCCGGTCTATAATATTTGGCCCATGGAGATTCTTCACTTTTCTTCTCGATTAGTTATTGGCAATTCCGCCGTAAGTGCATTCATGTGCAAAACTTTAGAAATATCTTTTAATTTGTCAGAAATCTTAATTTGTCTTGAATTTTGAAATTACTTTCTTGATTTTAATATTAAGTAATGAACCCGAGCAACCTTGTCCCATACTCAAGATGTCGATCGTAATATTTTATTGTTTTTAAACCAGTAATCTTAGATCACTTTCAAAGTTCAGTCTAATAGTTTCTTTACTTAGTCGCTGTCATGTATTTCGAATAAATGTTAAATCTCTTCAACTCCGCATATACAAATTACAATGTATGTCCGCGTTTGCTAGTCGTCGGCGTATCTCATTATCTATTTTAAAGTCACAGGGGGTCATCCTGTCATACCTTTTTAAAAGCGTGCAATATATACAAAGCTAAGCTTATTCAAGATTATTTACATCTACATATACGATAATAAAACTGATATAGTTTATTATTTTGGCTAATTCCTTCATTATAGCCAACGCATACTCTTGTTTGTTATTTTCTCTACAGGGCTTAGAGATTGATTTACGCGGTTTAGGGATTGGTTTGAAGCCTAAACATACTTTAGGGACTATTTCATCTATTTCCATATCTTCATTTAAGTATACATTTTGGTTATCTAATGGTATTTCATAGTTTTGACCACTATTTTCATCACATTGATTTGACTCAGGGGTCTCATCCGATTCTGACTCTACGGTCTGATCGCTCTCATTTTTATACTGTTGATCATACATGATCTTCTTAGCTCTTATACGTCACTGAATGAAGTTCAGCAAGGGGTATATCCTCTTCGTCTGAAGATCCTTCTCTCTCCCATTGTTTGGACTGTATAGCTCTTTCTAATGATTCTGGTTGCATGTCTTCATTTTCCGATGCCGATTCATCTTCTGGTGGCACCACATAGTTAGTTTTTCTTAGTGTTCTTCCACCGTCTTCAGTAGCTTGTGAAATGGGCCAGTGCGAAATATCTGCCAGTCTTAATTGTCGTGCGTGGCATTTGGTGGTTAATCCAGTCAATTGATCTGTCACCACGAAACTAACTGGTCCTTTCTGCTCTATGATTCGATAATATGGTAGCCACATTTTATCTAACTTATTTTGTCTTCTGTTGTTCTTTAGGAAGACAGGGTCACCTACCTGAAAATCTTCGTCTTTGCTTTTCTTATCGGCCTGAGCTTTCTGTTTCTATTTGGCTTCCTTCATATTGCGATGTACTAGTATGAAAGATCTGTGTTGTTCTTGAAGGGCAATCTTGTGTTGGTCTTCTCCTGCATATCTCCTTCGAGGTTTCATTAACGTATCAAGAGGTAATACGACATCTCTGTTGTACATATTAAGGTAATATGGAGAAAACTTTGACGAATCGTTCGGATGGAAACGAATGGCTGCCAACGTCTGATTAAGATGAATATCCCATGTTTGAGCGTTGTCTGTTATTTTCTTAACCATCACGTCATGAAGAGTTCTATGAAACCTTTCTACTTCACCATTACCTTGAGGACTGTAATAAGATGTTTTGATGTGGTTGATGTTCAATTCTATTAAGGTTTCCTCCACTTTCTTATTCACATTTTCTGTTCCGTTGTTTGTGAGAATTTGAAGCGGACAACCATATTTTGGATATATTTCTTCCAAGATAAGATGAACTATGTTTTCAGCTGACTTGTTAGGAACGGGGAAGGATTCTGGCCAACCAGAGTAAATGTCAATAAAAGAGACTATGTACTTGTTTCCTAACAAAGATGTTGGATATGGTCCTGATAGATCAATTCCTACCTTAGCCATTGGAAAAGGTGGTATGTCTGTCTCTTGAAGTGGAGGTTGATTTTTTTTATTGCTCCTCGTTTGGCATACTACACATCCTTCTACATAGGAATATAACCTTTTGTATAAATTTGGTATGTAGTACTTTTGTCTGATTACGTCATATGTTTTGTCTACTCCCATATGTTCAAGCCCCTCATGATACTGCTGCACTACTAAAAGTTCTAACTCACGTGGTACATACAGTCGAAGTCTTGGGCCTTCAGAGTCTACATCTGAAAGATAGTACATCGAACCATCAATTTCCAGAAACTTCTTTTCTTCGGTTACCGTTGTTGTTCCTTTATTTAACCGATTCTTCAGTTTTTTGATCTGATCATCGTGTTGTTGACTTTCTTTGATGTTGATTTCTTCTGGTAGATCAATAAATGGTTTGATCAATTCGTCGTGTTGCTTAACCTCACATTTGGCCATTTCTTGGGTGACAAGGCATTTGAGTTAAATACGTTAACTTCAAAGAAATTGTCCTTAACATCTGGTTCATCATGCTCTGACTGCTCTTCCTCTTCACACTCAGGATTGACTGTAGTAAATCTGAATAAAAGATCTGCACAACAATTAAATCTTCCTTCTATGTACTCTACCTTACAGTTATATCCTGCGATACTGAATGCCCATAGTTGAATTTTCTTATTCTGCACTGGAGATTCTAAGATATATTTTAGCGGCTTATGGTCTGTTCGTATAATAAACTGAGCACCGTGTAAGTAATGGTCTAACTTCTGAAGAGCGTAGTGGATGGCAAATGCCTCCTTTTCTATGGCTGACCATTTTTCTTGAGCTTTACTCAGCTTATGGGATAAGTAATATATTGGATTATCGTCTCTTTCATCTGTTCGTTGGGTGAGGCAAGCTCCAATACAATTGTCGCTGGCATCGGTGTACAAGATGTACGGCTTATTAGTATCTGGATATGCTAGCAAAGGCACTACCTTTTATCTTTCTTTAATAAAGGCAAACGCTTTTTGGCAATATGGTGTCCACTTAAACCTTGAATACTTTCTGGTTAAGTCAATCAATGGTTCTGCAATTTTAGAGAAGTTTAGTATAAATCTCCTGTAATAACTACACATACCTATAAAGCCACGAACCTCTCGGACTGTAGTGGGCGCAGGTAACTTTCCTATAGCTTCGACTTTCTTTGGATCAGGTGTAACGCCATGTTCATTGATGATGAAACCAAGATATTCAGTCTGTTCCTTGAAGAAACTACATTTCTTTAGCTTCATTTTTAGTCCATGCTTTCTTAGGCGATTGAAAACGTCTTGAATATGACGAAGATGATCTTCCGGTGTCTCTGAGAATATAAGAATGTCATCCAGGTATGCGATGGCAAACTCTTCTTGTCCTTGAAGAACTATGTTCATCAGCTCTTGAAAGACTGCCGGTGCATTACTCAACCCAAATGGCATCCGGTAAATTGGAATAATCATTTGTGACATGCAAAGGTCGTTTTTTCTTTACTTGAATCTTCTAATTTCACTTGCCAATATCCACTCTTTAAATCTAATGCAGTAAAATATTTTGCCTTACCTAGTAAACATAAGATGTCATCAATCAACGGTAGCGGGAATGATACTGGTTTCACTATCTTATTTAAACTTCAAAAGTCGACGCACATCCGGTCTGATCCGTTTTTTTTTCTTTACCACTACCAAGGGAAATGACCAAGCCGACTGTGATCTTCCAATAATCTTTGTGTCAATCATTTCCGGTATGGCCTTGTCGATTTATTTGTTTTTTATTTAAGGGTACACGGCAGGGTCTATTCTTTATTGGGTGATGGTCTCCAGTGTCTATCTTCATTTTAACAGTATTAGTCACTCCAAGATCACTGTCCTTCTTTGCGAATAAATCATTGTTTTTGTTCACAAGTCTTTTGATTGAGTGTTCGAATCTTTCAGGTACATCAATTTCTTCTTTTGTGTCTTGAGTAGTCTGTATTTCTGAGATTTCCTTCTGTTTTAATGCGGTAATAGTCTTACTATGTAGCCTCTTGGAATTTTATAATTTTTGTTAGTTTGGTTAACGAAGATCATTGGAACTTTCTTATCTTTACGAACAATACAAACGGCGTCTTTTAAATATAGTCCTGGATCATCCATAATGCAGTTATTGTCTATGCTGTTTTCTTCAACTAAGTCACTTTCTTCCAGAGGAAAATTGTTGTTCATTTTTCCATAAAATACGGTCACCGTGTTTGGTCTCATATTAAGTTTCTTAGTTGTTCTTACAATAGTTGAGATGTGTAAATCTTCTTTCAGTTCCGCGTATACTTTGCCATCAATACGCATGAGTCCAAGATCAAAGTATAAACGAACATTGTTTTTCTTGAGCCAATCACGAAAGAGAATCATGTTTCGGTTGAGTCCCTTTGTCACATAAAGTTTGTGGTCTAAAGTTAATCCTGAAATCTTAAAGGAAATATTTACATACCCTATCGCAATTAAAGAATTACCATTTGCTGCTTGTAGAGAGTGGATGTCATTTTTAAACAACTTTGGGCGGGGAAATAGATTGTCATGCATTTTCTTACTAATTAGAGATACATGTACGGCTGCACATGTATCTACCAAAGCCCTGAATTTATTTTTACCTATTTTTAATAAACAGCTACTGGGGTTGTTAGTAAAATTTATTTCATATGTAGGTCTTTGTTTAAAGTTCTTTCTTCGGGCTTCAACGGAGATGATGCTCACTCCTCCATGGCATCTGATCCTACCTCTATCTTGGAGGTCCGTGTTGCTCTGCTTTCAATTTGTATTTCGTTTTATGGATTTTTGAGATGGTTGACGGTTTGTTATTGTCATTTTTTTCATTTTACTGTTTTTGTTTATCAAAAGAAGAACGAGGTTTGAAATTTTGAGATGGTCCCTCATTTACTTGGTTTCTAAAACCATATGTTCGGCCTTCACGATTTGATGGTCTGCCCCGATTTTGCTGCGTTCTCTGATGCATACGCGAGCTCCAACAATCTGCACGTACATGACCTACTTTACCACAATTCCAACATTCGAAAGGTGACCGGGGATTCTGCTCTATATTATGTACGGGTTTGTTTTGACTGAGTCGTTTATTCATTTGAGGACGGGACCTGAATTGGGGTTTATTTTGAGGACAAAATCGAGCCCTATGACCTAATTGTTTGCATTTAAAACACCTACTATTTCGCGCATGGTCAATTTCCATTGGTTCTACATGCCTTGTTTCTATTGAGGTAAGATTATCTGCTCTATCCTTTAATAAGGGAAGAGAAGTATCAAAATTTGAAAGAGTTCGTCCGTTGTCATTACTTTGTACAGTTTCTGTCATAATTGAACCTCTTATCGCTAGTCTCTGTCTCTGGTTTTTTTGTCGCATTGCTATTTGAATTGCGGATTCTAAATCTTTAGGGTTTTCTCGCAAAATTTTCATTCTGAGGTAGTCGAATGTCAACCCGTCACAAAAGATATCTACTAACTGTTGTTGTACTAAAGGGTCTTTTAGTCTGGCTTTACTGTTGGCATCTTCCGCGATTTGCAAAAGTCTCTCAGCGAACAACTGAACACTTTCATTTGAATTTTGTCGAGTCCCACGCATTACTGCTAACGCGTGTTGGGGATCTGTTATTTCTGCAAATCTATTTTTAAGGGATTCTTTGAGATCGTTCCAAGATGGGATTTCTTCAGACGCATCTGTTTCATCTAAATACCTTTTAAAATAATCCCCCACTGAACCTTTACTCGTTATGTATGCAATCATGGGGATCTCATGACCTTGTTTCCCAGACATAACACTGTACTTTTCAACTTCTTTTATCCATTGTTTAAATTTTTTAGCATCTCCTTCAAAAGGAGTTATCACAGAAGATAGGGGCACTGAGAGTGCGGCTGTCATAGCTTTAACTTGACCAATGAAAAAATCTTTATCATCATCCTGATTTGGGACTCGGTGTCAAGGTTCACGAGTTTCATACAACCTAGCGTCATAATATGTTTCCGTTTGCGTTTCAACAGTGTTTTGTTTAATCTGTTCTTTTTCTGGGGAGTTTTGACCTGTTTCATGCCCTTTATTTTCTTTACTTTGACCCAACCCTGCGAATCGTTGTTCTAATTGTTCCATTTGATTTTTAAATTCTCTTTTATCAAACCCATCACAATCATGTCGCCATATTGGTTGCTAAGACAAAGCTGCTAACTTCGAGATATATATAAGAGACATATAGAAATGGTTCTTACCTTATTTTCTTTTCCAACTTCACTTTATCCTGGTCACGGCACCAAGAAAGTTTGTGTAAGCCTTCCACCTTTGTTATCTCCTGGAGATGCGCCTCAAACTCAGTAATTACGAAGTCCAATTGTTAATTAATAAACGGTTTATTAATGAGCGTGATCGTATAGTAGATATTACAACCATTAAAAGCAGCTCAAATCGAAGAATATCCTTAACATCATTTTACTGATGATTGACAGTTCCGACCAGTCCGGCCCATCTACGATGATCATGAGTGAACATTTAGTGTTAAAATTCCAGAGTTAAATTTTATTTCTAAATAAAGTAACAAAACTGTCAGAAAGAATATTGTGATGCGGGTTTTGAGTCTCAGAATCCGAGTCTCTGAGTCCCCCATCTGGGTATGATGCATCGCTTACTCATAATACATTCATTCATACATGGCTTTAAGGTTACAAAGGTTAAATAGATGGAACAAGCATTACAAGACTAACTTGCAGTATGAGGGCCTTCATTACAGACACATGATCGTCAAATATGACAATTTGTTGACAACTTGTTTATATATTTTCAGTTTGTATTTTACTGTGCCAGAATTAATTAACCTCATTTATGACAAAGAGTATTGGGATGCAGTCTTTGGGTATCCCGCCTTAATATGACGCATCGCTTGCGTACAATATTAAAATATCCTATATAAAGTATACATGAGTTCATGGTTTAAATGGTTACAAAGGTTATAAAGAATAGGCAATACATGACTCAGTATAGAGTACCAGAGCTATCGATGCAGACACAGAATCGCCAAATATGACACTTATTTATAAACTCTCAATTTGGATATTATTATGCCCGTATTATGCACCTGGTTTCATAACATCATTTTAGGAATACTACGCAGTGCTACAAGAGTCACAGAGTTCATTCTGTTAGTTATGATTACCACAATTCATTGCGCAGTATCTAGGTATACATTAGTATCATAGTGACCAATATGTAATACTAGCAATTCAAGGTCATACCATGGCTATCTGTTTACATGACATCATCGTGATAATTTCGTGATTTTTCGTAGGTCGCTGTAGGTTTCGACCAATCGATAAACGGGGAGTGTAGATTTCAGTCTGGCTGCTTCAAAATAGCTGTTTGCATTGGAAATCTACGACGTTCAATTTTCTATATTTACGTTCAGTGTATATTTCCTCTTCTGCTCGATTGGAAATCTGCGACGTTCAATTTTCTATATTTACAGTCAGTGTATATTTCCCCTTATGTTTGAATTGGAAATCTGCGACGTTCAATTAAGCATTGAATGCTTAATTTTGGATGTGTTTAATTTGTCTGCACCGCATAGGTGTGTCATAGGACCGACGACATCTAAAAATAAGCATGCATTCAATGCTTATATTCATACTCATACTGATGGGGTTTTTTTGTAACGAAATATATGTGTATCGTCGCAGTAAAGCCATTATTTACGCTTTCAGTCAGGGATATGCATTAAACATACATGGAACAGCCATATTAACATGTTATTTAATACGCCTCCGCGGCTAAAAATATAGTGCCAGAAACTTTGTAGAGAATTATAAAAGATAACAGCTAAACACAAGCTGGCGATTTGGTCATGGCTTTTTTATTAATTAGCAATAAATTTAACAACCGACCTGTCACCCACTTGATGAACAGGTATATGGCTGCACAATAAATGACTTATTTATTAATTAGCAATAAGTTTAACAACCGACCTGTCACCCACTTGATGAACAGGTATATGGCTGCACAATCAATCAATGAATCAATCAAAATCAATAGTTCAACAATCAAGTTATTCAATCAATCAATAATCAATCAATCAATCAATCAATCAATCAAAGTTCAAATATGAAAGTCAATATCAATATGGCTTTGCTTTAAGCGGGTTGCTGGCTAGGTTAGGTGGACCCTTGGAACAGTTGACCACCTATTCCCAAGCTTTGAGCAGGCCCTGGGAACAGTTGCCTACATCAAAGACTTGAGAAACCTTGCCATGGTGCAAATTCCGCCATACGATCAATTTCGCGTCCGTAACTGACAGTTGTAAGAGCACTTGAGGAAGCGGATGAGATATTGGTATAAGCCATGACGGGTATCTGAGGTAGGTAATAATGGAAGGTATCGTGTTGCTGACTGAAAAATAAATTGAACGAACCAGCAGTATCTGATATGCAACAAACATTGTACATGTATAAACATAATTTAATTTTATCACAAAATTAATATTGGTAGAATAGTATTAACATTTAGACAGTAACAATTACATGTTGAATAATGACATGAATTCTTCAAGGAAAGTATAATGTTATGACTGGAAATTAAATTGAACAAACCAGCGATATCTGATATACAACGAACATTGTACAAGTATAAAGATAATTAAAAACTTATCGCAAGATTTATATGAACCAAACCATGTATTGACATTCAAAATGGAATATGTAGAATAACAACACAAAATTTTCGAGGTAACAAAATATATTGCAGCATATGATTTTAATGGGGTTGGGTGGGATTGGGTGAATTTTTCAGGGATGCTATGTGAAGGATGGGTAGAGAAGAAAAGGATGTTGAACCCGATATTAATCAGGTCAATCTAACCCGATTGATTTGTTAAAGCTAACTCCGTCAAAATATTTTAGTGTTAATATAATTAGTTGCTGTTACTTGTATAAATGAATTTATCCGTAGGGATAAATTCCATTATAAAAGATAACAGCTAAACACAAGCTGGCGATTTGGTCATGGCTTTTTTATTAATTAGCAATAAGTTTAACAACCGACCTGTCACCCACTTGATGAACAGGTATATGGCTGCACAATAAATGACTTATTTATTAATTAGCAATAAGTTTAACAACCGACCTGTCACCCACTTGATGAACAGGTATATGGCTGCACAATCAATCAATGAATCAATCAAAATCAATAGTTCAACAACCAAGTTATTCAATCAATCAATAATCAATAATCAAAGTTCAATCAATCAATCAATCAATAAATCAAAGTTCAAATATGAAAGTCAATATCAATATGGCTTTGCTTTAAGCGGGTTGCTGGCTAGGTTAGGTGGACCCTGGGAACAGTTGACCACCTATTCCCAAGCTTTGAGCAGGCCCTGGGAACAGTCGCCTACATCAAAGACTTGAGAAACCTTGCCATGGTGCAAATTCCGCCATACAAACAGCTTTACTAAAGGTGTTTGTCCGCCAGACAATTTGCAACCCCAAACCCATCGAGAGAGGGGAATGATTCAGGGCAGTTGGGGGCAAGTTTAAGGTTAAGCCATGACCAGGTTATTGGGGATTGGGTTAAGGGAAAGGGTAGGGGGTTGGGATAAGGTTGTGTTTGTGACAAGGATAAGCTAATACATATGATCAGGATATACTGATGAATGGGTTTGTGAGAACAGATAAAGTGCACTCTGCAATGTGTCAAGGAAAACATTATTGCCCAATTCGGATAAATGTACTCCGTCTAAGCTAAACATTTGGTTGTTTAATTTATTTAATTCGAGGTGCTTAATATAAGCCCCTCCCAAGTTTAAAACATGAGTTGCGATTGCATTGTTAAGACGAATTCTGGACTTTTCTGCTGCGATAGTACTAGAGATATAACGCCAACATGACCGTGGCAAAATTTCGGACCAAACCAACAAAGAGTTAGGCAAAATTGTAGCTAGTTCAGATATAGTTTTAAACATTTTTAGTCGAAGGTCCAATAAAGGTAATGCGCCAATACTGTTGCCTCCGCAATGTATCACTAACATGTCAGGAGGAGTAGTGTGAAATAGCTGGGTAGAAATGCATGTAAAAACGTCCCCCCACATCATACCAGGTCTGCTTATCCAGCGTACCTCAGCCCCAATCAAGTCGTGAAGGCCCATTGAATTGCCTCCAGCGCGCGTTTGGCTGTGTATTTTAGCTTTGGAAGTAATTGATGATCCGACTATCCATATGTGTGGCGCTTGACCTGAAATTCTTGTTATATGTTAGCATTGGTGTTAAAATAATGCAATAATAGAGAATTTAAGACTATAGCCTTATGTATTTCTTGTAACACATTGACTTCCAACGCCCCTTAGACTGAATTTGCTGTTCTGGGATACCTTTAATGAAAGCTGCCGTGGCAGCGCCTATGCGAAAAGAGTGTGATTTAAAGGCTGCGTGAGGGATCTTAAGATGCTGTAAAGTCTTGGTAAGGACTGTGGAAAATTGGTATGATGTAAGGGGTTTATTATCAAAATGGCAAAGTAGTGGGCCTTCAACAGGTGGTCTTACAGAGAGAAATTTTGTCAAAGCTTGTTGTAATATTAAAGATTCGTGATCAATAGGTATAACTATGGTGGTTCCCGTGCCAGTTTGATCTGATTTTGAAAACTGCAGAAATAATCGTATGGTTTGAGATGTAATTGAAACTGTGTTGGCTTGCAGAATTCTACTAGGGGATGTACCCGTTGTGACTGTTAATTCACCAACGCGCAAGAAGCCAAAAAAAGCTAAAAGGTAAGCAGAAGTGAAGAGAATTGACTCGTAAGTGGAGTGGCATGTGTGTGGTAGGGCCTGAATTATTGCATGAAGAAGAGGTAATGTGATAGGTCTTCGAATGTCGAGAGAAGGGTTTTTCCTGGAAAGGCCAATCAGGAGCTTTTGAATTATGAAGGATTTAGTAGTGTCCGGGAAGTTGTTAATTTTTTGATGGAACGCTATTGCGGACATGTACGTTTTGATAGTAGAGGGGGCTAATTTTGAAGCAGACATATAAGCTATGAAATTAATCAAATGGTCCAAAGGGGGGGGGGGATTGGTGTGTGGTAAATGGTAAGAATCACGAAACTTGGAAAAGGCAGTCATGCCTTTGGAATAAGTGAGCTGAGTATTTGTTGAAATCGATGTCGACAGTAGTGTTTGGACCTCCTCTACAAAAGGCTCCAGAACTCGGATGGGATTGGTTGCGGGTTGGGTGATGCTGCTGGTGCCAGCTGACGAAAGCGGTGCCACTGAAATCGTGAAATAGAATCAGCTATTTGATTAAGTTTGCCCGCTATGTGTTGAGCCTTAATTTGAAGGTTTAAATGTAAGCATTTTAGGACCAATGGCCTAATGAGGGACATGACGCGTTGAGACTTTGATGATTTGGAGTTGATAATGGATACCAAGGCCATGTTATCTGTGTGAAGCAAGAGTTTGGAATTTGACAACTGACAGCCCCAAATATAAATGCCCATTACAATTGGAATTAATTCTAAGTAGGATATATCTTGCCTAGTGTCTGAGTCCCAATGTTCGGGCCATGAGATGTAAGCCCATTCCCCATGGAAATAAACACCACCACCTGTTAATTTGGCGCTATCTGTGAAAAATTCCAGATCCGTGTCCAGAGACCACGACTGATCAGGGAAGGGGCAGGTTCCATTAAAGGAGTGAATGAACTTGAGCAGAATGAGTGCATCTTGCCGCATTCCTGAGGTGACTCTAATCATGTGGTGAGGTCTGTAAGCGCTAGACATAGCACCATAGAACCTTCTGATAAATGCCCGAGCTGCTGGTAATGCCCTGCCACAAAATGCTAATAACCCGCAGAGTGATTGTAACTGTTGTAGAGTGATTTTTTTACGATTGCAGAGGTCCCTAAGTTGGTCATTGAGGGATGTGACTTTATCATGTCGGATAAAAAGTGTTCGAGATACTGTATCAATCCCTAACCCTAAATAAGTTATGTTAGTTGTGGGACCTTCAGTCTTGTCAGCCGCGATCGGCACACC
This sequence comes from Magallana ariakensis, assembly GCA_020458035.1. Taxonomy (NCBI): domain Eukaryota; kingdom Metazoa; phylum Mollusca; class Bivalvia; order Ostreida; family Ostreidae; genus Magallana; species Magallana ariakensis. The sequence goes on along the minus strand of CM035814.1, from coordinate 47,269,149 downwards.
CAAATCTTTGCAAATGTGGCTGAATTGCTGCATCAATCTATCGCACTCGTTTGACGCATTTGGACCGACAAACAGAAAGTCATCAAGGTAGTGACAAATGTTACTGGACTTTGTAGTATGGCTTAATGCCCAATGTAAGAAATTTGAGAATTTTTCAAATAACGCGCATGACAGTGCACACCCGAAAGGAAGGCATTTATCAAAATAATAGCAATCTTGGAACTTGATACCAAGTAAGCAGAAATCACTGGGATGGATAGGAAGTAGCCGAAAGGCAGACTTTAGGTCCATCTTACCGATCAGGCAAGCTGGACCTTGCGACTGTACAAGAGTAACTGCTTCGTCAAAGGAAGAGTACTTAACTGAACAATATTTGGGGTCGATGAAGTCATTAATACTGTTACCTTCCGGAGCAGACAAATGAGTAATTAACCTCCAGCCGCCCGATTTTTTGGGAACAATGCCAATTGGAGAAATGCGCAAGTTTGAAAAGGGTCTGACAGGATAAGGACCAGCCATTCTACCTAGCTTTATTTCTTGATCCAATATATTTTTAATTTGATCAGGGTGTTGTTGAGCGGATTTTAAATTTTTTGATTCAGTGAGGGTTCTAGGGCCTGCGAAGTTGAGTTTAAAACCCTTTGAAAAACCTTGTAATAGAAACTGCTTGTCCTCTTGATGAGGGTAGTCTTGAATGTACATATGTAACTGCTCAAATATTATTGGGGTAGCTCCTAGTTGCCATTTGTCTATATTGTCTTGGACCTGACATATGTGGTTGGGCGTGACGAGGTCTGGTGAAGTTGAAGCGGGGGGATGATGGGCCAGAGATTCTAAATTGTGCGGAGCCTGGGCTCCGAAAGGGCTGATTGTAGGCGGGTGATGCGTTGCTGTGAGCTTCTCGCCTTTGTCGAGCACAGTGAACTTGGGGGTGTGAACCGGAGCAATACATGCATAGGTGAGAGTATAAGCAGGACTGGCGAGAACAATAGCCCTTAAAGTTGTAATCGTAGCACTTGTGTGAAGCTGTGGGGTTGTTTGTTGTTGAAGCCATGTAGATAAGCCAAAGCTCTGAGTCGATTGCTGACCAGCTAATTGATGGATCAATAGACTTGCGAAGTCTAAATTGTTTATCATAATCAAGCCAGCCTTGACTGTTAGGGTTGCGGAAAGCCCCTGTGCGAATATTTAATGGTGTCAATATATTTAAGCAAATGGGGGGCTTGGTCAATGTGGCCAGAGATGTAGATGCCGGCGAACACGAGCATTGCGTCAGTCCACCTCTCTATGGAAGTTAGTTTGCGTGCTTTTGGTGGATTGGAAACAATGGCCAGCTGGCCGTCTTTAACTGTAAGTTTATGGTGGTCAGCATCAGAGGAGTCTGAGCCTAATTGCATTGCAACATGATGGCTAAGTCAATGTATTCCCCCTTAAGTATCTTTTGTTTAATTGGTTGCGATACATGATTCCCAAGAGAGGACCCTACGCTAACAAGTGGTTGGGGTGAAAATTGCATGCTCGCAGTACCTGATATATGCAGGCGTTGTATGTCTTGAGTATCGGAGATTAGCGTCGGAATCGGTGCTGCAGTAGATACGACTTCTGTCTGTAGGGTTCCACAGGGAAAAGACATGGGTGCTGCAACTTCCTGATGTTGTGGTCCGGCAGTGGGGGGAGTAGGTACCGTGGTTGGAGCTGAATTAAGAGGTTCCGCATCTTTGCGAGCCGGTCTGCGTGTCCTAGAAGTGGGTGGCCTTGCTGGGGTATTTTTTGATTTGACTTTTGGCATACTTCGTGATAGGAGATATACTTAACCCCTATGTTATGTGAAGATGTTTGTCGATGACGCCAGATTCCCTGGATTCTCAACGTTGAATTTTTCAGGGATGCTATGTGAAGGATGGGTAGAGAAGCAAAGGATGTTGAACCCGATATTAATCAGGTCAATCTAACCCGATTGATTTGTTAAAGCTAACTCCGTCAAAATATTTTAGTGTTAATATAATTAGTTGCTGTTACTTGTATAAATGAATTTATCCGTAGGGATAAATTCCAATATCTTTTTAATTATTAGGAGTTTATATAATTCAATGATTATTTTTCAAAAGTACATTTCAAATTGGTTATATAAGGTTGAACGTTTCATTTAATCTTACAAAAATAAATATACTCAAAACACGTGGTGACGTTCATATTTACATGCTCATGGCGCATGATTAGCAAAGTGTATTCATAGGAAATTGAACGTCGCAGATTTCCAATGCAAACATAAGGGGAAATATACACTGAATGTAAATATTTTCCTATGAAGACACTTTGCTAATTCATGCACCATGAACATAAATATAACGTCTTCACGTGTTTTGAGTATATTTATTTTTGTAAAATTAAATGAAACTTTCAATCTTACATAACCAATTTGATGACTGTGTACTTTTGAAAAATTATCATTAAATTATATCTACCCTCTCTTAAAAAACAAGATTTTTCTTTACAAAGTTTCTGGCACTATTTTTTTAGTCGCGGAGCGAACTAAATAACACGTATGTTTCATATCCTTGACTGGAATTTGAACAGCCTACTAAAACACACAAAGCCCGGGGTTAAAAGACAGATTCATAATGCAAGTACAATTTTACATCGACTGAATATAGTTTTCCGTTGTTTCTAAAGATTGTTGTTCCTACTGTTACAATAATATATTTACAACTACCAAGTATGATTCCCTCTACTTCTTACGGAAAATTATAGTTAATTCATTTAAGCATTGAATGCTTATTTGTGGATGTCGTCGGTCCTGTAACACACCAAGCGGTGCAGACAAATTATCATACCGCGCTAACTAACGCGCGGTATTCAATTTGTCTGCACCGCTACAACCTATTCTTTTGATACTTGGACTGCTTCTTGCAAGAAGACCTTAGTCCCTGGCAACAGAGAGTTGTCAATGTGCACCTTCATAGAAAACAATAGGTAACTCGGTACAACTTTAAAAAAAGTTGTTGTAGATAAAAAGGGTGTTACTATAAATTTAAATGAATCAAGTATTCCAGAAACGGAGGTATTTGGCATAGCACACAACCTTTGATGTGCTTCAGCCAATTACAAAGGTTATTTCTCTTACGTTACATGTAGCAATGCGTCTCGTAACAATATATTGAAAATCATTTGATGTTAAAGAGGGAGGTGGGGCGGGGAAACAAATATATATATATATATATATGTGTGTGTGTGTGTGTGTGTGTGTGTGTGTGAAGAAACTTTTTAAATAACAATATATTGAAAATTATTAGAGATTGTCTACGACAATATTCAGATATCAAATTAAAAACGTTATGAACCTTAGGATCGTACAGAAGTTATGTGAATCACCATTCGGTATCTGATAAATATAATATTACATGTACGTTTAATAGAGAGGACTTATAAATACATTGAAAGAGGTACATGTAAATTCTTCTTTTTTTTTACGGCTAGCTGAATACTGATTTTGCGAACGGTTACACTATTATTTTAAACATGTTACATATTTCATATGTAGACCGAAAAAGAATATTGATACATGTATCTCATGCACAGTATGCAACTACGCACAGTCCTTGGAAAATGCACTAAATGAACGACAGTTATGTTACAAAGTCTTGTTGTTAATAAAACATTTCTAGGTTGCGAACTACACGGATTTACAAAGTCTCGCTTTGTTCCTCTTATTTGTGTGAAAACTAATCGCATGATTAATAGATTTTACGAGACACTCTGCAAACAAACGACCTTCTTTGACGTTGTAATACTTATTGATGATTGGAATGGATATCTGTAATCTAAATACCCTATCCAAAGTAAACGAGCGGACACGTTTAATCTATCCGTATAAGAAATTAAAACACATTTGACAAAATAAAAATAAAACAAGAATATATCCAAATTTGGACGCGAGCAAAATTTCTGTCTATTTTTTTTCTTCTCGTAATTTCAATTTGTTTCTTAGTAAATAAATCAAGATCTGGAGTGAAATCCTTATCGCCTCTCTCATTTTGATATAGAAACACAGCTATTCAAATTTTTAAAGATCGCATTACAAATACTGGTACAAATACCCCCCCCCCCCCCAATAAATACACCTTTCAACAGAATCAAGAGAGACGTAATGATAAAAGAATAGCTAGTCGATATTGTGTGCATTTTGCTGATGCTACGAGTAGCAGATACTGATTGACAAACGGTTGTTTAATAAGCTGGTCTACAGCAAGATTTCTTATCTGAGGAGTTTTTGTAAAATAAACGTTCCCCACTAAAATAGTCGTTATCGGGTGGAGCACTATGTGAAGCGTATTGCTAACTGCCCGTGTTCGCTGATCCAACATCTGAATAATGGCGACGGAAACCAGACACCTCATCATTACCATCATTTTAGTGCAAACGTTCTTTACTCAAGGTATGTTGAGAAAAATTAAATGCATCTATTTATGTTACACGAGTCCTCTGGAACACCAAAAAAACCCCAGGAATCTGGATAATGACTTATTTGTCTTTTTGCAGTGTGTGGGTACTATCCTCTGAACCACAGTGGAATTCTATACGACAAATTTCCCGACGGTTTTATTTGGAGCGCCGCTACCGCTGCCTACCAAGTGGAAGGAGCATGGAACGAAGATGGTATGATGTTACAATATATGTGTAAATGTAGTTTCATTATAATGCATTGTTGCCATAAAAAGAACAATCTTAGGAAAATGCAAGTCAGTACCGTAATGACAATCAACAAAATTTATCATATGTTTTATGTTTTGTGCTATTAAAGATATAGGGTTAAAATCACCCCATCTTACTTATAGATATATCCCCCATAGATATGTGTAGATAATTCGACTAATATCAAGATTTACCCGTACATACGGTAGGTAGAGATGTCAAAGTCGATGTTATCAGAATTTTTAAGGAGGTGAAGTGTCAAATATTATTATTATACTTTCATGTTAAATACTGAATTCTGATTGGTTTAGACGCAGTTGACAATCCGTTCTAATACCCTCAGCGTTAGCAACACACTTGGCAACGGGCCGATAGAACGAATTGTTACATGCGCGTAAATTATGCGCGTACGGTTCGTCGTAGAACTCACGTTCTTTCTATATAAAAGCAGTAAAATTTGCTATAAAATTAAGACATTCAGTATAATAAAACAAATAGTGCCTGTTTGGGAGGGTACCAGTTGAAATGGACACCCCTCGAAAACCATTGTCAACCTCCGCTTCGCGTCGGTTGACAATGGTTTTCTCGGGGTGTCAATTTCAACTGGTACCCTCCCAAACAGGCACTATTTATATATTGTACCACTTTGACTATCGTAGGGTAATGACTCCATTATGCCTGTAAGCAAAGGTATACAACATATTTTGTAGGAAGAGGGCCAAGTATCTGGGACACTTTTTCTCACGTCCCTGGTAATATAGAGGACGGGGATACTGGTGACGTAGCATGTGACAGTTACCATAACTACCAGAGGGATGTCGAAATGTTGAGGGAACTAGGGGTATCAAATTCAGTTATCTGCAATATAATTAAAAGATGTCATACGTATATACATGTATGTGGTCTTAATGTAGAAGTACCTGTAACTTGTGTTGAAACTCAAAATGCAAACGTTGAATTAGGAGCTGAAAGTCCCATTATTGTGAAAACCACCCCTTAATACATGTTCTAGTTTATTCTTTAGAAGCATATTGTTGTATCGAAGCTTTTGCAAAGTAAAACGCATATTCAAGAGATTTAAAATCGCCAAGAGCAGGTAATATCACTGTATATTTACATCTACCAAGTATTATTCCCTCTATTTCTTACGGAGACTCATAGTTAATTCATAGCTCTATAGAAACAGCCAGACTGAAATCTACACGCCCCGTTTATCGATTGGTCGAAATCTACAGCGGCTGAAACTGACAAGAAATTGACAGGACTGAAATTGACACGCCCAGTTTATTGATTGGTCGAGACCTACAACTACCTAAGAAAAATCACGGACTGCACGAAATAACCATGATGATGTCAGACTCAAAGTCTCACAGGAGACAATTTGGCTGTTTCTTTTAGCTAACGTACTTATGTACATTAACAATAATTTAGTGAATTTTACTTACTTTTTACGCTCAATTTATTAATTTGTTAAAAGAAAGATGTTAATATAAACAATAAAATGCTTTCTTTGTTGATTCATTCGGGTTATGAAGGTAGCGATCATTGCAGAAAAAATTTACATAACTCGCTAACGCGGGTTATGTATTTTTTCTGCAATCTCGCTACCTTCATATCCCGAATGAATCACCAAAGAAAGCATTTTATTGTTTAAATATTTACATCTACCAAGTATTATTCCCTCTATTTCTTACTGAGACATATAGTTAATTCATAGCTCTATAGAAACAGCCAGACTGAAATCTTCACGCCCCGTTTATCGATTGGTCGAAATCTACAGCGGCTGAAACTGACAAGAAAGTGACAGGACTGAAATTGACACGCCCAGTTTATCGATTGGTCGAGACCTACAACTACCTAAGAAAAATCACGGACTGCACGAAATAACTATGATGATGACAGACTCAAAGTCTCACAGGAGACGATTTGGCTGTTTCTTTTAGCTAACGTACTTATGTACGTTAACAGTAATTTAGTGAAGTTTACTTACTTTTTACGCTCAATTTATTAATTTGTTAAAAGAAAGATGTTAATATAAACAATAAAATGCTTTCTTTGGTGATTCATTCGGGTTATGAAGGTAGCGATCATTGCAGAAAAAATTTACATAACCCGCGTTTCTGCAATGTCGCTACCTTCATATCCCGAATGAATCACCAAAGAAAGCATTTTATTGTTTAAATATTTACATTTTCCATTGTCTTTGCCTGCGATAACACTACGTATCGATTTTGTACTATACATGTATAGCTCATAACTTCAAATGACGCCAAATAGAGGCGTCAGCGGGGTTTGCTTATTTATATTTAAATATTTAATCGTACGATGGCTTAAAATTATATAAATATAAGTATTAAGGAATCATTCTTTGAATATCATGAGGTGATAATTTCGGTCGGGGCGTGATCAAATCTATCATAAAGCCCTTCGGGCTTTATTGGATTTGATCACGCCCCGACCAAAATTATTAACTCATAATACTCAAAGAATGATTCATTATTCCTAAAATCAAGCATGTAGATATGTTTAGCTGATACAACGTTCTATATCAGACTAAAGAAATTGTTACTATAAATGTAAAAATCCGTCATTATTGTAAAAACAACAAATGATATAACTTAATTATCATCAAATTACTTAACGGTCCACATAGTGTGTGTCAATGCACCTTTTATATGCATGAAACATAGCCCCCCCCCCCCCAAAAAAAACCCCCAGGAATTACATTTTGTGCAATAAGTACTAGTAATCCACCAAAACAAAAATATACACACATACAAAAACTCGCAGATTTTGACGAATAAATGCCTTAAATCTAGTACATATTGGGTTATTTATTTGAATTTTACTACAGGTTTCACATTATCGTTTTTCGATATCTTGGTCGAGAATCTTCCCATTGGGAACAGATGAAATGACTAATCCCAGGGGAGTGAAGTATTACCACCGGCTGATTGACGCCTTGAAGCTTGCTGGAATAGAGCCCATGGTGACCCTGTACCACTGGGACCTTCCCCAGGCCCTGGAGAACGAGGGAGGGTGGCTCAACTACACCACTGTGGAACACTTTGTGAAATACGCCAACTTCTGTTTTAATGAATATGGAAGCCAGGTAAAAAAAAAGTTTTTGACCTGCAATAGATTGTAATGTTGCCACGATTGTTTTAAGTATTCATTTTATTAGTTATATATATTGCACTTGAACAAAATGCAAAATTAAAATTTTTACCAACAGATTTCAAACCTTAAAACGACAATTTGTCATGTCATGGTTCCTTTGGGCTGAAAGTCTAACTTTCAATGTAGGTGAAAAAGTGGATAACCTTCAACGAACCGTGGGTCGTTTCCTGGCTGGGATACGGCGGAAGTGACATGGCGCCCGGTCGGAACGAACCAGCGAAGATGCCCTACATTGTGGCTCACAATATTATTCGTGCCCATGGAAAGACCTACCAGCAATATAAGAGCCATTTCAAGACGATACAAAAGGGAGAAGTCGGCATTACTCTCAATATTAACTGGGCCCAACCCAAGAACACGTCCGACCCTGCGCATTTAGAAGCTTCAAATCGAGCCATGCAGTTTGAACTCGGATGGTTTGCGCATCCGATTTTAGTTAACGGGGACTACCCTCAAGTAATGAAAGATCAAATAGGCAATAAATCCCGGGCACAAGGCTTTACAAAATCCAGACTTCCAGAGTTTACTGACTCAGAGAAAAAATATATTGCAGGTCAACTAAATCATTGTACCTTTAGATAGACGTCTTTTTTTGCAAAGTCCCAGAACTCATTTTTATAAATATATAAATGTAATGAATATGAAATTGTTCACTTCTATTTCGACAGGTTCTGCGGATTTCCTTGGGATGAACCATTACACAACTAACCTTATCTCTCCAGTTCATTATCCACCAGACGTACAGAGTTACGATGCGGACAAAGATGCGACCTATGAATACGACCCGTCTTGGCCAACGTAATATATTTGGCCCCACACTTTCTCTCTCTCTCTCTCTCTCTCTCTCTCTCTCTCTCTCTCTCTCTCTCTCTCTCTCTCTCTCTCTCTCTCTCTCGATCTCGATCGAAATTCTTTAAAAGATATATATATGCAAGAAAAACCTTTTCCTATTTCAATTCTTTAATGGTTTTATTTACTGATTCTATTTATCTTATTGATAGGTCGGGTTCTGATTGGCTGAGGGTCGTTCCCTACGGAATAAGAATGACACTTAGATGGATTAAGAACGAATACCCTACCACGCCCATCTTGGTAACAGAGAACGGCTTGTCGGACAGGAACGGATCCCTGGTCGACACCTGGCGGATAGATTACTACAGGTCCTATATCAATGAAGTCTTAAAAGGTGAATATTTGAAAGCATACAAAAATCACAATTCATTTGTTGTTTCACGGCGTGAGATTCTGATATCATTTGTAAAATCTAACAATAACATAGATTATTCAAAACTGGTAATTAATATTTGTTACACCTACATATGTCACGGTACTTGTAAGATATCACGGCAGATGCTAGTTACTATGCTTTGCGGAAGTAAACTTCGCTAATGTCAGAAGTCTTTAGATCATTACAATCATCTCAATATTAATCTTGTAATTTTATGTAGGTATCAAATTAGATGGATGTAACGTCATTGGTTACACAGCTTGGTCTCTTATGGACAATTTCGAATGGCCAAGGGGATTCAGTGAAAAATTTGGACTTTATCATGTTAATTTCACCGACCCTAAACGGACTAGAAAACCCAAAGCGTCTGCAAGATTTTATTCCCAGCTGATTAAAGAGAACGGGTTCCTTCGGGGTTACACGGGTGTAGGTGGGCGTGGCACTGCCCCTGATCACGAGGAGGGTATTTACTACGATACGTTCCCTGAAGATTTTGCTTGGAGTACAGCGACAGCAGCCTATCAGGTGGAAGGGGCGTGGAATATTGACGGTGAGGCAATAGCAAATCTTTTATAAAGCCCAACATATGCATAATACCCAATCTTCATGGAATTTTTTTTTAAATTTATAAGATTCGTTCAATATTGTTGAAATTTTCAAATATAAAGATTTTTATGTTTAGTTTTTATACTATAGTGACGATAAATAATACGGGTATCTTTAAATATTTAAAAAAAAAAGAGAAAAAATCATCATCCCAATGTCATCCCACCTCCGTGAAATAAATATTTAAAAAAATCTGCTATAATTGGCTTTATTAAATTTACCTGTGATTTAACAATTGACTTATTAAAAGTATAATATCATTATAGCAAGAAAACCTATTGTATCATGTTTTATATCTTGCCATTACATGTATGTGACATAAAACCACCAAAGAAGTAAATATTGTGAACATCCATTTATAGAAAATAAAGCTGTTATTCATACATATTTAAGGACGTGGACCCAGTATCTGGGATGTGGCTGCTCATCGGGAAAATTACATTTATAACAATGATACTGGAGACGTGGCATGTGACAGCTACCACAAATATAAAGAAGATGTTCGTCTGTTGAAAGATCTAGGGGTAATTACTTACATGTAATTAATTACATGTACGTTGTAACAAAATCGGACAAGTGTTTACTTTTCATTGATTTACACGGCCAAATAATGTCAGTGATTAGTAGTATAGTTGAGTAATTCGTATGTCATAAATTATGTTTAAATTAAAGAATTAAAGTTTTTTATTCTGTCAAAGAAATACGTTTGTTTTAATGATTTTTAACTATAATTATGTTAAAGGTAAAACATCTAATACCAAGTTTCACCAAGATATCAAAATACATTCATTTTCTTTTCCGATGAAGTAACGTTTATTCGTAGGTTTCGCACTATCGTTTCTCCATCTCCTGGCCTCGAGTATTTCCTAACGGTACCAAAGAAAGCAAGAACCCGCTAGGAGTCCAGTATTACCACAACCTAATCGACGAACTGAAGAAAGTCAGCATAGAACCGATGATCACCCTCTATCACTGGGATCTTCCACAGGCCCTGGAAGAGAGAGAAGGAGGATGGATGAACGAATCCATTGTTAACCGCTTCCGAGACTACGCGGACTTTTGCTTCGGTGAATATGGAAACAAGGTACACCTATTTCTGTCGTTAATGTTTTAAATCTTGTTTTTTTTTTCTCAGTGATTTTGAATTTGAGAGAAACATTATACTCACCTTTCAGACAAAGCTATGGATAACCTTCAATGAGCCGTGGATAGTTTCTTACCTCGGTTACGGCTTGGGTGCGTTCCCTCCCGGAAAGCAGGGTTCGGGAACAAACACATATATCACAGCCCATAACATCTTAAAGGCCCACGCCGAGGCGTATCACGTGTATGATACTAAATACAGACGATCTCAAGGAGGTAAATAATGATTTCAAAGGAGGGGTCAAACAAACATAATTACACCAATGTTGAGGCGTAAAAAAAGATTTAATGGAACTCTTTGTCTTGAAAATAATAGACATTGGTAACTTTTAACATTTTTTAAAGCAGTAACCGTATTATCTTAATAATAGCGCCTTTCGCTGTAATTTTTGCTACAAGAAACGTATGTAAATAGATGTGATGTATATATGTACGATAATTAAGGGAATAAACGCTAATCAGCCAATGAGAAAGATTGCACTGAATATTAAACGCGTTTAGCAGTATTCATAGTACTATGTAAAAAAAAGAAATTGCGGTTGGGGGTTGGAAGGGGTCATTGAGGATGATTACTTGAAAGCATCGAAACGTCCTATGTAGGTCAAGTTGGAATAACTCTAAACGTTGGATGGGCGGAGCCTGAAAATCCCTATGATCCAGAGTACTTGAAAGCCTCAGAAAGGGACATACAGTTCAACTTTGGCTTGTTCGCGCATCCTTTACTGGTCAATGGGCAGTACCCTCCAGTCATGATCGATCGCATCGAGGAAAACAGTAATGGGACCAGCAGATTGCCCCACTTTCCAGATCCTGGAAGAATAAATGGTAAATTGTAAATGTTATGCAACCTTCAATATTAGTCAGACCAAATAAAAAAAAATATGTGTGGTTCCGGTAACGTTGAAAAAAAATTAGGGTAGGTAGGTAGAGATTTTTTTTTTTTTTAGAAATGTATAGTATTATTCTCTTAGTACTGCATGTACCTAGCACAGAATAGCAGATGGCATTTGTATTTAGTGAGATAAATATACTAAATTAAGATTGGTAGGGAGCATCTAGCTTTTATTACCATGACACAAATATTTTAAAATCAAAAATCAATAAAAAATATTTTCTGTTTAAATGCAACATGAACAAAAAAATATTATATGTTTGGTATTAATTATAGGGCTGGGACGATTCAGAAGTAATTCGATTTGGTTCTAATTTGATTCAGAATGCTATGATTTGTTATTTTTTCTATTCGATTCAATTAAACAAAGGTTAATCTCAATATTTCTCATTTTAAATTTTAAAAAATTATTTTTACTTTGCAAATTCCATAAATATTCAATTTAGGGACTAACTTAGAGCAAATTTTAGGGAGATTCACTTCTATCTAACAGAAAAATAGGTAGAAGCTTGAGAAATTAGAGAGACTTCCATTTCTTGACAATAGCATAATGCTATTAATGATATACAAAGTTTAAGTCTTTAATAATTTAGATTGGATTAGAAACAAGTCAATAAAAACTAAAACAACAATGTAATTTTTTTTTTAAAATTATCCAATTTGTTGAATTTAATTTTTTTGATGTATTCATACATTTTATATATGAAATGTTTTGCAATTGTGTTAGCTTAATGACAAATAAAATCAGTCTTTGTATTTTGGTGTATTTTGGAGGTATTAGTCCAACCATTTGACCCAATTACAACCGTTATGCAGAGGACCATGAAAATAACTGTTAACATTTTGTTTTATGATTATTTCAGCATTAATTTGGCGGTGTTATAAAATAATTTAAAGCTACAAACTAATTATAATAAAAACACTAAAAGAAATAAACATCGGTTTTAATTTTCAATGCACAGTTTGTGGTTGCATCACCCGTATTTATAACCCCTATAGACAAGACAGTCGCAAGTTGTTTATAACAACATGGGTTTAATTACCGAGGCTGTGAAAACGCCTTCTGAAATTGATAATTATCATTTTATTGCCTATGGGTTTTATTAACTCGGAATACAGGGTGACTTCAACATCTCTTTCGAAGGAAATTCCGGCGAAGTTACCGATCAAAAAGCGAGCATGTCACCCCCTAGGTTGGTCCTAATTTATTTATTGTGAGGTACAAAAGGTACAAACAGTTCTTGATTTATCTTCTTTTCAATCAACTGATAGGAATTAAAATGTTCCCATACTATACTCTGTCCCAAGATATCCTGGATTCACATTTTGCTTAATTACTCAATATTTTTAAATACCTCAGGGTTTAAACGATGTTCATTCAAAAGTATGAAAAATTTCCAAGATTTCTCAGTTGAAACGCCCCCGTTAGCTTATCAGGTTTCAATACACGGCTAAAAAATATGATGTCTACGGGGATTTTGTATTGCAGTAAGCCCGGATGATAACCTTGAAAAATTGCGCGAGGTATTCCGATTGATTCCGAATGGAGAAAAGATGTAAACATTCCCCATTATAAATCTCCGTAAGAAATCTGTTTTCGATCCTGTAATTGTTTTCGAGTGAAAAATGATAATGTGTCAATGAAGATATCTTGGAAATTTTCCCTTTCATCGAATTTAATTGCACTTCTTTCACAGGTATGTATATTTTTATTAATAATCGATCAAATGTGCTGCATAAATATCTTGGGACAGACTATAATTGGAGGCCGTCATTGCTGAAACTAAATCTAGTATTGGAGCCGATGACGGAAAGCGGGGAAAATTCCGGAAAAATTTGAAAATTGGCGAAAAAAAAGTTTAGGGTCGGGGGTAAAAAATAGGGACGGTCGGGTGACCGGAACCACAGGTATTTTTTTATTTGGCCTCACCAATAGCGTGCATATTGATTTAGACCGGATGTAGCTGTGCCTTTGCCATTCAGTTAGTTAAAAGGTGACTGAATGTTGACTGAAAGTTGACTGAATTGCAGTGTTATACCATTCCGTCACCTCTTTTCAACGAAGGTTACAGGTTCATCCTATGTTATATTTATATGATTGGTATCGTTTTATGTTCTACTTTAATTTCCTTTCTGTTCTAGGCACATCGGATTTCCTTGGGTTGAACTTTTACTCGTCAAGTCTAGTGCGTCCAGACGAGTCCCGCACAGACCACAGTTTTGATGACGATAAAGGAACGTCATCAAGGGCAGATCCTTCCTGGCTAGGGTTAGTTGCTGTTTTACAAACTCTATAAAAAATCACAAAATTTGTTACAAGATTTTTCGCCAGTACATGTACGTTCATTGGAATATCTTCATTCCACCTTTTTTTCAAAGATCTGGGTCCGATTGGTTAAAGGTGACACCCTTTGGACTTCGAAAAATATTGAATTGGATTAAGATCCATTATAACAACGTCCCCGTGTATGTTACGGAGAATGGGGTGTCGGACACTAATGGCTCCCTGACGGACTTACACAGAATACACTACTACAGGACGTACATCAACGAAATGCTAAAAGGTACTGAAAGGAAACGGAAGCTTTGAACATCTTGTAATTCATGGAATTTTTTTGAAGCACGTTTTCTTTTGTATTGTCAGGTTCAAGACAATATTTACATAATTCTCAAACCATCGTTCTGGTTTTATGTTTAAACCATGACATTGATTTGAGTTGATGTTCATTGGTAGCTATAAAATTGGATGAGTGCAATGTGAAGGGATACACGGCATGGTCATTGATGGATAATTTTGAGTGGCGAAGAGGATACGCGGAACGCTTCGGGATTCATTACGTCAATTTCAGTGACCCATCGAGACCAAGAACACCGAAAGCATCCGCAAGGTTCTACCAGCAGCTTATACGTGAGAATGGGTTCAAACACGGCTACACGGCTATAGGAGGGCGGGGGGTCGCACCAGCCATGGAGGGCCAGTTTTACTACGACAAGTTCCCGGATGATTTCGCCTGGAGTACAGCTACCTCAGCTTATCAGATAGAAGGAGGGTGGAACGAAGGAGGTACCATATTTAGTACAGTTGAACTGGGATTGTTATGCTTCTTTATTTTATGTCTAGAACGGCATCTCCTAAAAAACCTAAAAAGAGAGAATTAAAATATAAGCATTTTATTAAATGATTGATTTACATGTAGTATTTACCTGTATCCATGTTGAATTATTCTCATAATTTCTTGCAACAGGAAGGGGACCAAGCGTTTGGGACACATGGGTTCATGAATATAAACATGTGGAGAAAAACGCCACTGGTGATGTAGCATGTGACAGTTACCATAGATACAAGGAGGATGTCCAGTTGTTAAAAAACCTAGGGGTAAAAAAATCATTTTCAATATTTACCAGTTTGGTAATTCACAGAGTTGAAATTTATCTGTTTTGAGCGTTAAAACTACACGTTATGGAAGTTTTCTTGGAATTTTCACAAAGAGTGTTCGATGACTATCATTTTTATAGAATAAATATTTTATTAGGTTTCTCATTACCGTTTTTCAATCTCATGGCCAAGGATTTTCCCAGACGGTACCAATAAAAGTTTGAACAAAGAAGGCATTCAGTACTACAACAACGTGATTAATGAGCTACTAAAGTTTAACATTAAACCCATGGCGACCCTCTTTCACTGGGATTTACCGCAAGCCCTGGAGGACCAAGGAGGGTGGCTGAACGAAAGTACGGTCTATCACTTCAGAGACTACGCGGATGTTTGTTTCCGGGAGTTTGGTGACAGAGTAGGTTTAAACCAGTTTCCATTTGTTTTTTATTACTTTTGCTCATTTTTATGAACACTTTACACTATATATACCATACCGACATCAATATTTTTCTTGTTTTTTTTAAGTTCACGCCCATATAGAATTAAAATGTCCCGAACCCAGTAAATTGCAGATGGAACCTTTTATAACAATATTTCTAAATAATAACATGTATATTGTGATTTAGGTTAAATTGTGGATATCTTTCAATGAACCTGGGCTAACGGCATGGAATTGTTACGGAAATGGTGGAATGGCGCCCGGTCGTAACGAACACCCGGGTACTTACCCATATATAGTGACACGCAACATCATTCTAGCTCATGCCGAAGGTTATCATGTTTTGAAAAAGAAGTACCCTCAACAGAACGGTATGTTGATAATCTGGAATTTTTGTCCCCCGCCGCAACGCGGAGCGGGGACATAGAAATGCCGGGCGTCCGTCCGTGGGTCCGTGTGTCCGTGGGTCTGTGGGTCCGTGTGTCCGTGGGTCTGTGTGTCCGTGGGTCCGTGTGTCCGTGCGTCCGTCCGTCACACTTTTTTGTAAGCGCTCTCATGCCTACAAATTTTGACAGATTTTCATTACATTTATACCAAATGTTTATACACCTATTACCTTGGTCAAGTTCGAAAATCAGCATTGGTCGATACTTTTTGTTGGAGTTATGGGACTCTGACCACAATAATGACTCCGTTTTATCCAAAAATTGACCTTGTAAGCGCTCTCATGCCTACAAATTTTGACGGATTTTCATTAAATTTATACCAAATGTTTATACACCTATTACCTTGGTCAAGTTCGAAAATCAGCATTGGTCGATACTTTTTGCTGGAGTTATGGGACTCTGACCACAATAATGACTCCGTTTTATCCAAAAATCGACCTTGTAAGCGCTCTCATGCCTACAAATTTTGATGGATTTACATGAAATTTATACCAAATGTTTATACCACTAATACCTTGGTTAAGTTCTTAAATCAGCCTTGGTCGCGTCCCCACGAACCTGTAAAATTTAAGCAATCCACGAAAATTGGCCCCCACGAAATTTAATGATTCCACAGTACAGTATACTAGTATACTGCTTGAACGGCGGGGGACTCAGGAATTCTATTCTTGTATTTCTAGTCACTGAGTGCAGGACATTGTAATGATGTTATTTTTACCAATCATATTCGTTCTTATGGTATTTCACCTTGTCCCTTAGGTCAGTATGGAATCACATACAGTATTGGCTGGGCCGAACCTAGAGATCCATATAAACCTGAGGATATTGAGGCTTCCGAGAGAAAACTACAATTTGACGCAGGGTGGTTTCTTAATCCGATATATATCAATGGCGACTACCCAGAGGTTATGAAAAAGAAGGTAGCAGAGAAAAGCGCCGCCCAAAATTTCACTTCATCACGTCTTCCGCCATTTACAGAGGAAGAAAAACGCCGCATTAATCGTAATCCATTTTCAATTAAATTCTATAGCAAGACAATCATAAGAAATGAATATTTCTCAGTAATATATCTGAAAACACTAAAACAATTAAAAATATTCAACTAAAAAAGTTCGTGTTTTAAGCTAATCAAAGGTTTTTTTAACATTCAAATAACGTGAATTTCATTTGTAATACTTTTGAAGAAATTATAATTTTGATGATAAGTTTTACAAACTAAGTGAATTAAAGAAAACAATTGAAAACAATACTGAGTGAGATATATTGTACAATTAAATACAATTGATGTAATGATTGTAATCTTCTGTTTAAGAAACCGGTGACTTTTTCGGATTAAACCATTACTCCTCCTCCTACTTCTTCCCAAGAGAGCACGACATTACGGATGTGTCTTATGAAGCTGACCAAGACGTGGGAAGTGAAAATGATCCAAAGTGGCTGGGGTTGGTACCAAAACCTATTCTTTGCATGTATATGTACATGCATATGTAAACTACTTTATTTTGATTTGCGAACTTTTGTTGAATCATAAGGTCAAAAATCAGTTTAAGATGCTTTTCATTTGCTATTTCACTCTTGCATATGAACTGATTAGCATTTGTATATATAAAAGTTGGTTTTCCAATTATGGAAAGGCATCTATTTCACAAAAAGGAGAATGTCTTTGTTGCAACATGGAAAATTCCAAATTTAAAAAAGCTTTCTTCTTCATTACAGATCTGGATCTTCTTGGTTATTTGTTACTCCATTCGGGCTGAGAAAAGTTCTAAATTGGGTGAAAATGACCTATAACAATATTCCCGTTTACATTACGGAAAATGGTGTTTCGGATAAAAACGGATCACTTGAAGACTACAGTCGCGTATACTTCTATAGAAACTATATCAACGAAATGCTTAAAGGTACATAAGTCAAATCGAAATTTCATTTACATGTACTTCATGTTAAAAAATAAACTCAATTACAATTCGACAATCTCTTCATGTTTTGTGTTATTAAATCTAAGGAATTATATTCTTTTTATTCAGCTGTTAAACTCGATGGCTGCAATGTGAAAGGTTATGCAGCATGGTCTTTTATGGACAACTTTGAATGGAACACTGGCTATGCCGAGAAGTTTGGAATGCACTACGTTAACTTTAGTGATCCAGAGCGACCTCGAACCCCCAAACTATCAGCAGTCTTCTACAACCAACTGATCAAAGACAACGGTTTTCTTGAAGATACTACTACCTCCCCTTCGAAAGGAAAAGAGCTTGGTGTATACCGAGAGCTTCCGTATGCAGATAAGTTCTATTACGGAACATTTCCGAAAGAATTCGCATGGGGCGCCTCCACTTCCGCTTATCAAATTGAAGGAGCCTGGAATGAGGATGGTAAAATATATATATACATTTTTAATCCTTTATATATTGGAATTATTTTGAAGCACTTGCTATTATGTTTGATTAATGTGTGATTATATACCGTTTCTCATTCAGGTAAAGGAGAAAGTAATATTGACAAAATGACTCGCAGTGACTTTGAATCAACCAATGGAAACATAGCTTGCAATAGTTATCAAAATTTTAAAGAAGATGTGAGAACATTAAAAGAAACGCAGGTAAGTGATTTATTTGAATCTGCATCGCAGCATCAATAAATGTAACTTTCTTTTCTTTACTCCCAAACGTACATGCATACGTATGTATCAAAAACCATAGTGATATTTTAATGTTTTAGGTGACATTTTACCGCTTTTCAATATCTTGGAGCCGAATTTTACCAGATGGAAATGCCAGCAATGTTAATCACATAGGAATGCAGTACTACATCAACATTATAGACTCTCTGATAGACGCGGGTATCACTCCTGCTGTGACCATGCATTACTATGACATGCCGATTACAATCTATAACCAAGGCGGATGGAAGAATTCCAACACAATTCATCTCTTTGTTGACTATGCACGGGTTTTATTCAAAGAGCTAGGTTCCAAGGTACTGTAAAATATTTATTTATGTTACATGTATTTTAGATTGTATCTGTTTTGTAATTAATTCGATGTCACAATTATATTAACTTATTATTGAAATATTGTAGGTCAAATATTGGATAACTATCAATGACCCGTACTCTGTGTCAGTTGGTTTGTATGCTAATGAGGAAAACCCATATACAGCTGGACATAATTTAATAAAAGCCCATGCATATGTGTACAAATTGTACAAGGAGGAATTCAAGAAACAACAAAAAGGTTTAACGCATTTACAATTTACATTAATTATTATCACCAATAAATTAACAAATATTTAGAGTCGGTTTGTTTAAATTATTTCAAATTAGGTCACGTGGGAATTTCTCTCCGCGGTGATTGGTTTGAACCCAACACACCTACCGACCCATCTGATATTGAGGCTACCAACAGGGAAATGGAACATTCTTTTGGATGGTTTGCACATCCGATTTTTGTTAACGGAGACTATTCACAACTGCTCAGGTCAATGTTAAAGAAGAAAAATAAAATTATTCCAAAATTTACAGATTATGAATCAACGCTGATTAAAGGTTAGATATGGTGGTTAATCCATTACTAGTATGTGAACACTGTGTTTTTTTTTACCAATGCAGATAATAACTGGCGCTCGTTATAAATGTATTAAACTATAACATTTAATTTTCGTAGATTCTTCTGATTTCTTGGGACTGAATTTCATATCGACATTTAAAGTAAAATCAAAGGAAAATGATTTTAAAGGATTTGAATTTGAGACAGATACAGAGATAACTTTCAATTCCTCATGGCCTAGGTGAGTTTCAAAAATAGATTTAACTTTAATCAAAAAAAAAATCCAGTGTCCAAATTTTACCATAAGCAATAAGGTTTGTGTTTGAAAAAAGATATTTCAGACTTGTATATTCAGGTGCAATGGTTTTCAAAATAATTTCATATACATGATATTTCACTCTGACAGAAGCAGCATAGCAACCATAAGGTTTGCACCATTTGGTCTTCGAAAGGTTTTGAACTGGATTAAGGATAAATATCACAATGTCCCCGTATACGTCACTGAGGCAGGGTTCCCAGACGACTCAGGGACTGTACAGGATAACACTAGGGTAAAGTTCTACACTGAGTACGTCGATGAAGTATTGAAAGGTGCGTTCGTTAATACAGTAAACAATGCCATCAGCTTTTTGTCACATTCGTGATGATATTCATTATGGCAATAATGATGAGATTTTGCAATTAAACCAGAACAATAGACAAACAAACTGGGACTGTATTTAAGCCAATATTTCTGGGGTTTTATTTCTATTTTCAGCTGTTAGATTAGATAAATGTAATGTTAAAGGATTCGGCATTAAAAGCCTGATAGACGATGTCGATTACACCGGAAGCATAAAGCATAAATACGGAATTTACAAAGTGGATTTCAATGATCCGTCAAGACCTCGAACAAGAAAATCTTCAGCAAATTTCATAACAAATATTATAAAAGATAACGGGTTTTTACGAGGAAAATCTTACTCAGTTGAATCAGGCACAGGGGAATTTAATCCAAACTATCCCTACAGACCATTGAGACAGGAAAACGAGATGCATTATGGTAGTTTTCCTCACGGTTTTGTATGGAGCACAGCTACAGCAGCTTACCAGGTAGAAGGCGGATGGGACGCTGATGGTCAGTAAAAATAAGGTTGATGAAAGGGTTTGAAAGTCTGCCTGTAGCGTATAAGCTATACGTCCATAGTTTATCCCATTACATTTGTGTGCATTATTATGATGCATTTTTGAAAATGAGGAAAGATGAAATAAAGAATTTAACTTAAAATGCAGAAATGTGATAAAAAGATGGAATAGTTTATTATTGAAAGTTTTTGACTTTATATGTTTGCAAAATTTAAAATCGTCAACCGTAACAGTAGTTAAGGAAACGGAGCCATTATCAATTGCTAGCTGGGTTTTAAAAAAAAAAATTTTAAATACATTCTTTACTGAATTATTAATAACAACAACTTTTCAATATTGATTTTGGTTTACAATTTTACAAAACCTATGATAACCCATCATATGAACTACACAGGTAAAGGCAAAAGCATCTGGGATGTTTTCTCTCAAGAGCCTGGACATGTCGATAACAATGACAATGGAAACATAGCCTGTGACAGTTACCACAATTATAGAACAGACGTACAGCTTCTTAAGAATCTAAAGGTTTGAGTACTAATACCCATTTTATTGATAATGCAATGAGTTATAGTTGAACAAAATCCCATGTTTCCTTGCTGTAAAACTTTTCTAGAACAAGACCGATTTACAAATTGCTGTCTACATGGTTTCTATGCATATTGCTAGGTAACACACTACAGATTCTCAATATCATGGTCTCGGATATTGCCATTGGGGACACTAGAAAAAATAAACCAACCTGGGATAGATTATTACAACAAGTTGATCGATGCCCTTCTAGAGGCTAACATCGCTCCAATGGTGACCCTCTACCACTGGGATCTTCCACAGGCCTTCAACAACAGCGGGGGCTGGCAAAATAGCACTATATCGGATCATTTTGCCGACTACTCCAGATTGTGCTACGAAAAGTTTGGTGACAGGGTAATAAGATTGAGAAATCTACCCTGTGTTGGGGAGTCATCATATTGTTATATTAAACCACTGCTATAATTTCTTTTATATTTCATCTGTCAGGTAAAACTTTGGATTACTCTGAATGAACCCCGAGTTGTCTCCAACCAGGGCTACGAGATTGGCGTGATGGCGCCTGGTATAACAGGGAAGGGGGATCGCATATACCAAGTGGCTCACAACCTCATCAAATCCCACGCCAAAGCATATAGAGTATATGAAAAAGAGTTCAAACAAAAACAGAAAGGTACCCATGCCTTATTTGTATATAAAATATGTATTGAACTAGTTTGAGAGAGTACAGAATACATGTATGTTTTTAATATATTCATATACAACTGCATTGGCATGTTATTTTGACCATTGCTCAGATAATGCACATGCATAGTAACAAGAGAGAAGAAATAAGACTTAAGGAATTATTATAACAGGACAAGTTGGGATAACACTGAATACGGACTGGCAGGTTCCAAAGAACCCGGAAAACCCCAGCGACTTGGAGGCCTCCGAGCGAGCCATCCATTTCATGTTAGGGTGGTTCCTCAATCCGGTGATGAAGGGAGATTATCCCAAAGTAATGAAAGACCAGGTAGACAGGAAAAGCCGGGAACAGGGACTGCGAACTAGCCGGCTTCCTAGGTTTACTGAAACTGAACAGAGGGATATAAAAGGTATCCCTAATCAAAAAGAAAAGGGGGGGGGGGGTTAAATTGTGAAAATTGATTCTTTTCATGAACTTGAACAGTTGCGTCAAAATAATTTATGAACACAATCTATGTGCAAGAAGTTAAATGTTTAAATATTGTATATTCACGAAATATGAAAAACTGTATTGCAGGCTCATACGATTTTCTTGGAATGAATTTCTACACGTCAAACGTTGTGACCTACAAACCATCGACGGGACAGAGCTACAGTGCTGATGGTGACATTGATATTACAAAGGACCCAGAGTGGCTGGGGTGAACAAGATTTACATACTTATCTTACAGAAGTTTGTTAATTGCATTGAGTTAGATATCAACTTAATTGAATTAATTCGTGACAGATTTCAATGATCTGTCGAAGAGCTGAAATGATGCATTCAATTTATTTTGTAATTTTACAATTAAAAAATTCCATTTTGTTTAATTCGAGTTTTTGTACATTATCTATACAAATTAATGTTACGTGTACATATACTAGGCTATTATCATGAAGATATAAATAAACGGCAAACAATGAGATATATCTGAAGATGATACTTTGTTACGTACATAAGTCTTGAGCTTCAGAGCTAGTAACTAGTATCTATAGTTTGGTATCTTCATCAATATTTAAAATGATTTGATAATTTAGTTGGTCTGATTTGTTGAATGACTCGATCAGAAATGATTTTTCTAACCTGTAACTTTGAATACAGGTCAGGTTCCGGCTGGCTAAAGGTGACCCCTGTCGGGATCCGCCGAATGCTGAACTGGGTCAAATACACGTACGGAGATTTCCCCATTTACATCACAGAAAATGGAATCTCGGACAAAAACGGATCTCTTCAGGACGAACATAGAATATTTTATTACAAACATTACATTAATAATATTCTTAAAGGTAAGCATCCTCAGCAAATCTGTGTTGTATTCTTGATGTAAAATGTTATTTAAGAAACAAAACCCGAAAATGAAAACAACATAAAGCATCCCCAAAAAGAAATCTAAAACGGCTATATTGATAGTGAGTTTTCGTGTGTTTCTCCTCTTCGATAATTTTAAGTGACACAAGTACTGGAAAAAAACGTATTTTACTGTTCATCATCAAAACGGAAATAAGTACATTTATAACATATAAGAAAAGGATGTCCTACGCATTCTTACCACCCCCCCCTCCCCACCACCATCCTCTTTAGGGACATAGCTTACAAGTCATTCAATGATCATCAGGAATAGCACAGTCCATCAGTTGTTCTATTCATATTTTGCGTGGATTTGTGTGCCATGTGATTGATTAAGCAGTCTAAAAATGAGAATGACAGTGAAAAAAAGTAAATGAAATGTGAGCTACTTTGACAATTTACGTCTAGAAATCAGAAATACTTGTGAATAAAAGCTACAATGTAATGATAATTGAAATTTATATGCAAACAAATTCGGTTAAAGAGACAAAATCGGATTTGTCCCACTAACCAATTGCTTACGTGTGATGCCACACGATAGTACATGTGCGCATGATCTTGAGAAGAGAATATCAAATTGATATCTTTAAGATATTCTACACAATAATTCAAACTTTTTAAAATTCGAATTTATTTTTTCTTTTGACCATCGTGACTTTTTGAAAATTCTTATTTTCATAATAGAAATTAAAAAAGTTGGAATGTGTATCAGTTATATCGTTATTTTTGTTCGTATATAACCATTCAATTTAAGCTACATGAATGATAAATGCATACAGTTTTCATGTTGCATATTAGATTTTTAAAATGAACATTCTTGTATCTTGTACGTATAGCTATACGTCTTGATGGGGTTAACGTCCGAGGGTACACGGCGTGGTCATTAATGGATAACTTTGAGTGGGCACGTGGGTACACGGAACGCTTCGGACTTCACTATGTTAACTTCAGCGACCCTTCGCGACCACGCACACCAAAGGAAAGCGCCCGATTCTTTACAAAACTCATTGAAAACAATGGCTTCCCTGACGAAAAGTCGAAGTTTTCATTTCCGTTTGCATTGGAACCAGCCTTTCCAGGGAACAATCCTTACCGGACACTTTTGGAGGAAGACGACTTCTACTACAGTTCTTTCCCAGAAGGCTTTGCGTGGAGCACTGCCACATCGTCGTATCAGGTGGAAGGAGCTTGGGATAAAGATGGTAAGAATTAAATTGGTCATTCCTGCCATTTATTTGATGAGAAATGTTAAAGGAGGAATGAGGTACTCTTATATAATTATGATTGTGATAATGCCTATTAGGTATAATTTCGCCATCAAAGGTTTTAAACCTTTCAATTTTTACCATACTACCATTCGACCTGCATTATAAACATCCTGATTTTAAAATACAAAGGTAAAAATTTAGAATTCCGTAGCGGGACTCAAAATCATATAATAAAATTAATCATAAGCTAACGCTTTAATAAACTGAAAATTGATGTAAAAATAGCTGAAAATAATTCTACTTTTCCGAAAAATGAATGATTACTTACTAAATGGAGGTATCCCCACAGGATAACTCTGAACTGAATGGTAACTGGTGACTGAATGGCATTCAGTCGGATATTAGTAACGTTTCAATTGTCTGAATGGCACAGCTTCATCCTGTCGTTAAATGGCTGTCTGACTTATTTTTCCTTTAAGGTAAAGGCCTTGGAATATGGGATGTCTTTAGCCACACACCTGGTAAGGTAGTCAACAGTGACACGGGTGACGTTGCATGCAATAGCTATGACAGGTTTCACGAAGACATCAAACTGTTAAAGAATATGAAGGCAAGTATTTTACGATGTATATGTATCCGTTTTTTATCCGTTTCACAAGCAGTCGTTCAGATAAAAATCACAATTGCCTCATTTAAAGTCTGATTCTTCGTAATATGAATCTAGTTAAAGGGCTATTTTTCTTTCGATTTTGCCTTCGCGAGTTTTTCATAAAAGTGACTATATTTAAATTTTGAATTTTATCATAATGCTTTTAGATATCATAATTATAACGCACAACTTTTTAGTGTTCGAAAGAACAATGAAATTGTTTCTTGAAAATAAAATCCCTATTATTTATGAACTGAATGATCTTAACTACATGTATATAGTTTTAAACTTGTTGAATGCTAAATTTGGGTTTAGGTAACACACTACCGTTTTTCGCTATCATGGCCACGGATCTTACCTGATGGAACCACACAGAATGTGAACTCCCTTGGAATACAGTACTACAATAGCCTGATTGATGCAGTCCTAGACGCCGGAATCGTCCCAATGGTCACTCTGTATCACTGGGATCTCCCACAAGCCCTAATGCAATATGGCGGTTGGCAAAGTGAACGCACGGCCGAATTGTTTGCCGAATACGCTAGACTTTGCTTTTCTATGTTTGGAGATCGGGTATGTCTTGACTAGGTTTCTCTCTCTCTCTCTCTCTCTCTCTCTCTCTCTCTCTCAACGTTTTGAATATTGAAGGAAGCAGTAAACGGATGAAGAGTTTCTTTCTCTCTTAGGTAAAATTTTGGATCACATTGAATGAACCATTTGTCGTCTCAAACCATGGCTACGAGATCGGAGTAATGGCACCTGGTTTAACAGGAAAGGGCGATCGAATATACCAAGCTGGTCATAATTTAATTAAGGCGCATGCTAAGGCGTACCACATCTATCATAACGAGTTCAAACGGGCTCAAAAGGGTAAGTGAATATATATAAATGCTTTTTTGGTTCCATCCGGTAATGTATATCAAAGCGAATTCTATTGACATGTACTTAACATTTAAGTTGGAAAAAAGGTAGACTTAAAACGACATAACGTCAGAAAGAAGATGTTATAACATATGTGATTATCATCACTAATATTATTTTTGAAATATTTGACATGAGTGTAGGTTTTGTGCTCAAAACATTTTTACACTATTGTTGTACTGCAAATGCAAATAGTTTTAAATAAACCCAAATTCAGGCATCATTGGTATAACTTTAAACACGGACTGGCAAGTTCCAGAAGATCCCAACAGCGAGAGAGACTTACAGGCATCGCACCGGGCTATCCACTTCATGTTTGGCTGGTTCCTAAACCCAGTTATGAAGGGAGACTACCCCGCAGTCATGAAGGAACAAGTCGATCGGAAAAGTCGTGCGCAGGGATACAATGAAAGTAGACTTCCGGAATTCTCAGCAACAGAACATGATTATATTAAAGGTATTCACCTTTACTTTACAAATGCATCATACGAGATATGTTCATTACACATAATCACTAAACAGGATTAATGTAGATAATTATGATCACTGCATGATACAGAAGATTGGTTTTTAATTAAGGAATAATTAAGAAATCATTCTTTGAATATTATCAGGTGACCAAATCCAATAAAGGGCTATATGATCGATTTGATCACACCCGACCGTATTTGATCACCTCATGATTTTCAAAGAATGATTCTTTATTACTTTTATTTATATAATTTTCAGCAATTACGTAGGATTAAATATTACAATAATCATTGATGAACTGTATTGAACCAATATACATTACAAAATCGATTCGTAGTGTAATCACAGACAAAGACACTGGAAAATGTAAATATTACACTTCGTTTGTGCCAGGTACTTACGACTTCCTTGGCATGAATTTTTATACGTCAAACCTGGTTTCTTCCATTGATAATATACACCAGAGTTACTATGGCGACCAGGATGTCAACTCCACGAAAGACCCGTCTTGGCTTGGGTAATGTGCCCATCATAGGTTCTTTTATTTCATGTGCGGATGCAAATGAAGTATATTTTTGCTCAAATTATACAATAATATTTAATGTAGATCTTCATTCATCTGTTGACATGATTGTTTTAGATCGGGGTCATCTTGGCTCAAAGTGACTCCAACAGGAATTCGCCGTATGTTGAATTGGGTGAAATATACTTACGGTGATTTCCCGATCTACATCACAGAAAACGGAGTTTCGGACCTTAACGGAACCATAAAGGATGAACACAGAATCTTTTATTACAAACATTATATCAACAACGTTCTAAAAGGTATGCTTAGAAATTATAGACTAGCTTTTTCAAAACGTTGATATTGTAAAATTGCAGTTGTCTCTCTTTTGAGTGACATTTTACTGACGATGGGTTACGTTTTTTCCAGCCATCCGACTTGACGGAGTAGACGTACGTGGATACACGGCTTGGTCATTAATGGATAACTTCGAATGGGCACGTGGATATTCGGAACGCTTCGGTCTTCACTATGTTAACTTCAGCGATCCCGCCCGACCACGTACACCAAAAGCAAGTGCGCGGTACTATACGTCTATTATCGTAAATAATGGGTTCAAGAAAGAAACTGTTCCAGCTAATAACAACGGGAATAAAACACCAGTAAACAGTAACACTCAAACACCTAATCCAGCTTCTGGGGCCCAAAAGACAGTTATCTCTTTTGAAGTCCTAACTAGTTTTGTCATAGGTGTTGTGTTGTGGAATTTTAAATAATTTGTATAAAAAATGTTACTTTTGGAATCGCATGCAGCTGAAATAATACAATATCAGGACAAATTTTTTAATGTGTTTATGTCTATATGTAATTTAATATGTTCTAAAAGAATATATGCCATTATATTAGAAATATCTTATCAGAAGAGTGAGACAGTACTTGTGTGTAGCTTTTAAATAAATTTGGACCCATATTGTACTCTCCTCTTTACATTTTTTAAAACTGTTTAAGTATTATGATGGTCATTGCTTTATGTTGGATATTTCATAAAAATCTTGATTCATCTTGAAATGTAGTTTTTTATATTAATTATTTTGATAATTTATTTTTAAGAGTGTTACTTTTTAAAGAAAAATTTCACAATTTTGAAATTGCAAACATTGATGATCTATGATTCATGGAACCGAAAATAATAGGTTCATTTGGCTTTCCTAATATAGCTGATTTTAAGCTGTAATTGCTTTGATTGTTGTGTGCAATGCTCTTTTAAAACAAGGGTACATGTAACTTGGTCCCAATTCTTTCCTACAGGGCCTAGACACGGATCAAAAGCTTTCGAATGTACATGTATTTAATGTAGCCGATGACACTGATAATCGACGTTTCTGTATGCTATATACAGTCATGTCATTGTATATCTGTATAGTGTAAATGCATACTAGTATATCATGTTTATTCTACAAAGCTGTGGTCGAGTACGTCAACAATATTGTTCTTGATGGTTTGTATGAATACCATAGTGAAACCAATGATTAAAGATGCGGAATAATTTCCTCGTGATTGTACAGTTAACGTGAAACTGTATGCTTGTATAATTATATATTGCGAGAAAAATTCAAAAATATAAGCATACATGTCTTTATATTTACATCTACGGAGTATGATTCCCTCTATTTCTTGTGGAAACTTATTGTTAATTCATAGCTCTATAGAAAATGAAGGGCTGAAATCAACACGCCTCGTTTATCGATTGATCGAAACCTACGACGACTGAAACTGACAGAAAACTGACAGGACTGAAATCTACACGCCCCGTTTATTGATTTGTCGAAACCTACAGCGACTGAAACTGACAGAAAACTGACAGGACTGAAATCTACACGCCCCGTTTATTGATTTGTCGAAACCTACAGCGACTGAAACTGACAGAAAACTGACAGGACTGAAATCTACACGCCCCGTTATTGATTTGTCGAAACCTACAGCGACTGAAACTGACAGAAAACTGACAGGACTGTAATCTACAAGTCACATTTATCGATTGGTCGAAACCTAAAGCGACCCAAGAAACATCACGGACTGCACGAAATAATCATGTTGATGTCAGGCTCAAATTCCCGTAGGAGACGATTTTGCCGTTTCTTTTAGCTAATGTACTGATGTACATAAACAGTAATTTACATGTAGTTAATTTAACTTACTTTTTACAATTAATTTATTAATTTGTTAAAAGAAAGATGTAAATATAAACAATAAAGTGCTTTCTTTGATGATTCATGTGGCTTATGAAGGGAGCGATCATTGCAGAAAAAAACCATAACCCGCTAATGTGGGTTATGTATTTTTTCTGCAATGTTGCCATCTTCATACCCCGAACGAATCACCAAAGAAAGCTTTTATTGTTTAAATATTCACCCGTGATTTGACTTGGTTACTTGATATCATTTCTTTACTAAAACAATTCATGTCTTGGTAATGATGACTTGCATAGCTTAACTTTTGGTTTGTTGTTTTTGTAATAGTTAGATCATATTAAGTAAAATTTACGCGATTTCGGATGGGGACGGAGGGAGCGAAGCGACCGATCCCAATCGCGTAAATTTTTCCTTAATATGATCTAACTTACTTAGAACATAACCCACTTTTTCAGTTGTGCGCTAATCAAATATTATCTCTCTTTTGTGTACGGCTCTCTAAGCTGTCAATCGAAAATGTGACATTGCTGTGAACTTATTGAAATTCTTAACGATTAATCAAAAGCATCACTTAATAGAATACTAGTATGTACAGCCACTGTTGATTGGATGAAAAAGTGGGTTATGTTCTAAAAATTAGTAATTCACGGTTAGGTGCACGTGAACAGTAAATATGTACAATGTCTTTTATAAATCAACGAGACCTTGTCACTGTTTTCATTTTGCAAAAATGCACTTATCTAATTTTAAAAAGTGTATTGTCCTGAATTCACAACTTAAACTTTTGCATATGGTGAGTTTTTTTCTAAAACACAATTATGAACTCTTCCCAAAGAGTTTTTTTATTAACCTTTTGTCATTTATTTCAATGCACCTTTTAAAACTTACTTTATTTTAAGTACCAATAGGTAATCTAAATTTTTTGAAATGCACAAATCGTATGTGTATTATCATATATTCATGAGCGCATTTTTCTTGTACTTTTATTAAGCGTCTTTAGAGCAATTCTAATAAATAACTTTTCCCTCACTTTCGTATTAAAATAATTAGTCTTTTCTTCAAAAGAAAATTTGAATCTGAATTTTATAATGAATTGAAAAACTCGTGTTGGAAGTTCAAGGGGCATTGTATGTGATGTCAACCAATTTTATAAATTTAAAACTGTATATAAATTTATATTCGTGACATATATAAATAATTAAATATACAGGGTTTTTTTGGCAAAAAGGATTTGAAGAACTTTTCCAAAAGTAATCTTGTATTCTAATCAGAAAGAAGGGTTTAAAACATAAAGATAAAACGTTTTAGATGTTTAATTTTGTATACACAACACGCTAATAAATACCTCTTAATAGGAGACAAAAACATGTATATACAACAATTAAACTAGAAATAATATCACTTCTTCTTCATTCATTGGAATACATAGGTATTCCCATTCCATTAAAACACTGTCAGAATTTGTGAAGAAAGTTTTGATGAACGGCATTGAACCATTATGGTTTGTGTGTGCCACAAGGGGGATTCACGTTAGCTGTCCAGTCACATGTCTGTAAATCTTCATTGAAAACCAAAGCTGCAAAAATGAACGAAATGATAAAATTACACAGTACAATCATATTGTCCTTCAGTAGTATCTTAATGTCTTAATACATGTATCTCAATTTCACATAAAATTATAGGCATTCAGATTTGAGCCATTTCTTTTATTGTGAAAATCAAAATGTCAGAGCGACAATATAATTATAAAGATAATTTGCTTAATTTACATGCAGCTATATTATAATAGGTTAAACAAAATCTTAAGAGAAGTAACTTGATATAATGATCTTTTTGTATTTTATCATCAGACAATTATTACAATAGATGATCTAAGGAGACGAAACAGACAAGGCATGCGATGAATTAAATCCATTCCACCCAACAATTTCTTGACCTCCCGCGATTTTCATTTTGATTGTGAGTTTCCATTATCAAATTATAATACATCAGTCTCAGTAGATTATATTTAAGATATTTTTACCTTTAAAAATTTCGAGAAAAAAACCCCGAAAATAAATTTTAAAAAACTGCCGATTTTAATCCTTTTAGATTCAGTGAAAGATTAAAATATAACACACTTTTAAAAGTTTAGAAAAAAAGGACATAATAAAATTTGTATACTCACTTGATGGACAAGGGTTATGTCCGAGAAATTTTCCATCAAAGCATGTGTAATAACTGTGGCAGTGTTGGTCCATATCGGCGTATTTACCGTCCTTTTGGTTGGAGCAGTCCTTCATGACGCCACAGGGAGGTGAAACATTGTGAGGACTAAATCAGGGATAAAAACTCATCATACTGACAGCAATGAGATGGAATAGGGGAAAGAGCAAAACGGAGAGAGAGAGAGAGAGAGAGAGAGAGAGAGAGAGAGAGAGAGAGAGAGAGAGAGAGAGAGAGAGCGTACTCGTCACAGCTTCCTGTCGCGTTGTTGTAGACCATTCCCTTATCACAGTCTACAATGGTGACTTTTGCGCCCGTGCACCTAGCAAAGGATCTACATCCTATCTCATAAACACCATCTTGTAGGGTGCTGCAGTCAACAGCTAAGGTGGACACTAATAAAATATTGCAAAATTAAAATGAATCGTCATTTTAATGAGGCTTGGTGATAAACAAATTAACCATCAGGACTTCTTTAAAATTTATACTATAATTATTTTTAAAAATATATATATATATAAATATTTAAACTTTATAATATCTGCATATATTTTTTTATAAATGTATACAGTGCCTCTCTTTCCCTCAAGGAGATTACATTGTAAGAAAGTTTAAAATTGCCACCAACATACATTCCTCTTACATGGAAAAATCAATCCCATTTAGCTTACAAATAATTCTACAATTCTGTATATGCAACTTCTAATGATTGTCCATTACTTTTTTTTTCTAAAATGTGTATTAATATTTATATGGTTTGGTATGAATGACATTAATTAAATTCTTAGAATATAAATATAAAACATGAATGCACTCACCGACGACAGCTGCGAAAACCAGAACTTGTAAACCCTGTTGCATGATGATGATGTGTGCAACTACCCGGAGAAGAAGTAAAAGCGACCGAGAGATAATGGAGTTTGGTATATATACAATTATGTTGACTACCAGGCGGTAATTATCTAATACAAACCACCCCACCTAAGGTTATCTTTGTCTTTGATAACAGTAAAAGGGTGCAAATGTCTTGGGCCACGTTTACTATTACTTGGACGATTCATTATGGGTTGTCATCAATGCCAAAAGTTAGTCGAATAACTAAATCCCCTTTGAGGCATTTCGTATGATGTGAAAGAGCAAACTTCATTTTATATTTGAAGTTTGTGTATTTTTGTGTATTATAAAATCATCAAAGGTAAATTTCTTGAACTATCAAGTAAAATATCATTTCATAATATTTTTTATCCTGACCCATTCTCGTTGCTTATGAATGAAATAAATGTCAGAGCTACTAATTTTTGTTATATATATATTTTTTCAAATACTGCAGCCTTTCTTAATAATTGAAGTTAATATATTTTAATTCAATATATAAATATTTTTATAAGAGAGAAAACCTCTATTGCGGCTTTTCTTTGGTTTTATTAAAACAACACAATCTTTGCCTTAAATACTATTATTAAATCAAAGTCTTTTGATAATCATCGATATAAGGACATATGCACCCGTTCGAGCTACCGTAGATATTTAAGTCGATTTTTAGCGTAGACGGGGCGTTACACCACGAGTTCCAACGTTGCGTGGACTTGTTAAAGATGTGCACTGGGCAGTACTATTTGTCCGGAGATTAGGGCAAACAACGATGATACTAATCCTTATTCTACCTTTATATCTCTAAAGAGCGATACATCGTGACATAAGTGAACATTAATGGCTAGCCCTCAAAGATGACGAAAGTTGTACCGTTAGCATAAATTGACGCAACATACCTATGCAGTCTCGCTTATACAAAAGGATTTTATTTGTATTTGTTGTATTTCAAATTGGTTCATTTTAAAGTAAAGTCTTATACTAATTACTCAATTTTCAATTGTAGTGAAATGCATTCACCAAAAATGATTAAGGACTGTATAGTTTTATTTTTAATAATTCGTACAGTTTACAAATCATGTAAAATCGTTATGATTCCTTAAAATCAGAATTTCGCAGGTTTCTAGTAGAATATTTTGCTGACCCCCCCCCTCCATTAAAAACAAAATTGTTCATAGAAGTTAATTCAAATTATTGTTTATTTAGATGCCACACCTTCGCTACAATGTAAATTGCATCTCAAAATAGTAAATTCGTTCAAGTTCAAGTTCTTTATCCCAGGAGACAAATATATCATAGGTTATATATGTACATGTGAACATATACATATTAAATACAATAGGACAGCGATATACAAAGTGTACATAATCAATTTTGATTAATCACATTACGCGTTTGCTGCTTGTTTGCATAATATAAATATTTCCCTAAATTACACATTTCTTTGGTATTTGAGGTAGATAGTAACTTTATATCTTTATAGACTCTTGGTTTTTCGGAGTAGTATTTTTTAATATACTTTTCTCTTAAACTACGAAGTGATGGAAAAATAAGTAAAAAATGGAATTCATCTTCAATCTCATTTAAGTTGCAAAAGCCACATTTTTGACAATAACTCGTTAAATTATCATACCTCCCTGTTTCAATTTTTAAGTCATGTGAAGACAACCGTAAGCGTGTAATTAATTTACGATAATTTACATGAATTGAATAGTAAGTTCGTTAAATACAAGCTGTATTTGATTATCCAATACCAGACATTGAAACGTGCTACTACAAAATCAAAACGAATCCTATTGTTCCGTGCAAGAAATGAACAGTATCGTTCACAAATCGAACCGTATGTACCGTGCAAAAAGCGTGCGTGTAATTAATGCAAGCATCGCCAAAATCGACCCAAAAAACGCACCGTTCCGTGCAAAAATAAAATAAAAAGTGGCACTTCCACATGGGCTTGCCGACCCGATTACATGTAATTTAATGTAATGAAAAAAAGTATGTTAAAATATTGAATGCTGTGTACGTACTGAACGTAACGTGATTTGAGAGAGAGAGAGAGAGAGAGAGAGAGAGAGAGAGAGAGAGAGAGAGAGAGAGAGAGAGAGAGAGAGAAGAGAGAGAGAGAGAATTCTTATTTCTTATCGGATTACATTAAGTTTCTATCATAAACTACTGTCGGTCATTTTAGCGGAACTTTATTTTGAGACTCAACGTGCTACTTGTGTGAAATTTAAAAATTTAAAATATAAACAACGGATACTAAACTGTTATGCAATTCACAAATAATGAACTAAAGCTTGTTTAATATTACCTTAAAATCTTGACAATCGACAGTGATAATAAAATTGTTAAGATACAACATATTCATGCTTATTATTTATAGCAACTATTATTTTCTGTGTAATGTTATTCCAGTGTAATAGAATAGTCAGCATACATCAATTATGTCGTTTTTAGTATTTACTTATTTCTGTGTAATTATTTAGCATGTACATTTGAACAAAGTAAAAATCAATCTGGAACTAAATTAAAAGTACAATTTTTCATAAACAATTTGACCTATTTTTGAAAGTCTTTACTAAATGTGCCGTTGAACTAAAATTATGCAAAGTCTGCATATTAGAATATATTCAATAAAAATTGTTATTAATGGTTGCATTCACATTTTATGTGAAAAACAGCTTGAAAACTACTTCTATACAATGACAATGTGCTAATTGAGACACATAATGCACAATTAAACTCCCATAGCTGTCACATTAGAACCTAGATTTTTGATGTTGCAGGTACATTTATTTGTGATAAGGAACACACAACTCACAAACACGGAGAAGTAATCCACTGAATAAAAAGGATTCCTGACAAACGAAAATAAACCTAAAGAATCTGAACAAATCTAAAGGAAAAAATAAAGTGTAAAACTCCATGTTTTGATTGAAAGTTAATTACAGGGGAAGACATGACATTTTCATACGGACAGGAGTTTTTCAGTGTCAGTAGTGATAATTAACATGTTACTATTTATGGCAATGAAAGCTTAAACAGTTGATATCAAAATGAGGTTAATATTATTTTTATATGATAGGATCAACTTTGTTATAGTAGAACGATATATTATTTTTACAATGTTTATTTGTTGATAATCATAATGCAAGACATCTTTCCAAATACAAAAAAACCCCTATAAACTAATTTAAAATATGCGATTAATAATGTAGATAGGAAGACTGGTTGACAATAGAGTGCTGATTCACGGAGGGCTGGGTCATTGGATTGACTCGTTGACATGTCAATAGTCAAGTAATCTGACTTGTCAACAGATAATGAGTCAACATGTCGGCATAAAATTTTGTCATAGTAGGACCGACTGCTTGACAGATAGAAAGATCAATGGAGTCACTGGTCGACTAGTTAAAGTTAATAGTGTCACTGGTCGACAAGTCGAAGTTAATGGAGTCACTGGTCGACAAGTTAAAGTTAATGGAGTCACTGGTTGACAAGTTAAAGTTAATGAAGTCATTGGTCGACAAGTCGAAGTTAATGGAGTCACTGGTCGACAAGTCGAAGTTATAATGGAGTCACTGGTCGCCGGGTCGATAAGTATATAGAGTGACTTGTCAACATGTCGATGGTCGAGTAATCTAAATGGTCGACAGATGATTTTTTATTGGTCTCAATTTTCAATTCAATTTAATTCATTTATTCTCTCAAAACCATGTAAATAGTACAAAAGGTACATCATATATACATGTATAACGTACATATTTCAAACAGTCTGAATGAGCAGAGCTGGCTCATTTGGTTATGAAAATACATTTTTTTTTTAAATAATGAGTTGGTTTTCGTCGATTAATTACAGAACTTAATAATATTTGGTTGGACATAGTATTTTCTTGCTAAAAATCTTTTCTAAATGAAGCTAATACATTGCATTTTATAAGATAATAAAACTTGTCCCTAATTTGGTTATTATTACACAGATTGCACACATTGCATATTCTTTCGTCACGTTATAAATTATTCCAGCGACCTACCTCTATGGTTACTTGTTCTTTTCACAAGAATATTTCTAAATTTTCTAGATAGTGTATTTTACTATTCTTCACAAACAAAATTTGTTTTAAAATTCTGTAACTGATTCCTTTCTAAAGTTATTGATATCACTACAATTTTGGACGAAACTGATCTTTAGGCTTTTGATTAATTGAAGCACTTATCCCCTTGGCACTGTAAAAACTTTGATCCATCCAAATATAACTCATTCCTGTTGTGGTAAAAATAGTATGTATACATGATATCCATAGGTTGGTGGACTGGCTTTTTGGTATATCTATCCAGGGACGTATATACTAGTATATACGTCCCTGATATATCATACAAAATTAATGCTTATAAACAATTCTACACAACTGTTATCACTTCCACAGTCTAGAATACTCACCGGAGAAGATACAAAAATTGCAAAATTAACCTATAATTTAGGCCTTTGTATGAATATTCCTAGACATGAAAGAATCTTACTTAGCTGTAATTCCTTGCAACAAGAACGCATTCAATGTCATATGAACGACTAGTTGATATGTTGATAGTTCAATAGAGTGACTGGTCGGCAGTTCAATACAATGACTGGTCGACAGGTTGGAAGTTCAATAGAGTGACAAGTCGACAGGTCAAAGGTTAAATAGAATGACTGGTCGACAAGTCGGATGTTTAATATATTAATGAATGGTCGACTGGTCGGAAATCCAATAGAATGACTTTTCGACATGTAAGTAGTTTAACAGAATGACTGGTCGACTCGGATGTTCAATATAATAAATAATCGACTGGTCAGAAGTTCAATAGAATGACTTGTCGACAGGTCAGTAGTTTAACAGAGAGACTGGTGGACAGGTCGGATGTTCAGTATAATGAATAGTCGACTGGTCGGAAGTTTAATAGAGTGATTTGTCAACATGTTGACCGGTCAATTGAATAGATACTCGACAGGTTGATTGGTTAATTTTTAAACCAACCTGTTCCAACCCAATTTAACCTCACCCGACATGTAACCCTAACCATTCGACTTGTGTTGACCTGTCGTTACTCAATTGTTAAAGTACATGTATTTCATAAAGAATATTTACGTTTCATATCTATCTTCAATACTATAATACTTATAGCTATTTGCTATGAACTTGATTACTGTATAAATGAATTCTTATATTCAAACATATTGACTCTTTACCTTTTGAAGTAGACTAAAAGTGTCTTATTCTGAACTCCACTAGGCATCTTTTCTATCGTTTAGGTCCGTAGCTTCTTGGTATGTATCGAGTTCATGCACATGCAAATACACCTTGGGCCCTTTTACATGTACGTACTAGTTTATAAGAGAGAATTCTTACATTTTTTACAGACAGAAATTCTCTTACAACCCGTACATGTCTTGGACCCTTATGTTGATATACATACCGCGTGAAAACACGTACAAATTTTGAACATATTTAAATTTCCAAATGTTATCACACGACAAAAATTATATTCCGCTCATGTTATTATACTTATTAATAATAAGATGTGCATGTATTAAGGCGAGGAACAAATCTAACTTTGCATACTTAGAAATCATCAGTAAATTTTTCCTTGGTGTTATGCAATAACCAGTATAAGTCCTCTTTATACATTGTAACTAATGAATATGATGGGTTTTTTTTCACAATAATGAATATCATACTTAAGATATTTTGTCGTATGAAAAGATGTTTATTATAAGTAACATATAAATGACGAAAAAATGAAGTGTAATTCATAAAAAAGACAAGACGGTGTGTTTCCTAATAAATACAAGTGTTTATTGAGGTGCATTGAATACATAGCAAGAGGTAGCTGTGTTGCAGAAGGTAGTGAGGTTCTCATTGGTTACATCACCTGATTCCGCATGGTTCCATTACATTGAATGGCCAATCACAGACCTGCTTTCTCACGTTGAATACCAAACCTGGAAATATGCAAAGAACAAATTGTTTTGACAATTGTAAGTTTTGACAATGCAAAACTTTGATTCACATTGCAAATTGAGTTACTTGTATATTTTCCTTGCACCATTTCATTGTAAAATACTTTAAGGGTTTATCAAATGGGGCGAACAGATTCACAAAGAACATGCTACATATGTTGTAGTAAAAGAAATACTGACAAACATACAAATACATGCACGTGTACTTCGAGTTTATTTATATTCATGCATCGTGATATATTTCTTACTGCACCTAGCATATATCCTTAACTCTCTGAGCAGTACGTTACATTAAAAGTAAATTAAATTGTTGTGATTTCTATGGAAGACTTTTTAGGTTTCCTACGAGTTATTCTAGATGCATATTGACTTACTTGTTTAATAAACAAAAGTTACGAATAGATTGAAAACTTTAAATAAAATAGTTCTAACTTATATTGGTTTTTAAAAATATTGACATGATATAAATAAATATTTGTTTCCCATAACCTTATTTCATTTGAAGATGTATTTGATGCATTTTTATTAAACAAACCCCTAATTCAAATATTTTAAACTATAAAAAATGCAATTGTCATGAATTCACTCTTACGTTCATTTAAGTTAGTTTTAACATTATATATCTGTGTATGCAATGTTAAAAACGGGTAGGTGAGGTGCATATTTATATTCATGGTAAAAGCTTGTAGGAAACAAATTTTATCTGTTATCATATCACAATTCATCTATAGTTCTTTATTTGTGTCTAATTAAACATGTATCGCGCATGAGCAAAACGGAAATAAACATACTTTCAAGTACACATTTTAAATGTATACATTTTGCCATAGAAATAAAATAAAGAATTTTAAAAGTGTTTTAAATTTATCAAAAAAAGAAAAGAAATTGCGTATACATTTACCCATAGAGCAAGAATTGAATCCAAGAAAATTCTTTTTCCAGCAAGTGTAAAACCGCATACACTTGTGTTCTGTATCGGGAAAGTGTCCATCGGGCAATTTGGTACAATCTCGAAATACCCCGCACGGTGAATGAACGTTGAAGGCACTGAAATAAAAGGTTACATGTGAATGTTCATCTTGAAATGTACAGCTATTATTATCTAATTATGTACATAAGATGATATGGAAAAAATTACAGAGCTCGTTATATAGTTAGCTATATTGATTTCATCTTTGACTTACACGTATATTCAATTTTTTATTTTT
Source organism: Magallana ariakensis (assembly GCA_020458035.1). NCBI lineage: Eukaryota > Metazoa > Mollusca > Bivalvia > Ostreida > Ostreidae > Magallana > Magallana ariakensis. The sequence goes on along the minus strand of CM035814.1, from coordinate 47,229,645 downwards.
GTCAGCCAAATTTTCCATATATATATATAATATATAAGCATTTCCAAGAGAAACACCTTATATATTTGCCCAACTTTGAGCTTTGTTGCTACAAGTAATTTTACTTAATACAAGTACTTGAATCAAAAATATTCCAATGAGTCCAAGTTCATTTGCAATGAAATAGAACAAAAGATTGCGTTAAAGGTCGATTATTCAATGAAACAAATTTGTATTGTTTAAATTGAAAACAATAAATTAAACAAGAAAAAATCATTGAATAAATTTCAATTTTTTATGTGCTTAAGAGTATGTCTAATAAACGTATAGGAGTTAGTATTAATATTTGTCCTATTTACTATTTCTATAATGTAAACATTTAAGATAATTGCTAAATTTTAGATCGTATTCTATATTTATAATCTTAGGTATTTTTTTGTTGAAATTAATTTGTTGAATATTTATATTTTTCATAAAAAAATGTTTGTATATGTATGGATTAATCAAACAAATAACTGTACTGTAAATGACAAATCAGTATCTATTTTTAAAGTGCTATCATATATATATACACAGTAAAATATTCAAGTTCAAGTTATAAAGGAAAAATTAAAGTTTATCTTGAGTTCTATTACAGTTTGGTTATGCAGATTTAGTTGTGCATTTTTTAATTTGGTGCTTTAATCATTATTGTTATAAATTATCATCATTTATCTTTATTATTTTTCCTTTTAAGTTTTAGATGTATTTGTTATATAACTTACTATTCACAATTTCCCGAGTTCATATTGAAGACCATGTACTGGTCGCAATGAATCGTGACCGCTGTCCCATTCACACATTTGAGATAGGTTTTACAGCTTTTCGCAAATATGACATCGTCTCTGCCTAAACACAGGTCATCTACAGCTGATTCTGAAGAGAGAAAAGGCAAGTTGTCATGCAGATATTGCGTTCATTAATTGAAATCGCAATACAAATGTCTAAAAAAAAAAAAGCAACCCAGAAACGAATTCTAATATTTGAAGAAAAACCCCACAATGACTAACTCTAGAAGAATAAGAGTTGAGTCAAACAATCTAAAAGCTTGTTAATCATTTCGAAAGAAAAAGCCCAATTGAATTATAATTCACAATTGCAACATAATTTTCTAAAATTGAAAATATTTCAAAACAATTAAAACGTAAACAAAGAGAAATTTATAGAGGAGGTAAAAATTCAAAAAAATGTAATACAGATTAAAACTTAGGTTTCTACCGTCAACTATATAATTTATTGCAAAACGTTGCCATTTCGATGTAAATGAGAACCATTTCGGCTAAAACAACTTGTTTCCAACATGTTTAATGCATGACCTGTGCAAATCTTTTTGGAATCTTTGAATACATAAATAAACCAAGCTTTATAACCAAGAGTTTACATTTACAAAAACCTCCTCCGCTAAGAATGATAATTTTTCTGATTTTTCCCGATTTGGTATGCGTGTATGAAGATAAGGAAAAGGTCAAGAAATTATACCACGAAACAACACTAAAGTTAGATATTTTTTGAAGTCATACGAGGACATGACATATACTATTACCTTATTGCATACTGTTTAGCATTTTAAGCAGAAAAAAAATCATCAATAGATAGTTCACTTTGTTTTCGATAGATGAATTTGCAATAACACGATTGTATATGCAGACAAAAACACCGTACTTTTACAACATTTATTCTAAGCTTCCGTGAAGAAATAGAACCCATCAATTGTCTGAGCTGAGTGTTTTGACAAGTTAACTTTGTCACTTTTTTGATAAAGATGTTTCCGCGTGTTAGGTGTGCTGCTCGATTATTGCTCGACCCAATTGTGGGCTGCATTTTTAAAGTATTTATACAATCCTTTGATTTTGACTTTAGGAATTCTAATCAGTTCTAATCGTGCATCATAAATCAGCATCGTAAGCAACCAACAGCTCAAAAGCGTTTATTATATGACGGCAATTTCTGTGTTTATGCATAGAAATTCTGCTTTAATTAAATCAAGTTAAGTTTAAAGTGATATATGAACATTTGTATTATAAATACTCCCTTTGCCTAATATAGTACAATGTTGTTATAATTTGTCATGTTTATCATAGCTCGGTTTTTTTCTCTTACTAATCAAAAAAAAACCTCAAAAATACATAGTAGAGATTTGAAGCACATGTATGATACGGTGACATGAGAATTAAACGTTAACGTACAATTGCACCAATTTATTTCAACCATTTGAGATCACAGGCACCTGACGTTATATATTTTTCTCATAATAAAAATAAATACCCTATATCTAGGGTATTTATTTTCATTATGAGAAAAATATATAACGTCAGGTGCCTGTGTCTGAGATTTAAACAAAAACTAATATTATTATTTTCAAATAATGTTTAATTTGACATTGTTTTCTTTTATCATTCCACTCTTACTTTGCTCTTTAATTTATTATTTTGCAGGTTTTAATTGATTTTTATTACAATTTCTTGAAAATGAAAAATTTGAAATATTCTATTTTAAAACCGAAAAAAAATGTTTTCGTAAATTTATAATTATATGGTATATAATAAACAATCAAAACAAAAAGATACTTGTATATCTATGTATATAAGTGTACGAAACGTCAAACGCAAGTTACATGTACATGTACAAATTAAACAGCATTCATCTGTTAAATGATTCTGATGTTGATTTAGAAAAAAACGATGGTTTGGCTCGCTCTTGATGTTTGGTGATTGGATTATCAAGTCATTCCGGTAATCAGCATGGTTGAGCATAATTTTGAATGTTATGAATCCATATAGGAAGAAAATGCAAACAACCCACCCCCTCTCCAAAAAAAAAACAAAAAAACAAAACAAAAACAGTTTCAGAACAAACGATGAGTTAGATATCAATGTTTTTGTTTGTTAAAATTATGATAAAAATAATAATCATCATTTATTAATTAGTATTATCATTATTTTTATTTTTGCAAATATGATGATTTATATTGATTTTAAAATGCAATATTAATGTGAGACATGACAAAAAGTATGGCTTTAGATATTTACCGCTAAAAAGATTTTAACATGAAAAGATACATATTAATTAATTATATCGCATAAAGTCCAAACTACAGATGCTGGTTAATTGATTTATTAATTGTTGTATCGCATACTATTACAGTACAAGACATGATATAATGTGACACTGAGTATAGAGTATGAGTATGTCACTTGTTCACCTTGTTAAAATGGTTCTAGTATCAAGAGACAAGCATAAAAACTATGCCTGCCAGTCGAAAAATACTTCAAGGACAACTTTGTTTGCAAACATTCTTATTAAAGTACTCCGTCAACAACTGGTAGTAAAGTATGTCATAATAATGGTATCTCGCAGTACTTACCGTAATATGCGGAAACCAAATCAAGTCCACAGATCGACAACAGAAAGTAATGGACCAGTAACATGTTCACAAGACGTTAAAGGACACACCGAAGGCTTCGGTCTGAATCAGGTTCTAGTTCACAAAAACAAATGTTCAGACAATATGAACATTATTTTTAACCATGATGAACTTTGAACTTTGTATAAAATCACTTTTAGAAATCACTTTCAGAGATCCACTTAAGAATAAACACCCGATCTCTCGCAGCACAAAAAGTTGTCTTCATATGTAATTGGTTTGAGTCAGCAGGGCATTTATATATTTATAAGTTATTTTGCATAATCAAAAGGTAAAAAAAAACTTTCCAGTATTTATCAAATTATGGTAAAGAGGGAAATTACAGGGGACCCGTGACAGCTGTCACTCAGCTATTTGTCTCGGGAATTAGCAATTTTGTACCGTTGTCAACGGCAGACCATTAAATGAAAAGGTAGAAAAGTTTTTTGTAATGATATTGTGGTTTTGTACTAACCTTAAACGAGCAATCATTGTTTCATTGGCCTGTCAAATCCATTAGCATTATAAGAGTTCCAATCCTTTTCATATGTCAGTGGACGTGTTTATGGTTCGCGGGAACACTTCGCTAAACTGATTGACTGTGTTCTGATTTTATTAACCAATCTTCAGTAGGTTTGAAAAAAAAATAATAGGTACATGCAATTAAAAATATCTCTCAAGATTTCAATAAAATGAAATCATTTGTCCATTTCGACCGCTTGGAATTCCATTCATTTATATCCTAATTAAAGTCTACCAATGATTGGTACTATTGATCATAAGAAACTTAAACCATTTTAATTATTAAGGAAAATAAAACAAAGGTACATACATGTATTTGTTACGTCAGCTTAATCTAACTACATGTATTCTATTCTCCATTCCATGACCAGTGTCCTGTATCGGGTTATCCGCCATTGCTTCACTCGAAACTAAACCAAATACTAGTTTATCCAGTAAAACTCTAGCCAAGTAACGGAAAAATAAATTTCAAAAAAGGAGAGGTAGTAAAACGAAAACTAGGAATATGTAATTTTATATAATAATCTTTATAAACAATCAAAGTACTGAAAGTACTGAGAAGCGCTAAGCTGTCACTTATTGAGCAAATAATTAATTTCATTATACATGTTTCATGATGAATAAATTAAAACTTTTATACGTCATATATATAGTCAAGATTTTGCATGCATAGCCGCTAGGTTATAGATATCTAGGTATATTTAATGATAAGCAAGCCTAGCCTGTAGTTCATTGATTTGAAGTTTAAATTATCAACAGATGAATAACTTCACCGACATGATTTGGTAATTTCATGCAGAAATATATGTGTTAAAATTCATAATAACTTATCATACGAACGAAATATCATTAAATAATATAAATTTTGTGTTTGTTGCAACTTGGTAAATAAGGCAGCCATCTTGAATTTGATGCTTAGCCATAAAATTTAGGCTAGGTATGTCTACATGTACCTAGCGGCTAGATAGCTAATCTTTGAACAACCTACATGTAGTTGCTACCTAGCCACTATAACCATGAACGCAGAATACTGTAAAAGTGGGGGAAATTTACACTAGTTACGCGGTAAGCTGAAAACCGCGTAAATTACCCCCGCGCGTATGGTAAAAAATTAAACACTTTAGAGTGGTAAATCACGCATCCGCGTATTTAATACCCACGCGTATTGTTTGACCATAGAAAACGCGTACTTACCCACCAGCGTAAATAACCACTTTTACAGTAAAGCGAGGTTCGAACACTAGGATCTGTGTTTCACAATTTTATAGCCACTCGACTAAAGCGTTAATTGAAGAAGTTGGTAGAAGATGATTTTAACAGATTTAAATGGCGTTTCGAACTGAGTTCCGAAATATTGGTATCTGTGTAGCTTTCTCCTATTCAAAATTTTTGAATAATAATTAAATGATATTTGGGATCACATAAGCAATTTTTTGTTTTTATTTCAGGAGGGAAAAAAATAAAATCTGTACGTCTGAACAAGTTTTAATGCAATACCTATAGAATAGTGCCAATAAAAACATATATTCTGAATTACAGAAATGTACTTTATTATATGTAGGGAGTTTTCTTTCAGTGAAATAAATATTTGAATAGAAATAAACAGAATTTCCCTATAATAGTGGAGAATGAGAACTCCCTAATGCATTTTGAAAGATAAAAATGTTATAAAACAGAAAACAGTTAACTACTATTGTAATAACAGAAAAAACTATCCAACTTTATATGAAATAAAAAAATGCATGCAACAGAATTTGTCATTGTCATATGCAAGGCGTAGCTTCAGAATTTGCGTTAAATCTTAACACCACAGTCTTTCTACTTGTGCAATGTAAACGTTAACAAATAACAGAAAACACACCTCACAACCTACTCAATATTCAGGGTCATGAACCCTGGGGAGCATTCGTTGTTGTCCGCAAGAGAGACAACTCTTGAAAACGTGCATTGACTATAGTTCGTTTCTTAATCTTATTAAAAAGATAAATAAATATTAAATAGAGAAAAGTTTTGCAAGTATTTTATTTATATGTAATACATATAACAATGAGTATAAGGCATGAAAAATACATAATAAATTTAATAGCAAAATTATATCAAAACAAAACACAACAAAATGTATATGGCATTGTTGTCAACATAGCATTTTTATAATCATTTAATAAGAGAAAATGTTTAAAAAATTATAACCAAAAAAGTACATATTAATCAAATATAGTAAGCTGGTACATATACCTGGCGATACTAAAAGTGTTTTGCTTGTAGGTATGAATCTACTCAACTACATACAAATAATACACTAGCATTTTTATAATCATTAAGAGAAAATTACACTGTACATACAATTAATACACTGTATTATTTTTATTGAAAAAAAATACAAAGGTTGTATCAGATCTCTTTTTTAAAAATCAATTTTCTTATAATAACCTTATATATATTATTCTAAAAAAAATCATAAAACTAATGGACATGCATTTCAACATAAAAAGTGATATATTAAAGGTATATGACTAACTGTACAACAATTTAAGATATAGATGTAATTTGTCATATGAAAGGTAATAAAAAATCACTACACTCGTTTCACAAACTTCATGAAATTTAAACAATGAACATGTTGCAGAAGGCCTAACAGTACTTGTATAAAGTTTCATATAATGAAAATAAATTAATGAGTGCATATATCATTCTGAGAAAAATAAAAAACATAGACATGCTGTTCAACAAAACTAAAGTGATATATTACAGGGATAGAATATACTGTACAGCTATTTAGGTAAAGAATTCAATGGACTAGTTTTCAAACATTTAAATAAATAGAAAAAAATCTTATATATTTTAAGTTCTTTTTCAACTTGGATTAATATTCATATAATATAAATTTCTTAGACATTTTTTTATGTTCATGAACAAGACCTATAAATTTGTTATATACTGCTTTTGATATTACTTTATATTTATTATGTCCATTGTCCATTGTTACTGAGTATTTTTGTTTGTACATGTATACAAAGGAGTATATTTAAAAAAAACTTCTATAAAATAGCAATGCTACTTTTCAATTAAAGATAACTGTTCTAAAAATGTTATATGAATATGTTATATATAAATATAAAAACATATGTAAGATGGGTAAGAAAAATACAAAACAGGTGCACCCAATAAAATTTTTTGCTGCTATTCATTATGTAAACACCTACTGTTAAAACAATTCATCCACTGACATCCAGTAACATTTAAAGAGCCGGCCCAAACCAATTTTATGCAACATATTAATTAGAATGTTACAAATGATGTGTTTAGAACAGTCTTCTGTGGTTGGGTACATAAATCCTCAAAAGATGGTGTGAGTTGGTTAAAAGGCAGAAAAAGGTTCCATCCTAATCCTCATGTATTCCATTCAAGAAACATCCATTAATGTTTTGGTCTGGAAACTAAAATAGAATAAACATAAAGTGTTAAGAGAATCAATTTTTGCAACAATTGCATTCATTAAACATATATTCAATGCAATTTTTTTAAGAATGTGCTTCAAAGTGATACTGAAAATGTAGTCTTATCTTATATTGTACATATACAGTATCATCATTTTGCTACTAATTTTAAACTCAGTTCACAGTTTCTTTATCTTTTTATTATATATACAATGCCAAAAGACAGTTGCATGTACTCTCAGTTACTTTAAAAGCCATAAAACAAATTTTAGTCTTACAAAACATTGCAAATTTGTAAAATGATTTTTAATTTACAAATGAAATACATGTATGTACTATTATACTGGTAGGTCGCATGTGATATACTTTTTAAATGTAACTTACATATGACATGTAACTTACATGCATATACAAAAAAAATCAGGAAACCCAAGTCAATCAAGTCTGCACACACATTAAAAATGTAATGCATCAAAATAGTTCAAACAGAATCCCCAGGAACCAACTGCCTTTGTTACCAACTGGTGTTACTTCAGAGACATTTAGTTTTCCAATGGACAGGAAGATATCAAATAAGGGAAATATTTCGAAAAAAGATCAAAGTCAGAAACACATATGTAACAGATGAATGTCTGTATGAGTTGCAACTATACTATCAACATTCTATGTACACCATAATAAGATTGAGTCAATAATATAAACTAATCTGAAAAACCTATTTCCAGCAGAAGAAATTCATGGGATTCCTGTAAGTTCCATTCTCTCAGAGAGGGTAAAAGACACTTTGTTAGGTTTATAATATTTTTGAACTCCTGGCATTCCTTTTGGAAGTTCCCACCACTCAAATAATCAGTGTTGTAACAAGATGCCCATATGAACCTTTCCCTTATACAATTAACTTTTGCACACGACATTGTAGCTATTTAGATGACTTTGCTTGGCTTTCATTCAGCTATAACCATATATATATAAATAAAGAGGTAAAGTTGTATTAAAGTTTATCACATGATATAGAAGTATACCTTCAGTGGACTTGACTGGGTCCTTAGCAATATATAAAATTGACAATATTCTCTATTTTCCTGATCTCCAGATCATCTTGAAACAGCAGGTATACCTGTAGATTAGGAAAAAAAGATATGTACTATAATTACAAAGTTTAATGGTGTCTTTACATCAATCTGTAGTAGGAAAGGAGGAATGAGCATATGAAAACATATGGTTGGACCGGGAATCGAACCCGGGACCCCTGCATCTCTAGTCAGGAGTTCTACCACTAAGCTGTCCGGGTTCGATTCCCGGTCCAGCCATATATTTTCATATGCTCATTTCTCCTTTCCTACTAGACATCAAAACATAAGGGTGTGTCAATCCGGATTAAACTTTCCATGTGCATAAGCAATATTTGAGACATGGATCAAAACATTACCAAGATTACAGCCATGACAATTCATTTAGTGAGATATGGGATGACTTATCACTATAAAATGTGTAATAGCTTTTAATGAGATTCTCTCTCTCTCTCTCTCTCTCTCTCTCTCTCTCTCTCTCTCTCTAACAGCAATATTGTTAATGTTCTGTGGTATTATTGAAAAAAAAATCATATTTTATGAACAGTCATATAAACACTCTCATCGTTAATATATAATTAAGACATAAATTTAAAAGGAATATACCCGGTACATGTACATGTACCAAAAACTATAACTATTATAAACATGCCGAGGAAATTCTGTATGGCTATTATAAAAGCATGATTGGCACAAACATAAAGAACATGTAAAAATATTCTAGGAAAAATGTAAAATAATTTTTAACCTCTGTCAGTTAGTTTAACCAACAATGTGTAGAAACTGACTATAATACACCTGCATGCACATTTTATACCAAAACATGTCTTTCAAGTCACATTTCATAACGACCATTAATTATTTACATTTTGGTAAAACGGGTAGTAGAATTAATGCATTGTAGGCTTTAAAAAGGGTATTTATCTAGTTTAACAATGTAAGTAAGTATGTTCTTACCGACACAAGACTACTCCCTAGCACGTTTTGGATTGTTGACAAAATCGAGGACTGCTGTTCAGACAGTTTCATGCTGAACAATATTTTACGAGATAAGGCTAATCACCGAAAACTTCGAATTCACATTAATAAACAATTGTTCTGCAACTTTAAATAATTTAAAAAGCTTGTCGTTCAAAGAAACATAAACTTTTACTTACTTTTTCGATCTTAGCTCCTCTCTCGATTTGCAAGTGTCTCGAACTGGTCTCGTTAAAATCCCGTGAGTGACGTAGTTTGGCGTTCTCGGGTTTTTTCGGTTTTTGGTTAATATAAAAGTCAGAAAAGTTCCGATTATGCAAATAAGGCTGTGAGGTGTGGAAAAGTTTTTATGCCTATTCCATACAATTGAAACAAATCTTTAGAATTATTTTGCCTTAACACCCATACCGCAGCCGAGTACTTCTCTGCATTCTATTATTAGACATCGAGTCATCAGATTATTTTAGATGATTATAGGAAGCACTTATTCGGAAGTGACATCCCCGAAAAGCAATGCCAACAAGCGCTTTGCGTACTGCGTACGCTTAGCGCTTAATAAATCTTTAAATTAAAATCACAGCTTATTTTATGAACCATACTACATACATTTGATCTTTGATTGGTTAAGGACTTCTTCAGTAAGTTTTCGAGCTCGTTGAAGCACAAGGAAATGCTTAATATGTAAATATGGACGTTGTTGCATTAAATGTTTTTTCATTTGATCTTATCATGTAGTAAAGTTCCTTTCTTTGTTCGATCCATACATGTCAGGATATGCAAACAGAGGATACCGCCGAATAAAACAAAACCGGCATAAGCGGGTATGGTAACTTCGCCCCCCCCCCCCCCAAAAAAAAAAAATTCTTGTGTTATATCTCTCATCGTTTAAATTATTCATATATAGTGGGTTAATGTTTTAAGAAAACAACAAGTTATATAGAGGGAGGATCCAAAAGTCTGTCGTCACCTATTTTTGCAAATTGTGCTTGCCATTGTTTGCAATGTTGCTAAAACATTCATGATCGATCTCAGAATAATCATCAAAGACCTACTTATTAAAACTAAAATAAGACAAAATTACAATATCACATTATATAGACTAAATGTATTTTGATTTTGTATGGCTTGTTTATGATCCGGCCTCTTGTTCTTATGTGAGCAAACTGCCATTGAAATTTGTTCAAATACTATAGTAAGCCCCTATCGGTATTCTTATAAAACAAAACAAATACCCTGTGTATGTAATATACGAATATATTCCTTTAAAAAGTGATGCCAAACCAATCTATTTTATTCAATTTATGATTTTTCACACATGATATATCGTGCCACTTTTTATTGTCAAAACCAACATGAACATTAAGTTGATGCCAGAGTTGGAGTGCCCTGAAATCATCGAAATTTTCAGTTTGTCATAATTATATAAGTCAAATTGTTCAAAAGATATTTCTGTGCATAATATTATACACATACAGATTTATCTACAGTACATATGTTTTAATTGATAATAAAATTTTTAACTTTTAATGTAACATATATATGGTTTAGCACAACGTATATCTTACAATTTAGTATGTTTAGTTGAAATAAATAAAATAAGTTAAAGAAAAATACACAGTAAAAAGTGCACAATAACAATTTGAAAAAAAAGAAAACCAATCCCAACTTCAAAGACATTTAGTTTCGTTAGTATATTCATAAGTTTACACTAACTGTTTTACATAATCTTTAAAACCAGCAATAATTCAAGTAAGCAAAATGACATAGCGGCGTAAAAATTGCTTTTACGGTGACCCATTGACCTATATTGGGGCCTCAGAAGGCTTACGAATGCAGAGTTTTTCATACAGTGGTATGAACGAATATGCCAACTAGGCACGTATCATCTTTGGAGGGGGAGGGCTGCAGATACTTTTCTTGAATCTACATATTGAAAATAAAATTATCCTGAAGTTGGTACCCCTCTACTTTTTTGGGAGTATGTAAATACAATTGATGTAAAAATAAGGGGAATTGGTTAAAGGTATACGCATTTACGCTTAACCCCCTCCCCCTCCTAGATGGAGATTTTCACGATTCGCGAATTTGCTTTTTTTTGGTCAAGTTTTTGAATGAGTCTCTCCCCCGCCCTCATAAACGATGCTACGTGCCTGCATACATTGGGGAAATTAAAGGGGAATCACATTACCAATTTAAAGTGCAATTTCCAAATTACTATATATACGCCCTACATACATATAGATTGAATCGTCGATATGGTGCCCGTTACGTTATTACACCGTACCGGTAAATTGTCTAAAAATGAATAAAAGTGTCTTTGATTTGCAGTTGACCGACATTTCGAATGTTCTTACTCCATCATGACTTTAAAACTCTGAAACGCTCAAAATTTAAAGAAAACCCGATGCATTGCAAATAAAGTTTTTACAGGTTGAGCTACAAAAAGCCGTCTTAATCAAAATCAAACGTGTATATAGTGAATTTACAATTGCTTTAATTCTTCCGTCCGAGTTCATTCAATACTTCCAATTTCAATATTTCATTGAGAGTATTTTAGCATTCAAGATTTATAGATTTGAATTCTTACAAAAACAGGTATCCTTTTTGTTTGCACAGACATGAGACTGTAGGCAGTAATGTTAAATGAAAATTTCGGGAATATGGGATGTTATAAATCTTCATTTTGTGCTGTTCTCGCATTGATCTGAAAATACAACATACGATCGTATCTTTAGTAACCTTATTGTGGTCCGTACATGTATAGCTGAGCCAATCATGAGTCAGAATGTGATAGACACATTATCTGCATATTTTTAAAATTGCACAAACATAGCTAGTTACAATATAGTTGCTTTATTATTCTTTGAAATTGTCTGTACGTTGTATTTTTTCCCTAAGGAATTGAATTTTTTTAATGACATTTTTTTGTCATAACGCAAATATAGTTATATTAGATCTATAAAATCCTTTTTATATTTTATACTTTATTGTTTAAAGTTTTCACTTAAAATAAATTGTTTTTATCGTATTTTGCGATCGTTTCAATCAAAAGAAATAATAATTACTTTTTTGAATGAAAGAGAGATATGAACAATTATTATACATGTTTATGCAATTTTGATTAAAAAAAAAAATTATACTCAAAGTGAAAAAAAAAATTATTACCGTATCTATTTGAGCAAGCATTTAACTACAAATATCCCCTATTGTACTTTAAGATGTCTTATTCAAACGAGAATTGCTTTCAAAAAATTGGTATGTATATAACAGCTTTTGGTGAATTGCCTTTTGTAATTTTTTTTTCAATTACGACCGAGACAGAGACACAAAGAGACACTGTAGCGGAGGCCCTGACCTTTGTGAGGAACGACCATAAATCCCCGACCCACCAATCATTATAACTGGTCACCGATATTATCAGTCCCATCACGATCCGACACAGGTGTTCTCTCGATCGAGTGTTATTGATCAATGTTTTACACGTTGCCATTGGTGTGCCAGTAATCTGTTTGTCTCTCACTTGATGAATTGTCATTTTGCTTTTGAAGTACGCATCTTATCAGAACCTAAGTTACGCTTTCTGTCGAATAGGAAAGTAGGCGAAAAGTCAAATTGCAATAAAAAAAAACCTCTGCTGCAAATTTGCATGAACCCAGTAATTAATTATGTGGTTACTCAGTATATAGGTCAATATTTCATAACAATTCTAATTAAGTTTAGTCTGCTCTACATCCATAGTTTAGCATAATCGGCACCTTCCAAAATGATCAAAGGCGCATTGAATCATCAACAGAATTTTAAACAAAATTAGGAAGACACGTGTTTAATAAATTGTATCTAATACATTAAAAGTCTTTTCAAATATATTAGGTATACAATTAAATAAAGTATTAATCGGCAATTAATCGTGTATTATTCACACGTTCGTCATCAGCTGATAAAAGAGATCACCCAAGTAGTTCCAGTGGACTTGAAGTCATATTTGGATTGATTCCACATGGCGGACCAATGTCGGTGATGTAGTCACAAGTTTGTAAGGCAAAGTTAAATACAAGTCCAGCGGGGCATGGATTGTGTCCCATGAATTTCCGCGCATAGCATGTGAAATAATATTGACACTTCCGGTCAACGTCCGGATATCTCCCGTCATCCCGACCTTCACAATCCCGGAACGTCCCGCAAATCTCATGCACATTGGCAGGACTGAAATGGATATCAAATATTTTGAAGAAAAAAAACATTTTATCAGCGGTACATCAATTAAAGGTCCAATTATACATTGCACATTGAAGCTTCTCGTGTATTTACCCATATGTAAAAAAGCATACACGTATATGCCCGTTGATACTTTCGAATTTTACATTATATACGCACGTATATACCTGGTAAGTTTATGTAGATAAACATGCAGATAGAGTCTTTATATACCCCTGTAACAATACTATAATGATGTTTTAAAAATCCACATTCAAATAACATATAATACTAGTAATGCTATACTCCAAACTGCACATCCTCATCGTCGTTTACGTCGCGTAGAAGAGAATCTCTTCATCAATGGAGTGAAAACCTAGTATCTAGACAAACTAGAGAAAACATTGTGGTACTGCAGTACATGTACAGTACTTACTCGTCACACTGGTTGGTATCTCGATTGAAGACCAGGTATCTAGACAAACCTAGTATCTAGACAAACTAGAGAAAACATTGTGGTACTGCAGTACATGTACAGTACTTACTCGTCACACTGGTTGGTATCTCGATTGAAGACCATAGGTTGCTTGCATTCGGTGATTGTGCCTACCCCACCTTTACACGTTGTGTAGGCGCGGCAGCCGGCGTCATAGACGCCATCCACCCTCCCAACACAATTCTGTCCACATGCTGCAAATAAAGGAATAAAATAAATATTAATTCTTGAGACAAATATTTTTTTTAATCTTGCAATTAAAAACCTCTCTGCAAAAATCTGGCCTTACGAATTAAATATTTTTTACAATGTAGTTTACATAACCATTTATTATTATATCAAGACTCAACATTTTTATAATCTAAAAAATATTAAAAATATTGATAATCCTGGACGACTGAAAGTAATACTTACCAAAGTCAAAAACTGCAAGCAGAAAAACTGCTAAAGCGGTAGCGTAGACCTCCATTGTGACTTTACTATAACGAGGCGTCCATCAAATGCTATAAATAAATACCTCCCACCCGCCCTTCTCATTTCTCGGTAGCTGGGTAGATCAAAGTTCTTCAGCTGATGAGTATGACCAGTGTTTAGGTTAAAATGTCTTCCCCGCCCGCGAAACTTTAATTAGCAGATTATGGAAGTATCTGTTGTTTAGCTATCCGCAATTAACAACATAAACTTATAATCTATGACTTCTTGCGTATTTAGATAAGGCAATAGTAACACACATTTTACAGCTTAAAAGCCTGGGTGATATCACGAATGTTCTTTTTATATCACTGAAGATCGAAAACCGGGTGCTTGATTGGTTTTTTTTTTTATGTCTGTCCTTCTTTCTGTCTACCAAACCTTAATCTTACTTAAATTATTCATCTAATGATGTTCTCACAAATGTACCCTTACACAATACTATAAGCCCACCCGTTTTGTCCGATCGTTAATATACACAACAAGTTTAGTTTTAAATATTTTAAAAGCTTCGTCCTCTTTAGAAACAATCCTAAACAATTATAAATAAATGTTGAATTGTTTCTGCCATTTCTCCCTATAAACCACATGAACCATAAATTAAAATCATCCCTATTTCAAAATATTGATTTAGATCCTAGTCAATAGTCATTGTACACATTTTATGTCTAAATATTTGAATTTTACATTTCTGCATCTTTTCACACTTTACTGACTGTGCACAGCTTCATACAGTCATTAACGTTCGTTTACTTACACTGTATTCTGTAATTATTAAAGCTGCTTGGTCGAATTTTTTGGTTATTACATGCAGTATCAAATAATTTTCCATACAACCAATTATCTCAGGAAGTTGTGGCTTTTCTCCTATTTACACCAGCAGAATCGGTCTCCTTTCAAAGAAAGAAATATTCAAAGTAAATAAAAACAATTTCTTTCTGGGCAAACGAAAAAATAAACCAAAATGCATTATGGGAATGTTTGGAAAAGGGAACCGTTTGGTTTCGTCCCCCGAATGATTGGGTTTATTCAATCAGCATATTATGCATTGATTGCAAACAAAGCAAACGTAAGAAAAACGTAAAAAAAAAGTCGTAATACAACCATACCGGTCTCGACGTCAGGGGCGAATTTTAACATGAAACGAAATAACGCGATACACTTTTATGTCGTTTGTTTTGTTAACAAATTTTGTACATGTTTTTTCATCATGTTTTCTATCAATCAAAAAGGAGAGAAAGTACAATCCACAAATTCTTTAATTCTGTATAGACCGTCTCCCGGGACAGAAACCACAAGCATTACATTGGGATCGTCTGACATACGAACATACATTATAATACATGTACCACTGTATATAAAACCCGTCCATGGTCGATTTTCACTTTGTGCATATGATAAACACACCTGTCCTCCACACAGGCACGTAGCATCGTTTTTTTCAAAGTAGGGGGGGGGGGGGCAGACTGATCCAAAAAATCTAAAAAAAAAAAATCTTGAAAAGCAAACAAAAAAAAAAATTCAATATTTTTCTGATTTTTTATTTTATATATATATATATATATATATATATATATATATATATATATATATATATATATATATATATATATATATATTAAACACAATACATTTGAATTCAAGATAATACCCCCACAGATGCTCTCTAGATATACATCCCCTGGGGTGCCAGGGGCACCGTGGATCAGTAATGCTATGCTATTCAGCGGTATAAATAAATCATACATCTATATATGTAATGTACAAAATATATATTTTCTTTAGTATTTTATAATTGTATTTTTTAAAGCATAAATAGACGTAAATATGAATTAACACATTACATATATGCATACATGTATATATTATAATAGTAATATAAAATAAGTGTACTATTCATATAAACGTGGAGATAACATTCAGTCATTGATGTAATGTTCGTATCAATATTATACAAATATATAAATCAAAATATATTTTGAAATTTATATATATACACACATATATCAGGAGAAGGAAAACAATAGTAATACAATTATAGTTGGTAAGCTAGTGTTTTCAAAATTTTGTAACTGGATTTGACACTTTTTGCACTCAGTATAATAAGGTAATAATAATAAAAAGATGATTTCAGATTATATAAAAGCGCATTCTCATTTGGAATTTCGTTTTGTAGTCTACACTTCATTTTATATTTATATATTTTGTATCCTACAAAAGATATGACATTATTGAAAATTTTTGTTGTGTCTGTGAACTCGAAAAAAAATCCTACAACAATTGTTTTCCATGTTATATTTAACTTTAATATTCTTGATACTTTTTCCCATATTTTTTTTGTTTCAGAACATCCATATATTAAATGTTCAATATTTTCAATTTGTTCACAACTTATACAGTTTTTTCCAACATCTTTATTCCATTTATTTATATTATAATTATAGTTCAGCTGATTGTGTAGAAGTTTATACTAGTTAAATTCTGCTATTTGCTTATCAAATGCATTTATTATCTTAGCCGTGTATATATTGCTCCACTGATCATTTGATATTTTGAATTGTTTTGACCATTTTGCTTCCATTATTGGTTTTTGAGTCTTTTTTGATAATAAAATTTTATAATAGAATCCCGATTTCTCTAGTTCTGGCTGTTTTATTTTTCCACAAAAGTGAAAGTATGGTTTTTGAATTTTAGTATTGTTTACATTGGAATAATCTACATTCAACTTTCTAATAGCGTTTTTGATGATAAGATATTCACACAAATAATTTCTCTTTGATTTAAGATTTTCTGTAATATTATTTAAATATTTTATACCATCTATTGTAAACATATCTTTAACATATAGGATACCACTTTTTATCCACAATTCTAGGAAAAGTGGTTTTTCCTTACATTTAATAAAATTATTCAACCACAAGTTCTCGGTGAGCTGATTTCGTGATACATGTGGGGATTTACATTCATTAAAACTACAGATAATTTCTTTGTAAAATTTTGGGAATTTTTTTTAGAACATTTGGATCATTTGGTTTAACAATATTGCTTCTCAACAAATATTCAAAATCTATTCGTTAATTTTCAATATGTCTTCTATATATTTTCTAAGAGAACTTTTCTTATTATAGAGTCTTTTGATCCATCCTGCTTTTACACTTTTTAGTTTGCACTCTACATCTATAAGGCCAAGACCACCCTCATTTATTGATCTTACAAGTGACTTGCGTTTAATCCTCTCTCTCTTACCCCATAAAAAGTTATATATAATTTTATTATTTTTTTTATGAATTCAATATTTGGGTTTTCCTGAACTGTAAACAGATATAATAGTTTAAATACTATTAGAGAATTTATAACTGTGCATTTTCCAAATAAATATTTTTATATGTTAATTTTTAAAGATAAATGTTTGCTGTGAGAAAAACAGCCCCCACCCCCGATTCAACGTATATACAATATATGTGTACAAAGTGGCATGATCTTTTTTCCTCACTGAATGATCGGGAGTGAAATGCCAATGAATTCATTACTTGTACAAATTCTAATTTCCTGAAATTCATGTTTATGTTTTATGAAAATATTAATGTAGGAAAATTTCATTATCATGAATTCTACGTCGAATCAGTCCTTTCTTCAAACACAGCAGAAAACATCTCCATCATGAGATTTGTGTCAATTTCTAGAGCTTGTTTGACATTAGCCGGTGTTTTATGAAGGTTCCGACTATCACTGACCATCTGTCCCCGAGACAAACGTCCTTGTAGTTCCACTGTGGCAAACACATCACGTGACTTTGTTACTATGGTTTCCTGAAGAGCAATGGCGACTGCAGTGGGATCGCAAAAACTGTACCCTGGAAACCGCCATTCGTTGTGCTTGTCTAAGGAGGTTCGAAGTATGGTACTATGCAATATGGCCTTTGAAGTTTTTATATTTAGGATGCGTTTCAACCAATCCTTTAAAAAGAAATCGAAATACATGTACATTGTTATGAGAGCATTTTACAATTGGGTTATAATAATTATATGTAGCTTCACTTTTCTTTTATTAGCAAGGAATTCACACGAATTTACTATTTTTAAGATTCATACAGATGAGTAAAAACTGCGATGCTTTTAGAATTGTAAATAGTTTTTGCACATACTTTAGCTGCAGAACTGTAGCTCAACAGGAAATTCGAATTGACAGACCTTGGAGCTACAGGTCCATTCATATGAAAAACTGTAATTGCGCACAAAACGTTGCGCGCGGTGTTGGACTTATTAACCTAATTAAGGGATATATTATATATTCTGTAATAATTTCAATAAATTCCTGAGATATCTCACTTAAGATGTCACTTCTTTACATGCCTCATGTCTTTTTAACACTCTCACTAGCCGAAATGGTGTAGTTTGTTTTCAGGTACATGTAAAAATGGCGACTCTTGATCCCGACGTAAATTTAACATACTTGATCACTTTCCGAGGTCGGTTAGAGTGCTTAAGAATATGTTGAGGCAAGAAAAATGGCCAAGTAGTAAATTTTCTCAGGAATATTTTGGTATTGAAAGTTTAACAGAATATATTCCTTGATTAGGTTAAGTAAAGGAGAAAATCCTCAAACTGTCCATTCTGTGAGAGAAAGAACTGTTCGAGGCCCGAATGGACAGTTTGAGGATTATCTCCTACTTAAACATTTTCTCTATTGTTAACTTAATAAACTGTCTCAGGTGTTGGCTTGAATGATTGCTAAGATTACGTAACAGTATTGACTGTCCATTTAAAAAACTACAACAAAAGGGGTGAAAATAATGGTGTATTGTTGAACTTAATGGACAGTGCCAGGTAAGTTTATATTTAAATGATACCTTGGATGATTTCTGGCTACTCTCTGGGTAAAACTCAATGAGAAAAGATGTCTTCATCAGATGGAGAAAGCATATTTTTGAAATATATATATATGAGAAATACCTGAGCTTGAGGTATGATTTCTAGTACCAGTAATCTAATTTTATGAAATTTATCTATACTACTATATTAAAATAATAGACTCGAATTTTTGGGCTTTAATACCGAGAAATCGGAAGGGTACTGTCTTTTGTTCTATATATCTTAAACATCATTGGTACTTGAAGATTACCAATTTGTTTTTATTTTTTCTTAATCAAGCTTAGCTAATTAATAATCAACGAAAATTCATTTTAAAAATCCGGAAATCATCTGGATTTTTTGGATTTTACAATCTTGCGCATGCACATTACATTCACGCTAAATAACGGTAGGCTCTTTTGTTTATGTTTCCACAATATCACATTTGCATGGATAAACTCAGGAACGATAATACAAATACGTTTAAATTTTCATTGAAAATTTGCTATATATTCTGTTCATCAAAGAAAATACGGGAGATAACTCTAACTCAGTGCATTTCATATGAAAAATACTGAGAGTTCCGAATGTCAACATGGTGTGTAATTCGAAGCGAGTAAAAAAACGTTAGTGAACAAGTGTTGCATTCATCATTAATATGAATTAAATTTTTAGATGAAAGGTATTTACAGTCTCAAAATATTTTGTTATGTATAATTTGACTGTTAATTTCAATGCAGCTTCATTAATTTCTTCAAAATCGTTTCGGAGCGATTCTGCAATTTTTTGCTACTTTACGGGCAATCCGAGATTCCTCTGACTCTAACCCCCGCTTTTATATTGGGACATGTGTCTCCATCTGATGAAGACATCTTTTCTCATTGAGTTTTACCCAGAGAGTAGCCAGAAATCACCCAAGGTATCATTTAAATATAAACTTACCTGGCACTGTCCATTAAGTTCAACAATACACCATTATTTTCACCCCTTTTGTTGTAGTTTTTAAATGGACAGTCAATACTGTTACGTAATCTTAGCAATCATTCAAGCCAACACCTGAGACAGTTTATTAAGTTAACAATAGAGAAAATGTTTTAAGTAGGAGAAAATCCTCAAACTGTACGGGTAACGTTACATATGGGAGGCATTTTAACTGTGGTGAAGGCCTGTCCCCAGACACAGTTAGATTACCTAACTAGGCAGAGTGTAGTGAAACTAATAGCATTACTGTAGGCTTAAAGTTTGGTTATGTAAATGTAAACAATGCGATGTGTCGATGTATCTATTTCGTAAATGTCCGATATCATATGCAATGTCTACCCGTGCACGCACGGGTCAAAGTCTAGAATGATTTTATTTAAAAATTCTGTATAAAATTAATTGCAATTAAAAACAATGATTTTCTTTCTGGCCTAAGAATGGTAAATGTGATGCCATGTATTTACGACCATTGAAGTATGCACAGGCTGATACCTGGTTTGCAGATTCTCCTGTTGGCGTTCATGTCCTCACCAAAACTATCGGAAATTTATGTGATCTCGCAGGATTCAAAGGACACTACACGAATCACTCATTGCGAGCAACAGCAGCTACCCGCCTGTATGAAGCTGGAATTGACGAACAGCTGATATCAGAGAAAACGGGACACAAGTCCACCGCAATTCGATCGTACAAACGCACCAACAATGAACAACAACAGAGAGTGAGTGAAATAATTCATGGAAAAGGGGGAAATTCAAGTGATGGCCAGTGTGAAAAAAAGTGATTCCAATAGCAATGCACCTAGTGAAATTAATATTACCTCTGGAAATATGTCCTTCTCATATAAATTCTGATATGTTTCTGGAGTCACATTTACAGAACCATTCATGAAAATGGCCAGCATATTTGCTGTGCATGTATGCCTTTCTCATGAGATAATAAATTCATATTGTTGTAAAATGATGTTTTAAATACTAATGTTTGTATTTATGTTTATATTTGAATCAAACTAAATTTTCCTAACTGTTGAAGACTATGTGTGTGTATATATTGCTTTCAAAATTTGAAACCTGTACATTAAGTTACCTGTAGCTGTACATTAAGTTGAAGAAGCTGTCTATTAAGTTAAGAATCGACATCTTCTCCAACTTAATGTACAGCTACAGGTAACTTAATGTACAGGTTTTTAAAATCCAAATATATTACGCTATATAATGAATCAAAAACATAAAGGATTACATAACAAAAATGTTTTAATAACTCATAAGTGCAAAACCGCGCGCAATATATAATTAATACAGTTTTTCATATGGATGGGCCTGTACCTCCACGGTCCGTCAACTGGTCCGTCAACCCGAATTTTTTTATGGAGCTACAGTTCTGCAGCTACACGTACTTATAACACTGTGCCGGATAATTATGCCAGTGCCAAGGTGGCATTTTTTGCACAGGTTTTATACTTTTATGTATTCAAAATGATTTATTATCATCGCTTGCGTGTGCTGAATGCACTTAGTCCAACGGTAGAAACCATTGAAAATCTTTTGAGTTTACTGATACTTCCATGTGCAGATACTTTTCTGATGTTTTTTTTTTTGCTGTACTACATGTTTATACATGTACCTTAAATTCAATGAACTCTTTTATACCCTTTAAGTCTGCATGCATGTCTACAAAATGTCTAACGACCATTCTTTAAATGATTTTTCTTTTAAAAATTCCTACTCTATTTTTAATAACAACCAAGCCTCACTGAATTACAAAAACTCTCAAATTCATAAGGGGGCACCTTTATCATGATGCCACAATATCTAGAATCTATAACGTTTGGTCTTAGTCTTTTACTTTACATACCCATGGATACTGATTTTGAAGAACTGCTTCCCATGAGAATGTTGTGATAGGACAACTCAGCTCGTGCAAAACCATGTAGGCAGCTTCTGGATCAAAGTGAAAATTGAATTCCGCTGCACTGCCATCTTCTATATTACCTTGTCCTTTAAAAATAGATATTGCTGACTAATAGAAAACCATCCAGTTCTGTAACGGCTACGCAGGTACATGTAATTTTCAGTAAAATTGATAAGTACCCTCAGTATTTCCACCCATTATCACACACTTTTTGAGTTGTTTTCCAAGGTCCGGATTAAGTCGTAAGGCGACTGCAACATTGGTTAATGGTCCAATACATACGAGTGTGATTTTGCCTGAAATGGAAGAGAAGAATTAGCTACATGTATATCAGGATTCATCAAATACTGTATTAAGTTTATGATTAATAGTTATATTATTCCCCTGTGCAGTCATCTTTGAATGATATCTGGTTTGTTATTATTATTTTATTTTTATTTTTTATTGGGGGGGGGGGGGTCTCACGTTTTATTGAAATACAATTTTTTTAATAACTTTGCCCATTTTGCAGAAGAAAGTTGGGCAGAAATAACCCTCTACTTTTACTGCTTTCTACACTCGGGAACAACATTTAATATTTACGTTCACCACGCATGCTTTCCTTTTTTCTTACGAAAATTAATTGTAATTCAAAGGTTTATAGAAACTGACAGGACTAAAATTTACACGCCCCGTTTATCGATTGGTCGAAACCTTCATCAATTTAGGGAAAATCTCGGACTGCACAAAATTATCATGATGATGCCAGAATTCCAATAGTAGACGCTTTTGGTGTTTCTTTTACATGTAGCTAACCTACTGATGTACATTAACATTAAATAAGTTAATTTTACTTAGTTTTACCATCAGTATATTAATTTGTCGAAAGAACAATGTAAATAATTATAAACAATAACTTTTTTGTTGTTGATAGCGATCATTGCAGAAAAAATTTACATAACCCTGTAATGCGGGTTATGTATTTTTTGTAATATCGCCACCTTCATATCGAACATTAATAATTTTATTGTTTTAATAAATCCCGTTTATCAGAGGTTCACTGAATCTAAAATGGTGTCTAAACACATGTTTGCACTAAGTATTTAAGTATTAACAATGTACGAATCAAATACATGTACAATGTATTTATATAGGGTCTAGCCACGAATAGTCACCGGTTTTCTAAATATTTCATACAAAGATGCCCAAGACAGTAAGAGTAAAATGCAAAAGGACACTAAAAATTGGCTGCTGGAGATTACCGTTGCCATGGTAACTGTGGCTAAAAATACAAAAATTAGCTAATCGTACCTACTTTGAAGCCATATCATAAGGTTCTGCCCACTAATATAAGCTATCAATTGAGACATATACCAATCTTTCATATATTGTCAATTCTCATTTGCCAGATGAAAATTGATAGATAAAACAAATACGTTTTGAATGTTACCATGGAAACAATTAAAGATTATTGAAATCTTATTTTTTACGTTTTTTTGTATAAGTTGAAATGGGTAACTATTTAATTTTTACATATTTACCAATTAATGTCCATGCATTATACATTTTATTTATTAAATTGACTCTCGTTGCTATGGTAACAAGGTCAAGAAATATGAAAAACTAAAAAATAAATGCACTCGGTTTTGATAGACTTTTAATCATAGTTTTGGAGATTTTAGCAATTTTTTTTGTTATTACCTGTTAAAGTCTGCTTTTAAAATCTTACACAGATATGTTGTTGCTATGAAAAATAAAGTACCATAGAAAATCACTTAGAAATTCTTACATTTTAAAAAGTCCATAGCAAAGGCAATTCTATTAAGCAAAATTCAGATTTTTTTTCAAGCTGCATTTAAGATTTTGACATACTTGGTTTTTTCTCAACAATTGATAACAAAATGAAATATTAAATATTTGAATAATACCCATTCAAAATTGCCTCAAATTGTTAGAATTTTCCTTATTTTTCATCGTCGGAAACCCACGGTTGATTACCCGTCGTTCCTATCTCCACCACCGGGTGATAGAGAGACAATAGAGACACAAACGACTCGTAATCAACCGTGGATGTCCGACGATGCTTATTTCTCAGCTTGTAGTCATAGCAACGGTTCTCAATTTTGAATTCTTTATTGCACAATCATTATAGGGTGTAATTTTGTTGTTGCAAGATTTGATCTGCATTTCAAATCAAATGAATTAAGAAATCAAATTTTGAATTTTCTGTTTAGTAACCATGCAAACACTTTAAAAATATGCGTTTCTCAATGAATAATTTCTTTCCCCTGAAAAATGATATTTTTTTTCTGTGTAATAAATTTTACCCTGAAAACCCCAAATTGTTGTCATTACAATACATGTATGTTCTCAAATAAGCATTAAAATGTCATTTCGACATCTTAACACTCTGTTACAATGACAACGGGACCATAAGCATCAAATAAATGGCGTTGGGCTTTTTTATACTCATCAAAGTCTATCAAATTGTAAATTCTGAAAAAAATCCGTGAGTACGCGTGGCCACCGATTGGGATTCTTGTTTTTCGTCAAAATTGTACAGAGTTCAGTCATGACCTTGATTTCCGCCAACTATCCTGTTAATTGCACACGACGCATGTTCCGTCTGAATCAAATTCATGTCCACTTCTGGAAGTCCTTTGAGGTCACATAAACCATCTAAACCGTGGTAGAATTTTGCGTGCTTTCCGTGATCCACGAGGGCTTTTGTGCAGCCTCTATATACTGGGATCTAAGGCGAAATTCAAAACAAGTTTCAAGTCAATACAACATTTAAAAATAACCATTTATTTTGCGTTTAGAATGTATAATGACTGTAATAATTTACGTGTATTTACCTCGGTATGATCACAGATAGTTAATATACGTAAGACATTACGGCACACGTGATCGACCTCCGTGTTTCCGCTCACGCAGGTTATAGCGAGTACTTCCGCATCAGGTGTGGCTAAAGCTAACATTATTGCTTGTGCGTCGTCTATTCCCGCATCACAATCAATGATAAGTTGTGTTTTGTCCATTCTAGAAAAAGTAAAAAGTTAAACAGTTATTTCATTGATATTTCTAAGAGATATAATAATTAACTTTTAAAAGAAAACCCCAAAAATATCACATAATGAGCATGAAAGTTTTAATGGTATCGTGTATTTGTATTTTTCTGAAACATCTTCAATTGTCAGGTATTACTTTTAATTCTATCCTGAGAATATGATTTTATAGTCTTATACACAAAACACTAAAAATATAAGATCAAATCAGTTGATAACATAGAAATAATATTTCAGTGTGTTTTTTATGACAATGAATTTTAACGAGGCTGGGGGGTGGCTGCCAGTTTAAAGCGTTTTTATCTCTACACAAAAAAGATTTTCACTTAAATGTTCTATAACTCTTACAATGTACTGAATTTGTCTTTTGAAAGAAATGGATATGATGGTATTGAAACATTATAAAGAGTCAATTGATGGAAAACCAAGGGTTACAAGATGCAAAAAAATAATTTCGGCTGTTTTTCAGCATTTTCTAACTTTTCAAAGGGAGGTAACTTGTAAATCTCCAAATAGTTTGTTCAAATATTTTCGTTTTATTTTTATTTTTTCTAAATTTCACCATCGAAAATTTTTTTAATGATTAATCTATATTACACATGTATTGATTATTATTATGTTAAAATTTGGAAATAATCTTGTGGCTACTTTTCTTTTGTTTTACATATTTGCATTTTTGTGACATATATATTTTTGGTAAAATTGTGATATTTTTCTTTATAACAAATAATGTTAAGTTTTTATTATTGTGATGATTTTTTGTGATGTTATTGGTATGTTTTTTGCCTTTATTTATATTTCATATAGTTTTCATAATTTTTTTTTTACATAACGTGCAATTTCTTCAGATGATTTATGGGTAAGGATCTCTAGTTTTAAAAGATACACATACGTCATAAAGCGTAGTGCTTGGTAAAACAGTTTCCAGTGTTATTTTCTTTCTTTTTTTTAACTCTTTATCCCTGGCAGTAGGGGTTATAAGAAACAAATTGTGAATCTTTATCATATAAGAATAAGAATTCAAAGCATTTCCTCCGAATGAACTAAAACTCGATCTATGTTTCTTTTAAAATGCGAATTTTCCGGACTGCATTCCATGTGACTTATTCTTAGTTTAGCAATCAGAGTTGAAACAATCTGAGATGTACAGTCTTCCGCCCCTTTCTGTGGTAATTTGCATGCACTGTAATATTAAGCTTTTCTATATCAATGCAATGCCAGTCCTGAGAAGAAAATTACTAATCCAATATTGAATGTACTACTCTTTTACCACTCGTGTGTTGTTTCGAACTGTATAACAAACCTTGGTGCTCTCTCTCTCTCTCTCTCTCTCTCTCTCTCTCTCTCTCTCTCTCTCTCTCTCTCTCTCTGTCTGTCTGCCTGTCTGTCTGTCTCTCTCTCATCACGTTTTAGTCCATTTTTAGCATCCTTGATAATGGGGATCAGGCTCTGCATCTTAAGCTACCTCTGCGATTCATTTATATTATAATCAACTATGAAATACTACTATTATCAATTTAACGTGTGACCTGTTCCAAAAAACTAAACTTCATCCAGCATCCGAAACCTTTGGCTCAGATTCAGGTTTTAAGCCTGCCAGGCTCTTATCTACGGAATCCCGTTGGTGCCACAAAGAAAAATATTTTATCTGGCGGCCGCCAGACAATTATCTGGCGGCCGCCACATAATTCTCTGGCGGCCGCCACATAATTTTCTAGCGGCCGCCAGATAAAACCTGGCTTCCTGATGCGCGCGCATGTTTTAATGGGAGCTTTTAGGGAGTAGTGGATACACTCTAATCTATTAGTTATATTAACAATTCAAAGCTTAAGTTCTGAAAGACTGGTAGAGTGGAATGTACATGAAACTTTATTCAAATCTAAAATAATTTAGATGTTACTTTATGCCTTGTATTATTTGTTGTAAAACACTGTATTTCAGAGTTAATTATAAACTTTTAAACTGAACTAAACATCCGTTCAGGAAGTCTTAAGACGGCTCGATTGTCGTGGCCATTTTAAGAGACTATATTGATCTCCTTTAGAAAAAGAGCGCCAAATAAAAGAAATTGGAAATTCCCATGAAATTTAAAAAGTAAAATATATTGATTATTCTTTACTTAATAATAGTTAATAGCAAATTAAAACAAATCATATCTTAAAATTTTAGGTAAATGTGATGGTTACTTTGTTGACCATTAAGCTCCTTAATAATAATAAAAAAAACTTTAGCTAGAGGACTGTTCTGTAAAGATGTATAAGTGAAAGGAACGCACTGCCTTCTATATGTTTTAATTTTGGTATAAGAATTTAAAAACACAAATTACAGTCAGGTTTCTTTTTACCACGACAGCTTGCACAGACAATTTCACGAGTGCGGATCCAGCTGACTGCATAAAGATAAACTAAGATACTAGTAAATGTGTACTAACTTTTGTGGCCTTTCAAATAAAACTATTTAACTGACTGTATTAAATCTGTGTTGTTAAACTGTTAAACAGCGGATCTGTCAACATCCATCTTCTCAACCAAATATAATATTTCTGCGGCATACTCTAAAACCTGGCCTGGCCTGGCCCCATTGGCCTGGCCTGGCCTGGCCTCACTTTTGGCCTCAAATTTGGCTTGGCCCCAATTTTTGGCCTGGCCTCAAAAATTGGCCTGGCCTCAAATTTGGCCTCTACAAAAATTTTTGGCCTCTATTTTTATTTTTATATTTTCTTTACATATTTGATGATTTATTGATTGTTTATTGATTTATATTCAATACACATGAAACATCACATTAGATGGCTTTAAGTGTCCTATAGTGATAGTTCTACTGAAACATATATATGACTACAGGTATAAGTGATTGGTTCTTGTAGATTTTATTCAAACTGTTTTTAAATTCTAAAGTACTTAAGAATGTTTTACTGCCATTGTATTACTATGGCATATTTTTTCAATGTACTTAGCTCAAACTGATCTAAGGATTAGACAATACCTATATCAAATACTTGTTTGAGAAAAAAAATAATGGTGGAGACCAATTTGTTTATTCTAACCAACAATAAAGGTCACAAAATGGCATGCTTTGTTTAAATCTGATATGGAAGTTCCCCCATGGGATAAAAATTGTTTCCTAAATATACAAACAACACATGTATGAAACTCTACTCTAATCAAGAGATGATGATTAATGACCATCACTGAATCAAGTTATCGGAGGATAGAATGTTGCAGTCATTCACAAATGACATTAATTAAATTAGACCGTGTGAAATGTTAAACGGCAGTTCAGGCAATGAATCTGACCCCAATATAGCAGATTAGTGACAGAGGAGGCTGATATCAAATATCTGCTGGGAAGGGAAATTTGGGCTTGATCAGTGTTGACAGGTAACGCAAGCAAACTGGCATTTTTAAAGTGCATTACACAGGGATAGAGATTTGATGTTATGAACCAGCATACAAAGTTTTGAGATATTTATTGATCATTCAAAAAGGTCAGTCTTAAAATGATTCTTTTCTTTTTCTTTATTATTCTAATATCTATATTTTATCTACTTTTTGAAGAAATTGAGGGGGGGGGGAGTGGGTTGCAGCTCTGAATTTTAAAGCTGATTGCTTTAATATTGAGCATAATCCATTCCTTGGCAATAAGTAAGAGTAGAGTTGTGCATGCATAGCATACATGTATGTATTTATTGTGTGTAAAAAAAATGGATAAAATCAATTGAAAATCAATCAGTCAGGTCACTTTTCCATATAATTATCTCTTAAACAAAACATTAAATTAAAATTATATGAAAACTCTTTGAAAATGTAAGTAAAATAAAAGTTGAGTATGAGGCCAAAAAATTTTCAAGAGGCCAAATTTGGGGCCAGCCAAAATTTGAGGCCAGGCCAAAATTTGGGGCCAGGCCAAATTTGAGGCCAAAAGTGAGGCCAGGCCAACTTTGAGGCCAGGCCAGGCCAATGGGGCCAGGCCAGGCCAGGCCAGGTTTTAGAGTATGCCCATTTCTGCAAAATAAATTTTATGGCGGCCGCCAGATAAATTATGTGGCGGCCGCCAAATAAATTATGTGGCATCCGCCAGATAATTATGTGGCGGCCGCTAGATAATTATGTGGCGGCCGCCAGATAAATTATATGGCATCCGCCTGATTAATTATGTGGCGGCCGCCAGATAATTATGTGGCGGCCGCCATATAATTATTTGGCGGCCGCCAGAAAACTATCTGGCGGCCGCCAGATAAAATATTTTTTTCATCTGGCACCAATGGGCTTCCGTACATAACAGTATCATAAAACGCACCATCCATGCAAGTTTGGTGAATTTAGGACTAGTAATAACTAAGATATAAACATCAGAGGGCACCTGCTCCAAAACCTTTAATTAGCTTTAAAAACCTTAACCTCCTCCAGCATCCAAAATCTATGGCTCAGATTCAGCATTCAAGCCTGTCAGGTGCATCAGTATCATTGGACACCCCATCCATGCAAGTTTGGTGAAGTTAGAACTATAGTAGTAACTTAGAAATGTCTATCAAAGGGCATCTGCTCCAAAACCGTTAACCTGAAGCATCTGAAATTCGTGGCCCAGATTCAGCATCCAATTCTTTCAAGTCCATATATGTAGGTTCAGATGCATAATCCATGCAAGTTTGGTGAAGATAGGACAAGTAACAACTTTGATACAGGACCTGCAACAAAAACTTTAACCAGGTCCGGATGCCGATTCCTAGGGTATAGCATAAGCTCCTCCGGACTTCGTCTCGGTGAGCTAAAAATGGAAAATATTAGCTAAAATCGAGTCTACTTGTAGGTCCCTTTCAGTAAGGGCACCATCAACCTCGCCATATCCAGTAATAATGTCAGAATAACCATGTAAGGTTATGCATGTTTAATATGCAGGTTCATACCAGCACTTCTGATCGTGGGGATACGCTAAATTTCCTGATACTGAAAAACAACTAAAGAGGATGATTTCTCATGCAATAATTTGCAATATTATTTTTTAAATTTTATTACTTATTTAAAATGAATCATAAATTGGAGTTCATTTATTTTAAAGCCTACTTCCTAAACGTATTAAATAATACTTTGATATCATTCAATTTGCGACCGACAATACCTTAAAATTAATTAATGTACAGACACGGGCCTATACTTGTGTATCGTGAAGCAATGGCATGGTATTGTCAAGTTACTTAACCAAATACATGAAATAAGACAACTATGCCCTTGCCTTGTAGAGACCCTGGCAAGCAGTTTGCTACAAAGATGACCATATAAACTGGCTCTCGCCATTCTGTGCAAAGCAATATATAAAAGTAAAACATTTCTTCCAGGAATGCAAATTTTTGACAAACATGTATGCATGGTAATCAACTGGTCAACCGAAGCGGTCGATCTTTGGGAGCGCACCCAAACATCAACCCCCTTACCCCAAATATTAAAGAATATCTTAATCATGTAAACCACGCAACAATGGTGTATTTTTGAAAGGGAGTGAAGTAAAAAAGTATGACCCCACTCCCCCAAAATTCTTGGAACTGATGTTAGTTAGTAAAAACATTTGTTAAAATGTCCCTAAAAAATAAATTCAAAAAGAAGAACTACAAGATGATTAAAGAAGTCCTTAAAAATTTTTCTATATGCCAATTTCAGAAAAAAAACTCGCTCTTGCGGAGTCCTGCCCCTCCCTCCCCCCCCCCCCCCCCCACAACATGCTACGTGACTGCAGAGTCTATCAGAATGTTGTAGCATGCATTATCGGACCTTTGCTTATCGGACCT
Source organism: Magallana ariakensis (assembly GCA_020458035.1). Lineage (NCBI taxonomy): Eukaryota > Metazoa > Mollusca > Bivalvia > Ostreida > Ostreidae > Magallana > Magallana ariakensis. The sequence goes on along the minus strand of CM035814.1, from coordinate 47,198,485 downwards.
TTCCTGCAGAGCTCGGAAAAACTCTGCCGGAAAGGCACGAGAAGTTGCAATTAATTTGCATTGTTGTATAATATATAATAGACTCAGAGTCGAAGAAAAATGAAGGACCTTGAATAAAGAGACTTGATCTTCAACAAATTACCCACCAGATCTACTGGAAAAACTTAAATATGATATTTTAATATAAACCATATTATTTAGTAAAGAAATAACCCTTATCTCTTGGGTTTCATTTTAGAACATGTTTCCAAATCTTTATACAGAGCTCTTCGGGGTCTATTAGCCTTTGATTTTAATTAACTACATTTTATTTTATTAGGTAAATTCAGATCACGATTTTATAGTTTTCTCTTTTTATCCCAAGATGACTCCTCGCTTAACAAAATAGCTAATGATATAGGAATGAAAACAAAAAGCAGAAACATGTTATAAGGTTGTGGTCATTTACTTTAAGCCAATGTTTATAAACTATTGAAAGTTAATTCATGTTGCATACATTACCAATAACAAATACAAAAACCATATTTTGATTCACGGCATCATAACGGAAATACTACAGAAATTGCTTAAAGTACATTGGCAAGGTTGTTTATATTAATAGAGAAATGGGTAATCATGTCCAATGATGAACCTGTCTGCACCGGGTCAGAAATTATGAATAAAATGCTATGGCTGACCACGGTGCGTCAAAACATTAGTATGGACTTGAGCTCAAGTACTTATAATTTAAGGTTCGGAGATTTGAGGTGCAGTGTCCGTGCGTATAAAAAAAGAGGTGCGGGGAAAGCAGCTTTCCAGTAATCAACTGGAAGCTGTCTTTTGCCTCCTCTTTTTATACAAGCAAGATCATATTAAGATACCTGCGCGTTTTTATAAAAGTTAACATAAATGATTCAGGGGGTTCAAGTAAATATAATATTTTATTTTCAGAATTTCTTGTAATCAATGTCTATTGTTATTTATTATACATTTTATTATATTGTGGAGTTTTAATCGGAATGTCTTATAATTAAAATACTTTGAATAAAAGAAGTAATCAACTGGAAGCTGTCTTTTGCCTCCTCTTTTTTGTACAGGGAAAAGGGCTACTCCCCAGGTTGAGGAGGAGATAATTCCAGGGTTATATAACGTGGCACAGGCAACGCCAGGTGTATTGTCAAGGACGAATAAGATCCCGAGGATCTAAGGAACTTAAATATCGTACTAAGCAAAATCAAAGTACTATACACGGGATGTAGAACTTCACATAATAAAATTTCTTAAATGTTAATTACCAAAATGCTATAAAAATACTATTAAAAATACTATAAGAATACTAGAAGTTAATTTGAAATAATAAAGATGTAAACGAAGAGCGACAACCTTGGCTTTTAAATTAACGTTGTAAATAAGCATGGGAGGTTAAATAAAAAATGGAAAGAAGCTGCAACGGAAATATCTGCAGGTCTGTAACTTCAGATCTGAACAAAAAAATCGGATGGACGACCGTAGAACTTTGGTATTTATCAAGCTGTCTATTAAAACAACAGTCTGTATTCTAACTCGGGACCTGCGAGTCAGTAGATAGAAGTTATACCCACTGCGCTACGGGGATAAAAAGGTTCATAATAGGTCACTAATAATTGAATTCATGCGCGGATCCAGAGGAGGGTCAGGGAATCGAGAAACCCCCCCCTGCAAAGTTTAAATTTCTTTAAATCACATTATAAAATTACCAAAAATATGCCCCCTCCCCCTCCTGGCAAACTCAAATAATTGTTCTGGATCCGCGCATGGAATTGTCAGCTCAATTCATTGTGATAAAATTGGAGGACTGACCGTCCAAAAATGAATTAATTTTTTTTTAAGTGAAGAAAGAAGAAGAAACACAAGTGATTTCAAATAAATAAATCTAAATTTAAGTACATCAGTTATATATCTATTATACATACATGTACCATAGGTCTAACCCGCTGTTCCCTGTGTGAACTTGAACTTGAACTTGTGTCCAGCAGTGAGGAAATCCCACTTTAATTGACTGGTCACGTGAACAACTCCGAATTATCCCTCCAGTCGCACTCTGTGTTGGTCCACGGCAGACAGTTTCACATCTAAGTAGGACGCGACGAGTCCGGTTTATTCCCACGTAGCTAAAATTCTGAAATTCTTATTCCCACCCAGCTAAAACTGTGATTTTCACGCCTGAGTTAAAACATTTTTGTTATGTAATCCTTTATGTTTTTGATTCATTATATAGCGTAATATATTTGGATTTTTAAAACCTGTACATTAAGTTACCTTTAGCTGTACATTAAGTTGGAGAAGCTGTCGATTCTTAACTTAATCGACAGCTTCTTCAACTTAATGTACAGCTACGGGTAACCTAATGTACAGGTTTCAAATTTTGAAAGCAATACACACACATGGTCTTCAACAGTTAGGAAAATTTAGTTTGATTCAAATATAAACATAACTAGAGCAAAGCTCGTTGCAAAGCAACGAGTGGGTCTTCCGTTAATTTCGAAAGCAGAGCTCGAAGTTCCTCTAAGAAGCAGAGTTCTTTAACCAATAAACATAAGTAACTAAAACAAAAAGAAAAAAAAATCGAATTATTCTTGGTATGAGTTAACAAAATCCGAACTATTCTAAGTATGAATTAACAAAAACCTTATCGATTTCAAGAACGACTTAGCGAATACAAATCGGAATGTGTTCAAGTACGACTTAATAATATTCGAATTATTTTAAGTACGAGTTAATTTCACTTTGAACATAACACTATTTTCTTAACCAAGAATGCGGAATCAAAATTTCCGGAAAAATCAATTTTTAAACCCCTATATCTCTGTAATGCATCGTCTGATTTCAAAACGGTTTTCAGATTTAAATTAAGCTTAATAAGCTTTTTTTTTTTGCTTTTATGATTTATAACAAATTATCGCTCAAAAACAGTTATTATAAAAAGAATCTGTAGCCCTTGAAACCCCTAATTAAAGGGGTCAGCCCCTTTTTCTTGATATCAAATGAAAGGTCTCGCAAATGTAAACATATTTTTTTCAACAAGTGTTCACGAATTGTTAGCCGTTCTAGAGATATCTGAACAACTGTGTTTAAGGGGCTGACCCTTCAACTTCTTACCTTCTTCTACAATGCTTTTCAAAATATTTCTACTTTTCTAGATATTAATGATAAGAATTTTGGACATCTGGCCCCTTGAAACCCCTAATTACGTAACATATGACTAAGGTATGGTACCGTATAGATAAACAACTGTACAATGAACATTTTTGCTTCTATAATAAATAACAAATTATTTTTCAGTAAAGGGTTATTATAAAAAGACTTTAGAGCCCTCTTGGCCCCTTAATTGAGGGGCCAGCCCTTATTTCTTTATATCAAATAAAAGATCTTGTAAATATAAACACATTTTGTTCAACAAGTGTTTAGAAATTGTTGACCGTTTTAAAGATATCTGAACAAATGTGTTTTAGAGGCCGACCCTAAAACTCCTTACAGGGGCCACCAACAAAAAAAATTTAGGTACCATATTGTTAAGAACATTATTTTGAGCAACTTTTCTTCTACAATGCTTTTCAAAATATTTCTCCTTTTCTAGATATTAAAGATCAAAGTTTTGGGCTTTTGGCCCCTTGAAACCCCTAATTACGTAACATATGACTTAGTAATGGTACTGTATAGATAAACAGATGTACAATGAACATTTTTGCTTCTATAATTGATAACAAATTATTGTTCAGTAAAGAGATATTGCAAAAAAACTTTAGAGCCCTCTTGGCCGCTTATTTTAGGGGCCAGCCCCTTTTTCTTGATATTAAACGAAAGTCCTTGTTAATTTGAACAACTTTTGCATTACATGTCTTAACAAAATATTTACACATTAAAAGCTAGGGCTGAAAATGTGCGAAAATTTCGTGAAAAAAAATGGTGCCAATTTTTGAGCTCAGGCGAGCTTCGGCGCCTTGCGCATTTATCAAAATATCAAATAAATAGGATCATCTACAGACATTCATCTACTATCCCTGAAAGTTTCACGTTTCTATCACAACTAGTTTTTAAGAAGTTACGTGGACAAAATGGTCCTTAAAAATTCACTAAATCCTCAAAATCTCAAACCGGAAGTGACGTCATCAGCCAAAAATTGTATAATATCAAGTATGTTTGATGCTTAATACGTCCTGAAAATTTCATGCAAATCGGTCGATTAGTTCACGAGAAATAGCGTTCGAAAAAAGTCAGAAAAAAAAAATAATAAAGAAAAGAAACAATAGAATAACAAAGGGGTCTTCCGTTGGAAACGGAAGACCCTAAATACAAACATTAGTATTTAAAACATTATTTTACAACAATATGAATTTATTATCTCATGAGAAAGGCATACATGCACAGCAAATATTCTGGCCGTTTTCATGAAGTGACTCCAGAAACATATCAGAATTTATATGAGAAGGACATATTTCCAGAGGTAATATTAATTTTACTAGGTGCATTGCTATTGGAATCTCTGAGATCGCACATTTTCATCTTTTTTTTCACACTGGCCATCACTTGAATTTCCCCCTTTTCCATCACTTGAATTTTCTCCTTTTCCATGAATTATTTCACTCACTCTCTGTTGTTGTTCATTGTTGGTGCGTTTGTACGTCGATCGAATTGCGGTGGACTTGTGTCCCGTTTTCTCTGATATCAGCTGTTTGTCAATTCCAGCTTCATACAGGCGGGTAGCTGCTGTTGCTCGCAATGAGTGATTCGTGTAGTGTCCTTTGAATCCTGCGAGATCACACAAATTTCCGATAGTTTTGGTGAGGACATGAACGCCAACAGGAGAATCTGCAAACCAGGTATCAGCCTGTGCATACTTCAATGGTGGTAAATACAGGGCATCACATTTACCATCCTTAGGCCTGAAAGAAAATCATTGTTTTTAATTACAATTAATTTTATACAGAATTTTTAAATAAAATCATACTAGACTTTGGCCCGTGCGTGCACGGGTAGACATTGCATATGATATCGGACATTTACGAAATAGATACATCGACACACCGCATTGTTGACATTTACATAACCAAACTAAGCCTACAGTAATGCTATTAATTTCACTACACTCTACTTAGTTAGATAATCTAATTGTGGTTGGGGACAGGCCTTCACCACAGTTAAAATGCCTCCCATATGTAACGTTACCCGTATAGTAATCCGAGATTCCTCTGACTCTAACCCCCGCTTTTATATTGGGACGTGCGTCCCAATATAAAAGCGGGGGTTAGAGTCAGAGGAATCTCGGATTACCCGTAAAGTAGCAAAAAATTGCAGAATCGCTCCGAAACGATTTTGGAGAAATTAATGAAGCTTCATTGAAATTAACAGTCAAATTATTCTTAACAATACATTTTGAGACTGTAAATAATACCTTTCATCTAAAAGTTTAATTATTAATGATGAATGCAACACTTGTTCACTAACGTTTTTTTACACGCTTCAAATTACACACCATGTTGACATTCGGAACTCTCAGTATTTTTCATATGAAATGCATTTGAGTTAGAGTTATCTCCCGTATTTTCTTTGATGAACAGAATATATAGCAAATTTTCAATGAAAATTTAAACGTATTTGTATTATCGTTCCTGAGTTTATCCATGCAAATGTGATATTGTGGAAACATAAACTTAAGAGCCTACCGTTATGTAGCGTGAATGTAATGCGCATGCGCAAGATTGTAAAATCCAAAAAATCCAGATGATTTCCGGATTTTTAAAATGAATTTTCGTTGATTATTAATTAGCTAAGCTTGATTAAGAAAAAATAAAAACAAATTGGTAATCTTCAAGTACCAATGATGTTTAAGATATATAAAACAAAAGACAGTACCCTTCCGATTTCTCGGTATTAAAGCCCAAAAATTCGAGTCTATTATTTTAATATAGTAGTATAGATAAATTTCATAAAATTAGATTACCGGTACTAGAAATCATACCTCAAGCTTAGGTATTTCTCACATATATACATGTATTTCAAAAATATGCGTTCTCCATCTGATGAAGACATCTTTTCTCATTGAGTTTTACCCAGAGAGTAGCCAGAAATCACCCAAGGTATCATTTAAATATAAACTTACCTGGCACTGTCCATTAAGTTCAAAAATACACCATTATTTTCACCCCTTTTGTTGTAGTTTTTTAAATGGACAGTCAATAGTGTTACGTAATCTTAGCAATCATTCAAGCCAACACCTGAGACAGTTTATTAAGTTAACAATAGAGAAAATGTTTTAAGTAGGATAAAATCCTCAAAATGTCCATTCTGTGAGAGAAAGAACTGTTCTCGGCCCTTCGGGCCTCGAACATGCAGTTCTTTCTCTCACAGAAGGGACAGTTTGAGGATTTTCTCCTTTACTTAGCGCTGAGTATAGTCTGTTTTAAGTGTGAACTACATGTATAGAAATCACCTGTGATATATATAAAACAATTTATGTACAATAAATGGTTTATGTATGTTGCCAGTTGGTTAATACGGGGATTTCCCCCAATTAGTGATATTTGGGAGTTGATTTTAATCAACTCTCCTATGCAGTTACTCAAACAAACCGAAAGGGAAACAGTGTTTGGACCTAAGCACAAATTAACACCGCTGACAACATTTAGTTCTTGAAAATAATCGATAAATTCGATGTAATGTATTCTAAAGCATAGTTTTTCAAGGAAACTTATTTAAAGATACCTTGTAAATAGTCAGATTTTAAATGGTACGAACAATATAGATATTTTTTTTTTATATTCGTACATTGTATGTATTCCTACGCCAGAGTGTTCTGTTAATCTCCGACAAGCAGAGAGACTCTCTCTGCTTGTCGGAGATTAACGGAGACAGCCGAGCGTCTGGTTGAACGAGACTAGAGTTCTATAGTGCTTGGATCCATAAAATTTCTCAGAAATATTTCGATTACTGATACGTAGTTTGATGGAATTAATTATTTAAATATTACACATGATTCATATGGGGTTTTCATGAAATTCCTGTCGAAAAATTCATATTATAAAAAATGTGTAATTCAAATACATATAGGAAACGGGGTCTAGGAAACTACTTGCCATGCAAAATAACCTAACATATCATTGATCTTAAAATAAATACTAGTCGATAAAATCAACTCCCGTCAGTACTTCAGTACTTTGATTTTATCTGGCAATTTGCATACACTGCTACTGCGCAAGCGCACTTCCTGAACTTCAGTCACGGAGAAAACTTGCTGTCTGTAAAGGAATTTTCTACTGTTTTTCGAAGATAAAGATTCTGAGCATCCTGAAAATTTGCCAGTTGATACATTGAGCGTTATTCCATTATTTAACACAGGTAAATTGCATTATTTCGTCGTCTACTTAAAGGGGCATGGTCACGATTTTGGTCAAACTCTATTTTTCTGTTTTTATTTTTTATAATGCTCTAGGAATGCATTTCTAATGATGAAATGCAATTTGAGAGTCAGTCGTTGAGTTATAAGCAAGATACAGGGCTCTCAATTCTTTGTCATGTAAACAAGGCTCGTGCCCTGTTTTTGTTTACATTTGTTCAATATACCAGTAAAAAATCTTTTTCAAGCTTATCTATCTTTTTATTCATTTTAAGCATAAATAAACAGTTCCTTACGTTTAACACATTCATTTTAGGTCTAAAACTGGAATTTTCACTTCAACATTCAAAATGTAAACAAAGGCTTTGTTTACATAGCAAAGAATTGTAAGCTCTGTAACTCGCTTATAACTCAACGAATGACACTCAGATTTTGGTTGCCTATTTAAAATGCCTTACTAAAGCATTGTAAACATTAAAATTGTAAAAATAATTTTTGACCAAAATCGTGACCATGCCCCTTTAAAATTATTGCCATAACGTCATCTGGGACATTTACTCGATCAAACTGTGTCGTCGGCCATTACGCTTTGTTTGTAAACATTGGCCCTGTGATATCAATTTGACTTATCATCAATTTACATCATAACCGGAGATATGTGATGCGTTAAAGGACAACATTGCTTTTAAGGGTGTCGTTTACTCAGGGTTTGAGTTCTCAAATTCGGATTGTTATAAAGTTCAAAGTCATGAGTAAAAATTGTTCTAAACACAAAAACTACTATTATTGACATAACATTCGATTTTTTACTATATTATGGAATTAGGCTCAAACAGACTGAGCTCGTATATCGGTACACGCCAACCTAGCTCTTCAGTATTTGATATTTCAGGATTGAGCGATGTTAAATTTTACGGGATTAGTGGGGGACTTATTTCAAGTGACAGACATTTGAGTTTAATAAAATTCTGCTGCCGTCCGTCAACATCAACCTCGGTATGTGATTGTTTGTTTAGGGGGAAACGATTTAGATTCAAGTGACCCAGACTGGAGCATTGATGTAATTCTCATGAGATAAGTGACATTTCTGACACAACTGAAGAATCGTTTTAATTTACAAAAAATCACCGTTTTTTTTAATGGGGCGTTGACAAGATAGACACTATTTGATATGTGATGTTTGTGATGTATTCATCAAATATCGCCTACCTTGTTAAGGTGGGGTTAACGCCCCCTTTTCTCCAGAGATGCATTATTCTTGAGACTCATTTAATTTTGGCTATATATTTTTAGGTCAATTATGCCAAAATTGTATTCTAGTCTTTTTTTACAACTTATTGTTGCTCTCAGGCACAAACTTGACTTTTTATGATCTGTCTCCTTTCTTTTGATATTTATGTACATACATGTAACTTATTTTACTTTGTACATGTTAAATATTGTGCCTTTTGTTAATTGTCATTTATTGTACCTTTCAATAAATGACCATTTCTATTCTCTATAGAGGAGTTATGTTTTATATTGATGGTGGTGGTAAGGCAAGCACACAAATATATATATATATATATATATATAGATATATATACTATCAATTATTGAAAGGTTTAATATTTATAAATTAAGAAAATAAAATAAAATTAAAAAAAAACAATAAATAATAACAATAAAAAAATAAATAAAATAAATTCAATAGGCTTGGCAATATTATTCCTAATTACTATTACGTCGGAATAAGAATCTTCATACCAGACTTATACTTAATTGAATGCAGCACTTTAAAACATCACCTTTTCTGTCGCAATATAGTAAATAACACACTCTGCACATGCGGTAAACCCGAAACTACCGAACACTATCTTTTTTCGAATGGGGCCCCCTATACCAATGCAAGGTTCACCCAATGCAATAATGTTGCACTTGGATACTACTACTTTTACTACTATTTTACTATATGGGGATACAAATCTTTCTTCAGCAAACAATGAAACAATTTTCAAAGCAGTTCACAAATTTATTTCAGCATCAAAACGTTTTCAAACAGAAATTTATCACATCCTACATCCATTCTGTTATTTTACTCACCTGGCATAATATTTTTTCCCCTAACGCATTTTTAGTTTAGCCTTTAATTTTTCATAAACATGTTTACGAAGACATTCCAACCTGGGCACATCAATGATTTAAAATTTGTAAATTATATCTACGGAAACGGATTAATATAATTGTTTACCTGTGTCCGAATCCTTGCTTAATTATTTATCATTGTATATTTGTTCTATGTTTTATTCATTATAAACTATGGTTTACACTAAGCAATTGTCTAAATAAACAACACATCGCAGTAAATGTGTATGATATTCAAAATAAGTTATAAATGCTGAAAAAACCTTTTTACGGTATATTGAACCAATGTAAACCAAAACATGGCACGAGCGCTAGCCTTGTTTATGTAATAAAGTATTGTGAGCTCTGTATCTTTCTTATAACTTTACCACTGATCTCAAAGTTTGGTTGATCATTAGAAATGCATCGAAATATTTTTCAAAATCGTGACCATGCCCCGTTAATGCAACGATGTGTGTGATTACTTTCTCATCACTCAAAATTTACCTAAGATCAATCATAAAACAAACCTTTTTTTAATTATTACAATTTCCATATATTACATTCAATTAATTTTTTTTAACGTAATCTTAAAAATCTGTTATTTTTTCTTTTTTATTATATATTTACCTAAGGTCAATAATAGAACAGACTTAGTCTATCATTCACCTGTAATTAATTTCCTTTGATCTTTGACACCCTTACCTGTGCACCATTCCCACTTAGCTAAACTCAGTCACCCATAGAAAATTCAGAATTTTAGCTAGGTGGGAAAGACACCGCGAGTCTTGTCCTATTTTCCGCTTCATTTCTACTGAAAACAAGAGGCCCATGGGCCACATATCGCTCACCTGAACAGTAGTTATTGAATAATTCTACAGTATTTCGAAAAGGTTTATTATGAGTTGAACTTTCAAAAAATATTGTAAAACTCTCATATATTCAAGATTTTGCCAGATATTAAACAATACATAAAAAGAAGCTTACTTATTTGGGACATCGTCTTTAAAGATGCTTCATCTGACCAATCTTAATATATCCTAGGCATCAAAGTATTATAAACTTAAAGATAACAAAATTAAGCTATAAAAATCATAAATTGAAAAAAGGTCACTGTGACCCTCAAACGGGGATACGAAGATGCGAGGATGCTTACAAAGTTAAAAAACTAAGAGTAGCATTGTATTTCTTTAAAACAATATTTTAAAACATTTTCTCTAAATCTTTCTAAGAACTTTTAGTATTTTTGTAAAATTTCAATAAAAAAAATTCGGATCGGAATCACATTTTTTTCAATCATGATCAGTTCAAATTTGATGGACTGCTATTTTTCTAAAATTTTGCATTTTCATTTAAATTCTTTTTAAAATATTATTGTTGATTAGTGCTTTATGTGACTATTTGTCACCACTAGAACTTAAAAAAAAATAATTTGCCTATTTTCATTTTACCTATATCCATGAAATTTATAACTATCGAACTTTAAACTGACTAGATTTCCTAACCATTCTAAACTATTTGATATAGCATCATTACACGTAATAATGACGAGGTTTCGAATTATCCGAAGAACCCTTTATACATGTATATGCAAAATTCTTTTTTTCATAGTAGACTCTTCCTGAATGGTCGCTATGTTTTGTGTGATAATTCATGTTGTTAGAAAATATAGTTACAAGATATACCATTAAAATTAGTAATAAAAATTGTAGTGAAATTTTACTTAAAGATTTACAATTTATAAATATGAGTCCTAAATACCCACTCATTGTATCCGTTATTTTCCACTCAGCTGCAACAAAAAGAGTTCATGTGCATGTATAATATATATCATCAATACAGCTTAGATTATTCATCCCTCAGCTAAATATCTAGCTATGCAGTTTTTTGTTTCAATTTTTAAGAATAGGTTAAGAAAACAATTAAGAAAAAAATCGGACACAGTATATACGTAAATGAAAAAAGCTCATTTTAGCATTGTGTCATAAGTGTTCTAGTTAATATTAAGTTAAGAAATAACGGTTACCTAATATGTGCTGGATGGGTTTAAATATTTAATATTTTATATGATTTGACGCTCGACTATAGCTTGCCTTTGTCGTCTCAAATACAAATATCATTCGCCTGGACAGCCGTGGTGGTATTTCGATCAGTTGATAATACGCTATATAATATATTAAACAAGTGTTTATTTTTAAAAAAATGCAAATTCAAAGTTAGTCTATAATTGCTATATTTATAGATTTCATTAATACAAATAAACTCCGCCATTGCCGGTCCCAAGCCCGGATGAGAAAGGAGGAGGCCGGCGACCCTACGTCGTAAAACCCACAACTGCTATGGAAACGATTACAAGGAACTATATACCAACTGGTGAACGGAGTGAAGCAGGCCATACAAATGGAACTATGACGGTAAAAGACCTGATAGCAGATCTCCTGATACCGAAACACTACATCCGAGTTGTGTGTTGGAATATCCGGACACTATACCAAACCGGAAAACTTGCCCAAGCGGTAAACGAGATGAAACAGGACAACTTATCATTGCTGGCCATGAGTGAAGTCAGATAGATAGGAACAGGAAGACAGAGACTGAACTCAGGAGAATTTATCATATAGTCTGGACGAACTGATAACAATCATCATTAGGGAGTAGCTCTTCTCATCAGTCAAACGTTTGCCAATTCTATCCTTTAGTGGAAGTCTATCAATGAACGTCTATTATATGTCAGACTCAACTCCCGGTACACGAAGGTCTCCATAATGAGTGCTTATGCACCAATTGACAATGCAGATGAAGAATTCTACAGCTCCCTACAAGCAGTGCTTGATGACATTCCAAGATATGATGTCACACTACTGATGGGGGACTTCAACGCAAGAGTAAGGCAGACAAACCACAATAGGAGAAGAGTGATCATGGGTAAACATGCAGTGGGTGACCTCACAGACAACGGTGAAAGGCTCATCAGCATGTGCAAGGAGAAGACTTTGTCATAGGTGGCAGTCTCTTTGCTAACAAAATCATCCACAAACTGACCTGGACATCACACGATGGACACACCAATAGTCAGATTGAACACATTATGATTATTAGTAAATGTATATGGAGACACTCATGTCGCAACGTGCGAGCAATGTACCGACATCGGTAGTTACCACAACCTTGTTACAGCCAAGATTAGTCTTAAGCTAAGAAAGGCCAAGGTCGGTACTAGCAACAGCAAACGATTTGATGGTAAATGTGGTAATGTCTTGGGGTGGATAGAGAACTATTTGTTCGATAGACAACAAAAAGTTGTAATAGATGGTTTTACATCTAATACTGAAACTATAATCGCAAAACTCTTGTCAAGATATATATTGCTTTTATTAGACCTGTTCTTGAATACTATGATGTTGTTTGGGATAACTGTGTAGAAAAGGATGCTAAACTTTTAGATGATATCCAAGTTGAAGCAGCCAGAATAATCACAGGATTAAGGTGCAATTCCTCTCGTACAAAGCTATATGATGAATTAGGGTGGGACCTTTTACAAATTAGGAGGAAAATACATAAGTTAATCTTATTTTTTAAAATTATTAATGGTTTTTCATCCCAGTATTTGTATGAACTATTAGAACCATATAGTCCACCAGTTCACACTTATAAAATAAGAACCAATGGTGTACAATTTAAAATTCCTCAAATAAAAACTACATCCTATATGGACAGTTTTTTCCTTCGACTGTCAAACAATGGCTTGATTTACCAGATCACATTAGAAATGCTTCTAGTATATCCACTTTTAAGAGTCTATTAACTTCATATTTTTGTAAGAAAAGTAATGAACTTTTTAATTTTGGGACTCGTATAAAATATAATATAATACATTGTCATTTAAGGAGCAATGCAAGTATGTTAATGGCAGATATGTATAATCGTGGTTTAACAAAAACCGCAATGTGTGGTAATCGTGAAAATTCTGTTGAAGATGTTTATCATTATTTTTTCAAATGTCCCAAGTATGAACCATGTAGAGTTATACTCTTTTTCAAGCCATAAAAAATATCATAATTCGTTCTAACCATCAACTTTTACCTGAATTAATGTTATATGGTAGTCCTAACCATGGACATAATATTAATGTTCAAATATTTAAAGCAGTACATACTTTTATTGCAGCAACATAACGCTTTTTATAGTTATTTATGAAAAAAAAACATTTAGTTTTATCTTTTCTTTCAAACCGGTACCATATTGTTAGTTTTTTTTTTCTTTCCCTTTCTTTTTTTTTATTTTGTATCTTTTCTATAGTATGTCTTGTGTTATCAATATTGAACATTTAAATATTTCAACTTGTTCATTTTGACCTTGATGTAGAGGGAGGGTTAACATAGGCTATGCCTGCTGCCTAATCCCATTCAATACATCATATTGAATAAAATATTGTTTAAATAAAAAAAATAAACGATTTGATGTACCAAGCTCAAGGACCCAGGTGTCAGAGAAGAATTCAACATCCCTCTCAGAAACCAATACAGCGTACTCCAGGATGAGACAGCTATCACTACCGACCAATTCGACCAGGCTATGGATGATGCTGCAACTGAAGTCAAAAAATCCGCCAAATCAGACTGGTCATCCAAAGACACGTGGACCACCATTGAAGAGAAGAAACAACTAAAGATGCAAAGTCACCCAGACTGAAAAAGGGCAGCTGCCTCATATAGAAAAATAGATATGGAAGTGAAGAGAGCAGCAAGGAGAGATAAGCGTTGTTACAAGGACAAGCTTGCTGAGAAAGTACAGAGAGCTGCTGAAATTAAAGACACGAAAACCGTCTACCAGATCACGAAAAAACTTAGGTATGATCACGGTCCCAACCAAGACCTCCCTGTATTTTGTTAGTAAATATATCCAAGACATTGCTTGTCTGAGGTTTGATTTTAGGGTCAACGATAGGGCTATTTGAGAAGAGCGAAATTAATCATAAGAATAAATATATATTAGGAAAGTGATGTTTTGTATAAATACTGGTAATTAGATATTTAGGAAAAATAAAAACCAAGATTTGTTAAAATTACTATCACGGCCACCAAATCCAGAAAAATTAAAGGGGATACAAAAACTAACTGAAAAAAAACTTGTATTCAGATGAGCGATGTAACCAATGGACCTTTTTTACTTACTTACATGCGATGAAACGAATAGGCTTTTACTTGTAAATGGACCTACATCTACATGCTTACTTATATGATCAGAACAACACGTGTATAAACCATCATGGCAAGTAAACATAATTTTGTTACACTTGTTTATCACACCCGTTTGTTTCCATTACATCCTCGGAATCTTCCACAGTAGATAACAATTTCATTTTTAATAGGATAAAACTTGTATTTCCTTATGGAATATACATTAATTTAATTCAGACAGGTAATTTTCCTACTGTATAAATTTTCCAACTAGATTTTAAAATCCTACCAGAGTTTAAATTCTTATAGGAAATACTTTAATTCATTGCGGTATGTTCTCTATATGTTCCTTCTGAAGACTCGATCTTCAATAGGAATTTTGATTATTCAATTCTAGATCTAATGTTGAATTTAGATTCTTTACTACAAAATCTGTACAGACATGATAATAAATACTTTGATATGAAAACGTTCTTAAATCGTCTTTTAACTTTCCTCAACCATGTCCATTCATATTATACATATATTACATGGCTTCGAGGGCGACATACCAGAATATATGCCCCGAGTTGACAGGAAAGCTCTGGAGTGTTATGTCGCCTGATGCCGAAGGCAGAGGGCGACATAACACTCCAGGGCTTTCCTGTCACCGAGGGACAAATATTTTGGTACTGTCGCCCGAGAAGACATGTAATATATGTTATATACCATTTTTAAAAACTAAGAAAATATTTACCTCAATAACAAGTGTAACGTTTTTTTAATTATAAAATGCATCTTTCATATCTTACAAATCAATGATTTGTAAAATGTTGATCGGTGCTTTCAATAAGTAGATATTTTTTTTTTAAATTAAACAATTAAAGTAAGCTCCTCTTATAGCAGATGCTGTCCTGACATTTCTGTTAATTGTTTACGTTTGCTTAGCTAAATGTCGAACCCGACGTAATTAATATGCACGCGAGGGTGATATAACAGTTTCAGGAGGGCAATATAACTATTTCCTGTGGAATATAACTGTTTCCGGGAGGGCAATATAACTATTTCCGGTATGATTTAGCAATTTTCAGGGCATAGTAATAAAATTATCTCATTTGTGACAACGAAAAAACTTATTCAAAAATGTTATATAACCGTATTTTCCTTCTTCGTGACGTCATTCACGGAATGTACTTGTCTTAAACATGGATTCCTGTTGAGTGTTTGTATGTCGTATGCGTCATATGGTATCACTGTGATCGACCGAAGCCAATAAAAAAAAAACCAGTTGGGTTTTTTTTCTTTTATAAAAGTACATTTAAATATTAGTAAGCAGGGAGTACAAAAGCCCATATCACTGGCTATCAATCACTCTGTCCAACCTTTCAGAATATTGTCTCGTTATATGATACAAAGAACATACATTGGAAACTTACTGTAAGTAGCTTCATAACGAGAAACCACGGGTCAATTTGGGTTTTTTTAGTATTCGTATGATATTAAACAGAATAACATTAATTTTTATTCACTTTCTTATCACCAAAAAATCGTTATCAATATAATTGTAACGAAACAAATACCTATGCACACGGGTACTTTCAACAGTGGAATTCTGTTTATCCATTGAATGAATCCCGTTTGTATTGTATAATTTCAGTGTTTCTTGTCTTTGATATCTATTAAAAATAATGCAACAAAAATTATGCAATACACATATCAATATACATTAATGCAATACAAAAAAGATCTGTAAAAAAAAAAAGGAAAGAAATGAAAGAGTTCAAATATAGCATCGTTTAACGTGTCTTATTTACGTTTTGTTTTAACCGTGAAAATGCTTATGAAAACAATCATTCAAAAAGTATTGCATAAGCAATACACCTCCCCTACCGGTTTGTACTTGTATTATTTTAAAGCTTTGAAGCATCCGACTTTTTAAGAACTAAACGGAATGTTATACTTTAATAAGAGATAAAAAAAAAGAACAGAGGAAATTCATTAAACTATAATTTATTAGCCAGCCCGCGGGCTGATTCATAGAGAATGGGGCTGACTAATTATGTTGGGATGAAACTTCAATTGCGCTTGGGTGGCAGGGGATAGTTTTTTTGGTCGAGGAAATGTGAGGCAGATAGTGCTCATATATGTGATCTAGTTTTTCAGTGGATTTTTAAATTTGCTAAAATTGGTTTGCATGCAGGGGACACATGGTCCCGACTCTTGAGAATTTTTATACATTTCAGAATAAAACAAGTACAACTTACATTTAGCACTATATAGCATAGCCAGGGACGGTCTCAAAATTTTCTGAAAAATTGCCCTTTTTTCACATTTTCACGGGTCCAGCACCACGCTCCAGTCCCGAGCAACTGCCATAAACTACCATAGGATTTGTAGCTTAATGTATACCCATGCAAATAATCACCAATTGATGGGGGGTCAATCACCTTCTTTTCGAGTGCATTTCGTGTTCTGAACCCACCCTACTTTTCAAGCACAAAACCGAAAGTGAAAATTGTGGCCACAGTTTCGCATTTCTATTCCATATCTGATGAAAAGTGCTACTATACTAGCGGAAAAAAGAAACATATATGAAAAAACATTTAAAAATTACAATGAACAAATTTTATTTTTTGTAATACTGTTAACACATGTATTCGTAACAACATTTCATAACACATTAATGTCAACGTCGAATAACGTCAATTTCAGCACACTCGAAAGTCACTGTTATTTGAAATTGAATTAACAAAATTAATAACGCGTGTGACCACCATTTGCGTTCACGCATGCTTGACAGCGGCGCCTCAGTGATGCCACTAAAGTGTTCAGAAATGCTTGAGGGATGTTTTTCCAGATGTTGGTTAAAGCCTGGCCTAAATAAGCCAATGTCACTGGCTGATTTGGTAAACGGCGTAAACGTCTTTCCATTTCATCCCAGACGTGCTCGATCGGCGACAAATCGGGGGAAACAGCTGGCCAAGGCAAGACATCGACATTCTGTTGAACAAACAAGTCCCTGACTACACGTGCAACGTGTGGCCTTGCGTTGTCTTGCTGCAGAGTGATGTGATTTTGATGTCTCTGTATGAAGGGTATCACATGACGCTGAATAATTTCATCTCGATAGCGTACGCCGGTGAGATTTCCATTGACAATTTGTAGAGGGGTCATTCTACGTGCTGATATTCCACCCACACCATAACGCTACCTCCACCAAATTGTCGACGTTGCACAACACAAGCGTCCTGGTAACGCTCCCCAACGCGACGATACACCCTACAACGGCCGTAACTGCTATCTAAATGAAATCTGGATTCATCAGTGAACAGAATATTGACCCAGTCCTGTATTCTGAATCGCAGATGTCGTGTGCACCACGCTAGTCTGGCGATACGATGACGTTGAAGCAGTACTGGGCGCACCGCTGGACGTCTTGGTCTGATGTTTTGCTCGCGAAGACGATTACGCACAGTTCTTGGAATATTTGGTCGAAGCCCTGGAATGCTACGGGCAGTCAAACTTGCTGTCTGGAAACGATTTCTCAGATGCACAAGACTAATGTGGTTGTCCTGTTGACGTGACGTCACACGAGGTCGCCCAGAGCGCGGTCGATCCTGGGTGTTGCCATATTGTTGAAAACGTCTCCATAATGACTGGATGGTGTTCCGATGAACTTTAAAGTGTCTTGCTATAGTATTTTGTGCAATTCCAGCTTGCAGCATCCCAACAGCACGATTACGTTGGTTTTCGTTGAGTCGTGGCTTAACATAGGGGTAAATTTTGTTGAAACTAAAGTGATTTCCTTAACAAAAAAAGTTTAAACAAATCCTTAACAGTTCTTATTCCAAACAGTATTGGCCCGTAAAACTCGTGCGTAGAAATTCTTCAATAAACAACAGGTGCTCACTAACCATGAAAAAGTCCGTGCACCCGGACGGTTACCATCCGATATTGTCAAAAACAATACCATTATCCATTGTTTAAATTTTATAAATACAAACAATAGATATAGAAAAATTATACTAAATTTTATAATGCACAGTTTCTTTTTTTCCGCTAGTATAGTATTGAAGTGTCATATATCAATGAAATGGACATGAGCTACTCTATCCACAAAATGAATGCAATAAATATTCTAGCAATTTATACCCCTCAAATAACCAGCCAAACCTCAGGTTCTCCCTTTATTTCAAAATTTTGACCGGGTCTTTCGTTCGAACCTATCCCCTGCCACCTTGCGTAAGTTGGAATTTTGGGAAGGAATTAGACAGTCCGTGTTAGAAAAATTCGAAGAAGTTTACTTATGAAACTGGTCAGTTTCTAGGTCAAACTGCGCATGGATGTTTTAGAAGACTGCCATTGGGTATCGTCTGCAGCCCGCGTATATCTTCCCGACTCTCTTAATGAGATTGGAGAGGAAATATATTGGCAGTGGTTTGCGACGAGACCATGCCATTCAGAGAGCTATCTTTGCAAAGTTACAACTTTAAGTATGTGCAGTCAAACATTGTATGTACACTACTACACCCTTATATCTCCTCACCTACATGTACATGTGTAGCCATAAAAATAAGCGTGCAAACTAAAGGTGCACCCGCATAACCTGTATTTAAATAGATTGTGTATTCACGTTTGACCTAAAATTAAAATTCCGCTGGCTGACTCGTAGCTTTTTAGAAAGATAATCTTGTTCTACTTTAGAGTGAAACAAGGTTAGCTTTTTAAAATGCTAAGAAAGTCAGCCAGTGGAATATCAATCTTAGGTAGTGAATACACAATCTTTAAAAATAAAAAAAAACAAGATACATATAGTTTCCTGGTGAATAATAATATGCTGGTGTAAATTTAGTTTGCACATTTATTTTTATGATTGTATGTGAGGAGACAAGTGTGTAGCGGTGTACATTATGACTGCACACCTGCTTCTTATATAGTAATTAACAGCAACTAAACATGCTGATTTAAATTGATTTCTTGCTATACGAATTCCATGGTTCATTCGCAAACTACTGCCCATCTTTATCCTCTCCAATCTATCTAAGAGTCGAGAAGATATAAATGCGGCCTCCTGTCCGTGGCTGCAGACGATACCGGGGCCTTAAACATTCTTCCAATACAACGATGCGCAATTGGACCTAGAAACTGACCAGTTTCATAACTTCTTCGAATTTCTCTTACGCGGTTTGTCTAATTCCTTCGAATTCCCAGAATTCCAATTTACGCAAGCGCATTTGAAGTTTCATCCTAACATCACAGCTCGCGAGCTGACTAAACGAACTTAAGTCTACTCTAATTGCATGTAACATATTTTTGGGGGGATTTTCAACTGTTTAGTTGAGTGATAATATTTGACTTGTTATACTTTAATAAGAGATTCAAAAACAGCAGAAATTCAAACTATACAGTACAGTTGGTATCGAAATTAAATACAAATTAAAGTGGGTAAAATAATAATTTTTTATTTTATCTCGTGTGATTTCGCCAAGTCAGTTAAGTATTCGCTATTATAAATTTGTGAAAACAATGCACTGTTATGCACAATATCATTACTTTCCCCAATACAATTTTACAGAACTTATTTGTTCATAAGAAATGGTAAAAGTAATGATACAAGTAATGCACAATATTATTACTGACCACATATCGGACTGGTTTATTCAGTACACAACTACACATTGGACCCAATAACGAACCCAATCATTAAAAGAATGGAATGTAAAATATTCATTCTCACAAGAATATGTCAACCAGACGCAACAAAAGTGTAAACTTTTTCTGTTGTTTGACACTCTGAAGCTGTTCAGCAAGTTTCATATTATTACTCAAACGCATAACGAAAAAAAGTCCGAAAAAGAAATTGAAGTTGCACAGACATACGGACGGACTGAAGAACCCCGAGGAAAGCTTTGGTCCTCTCCGGTGAAACCAATAAAATTAACGTCGTTTAATCGCACTATTCGTCGTGTTGCATGTATCATGTAAATATTTTTAGCTTTGATAATCCCTGACTTTGTGTTTTATTAGTGCTCAGATCATCACATTTTGGCCTCCGGTCAATCATGCCCTGATATTGTACAGTTTAATTCAAACTTTAAGACATATCTCTTAATGAAGCTTAACATAGGTGGTATCCCAAGTAACTAACAGGCATCACATCAAATCTATACTTCATTGTCTGATCAATTTATTGTCTGGCCTTATCTGTAACGACAGAGGACTTCAGAAGGTTATCGATTTTATCCAATCGTTTTTCTCTGATTCCATGGCAGTAGAAATGTCCAGGTATAAAGCAAATGTACATAACTCACGGGCGACATAATTGAAAAACAAGGAGATTCATAAATGAGCTGCTCGTCTATAATCTTCAGTATCACAGATTATACATATATCAACTGTTCCTTCCGTTGTTTTCGTTTGTCGTTGAAGCCAACCTGAGAAGAATGTCGATGACGCATATTGTTTTAGCCATGGAAAAGAAATGAAGAAATTGTACAATGATGGAAAGGATGCACTGCGTTCTTGTGGTATTAACTACAATACAACAAACGGAACTGACATCATCGTCATGTTGAAATCAAACCGGTGAGTGACGTTGTATCGTTTAATCTAAACAATATATTAGTTTAGTTTAAAACTATTTAATTCAACTAACAATTAGAGAATGTTTTTTCTCCGAATGTTTATCAATAATGAATTTATCGGAAGATCGCATAGGATTTAAGTTGAGGAGCAACAATATCAAGTGATTGAAATCTCAGTCATCATCATTATATCCAGTGCTGGAAGCACTTGATGCATGGTGATCATCGATTCGCCATATATTCAGCAAGCTATTAATTGTGTTTATGCTTGTTAATATACCTTTACCTGTCAACAACTGTTTACAAACCACTATAGGTAAACCTACAGTAATAATATAATTTTAACGTGACTTCAGTGCAAACAGGTATACTGAATACAAGTTCCATGATATCATAATTTCAGCAAGAAAGTCTCATCTTTTGTTAAAAAGTCAGCATTCGAGTAAAGGGGGCGAATAAATGGGGATAATTCCTAATCTAATTACCTTCATACCTTTTGAAAAATGATAGCGAGTAAAAACACTGTTAATGTTATGTAATTAGGAGTGCCAGGTGAAACAAATAACGAAATGAAAGCTTGCGATTCTATTAACTTAACAAATGATCAGATCTTATTGAAAAAAAAATTCCATCTGGGTTTCGTTACAAACGAAAAGTAATGAATTTATCTGCATTTTTTATCAATATAACAAAGCGTGCTTTTTTTTGTAGAGGAGAAAACCAATTTTAAAGAAAATTAAAAAAAAAAAACCCAAACGTGACAAATATAATACGTTACTATAATGTCTTTTTCTAAAGCTGGTTAACAGTCTTTTCAAGAAGATTATTTCTTGGTAATACTCTGTTATCCATACAAGTAATCAGTAGGCAATACCGATGTGGCAATCCTCCTTAATGTGCAGTATAATAAAATGGGTTGTATTGGATGTTTGCATTCCCATTAGAAGGCAAATAATCTCCGTACATGTACATCACTTGAGCTCTGGGCATATTGTCTGAGATTATTTGGATTCGGTTGATTGTCAACGGATGATAATGAAATCTACATGTATCTAAAAGAAACAGACGATGGGTTTACTTAAACACGAATAAGATCGTTTAATTAATTATATCTAACGCTCAAAATTCCTTAATAAACTTAGTATTGCTTTCATATAACTATATTCGATACGTACCATGACAATTAATGTCCTCGAAGCCGGTATTATACCTATTTTATGTATAAAAAAAAAAGTTGAGAAATTTGGTTTGGAAAAAGCAATCTTGTTGCGTTTTCAATTAAAAAAAATCTCTTAACTCCCAGTCACTCCAAAGAAAAATAATCACACATGACTGTATATGATAAATTTTTTGTTAGCATGCGCAAATACTACATATCGAATGTTAGATTCTCCTGAAAACGTCACTAAAGATTTGGTGTGAAAAACCGCCCATTGACAGTTTTCTTTTTCTATAGTATAATAGACAATTTATTGATTCTTCTTGTTTCAGTTGATATGTACGTAAGCGACAAAAAACACTCGGGAAAAGGTGCCATCATCATTGTTAAAAATAATCCAGAGTTTCAAAATACAGAATTCAAAGATCTCGGGTAAGTGGCAATGTAAATGACATTTTGGCAACTAATGTACCATATGCTCTGCATTAAACATGCACAATGGGCATTTGATTAGTGGCATACATGTAGTCCTACAACCATTTTTAAGTTAGTTATGCCATCTTGTCAGATCTTTAGGTTCATAAATTTCATTCGCAATTTCAGAAGATTTACGGGATATCTATTTTTGCAAAATTTATTATAAATCTTGATATGGAAGAATACATGTATTATATATACAATTCTATCTTTTTTTCTACTAAAATATATACCCAACTTAGAAATGATAGGGAAAGCTATTTTAGCGTTGTATATTTATAATCTTACAAAACGGGGTAATGTTCAGAGTATTCTACCCCTGAATGAAAAAATAAGCACATATCTTTTGATGTTTTTTACCTTTGTTTCCATTTTTTCCATTTTGAATATCAGAAGAACATATTTTTTTTTTTTACAAACTGTTCATTGACATTTAATCATGAAAACAAATTGAGGTAAAAATATTTAAATTTCCCTTCGTCCGACCTGGTCATAAACACGATGGTTACCGCGCCATTGGACCACATTTCATCTGGATCTCCGAAATGTTTGGGTAAAGTACAGCGGTAGTGTGTGAAGTGAAACGATTTTGACCTTTTAAGAAGCCATACCTGGAGTACCATATTTATTATCCGTTATATGACGCACGAGATCCGGTGACATCGAAAGCCCCATCTGTCTTGGAGGGTTATTAGCCTCGTGGCTGGGCTAATCATTGATAGTGGGCACTATTTTTACAACTTATTATTTCGTACAGGATATTTCTTGAGAGCGTGTGGCGGAAAATAAGAAGAAATTGTTAATTACCACTAAAGATTATTTTGTAACTGCATATTATAAGAAGCCAATTTTTCAGCACAATAAATTCATGGTGCATCGTCTAGAAGAAGCTCATTATCACAGATTATATGTATACTTTTCTTAAAACACTAATTCATACTACTAGGTATTTCTCTATTGTATTACACGACACCACATTTTGAATGTGCTGTCTTTTATTTGTAGATATTCAATTAAAATACACTGTAATTCAATTTTCAATTTCGATTTGAGCACTATTCTTGAATGTATCTTGCTATAGTCTGTCCCAAGTTATTGCTTCTATCACTTTTTGATGATTTTTAATGAAAATACACATACTTGTGAAAGAAATACAGTTGAAATCGATAAAAGGGAAAGTGTCAAAGATATCTTTATTGACACGTTATCATTTTTCACTCATAAAAGTTCACAGGAATGAAAACAAATTTCTAACGAAGATTTTTAATGGGAAATGTTTACATCCTTTCATCATTCGGAAGTCACTCGGAATACCTTGCGCAATTTTTCAACGTTATCATCCGGGCTATTTTCTATGGCTGGTGCAATGCAAAATCTCCGTAGACTTTCTATTTTGTTTGTGTATTGAAGCTTGAAGCGATAGAGGGAGCGTATCAAAACAGATAATCTGGACATTTTTTATATTTAGTAGATGAACGTCGTTTGAGCCTAAAGGTATTTAATATGATTATCGAAATATCAAGCGAAAAGTGGTGGAAGCAAAAACTCGGGACAGGGTATAGTGAAATATTAGTTGGATATCCTACTGGTGTGTGTTAAAGTAGTGATATTGAAAGAGTGGATGGTGTCTGAGTAAGTGTGTGTGTGTGTGTGTTTGTGTGGAGTGGTAAGGTGGGGTAGGGGTGATGACTAAATTCCAATAGATACACTGTAGTTAAATAGCAAACACACACACACACACACACAGTTTGTATGCAAAAAAGTCACATTTTACATTTAACAATAAAATACATGTATTTTACATCATTTGTTTAATTTGCTTAGTATGTTTTGATAATTCAGAGTCGTATGAGATAAAGTTGAGACATAATTAGACCTTAACGAACATTTGAAACATGTGCAAAAAAAGGTATCGATTATGTAAACAGGTGTGCTTCACACGTTGATATTAAGTGAGAAATAGACGGAAAAAATAACAAATAAAACATATACTTATAATCAGGGATTAATGCTGAATATCGGAAGTAAATAATCATGCTCTAGATTAATCCCTTGCATTGAATGTACATTCTCTCAAAAATCTTTTTAATGATCGTGATAAATATATATGAGAACTCGCATTCACGTTATCTAAAGTAACATTACATTTTAAAACCATTTATTTATCTTAATTTTCATTCGAATCCATATTCACCTAGATATTTCGGAACTTATTTTTACGGACCCCCAATAATGGTTTGCACGAAATAATTTCGGTTTAAAGGATTCACAATACTGTTCCGGCTTCATGTAACTAGTTTTGTGTCTAATTTCAGTTCTTTATGAGATGAACTTGGTACAGTATAATGTAACGTGTATAATCGCTTTGATAACGATCAGCCACCTGTATGCAATATATAAATAGTGCCTGTTTGGGAGGGTACCAGTTGAAATTGACACCCCGAGAAAACCATTGTCAACCGACGCGAAGCGGAGGTTGACAATGGTTTTCGAGGGGTGTTAATTTCAACTGGTACCCTCCCAAACAGGCACTATTTATTTTATTATACTGAATGTCTTAATTTTATAGCAAATTTTACTGCTTTAATATAGAAAAGACGTGAGTTCTACGGCGAACCGTACGCGCATAATTTACGCGCATGTAACAATTCGTTCTATCGGCCCGTTGCCAAGTGTGTTGCTTACGCTGAGGGTATGGGAACGGATTGTCAACTGCGTCTAAACCAATCAGATTTCAGTTTTTAACATGAAAGTATAATAATACAGATTGTTGGAAATTAGAACTATTGTACGAAATGACGGAAAGCATCAACATGTGCATCCACGTTTCTCGGTTAGATAATATAAATTCGATTAATTTGAACTATATCCTATATGTTTATTGAAGGGTTGGAACGATCGATTCTGTGTACATTGCCACGCAGCGTGTTAATTCATGTACTTAATTATTGTCGAGTGACAACCCGTCCACAATCTAGAGTTAATTAATCTAAATCTGAAATGATTCATAAAAAATATTCGGTCGCCATATTAATTTTTAATCGCCTCATGATTAATACTAGGGTATAGTTTGTAGCATGTAAACGTGTCGAGAAAGCACATGGCCGAGGTAGTAAGACATCACCTTTTCGTTGCCTTTTGATTTTTTGTTTTCTTACTTCGCACGGTACCAAACCACATACAGGTAGTGGTGGAGAAAAATTGACTAACACATACTTACTTAGTACATGTTATATTCGAAAAATAAATTAACCGCTTTATCAATTATGGTTTTGTCAAGATCATCTCATCAATTCTAAATGAAGCAATTTTCTCCACAGATTAATCATAGTAAGTACATTTAGAATGTAAAAGTATCCCCTCTTGGTGAATTTACCTATTTCGAATACGAACTAATTGACGTGAGTCGTATCCAATACCAATCAGAAATCCGGCTCATAACCATTTGTGATGTTACAATAACTTTATATTTCCGTTAGTCGACTTTTTGCAAAAAACAATTATGTTATTGACCAAAGTTTCAGTTTTTTGGAAGCACATTTTCTTTATGCAGTTCAAGGTTTTAAGCTTTTAAACCAAACTTCATCAACATCTGCAAAAAGAAATATTCGTTTATAATATGAATATTATAATGTTAATGAACATATTTCTATTTCATTAAAGTCTCGACTTTATTTTTTAAAAAATACCATCAATGAATATTAATTCTACTAAGTAAACACGCAATACGATAAAGAAAGACATGTACATACAGATAAACCGTCTGCCACATTAGTTTATATATCTTTAAAAATTGAACATTTTAAATTTAAAAAAAAATTCATTGAATAGTTGATTTGTTTTACTAATCTCAATATTGTGAAGTTCTACTGATGATACCGGTTGATGAAATCCGGGAGCAAGTGAAAGAAATTATATACTAAATTTGTGATGAATGAAAAGTTAAATGCTAGGCCCCTTTTCCGCCTATGTTGGATATAACCTATGCAGATGTGAAATCTTCGCTAAAACACCGGGTTATATTATTCCCGTGCCCAGTTATGATATCCCCCCAAAACAGTATATTTTAATGTAAAAAGTGTAAAGTGCACGTGGATGCTTTTTTTTTTTAAAAATACAGTTAACATATACGTATACACTTCGCTTATGCATGTTGAGTTTTACTAAATAATTAAATTTCATACTTAATGAATTGAATGAATTGCTTAGCAAATCCCTGTTGAATATTTGTGTTAAAATATCTACACATGTATTTGTACGTACACGTACATGGGTATACTTATTTCCAACTTAGTTCTTATTAGTATGGTAATTTAAAACAACAAAAACTTCACTGCGTCTGATGAATATTATTTTATGACTTCTACTTTTCAGTAAACGTATATTCTTCTTGAAAACATAGGTTAAAATATCTTCTATTTGTTCTGAACATAAAGACAGCATAAATTACTTCTTTGAACTTCCGCGTTATTTATACCAGTAACTGAGATCATATTGTATACAACGATGGTCTATGATAAAACACGGTAAGCAGGTTTATCATTTACTTGTAGATTGGACATGGGAGAGCAGTGACTTATTTCCTTAATAAAAATGTTAAACGATTCGAATATTACCGATGAAGAGTTCCTTCCCTTGTCACTTCATATTGTCGTCTTCAGCATAGTGTTTATGGGTATCGACATTGTCTTCAGCCTCCTGACAAACATTCTGCTGATGATGACCATAATCAACGCACCGAGTCTGCGCACTCCGCCTAACAACCACTTGTTGAATATCGGTTTGAATAACGTGATTCTTAGCCTGTGTATGGTATTGTCATTGGTCAGCGTGGGAACAAGGAGAAATGATCTTGTATACGTCCAATCCTTCACTGGATTCCAGCTCTTTATCGTCTCCAATTGCTCCCTCCAGTACTTGTGTGCATTTGCGTCCATTTGCATTTATAGAAAAACGACAATCAAAAGGCCATCCTTATGCCTACGGATGCGAAAAAGAATGGTCACTCGCTCAATTCTCTGCAGCTGGATAACCTCGATTCTCCTATCCTTAATTTTTTGTTTGTCATTTATGCCAAATGATGAGCTTGTTTGTGATACTTTGAATCCATTTCAAAGAGAGTTTCGTTCTTGCAAAAGTCGTTCAAGTCTTTCCTCCGAGCAAGCGGTGATTCTTGTGATTTACATTGGAGCATACGCAGCTGGACTTATTGTTATTTTCTCGTCCTATTACAGTATATGCAAATCTCTGAATTTAACCGGATCATTCGGGAAAAGCCGGGTATCGCCGTGGAATAGAAACTCAAGTCTGTCTTCAGACATGGGAACTGAAGCTAGCGACCAAACACAACAGTTAAACAATGATGGCGAGTATGTCAAACCGTACACCATCTCTTCTGGCAACTGCGAGGATATCACTGTGCACTACCAACGTAGTGAGCACGCGCTTACGTTTGAAGACATCTTCGCGCTCGAAAATCCAATTCTTGCAGCAAAGCTCAAACAAAATGTGTTCGAAAAGAGGCCACTGAATCCTACTCTCTCCAACACGAGTACACAGTCAACGAAGTCAAAAAACTGTACATTCACGGACATATCACCAGACGGCAACTTGCAAAGAATACAGAACATCAAAAACGCATCTGCCTTACGTAACCAGTTTTTGAGGAGAGATCGTGTGAGCCTGAGTAGCGCCACAAAAAACAGTTTTATCATGTTTATAGCATATCTTATTTGTTCCATGCCTCTCCTGGTTCTAGGGATTCCAGGAGCTCTGGGTTTTTTATCCTTTGAAGCCCGGATACTCACTTTAGTCGTATGTCGTCTGCTGTTTTACATCAATGCATGTTTTTACCCTCTGTGGTATTTGCTGTTTAGTAAACGGGTTCGTCAGTGCCTACTAAGACTCATAGAAAATATTCTGATAAAGTTGCAAGTAAGACGATAACTTATTTTTATAAATCGTCATATTTTAATGTGTGTTTTTTTTTTAAACTTGTTGTTATATTTATAAGAGACAAGGTATTTTTAAAATATGTTTTGAGAAGTTGTTTTGTAAAGAATAAAGATGTACATTATTATCTACATGTATTAATAAAATTAATGATATATTCGTAGTGGTCATGATTTTGGAACCCCAAATACGAACTTTGTGATAAGTGAGATGTCATCTTGTGTGACACGCGTGAATTCCCTTACTTAGTTGAATTTTGTTTCTGTCTATGGAAATATAATTGGTTGTTTAAGTTCATAGAATGCGGGTGAGCCCTATCCTTCTTTGTATGAAAATATAATAAGGACAGAAGCATAATTAAATCAAAGTACTGAAAGTACTGAAAAAGGCTAAGCCGGGAAGAGAGTGTTAAAAATATACCGAAATGTTATGAAAATACATATAAAGAATCATATTAATTTTGAATCAGGATTTGTTCGTTATTGTAAAAATCGTTACCAGTGGTTTACAGTACTGATATCCGGTCAACTTAAACGTCTTAATCCCTCAAAATCAGACTGTCTCAGGTAAATCAACAATGAAATTCAATGGCAGTGTTTTAAGTACGATGGATGCCTCAGACACTTATATCCATCAGGCGCGTAGCTTTTTCTCGCAGCAAACATTTTTTTTTTAAGTTACATATAAGAAAGTAAATTAACATGGAGTTGCCCCCCCCCCAACTTTTTGGGCTTAGTAAAAATGGAATTGAAATAGAGGAAATTAACAGTGAAATTGATGTTATATGAAGTCATGGGTACTGTACGCTATGCTCTGTCCCCACCCCCATCAGATTAGGATTTTCATGATTTTGAGAAGTTCCCTTTTTTTTTGCTTGCTTGTCAAAATTGTTTGGATGAGTCCCCCCCTCCCCATATCCAATACCTATAGACCTACATGCAGAGACGCCAACCATGTAAGGCGTTTTATCCTATAACAGAGCGTCATCCTAAATCAATGCAAAACACGGTTAATCGGTTGGTTTTCATAAGGAAGCGGACGACTTTGGGAAAATACGATCCTGATTAATATATATATATATATAGACAACAGTTTGTTTTTAAATACGTCAATGTCTTTAAATTTCTTAATCTCACCAATAGCAACATGTATCTTAATGCGGAGCACAAATCCTTTTATTTTCAGTAAAGGTACATACGATATTTGTAACAGTTTTTGTAACAGTTTGGGTATAACAATTAAACGTTGTAGGATGGTATTGTCATGTCGATCGTTTGCACACATCAAAGGCACATGCAGACACCTGGCGTTTTGATATATTTTTTCTCATATCAAAATCAAATACCCCCTACCACAAAGAACATATTGCCGCTATCTTGGATTATTTTTGGACAGTCACGTCAGCTTGAATTCAACAATGAAATAATTTGGCGATCGTCTTCGTCTTGTGGTTGGTTGTTAATTAAGCTGGCCGGCTAAGTTTTCATTGCGCATGCTTTTGCGCTTTCTTGAAGAATCCCGTGCATTTACACAGTCAACAAAATTTTCAACCATGGCAATACACGGTTTAATCTATAGGGCAAATATCAATTATGAAATTGAACACAACAAACTAGATATAAATAAAATATTATCGATTTTAGCGATGTTTCCGTTGTTCGGTATGTGAGTGTTGTGATTGTGCTTTCATGACGATATGATAAATGAACCTTTGTAGGAGTGCGTTATTATAATTGACATAAAAGAAAAAGTGTACATCTACATCATAGAAATATGCTACATGTATCTTCAGGGTTTTGTTTATTTCTTTTTGAACGAATCCAATGTACCAATCTACATTTGTTATACTTCAGAAACAAAGCACATTATAGTGCATTTTGATATCATTAGATGATCCTCTATAAAAAAAAAAAAAAATCCAAGCTGTCCTAAAAATATCCAAAATGGCGGATGTGTGCATGTTCCATGTGTATTATTATTATATAAATTTAAACGTGTATATTATAGAAAGGTGCCTGTTTGTATAGGACAGATTGTAAGATTGTACTTCTGTGAAGGTAACAAAGTGATTCAGAATGGTTTCATGCAGAAATAATGATAACATGTTGAACTCATTAAAAACACAACAATGTTCGGAAACTCTCGGCTGATTTCGAATGTACGCTCTTGACTTTTGAACAATTCATATAGCTTTTCTGTATCTCACGGGTATTTATGGACTTTTCCAATAGTTTTTTTCACATATCTCGCCAATCGCGGTACTATATGCGTTTTGTTAAATGTTAAATGCGTTGGTCAATGTTCAGTCAGCGACATCAGCTAAATAGTCTAGAACACGGTATGTTTTTATGTAAAGTGATTGACAGATTGACAGAAGAGACAAAGACTACCTTAATTAACAAATGTACCCAAAATTTAAAAAAGCCAGCTGTACTATGGAAAATTCCGAAATAGTCAATAATATTTTATTTTTATTTTGAATGTCTAACATTTTAACAATATAATAGCTTCAACCATTCATATTGATATCGGTATCGTTCAAAAACAGGGACGGGAGTCATGTCGAATATAATTTAAAACTTAAAAATTGAACGGCGTTAAGAAAACGAATATGGAAACAAACTCTGAGCACAGAGCAGGCGGTGGAATCAGATGTAGCCATACAGAGGTATGTTCGATATCACGTTCTCAGAGACATGTCGATAGAAACAGGAAGCTGTCGTTGTGAAATTGCCTGCTACCGAGGTTGGTTAATGGCTAATGCTCTTGATTGTTGTGCAATTTTAAGAAGAATCTTAATTGTGTGGAAATACGAAAATCATGTACTTTATTGAAAAAGAGTTCCATACATAAGAGACTGTTATTAAATGGAAGGAAGTGACATTCTAGATACTACTTTAGCTCAGTAATTCAAGAAATTGAGAATAATTAATATGCTAGTAAATCGATCCTCGAAGATCAAACAATATTAGTCGAGCAGGATTTTTTTAAATTGTTTATTATGATAAATTATAAAACTTAATGCTTAAAAAAATTATTGACGCAGGTGGATACAAATATTAACTTTTTTTTAAAGATACGTGTTAATTGCAATATCTCAGGTACACGGATTTCCTGGGGAATTTAGTTAAGGTCTCCGTCATTTGAAAATAAACTGTAACTCAAAGCATATGAACAGCGTTTAGGAGGTTTATGTCATTTTGTCGTAAAGACAGTCAGAGCTAAATGATGCCGTGGGTACATGTAAACCAAATAATGAATATAATTATCATTCGTTTATAAAATTATGAAAAATTTCCTGTTCTTTACAGTAGACGCGTATAGTAATAGTGGCGGATCTTATTTAAGTAGGGTAGTATTTTACTGTGCCGCAGATTTGAACATAGGGAAACACATTCTACTAATTTTAAATGTCATGGTCATGAAACCATTAAAACGACATCATTATATGTTTTCTATATTGATGTATTGCAAAGCTGAAAACAAAATCTCTACTAGTATGTTACCGCTGTTTCAATCAACTCAAATGACTATACAAGTGATATGTACTTTCATTTATTATTCATACACATAAACCGTTTTGTTGTAAAAAATATTTCTTTGTTGAAATTAAATTTGCACATAAAATGTTGTTACTTATCTGGATAAGTTTGCACATTTTATGTTGGAAGGAATGATTCTTTATTCAGCGAATGTATTGCTATTCCGGCATAGTTACATGTACATGTGCCATTAAAAAAAGGAGCAAATGCACCTTATAAAGACTTGACGAAGAACACTGTTGTATTGTATTTTGAAACAGAATATGGATGCATGTTAGGTTTAAAAAAAAACTATACATCTTTACTCAAGATATATTAGATATTTCTTTTATAGAGTTGAAAATACAATCTTAATAAATTAAAGCAGTAAACCATTTGCTCTTATAATTATACGGATAGACTTTGTTCTCCTTTAACACGATTTTGTTCATTCCATCATTTTGCAAATGTGATTACACCCTTCTCAATTTGCAATAAATAATGTACCAATCTAGAAAGGCATGGAACCGGTAGAATATCAGCATAGGTGCCAGATCATCTTGAACATCCTCCCAGTTCTCTTTGTCAAATATTGGCCCCGTGATGTGGTTCGACTCGGCATACCGTACATCAATGAAACTGTCCACAATCCAGTATGACATGTTGCAAATTGCAAGGAAAATGCATAGGAGATCCGTGGGTATTCTGAGTTTTTCCGTGTGATTCAAGTTTACCCTTTCTATGTGTATTAATAAAATGGTTTGAAGGAAAGCGATTATGATGTCAAATGTGTTGTCTGTGGTATACAAGAATCCCTTATCCGAGGAAATAATTTGTATCCCGCCAATCATTCCAAATACACAAACAGCCACGGTTCCCGTGGTAGCGATCAATAGGATATATTGGCCGGGTTTTAGTTGATGGTTTCCCGATTTAGGTGTGCCATATAAATGAATGTGATAGTAGATGAGCATTATAACAATTACCATCACAAGTTTGTAGAAAGTGTCTATTGCTATCCATGTACAAAACGTGGAGGTATCCTGTGGAAGCACAAACACGAATACAATATTTCCAGTGAGTAGAGTTAAGTTGAAGACAATGACCAATATTATAAATGAGAAATGGGTTACGGGGTGATGCGGGCGCCTGAGCAATGGTTGTGTTTCAGAGGGCTGTATAAGTGGGACCATTTCCTCAGATGACCACCTGTCTTCCTCAAGAGCATTATTCCCAGTATGTTTTGGTATCATTGCGAGGATCAGACCCGAAGACAGCAGAAAAAACTCTATACTTGCAGGCGATAGGTAGGGATTCAGGCTGGATGAGACTTGCATGGTTATGTTGGAATTCCAAAAGCACGGGTCTTGAGACCGGTTTGCCGCTTTACCGGGCTCATCGTCGTAGTAGCCGTCTACTTCCTCTTTCTCTGATATAAACCACAGCACAGCGTTTGTCGTCAGCACAAACAGGAGCCCGTAGTTTATGGAGATGTAATTCCCAAGGCGGTATCGGATGAAAAAACTCACGAAGCTTAACTGGACACAGTAAAAGAGTATTATGCTCATGTTCGTACCTATCATATACCATCGGTATTTGTAACCAGTTGTCTTTAGCTCGTGTTGAAAATCGAGGCAGCTTATGTTAACTGTCAGTTCCAATGCCTCCTGAACTACAGACGCCATTCCAAACACCCACAAGAAGGTAATTGAAATTCTGAGACCGTCTTTGTGCTCCGACGCATCATTTCGAAGCCAACTGTCAGTGTTCAGGTGAGCAACAACGGAAATCCATAACATAGAAAATATAGCAATGACCGCCATTCCCAAAATAATCACCAAGCAAGTGATGTAGGCATCTTCACTATTTAAACGCTCAGACTGAAAAATGGCGACGAGAACGAAGCCAATTGAAGTCAGACATGTAGTTGTCACGGTAGCAGCTATTTTGCCGTCGGAACCGTGAACTCTAGGGTCATGTGGGTCACGTGCACTTCCGGCGGTAAGCGGGTCCACAATGACTGCATTTCCAACAGACTTTGCAAGGTTTGAAATGTGACTAAGCGTTCTGAAATTAAAATCTAATATAAGGAAATTGGAACTGCAGCAACTATAGCAATGCTCACGAAATGTATTAAAACATTAACAAAATACATGAAATTATCTTCTTTTTTAACACCAGGCGATGTTACACTGGAAAAAAAAATTGATAATCTAGATTCGATTCGCCCATTAATCTTGTTTATACAAACAAGCTTTTTAAATTAGTTTTTAATCCGGCAAAACAGATTCCAACTTTTCAAAAGGAAATGATTTAATTGCATTTATACATAATACGCATGATATTTTGCAAGACAAATCTATACAAGATGTATATTCCAATGACAGTGTATTGTTTATATTCATATATTTTCCTACCTCATTTCTAATCTCTGACTGGGAGATAATCTTCATGTCCATATGCTCTCAAATATTTCCTTATTTGTGATAATTTCAGATATACCATGGTTGCCTCGGAACTATTAAACCAATTAAAAATGGCGGAAATAAACTGAGCGTTATGTTTAGAACAAGTGTTGGGATTCACATAAAATCAAACAGGAAGAGTTTTTTGAATGATAGTTTTTTTTCCTCTTGGTTTTGAATGACTTTGTAACTACAAACTTGACAAGTAACTCAACGATTTAGAACCGATCATTTTAAAAGTTTCTCTTTATACCAGTTAGAGACAGAATATTTGGTGTGTTTTGGTTTTATCATAAATGTTATTACCTCGTGAAAAATGTATACAATTATAACACCGAATACAGAATGACTCAAATAACTAGCATCAAGAGGAGGGGAGGGGGAGGCTGTCTCCATTTTTCAATTAAATAAAATTATGCGGTAAATTATCAATCAATACTACATCTTCTTTAAACGTTGTAAATTTACTTAAAAGTTGATGTACATGTACATCAAGACTTATTCTCTAAACTAAGACTGGATTTGCTATATTTATCATTAATAACTAGGATTCGAATTTAGAAATTAATTAAATGGCAGACAGGAAATAAACTTTAAATGTAACAAGAGGACCATGTGCCATGTCGCTCACGTGAGCAACAATGTCTTCCGACCCAGACATATTGCTAGTTTTACCATATAATTCAAAATTCAACATACATGTTATTATTTAGGGCATGTCCAGATATCATGCAAATATTATGATTATTGTCCCCCGCCGCAACGCGGAGCGGGGACATAGAAATACCGGGCGTCAGTCCGTGGGTCCGTGTGTCCGTGCGTCCGTCCGTCACACTTTTTTGTAAGCGCTCTCATGCCTACAAATTTTGACAGATTTTCATTACATTTATACCAAATGTTTATACACCTATTACCTTGGTCAAGTTCGAAAATCAGCATTGGTCGATACTTTTTGTTGGAGTTATGGGACTCTGACCACAATAATGACTCCGTTTTATCCCAAAATTGACCTTGTAAGCGCTCTCATGCCTACAAATTTCGACGGATTTTCATTAAATTTATACCAAATGTTTATACACCTATTACCTTGGTCAAGTTCGAAAATCAGCATTGGTCGATACTTTTTGCTGGAGTTATGGGACTCTGACCACAATAATGACTCCGTTTTATCAAAAAATTGAACTTGTAAGCGCTCTCATGCCTACAAATTTTGATGGATTTACATGAAATTTATACCAAATGTTTATACCACTAAAACCTTGGTCAAGTTCGAAAATCAGCCTTGGTCGATACTTTTTGTTGGAGTTATGGGACTTTGACCACAATAATTACTTCATTATATCAAAAATTGACCTTGAAAGTGCTTTCATGCCTACAAATTTTAAGATATTCATAAAATTTATACCAAATGTTTTATGCTCACACAAA
This sequence comes from Magallana ariakensis, assembly GCA_020458035.1. Lineage (NCBI taxonomy): Eukaryota > Metazoa > Mollusca > Bivalvia > Ostreida > Ostreidae > Magallana > Magallana ariakensis. The sequence goes on along the minus strand of CM035814.1, from coordinate 47,162,286 downwards.
TAGAAGCTGGAGGGGGCATATTGTTTTACTCCTTTCCGTCTGTAATTCAGTACAAACGTGTTAAGCAATCCACGAAAATTGGCCCCCACGAAATTTAATGATTCCACAGTACAGTATACTAGTATACTGCTTGAACGGCGGGGGACCCAGGAATTCTATTCTTGTTCTTATAAAAATGTTCAAATAATTTTTTTCCATGACATGATTTTTTTTAAATGCAAGTGTACTTAACAACAAATAAACAAGAGTTATCAATACATTTTTACATGCGTATGCATGTTATTTATGTATTTCAAGAAAAATCTGGATATGCCATTACGTATATTATATTTTTCCTTCACACCAAACTGAATTCCTGGTCTTGCTCGACAAAGATTTTCAAAACCAAAGTCTTAATTATTTCTGTAAGCATTAGACCAATTCAGATGATATCAGCTAAAGAAAAATACAAAGAAGCTGGCAAATAAAATTTGTTTTAATGCAATCAATACAAGTACAGTCATTTACATGTATACATATTATTTACAATAGTAACAAAAGTGATCCGAAATATTAACCCGCACACAACACTGCGGATTTATTTCGAAGAAGGTCCAAACTTAAGGTTCTTTTGAGGTAACGGATATAACCTCAAGGATTAGCAGTGATCTAGAAACCCTGAAAAATTGATTCCATACAACATTTCGATTCCCTAGTAAGGATGTAGAACTGTTACAACAAACTTCATCTTATCTGCAGTAGAAATTAAATTTTAAGAGGGTTTGATGGTCATGACCATTTTAAGGCTGTGTTTACCTCATTTGACGAAGAGCTCTGTATAAAGATAGAAGGAAATTGCTCAAATTTTAAAGCTAATATTTAAATTTTTAATACACTAATTTGTTGATCACCAAGCCTTCTTTAAGAACATCCAATCTTACAATCATAACTAATTGTGCAATTTAAGGAATATGCTTATTATTCAGTGAATTTTCGGTGCAAGTTGTACCATTCTAGGAAAACATGAAAACGATAAAATATCAAAACCGGTGACAGGATTTTAACAATGTTAAGTAAAGTCCCTTCTTCGATGATCTCGTTATGATGGGACCCGAATTTAGCGCCATAATGAACGTCTATGAAGCTCTGATTGAACCAAAGTGACCAATTGCATACTGAGAGAAGCAGACATAGTCTTTCAACAGCGAAAAATGTTCCTCCACTGACATTAACAACCAATTTTTCGGCATGGATGATTAAAACTGATTGAAGATACGTCCCAATTATGTCAACGCAGTTCTCGATGATAAACATATAACCATACATCTCAGGAGTAACTTGAATTCCAACAATGATTCCAATGGTACACAAAGCAACCGTTCCTGATGTTGCAAACACCAGAAGATATTGACCCGATGAAAGTTTTTTCGATTGAATATTAAAAGGTAAGTCAGACCATGTAATGTAATAGTAAATCATGTATATCATTATCAACATACACAATTTAAATGCAAGAGTGACTAAAAACCACGTGTCACGTAAACCAGTGCCACCTGCCTGTTGACTAGACATAAATACGAAGACAATGTTTCCAATAACCAGGGTCACGTTAAGCACCATACCGACAATAATGGAGCAGAAATGGGACACGGGGTGGATTTGATAACCCGAGATATGTGGATGGGATTCTGCTGTACTTGTTGTATTGTAGGTCCGCGCAGGCGCAGATCTAGATGGAGAGTTTGGTATGAGTACACTGTGTTCGTCATAAGTCTCTCCTAAATCAATTCGTATTGTTTCAGTGACCTCGTCCTCTTGTATTGAAGGCCACATGCTTATAATAAATCCAGTTGACAAAAGGAAAAATTCGACTCGGGCTGGACCTACGTAAGGCTCCAATTGTTCAGTGAGATTGTAGAGGGCTGATGTGACAAAGCAGCTGTTTCCCATTGAGATGGTTATGTTTTCTGGAGGATTTGTGTTAATTTCTTTAACTAGAGATTCAAACCACTGACTTAGATTTGCAAGTAGGATGATTAAAATACCATAGTTGATGCACAAAGAAGGTTCAAACTTGTAGTAACGAAAGTACGTAATGAAACTTAACTGAAAGCAAACGCACAGTATTTGCAGAAAATGGCTGAAAAGTTCAGACATCGTCTGGTGTTTTATATCATTTGTCTCCGTGTTTGCCCAACAGCTCAAATCCATGGAAGCGTTGAATGATTCGTACAAAATGCAAGCAAACCCAAAGAGCCATAGGAATGCCACTTTAATGTTAGTGTAAATTGCGATTCGTTTTAACTCCGACGGTTTGAACCACGTGGTTCTATTTTTGTACGCTAAAACTGATATAAATACCACTGAAGCAAGAGCTGCAAATACCATCGAAACCATCATAATCCAAATATGTTTATTGGCTAACGGTTCATGATTTTGTTTGGAGCCAAATATGCCAATGGTAGCAAATGTCATAGCAGTGACAAAAACGATAGTGACCACGGATGCCAAACTTCCATTAGCCTCGTCTGGACTTCCGTTCCTTACCGGATATCCGGCGGTCAGGGGTATTTTGATCGTTGACCTGTATACAGCCTTACCGAATCGTTTAACGACGTCCATTTTCTGTAATAATAATCATATATGTATAGGTATGATATATAAAAATAACTTTATAACAGTAACTTGATCCGTAGAGCCTCGTCAGGTCCGAATGATAAAAGAGAATCATCAGATTAATCGAGACGCAAAAATAAATATAACTAGACGCTCGTTGCGAGCAACAAGAGGTCTTCCGTTTGAATACACCTTAAAAAAGACTATAGAGATAGCTGTTCTTTTCTACCATTTCTTAACACTCTTAAACATAGAGCAAAACCAATACCGGATATCTAAAACACTATGTAAAAGTCAAACTAATATTGTAAAATCCGTATTGTGACGTATTTCGATCCTCGGTCACTTCGCCGGCATCAAAGACATTCCGCCGCAACAACAGTGAATCAGGTTCTAACGATGCAACTGCATTACAATAGATAAAATAGCTAACCGCGGGTCGAGAAACAAATATTTTTCATTTTTATACATGTACTAACATTTAAAATTATTCTTATGTTTAGAATGACTTTTTTCAATAGTATGTCAAGAGAGAGAGAGAGAGAGAGAGAGAGAGAGAGAGAGAGAGAGAGAGAGAAAGAAAGAGAGAGTTATCACCACATGTTATCGTAGAGGCGGACATTCACTGCTCATGACACTTGACTGAGAGAGAGAGAGAGAGAGAGAGAGAGAGAGAAGTAAATATACAATTCAAACATGTATATAATCTGTAAAAAAACCCACATTTGTCAATAAACGCATGTATATATGCATGCCTGTATCCAAGTATGTGGAGAAACATTAAACAACCTTCAATTTAAAGTCATGTATAATAATTGAAACATAAGCATATTGTTAGGAGAACGGGTTATTTCCTACCCGCAGTCGCTAATTGTTGTGTGCACACAGACATTGAGATAGCGGCATTTCTTTGATGCCGGCAAAGCGACCGGGCGAGCTCTGATGCGGTCGTATTACAGGGGTGTTTCGGCGGCATGACTTTGATGCCGGCGATGCTACGAGCGTCTGAATTTAGATAGCTGCTGATAAAAAAAAAGACTGTCACATAGCAGGAAATTAACGGTATTTCTAACCGGGCTCTATATTTGTACTGAATAAAAACTCCGATATTATTTTGATTTATGATAAAATTTAAACGGAAAACATTTTAAGCCATCATTTTCAAGATAAAATCGTAAAACAAACCACAATTAAGAAAGAAATAACGTTCGACACTCGGGAACTGAACCCGGGTCGCCTGGGCAGTAGTCCACCACTCTAACGACTGAGCTACGCGGACTCTCGCTTCAAGACTTTGAAGCCTAAAATCTCGAGAATGCGTGGATCGATTTTAAAACGGATTTCATTTTCTGAAGTTATTTATGTGTCTCTATCGAATAGTAACGTAAAAAAATTTCAAAACAAAAAAGTTAAAAAATGACTGTTTTTTGTTTCCTTCCGGTGACGACCGGAAATGACGGCGGACGTTCGGATATGCGTAGTACACTGCGGCAGGACACTTTCTACCATCCCTGAAAATTTGGAAGTTCTATCTTAAATATTTTTGGAGAAAACTCGTGAACAAGCAAAAACATAAAATCTTTAATATCTCGGGACCGGAAGTGACGACCAAAAAAATCCCACGTAATTCTCTTACAAATTTTGTCATAAACAAGATCTGAAAGTTTCATCGAAATCGGCTAAAGCGTTTTTGAGAAAACGTGGGAGAAAAAAAAAAAGAATAATAATAATAGAGGAAAAGAAACAAAGCAATAACAATAAGGTCTTCCGTTGGAAACGGAAGACCTTAATTAAATATTTACATTATCCAGTGTCTTTGTCTGTGATGACACTGCGAAACGATTTTGTAATGTATAGTCCAATACAGTTCATCAATTACTATTTAAATAGGTAATCGATTGCTGAAAATTATATAAATATAAGGAATAAGGAATCATTCTTTGAATATTATAAGGTGATCAAATAATTTTGAACTCATTATCAAAATAAATAATTATATTTTTGCAAGATGTTTTTATAGCTCGGAATGTTATTAATATTTGCATCCGATTTACCTAGATTTATCCTCACTCTGACTTTGGATTCTTCAGGGAACTACCATCTTATGGATAATTGATTTTAACCACCTCAATTCTGTTTTTAAAAAAACAACTTGATAGTGGCTATCAGTCTTTTAAATGAGTTGATGTCTGCCAGAATAACAAATTTTATGATATATCGTGAAAACGTTTACTCACTTACTTGTAATCAATCCCCACAGGTTAAGTCGACGAAGCAAATATTGATCATTCGGTTGTTTGTGCAATGTTTTGATCGTGAACCGCCATTTTTATTATCTTTGAAAGCGTATGCTGTGCTAAACTCATGAACAAATGTTTAGTGGCCTTTAAATTAGAGTGTTGAAGAATTGTTCCGTATTAACAGGAAGTATTTCTTAATCATTTCCATGTAATACTATTTAATTAATTACAGTTTCATTTTGTTCTCAGAGTAATAATTCGAATTTATTCTATATTAATTATGATTAAGGGTACATGATTTAAGCAATCATTATTTTATTTCAGGATGTCTATTTTAGAAAAAAAAATAATTTCCTCATAATTAGTGAAGTTGTATCTGGGTAAAAATGTAATATTCATATGTACATGTAATGTACTCTAAGTGCGGATATACGAAACATACTTCAACATGTTTCTTTCACCTGTTTTGGATAAATCATTTGAAATTAAAAATTCTAAGGCTTCAATTATTTACATGTTTTCTAAGTATTTTTACGAGATGTGACGTTTTTCATACGACTATGAAACGCATGAAATATCAAAATATTAAAATTATTTATTATAATAATGTTAGGATTTCAAGCGCTCATAAAATATCCCTGTATGACATTTTCTTGTAATTTTTCATCTGATTACATTACTTACTGTAGTTATCTTACAGTACTAGTCCTGAATCTCCAATTTTGTCATTTGTTGTTGAATTATTACAAAATAGTATCACGTGACCAATTCCTGGCGGTATTATTCAAACCGCTTGCTTAGGGTACACCTCTAAATGAATAATGAAATGTAATATTCTAAAACGTTGTCATAGAAGACACAATATAAATGTAAACTTTCAATTGATTTGAAGATGACGTAAATACTGATTTAATTTGGAAAAACAAAATTCTTTTTTTTTCTATTTGCACTTAAGTTTTTATATTTTATTTAATGTTTTATTTCCAGAGCTACAGAAACGGTTCTGACACTTTGTTTTGAAAAATTTACAATTTCTGTGTTCTGTGTCTAGGAGTATGATATTTAATCATGTTAGTAAGGATCATGCTGATAGTCCTTGCAATGATCAGTTTAGTCTCAGAGTATATACAACTTAATTTATTTTTTATTGGTCCCCAGGCATAATTTCAACGATGAATACTACAGTGCTAACAACTTTATTTCGAAATGTTAAAGTATAATTGAAGGGATATAAACGTTTAAGTAGGAAATAAATTATATAAATAGTGCCTGTTTGGGAGGGTACCAGTTGAAATTGACACCCCGAGAAAACCATTGTCAACCGACGCGAAGCGGAGGTTGACAATGGTTTTCGAGGGGTGTCAATTTCAACTGGTACCCTCCCAAACAGGCACTATTTATTTTATTATACTGAATGTCGTAATTTTTATAGCAAATTTTACTGCTTTTATATAGAAAAGACGTGAATTCTACGGCGAACCGTACGCGCATAATTAACGCGCATGTAACAATTCGTTCTATCGGCCCGTTGCTAAGCGTGCGAGGGAGAGAGAACGGATTGTCAACTGCGTCTAAACCAATCAGATTGCAGTATTTAACATGAAAGTATAATAATATATAAATAGTGCCTGTTTGGGAGGGTACCAGTTGAAATTGACACCCCGAGAAAACCATTGTCAACCGACGCGAAGCGGAGGTTGACAATGGTTTTCAAGGGGTGTCAATTTCAACTGGTTCCCTCCCAAGCAGGCACTATTTATTTTATTATACTGAATGTCTTAATTTTATAGCAAATTTTACTGCTTTTATATAGAAAAGACTTGAGTTCTACGGCGAACAGTACGCGCATAATTTACGCGCATGTAACAATTCGTTCTATCGGCCCGTTGCCAAGTGTGTTGCTAAGGCTGAGGGTATGAGAACAGATTGTCAACCGCGTCTAAACCAATCAGATTTCAGTATTTAACATGAAAGTATAATAAATTCAATTGAAAACCCCCTAAAAGCCACATTGACAAATCAAGCAAGGTGTTGTACATGTATTTGTTTTTTATTATTTTATTTACTGTATGCATGCGATTTAAAACAGTTGTTACAAAAATGATTTCATGAAGTGCATGATAATAAACTGACGCCCATTAGGTACTCAAAATATTTAAAAATAGTAACTACAGTTTTTGTTGGAAGACAAAACAATACATTTATAACGATTTTTTTTACTTATCAAGGACATTTTCATGCAATCAGCACAACATCATATCTTTAAAATCATCTACTGGTTAACGAATGTTTTTAATGTGTCTCCGGTATATACTTGTAATGCAATGAAACCATATAACACTATAATTTTTCATAATTATATTGGTGCATATACATAAAGATGGTTTTATAAGTAGAAAAGGAGAAAAGGTAAATAAACGCGCATATATACATGTACATGTACAGGTTTATTTTCGTAGCAATGACGCATGTTTAGATGGAATAACACACCTTTAAAAAGTCACTCAAATCAACTCAAATCAACAGTAAATTAGATATAATGATATATAAACTGTACACGTGTCAAATAAGCGAACAAATTGTAGTTTGGAGATAAAAAATGAATATGTAAAAAATTCAAAACAAAAAGTTACAACAAAAGCTCCGACCTGCGGGATTCGAACTTGGGATGTACGGTACACTTTATCCACTCGGCTATGGAGTAAGTTACATGTTGTCGTAGATAAAATCCTTTTAATAAAACGAAATGTCGTTTCGATCAGAGGTCTGCCATTTTGTGATGATGTGTTTTTCACCTTAAAGTATATATATACATGACATTGCAGTTTTGACTTAAATCAGTTCTTTCGCATTCTGGAGAAGAGTCCAAACAAGTCAATGGAGGCATGAAATCGATAGAACACGAGGATGGGGAAAATGGCATACTTCATCACTTTGTTGGTCTTGCTGTTTTGTAAAGAGGTGACACTATTCTCCATATTGTTGAAACTATCTCCGACCCAAAGGACGATGTTACAAACGGACAGCAATAAACAGACGTACTCTGCAGCAATGAAGCTGTCCAAAGTCTTTTTAATCGTAACGCGAGTGGAATGCATAATCAGTGTTGTTTGTAAGAAAGTCAGAATAATATCAAGTATTTTCTCTGACATCAAAATGTATTTGTGAATGTTTAAACTCATTATAAATTCGAATGTGCAAACTGCGATCGTTCCAGCATTTGCAAACACTAAAATATATTCGGTTGACGAAAGTTTTCTTTTAACGTTTTTTGACCTTCCGTATTTGGTCAAATGGAAGAAAAGAATGAAAACCATAATCAACATTGCCAACTTATAGGTCGCCATTGAGACATCTTGAAAATATCCAAAACCCTTTGTTTTGATTTTAAAATATACTAAAAATGTGGATATTATCACTGGAAGGTTTAAAATAAGGCCGAATAAAATGGCGAGAAAAAAAGAAATAGGGCTGCGGTGCCTTGGATCATCCGCGCGAATTTCTATTGGGTCGGTTAATCGATTTCTTCGTCGTCGAAGCAAAGGAGTGTATTCGTCACAACTCTCTTCTATGTTGACCAAATTAACCGAATCCTGTGTATCATAGATTTCCTTTTTCACGGAAGGCCATAGCGACATCATAAAGCTCGTAGCAAGTAAGGCGTACTCGATTTCGCACGGATTTAAAAACGTTAGGCTCTTATGACGTAACTGGTGGATTGAAGAGTTGTGAAAACATGCCATTTCTTCTGTGATACCATAACCATCGGTAACATTTGTATTGGATACCGAGTCTTCATTTAGGACGATGCTAGTGAACCACAACGTCAAATTGGTCAGTAATACGATGAGAATACCATAATTAATTCTCACAGAGCTCTTAAATCTATAGTTTTTGAAATAACTGATGAAACCAGTTTGAATACAAAAGTATAATATAGAAACGATATGTACAACCATGAAGGCCGTTACAAAGTTTTTCGTAGCTTCTTTATTAAAACAGTCAATGTTTATGGCTAATTCAAGAGCATTTTTCATAATAATACCAAGACTAAAGAGCCATAGAAACTTTCCTTTGAATTTTTCTGCTGCATCGTCCTTGATGTCGGCTGCAATGAACCATTCATGTCTTTTGCGAAAGGCAAGAACTGCAATGAGAACGATAGCAAACAAAGCCATGGCGGTCAGCACAAATGTCATAGTAGTGATTGCTATAGTCGATTTTCCAGGGTCCTCACTTTTGGCATAGATACCAATGACAACAAAAGTGATCGCCGTCAAGCAGGCGATGGTTACCATGGAGGACAAACTGCCATCGGTTTTACGCGTGTTGCTTCCGTTGTTTTCGTCTGATTGGATGACATTTCCCGCCGTTAGAGGTGTAATGAAGACGGTGTAGAGGACATCGAGTAACGTCACGACGTAGGGGTGCATGTTACCTATAAAATTCAACAACGAAATTAAAGATAAGATGATTAATATATTTTTCCTTATAACCTTTGGATACGCATTCAATGCACAAAATATTTTATCAAAATAATCACATCAAAACTTCCTGTAAATACTAGTATGCACATGAAAAAGTGACAGTAACAATCCGCCAACCATCTCAAAAATCGATAACACGAAATACAAATTCAAAGCAGAGCAGCACAGACCTCCAAAAAGATGGAGGTAGGATCAGGTGCTTAGGAGGAGTGAGCCTCCTCTGTTGACCGGTCACACCTGCCATCCATTCTGTCCAAAATTTTCAGTTTAAAAGGGCCGAATGAATGCTGCGGAAACATTAAGGAATTTAAATTGTCTGTTGATATTGTGTCCTTAACACCTACAAAGTTTCGTAAAATTCTTTTCAAGGATTTAAGAAAAGTCGCGCTGACAAATTGTTTCAGTACTAGTATTTTTATACCCCCGCTCCAAAGGAGAAGGAGTATACTGTTTTACCCTTGTGTGTCTGTCTGTCCGTCTGTCTGTCCGTCCGTAACAAAATTTTCTGTTGCATTTATCTCAGCAACTATTTATCGCAGATGCTTGAAATTTTAACACACTATTTGTTTAGACATGCCATATTGTGGGATATATTTTTGTACCAATCGGACGTCAACCTCCTGTTAGATGATGACTTTGTTTATTTTTAACCAAAATTTTCAAACAAATTTTCGTCAAAGAATTCTCAGCAACTCTTTATCGCAGATGCTTGAAATTTTTACACAGTATTTGTATAGACATGCCATATCGTGGGATATATTTTTATACCAATCGGAGGTCAACTATCTGTTAAATGTCGACTTTGCTTATTTTGCATATTCACATCAGAGCGGGGGTATCACTAGTGAGCATTGGCTCACAGATATCTTGTTAATTTTAAAATGTCCAAAATTAAAAGAAAATAGTTATGAAACCAAAAAAAAATGCATATTTATTTTTTGAGTCTTAGAATGATATTTACATAGTTCACAAAGTTCTGGAAAAGATCAGGGAATCATAGTGCCCTCAGGCTGGTAATATGCTTATCTATACATTGTGTCCTACTTACTAGTACCTACAATGGTTCACGAAATTCTGTACAGCGGAGTTGCGCTAATATACTGTTCATTACTATATTCAATACATGGCCAAAATTCTAAGTTCAAAAGGGCCAACTTTTCCAGAAAATTAATGTAATCAGAATTTCTTAGTAATATGAAAATTGTGTCTTTCATACCTTCTTAGTTTCTCGAAATTCTGTACAATGGTTTATGAGAAGTTGCGCTGACAAAAAAAAGGACTTACGGGCTGGGACTGCCTGACAGGTCAAAAACATAAACTTGTTGCGTGGGGTATAATAAATGATCCGTGGATCAATACGTCTACGATACAAAGTTGGGTCATTCAAATAAGTAAATTATGTTTCTTTACTATTTATAAATGAGTTCCAAATTGTTACTTTCTAGTCAAGAAGATACGTAACTGCTAGGTTTAAACTTAAGTCGGCGCCGTTAAAAATGGTATAAAATGGTATATAAATCACAACATCTGTTTTAGTTAGATGTACATGTATTTAATGCTACTAACCTAGATAATTGTCGAGCATCACTATATTCAATATCTTCAAGGTCACTCCTTTGGATACAGATATCTTGATAGAGATTTCAAAAGAGGTGTCAGAACCTCATTCATCGATCAGTTTGTTATAAAGTGGAAGATAACAGGAATGATTCCTGCAAGGAAGTATTTCAAAACGGAAACAATATGATAATTGTATCACACATTTGTGAAATGAATTTATAGATGAAGCTTGCTAGCGTATCCTATAATTAGGAATTAAGAGAGATATTTCAAGAAAAAATATTTCAAACGAACATTTGGTTATTTTTTCTCTATATGTTCATGTGTTAATTTGGAAAAATTATAGTTTGTTTGCAGTTTTCTTTTTTGCCCGATCAATGAAAAAAATAACAATAACAAACGGTCAACCATCTCAAAAATCCATAAAACGAAATACAAATTCAAAGCAGAGCAACACGGACCTCTAAAATAGAGGTAGGATCAGGTGCCATGGAGGAGTAAGCATCCTCTGCCGACCGGTCGCGCCCTATGTCATATCGGTAAAAATGTCATTACCGAGGGAAAATGTCGTAATGTTGGAAAAATATAATGATAGAGCTTTCCTGAACACTTTTTGTCATTACGCCCGTCTGTAAACTTTTCACATTTTACAATTCCAAGCAAATGTGGCATCACGCATCCTTAAGTTAAAATGATTCCAGTTCGTTTAAATGAAATGCCACGCCTTCTTTCAAGGAGAAATGATTTAGATTGATTAAAAATTTGTTGACATTAAAAAAAAACCATTTAGCCTGAAAACCTACAATTTGGGCGGAAGCATCTCCAACCAGACGAGTGTAGATTCAGGATTGTTTAAACATGACCCCCGGATAGGATATGTCCACAATAGGGGGAGTTGGTGGTGGTGATGTGGTGATGGTTTAACTTTTACATAGAATAAATATAGAACGATATTTTATTCAAAATTCTTAATAACTTAAACAACAGAATGGGTTTGATGTTAATTTGTGGAGAAAAAATTGAAGATCTGTTAAACATGATCTACTCTTCTTAATTAACAAGATAGTTTGATACCATAAAGCCGCTGATTTGTTTAGAGGTATGGCTATTGTTGCTCAGGTGAGCGATACGGTCTCTTGTTACAGTTTCATTCCTTTAGTTTCGAGATACTAGTACATGTCTCTAATCTATCATTCCATTCGCTAGCAGCATCTATTAGCGGCATTCTATTAACTAAAGGGAAACAAATTTCGTGTATTTTTTCAGTTTTCACTATCATAATGGTTTAATTGCCTAATTGGTATATTTAACGCTTTGCTACGATTATTAATGCATAAAGAGTATGTATCGTAATTTTTTTCGGAATGTTAATTCTTGGTTACTTAAACTTAAACCTAATCCCATTCTAATGATTTCACAGTATAATGTGTAGTTAATAAAAAATAACTCGCTTACTGTGTTTCATGTATGGTGCATTGTACCTCTATGCTACCTGTATCTGGAACTTTAATCTTTTTGATTTTACAAATTAAAAACTCCGGAGATTGTTCCATTAATATATTTAAAATAAGAGGAAGTACATGTAGATCGGAGCTTATATATTCATGCTATGTTACCTAGTTAAGACGGTTATGAACATGTGTTTGACGCTGATATAGGCAACCCCTATGTTTGATGTAGATAAATTTTGTTAAAAACATAAGTATGATTGCATAGATTTGTATCCAAATGTATCGCCATTATATAGTGTACAGTACTTGAAAACGTGCGCAATAAAGGAAACAAGAACATTTGCTAATAAGGTAAACAAAGAAATTGTTCCGCATTAACAGGAAGTATTTTTAAGTTTCAAAGCCATCATCCCTCTTCCATTATATTTCATTAATGACACCATAGTTTCCCTTAACATTTGATATTGACATTGAGGCAAATTGTTTTACAATGTAGATGAAGTTTAAAAAATTGAGCCCCATTTTTTGACCATGTCTTTGTTCTTTACATGTGAGAAAAAAGTTATAGACTTGTGTATTGTGAGTTTGTGAGAGTTAAGAACGCTAATACGTATGGTGTATGGAACATCACAGTACTGGGACCTAACTTCCATGATTTCCATTCCAAATCGAAGAAGTACATTACCACGTTCAGAAACAATCGTACAACAAATGAAATTTTTTATCTTCTTTGTTTTATGATCGATTGAAGATTAATAATAAATTTGGGACCATGCTTTACATATTGAATGAGAAAAATGTACTTAAAATCTTATAACGACACATTCTTGTCAAAAGCAGTATCTCACTTCCAAGATTTTAGCTAATTATACACTTAGTAATACATCAAATTTGTGTTACGGGGTAAATCAAACAAAAGATTATCCTTTAAAAAGATTGTAGAAACATGTAAGGCTTTTCTCAATTAATACAAAATTTCACTACTTACATGTGGTTAAAAGAAGTTCCAATAAACAACAACTATATATGTTATTCAATGGAGTCACCATTAATGTTAAAAATAGAATTGATAATTGTATTGTATAAGTAAACTCTTGATAAAAGAAGAAATGAAATTCGATTGTTTTATTAACTGCAACATATATATGTATATATATATATATATATATATATATATATATATATATATATATATATAACAACTTTGATCATTTTTTAGACACCACATAATAACAACATAAGCATTTTTACTAACATGTATCTACATGTGTATGATCATTCGAACACTTGATGATTTTTTCCCCAAATAACACAACACGGTATTGTACCGTTTATCATATATTAGTAAGCACTTTTATGACCAACTTATTACACTTTACTAAGGACGCAGTGGACGCATGCCATTTTTTGCAATTGTGTATATTTATCTGTATTTATTTTATTTAAATTAATTTTTTCGCATTCTGGAGAAAAGTCCAAACAAGTCAATGGATGCATGGAATCGATAGAACACAAGGATGGGGAAAATGACATACTTCATCACTTTGTTGGTCTTGCTGTTATTGCTATTCTGTAAGGAGGAGACACTATTCTCCATATTGTTGAAACTATCTCCGACCCAAAGGACGATGTTACAAACGGACAGCAATAAACAGACGTACTCTGCAGCAATGAAACTGTCCAAAGTCTTTTTAATCGTAACGCGAGTGGAATGCATAATCAGTGTTGTCTGTAAGAAAGTCAGAATAATATCAAGTATTTTCTCTGACATCAAAATGTATTTGTGATTGTTTAAACTTACAATAAAATCAAATGTGCAAACTGCGATCGTTCCAGCATTTGCGAAAACTAAAATATATTCGGTTGACGAAAGTTTTCTCTTAACGTTGTTCGACTTTCCGTATTTGGCCAAATGGAAGAAAAGAATGAACACCATTATTAACATTGCCAATTTATAGGTCGCCATTGAGGCATCCCGGAAATATCCAAAACCCTCTGAACCGATTCCAAAAAATACTAAAACTGTAGATATTATCACTGGAAGGTTTAATATAAGGCCAAATAAAATGGCGAGAAAAAAAGAAATAGGGCTACGGTGCCTAGGATCATCCGCGCGAATTTCTATTGGGTCGGTTAATCGATTTCTTCGTCGTCGAAGCAAAGGAGTGTATTCGTCACAACTCTCTTCTATGTTGACCAAATTAACCGAGTCCTGTGAATCATGGATTTCTTTTTTCACGGAAGGCCATAGTGACAACATGAAGCTCGTAGCAAGTAAGGCGTACTCAATTCCGCAAGGATTAAGAAATTTAAGTGTGTTTTCACGAAGTTTTTGGATCGAAGAATTGTGAAAACAAATAATTTCTTCTATGATTCCATTCTTTTCAGTAGTATTTGTATTGCTAAATACTAAGTCTTCATTATCACCAACGATGCTAGTGAACCACAATGTCAAATTCGTCAGTAAAACGATGAGAATACCATAATTAATTCTCACAGAGCTTTTAAATCTGTAATCCTTGAAGTAACTGATGAAACCGGTTTGAATACAGTAGTATAATATAGAAACGATATGGACAATCATGAATGCCGATACAAATTTTTTACTCAATTCTTTGTTTGAACAATCAATATTAATAGCTAATTCCAGAGCATTTTTCATGATAATACCAAGACTAAAGAGCCATAGAAACTTTCCTTTGAATTTTTCTGCTGCATCGTCCTTGATGTCGGCTGCAATGAACCATTCATGTCTTTTACGAAAGGCAAGAACTGCAATCAGAACGATGGCAAACAAAGCCATGGCAGTCAGCACAAATGTCATGGTTGTGATTGCTATGGTCGATTTCCCTGGGTCCTCACTTTTGGCGTAGATACCAATGACGACAAAAGTGATCGCCGTCAAGCAGGCGATGGTTACCATGGAGGACAAACTGCCATCGGTTTTACGCGTGTTGCTTCCGTTGTTTTCGTCTGATTGAATAACATTTCCCGCCGTCAGAGGTGTGATAAAGACGGTGTAGAGGACATCGAGTAACGTCACAACGTAGGGGTGCATATTACCTGTATAATACAGAAATGAATTTGTCCATCAAATGGGTTCTTGTAAAATATTTTTTTTATTAATAGTATCACTTGATGTATTACGTATTATTGGTAATTTATTTCCCTTTTTTAATATAATTTTGTCCTCCGTCCGTCTGTTTGGCTATAATCTTTTTAAATTTTGGATTTCTTTATTAGATTTTTAAGTTAATTACTGTCGTTTCAAAGTTGGAACCATGACCCCTAGTCCAAAAATGTTTCCTTAATTAGATGGAGGCAAAGTTCATCATAAGATTATATTGTAAACATCATAAGATTAAAAGGAAAAGAACGACGCCCTACAGTTTTTGAAATTATTTTGAAGGCATCCATATATAATGTAAGTTTAAATTATGCGGCCTATTTGACAAATAAAATAGAATCAAAATCTTTAACATGAAACAATTTGGGAAACATGCTAAGTTTTGATTTAACTGAATTACCGTGTTGATGGCAAACTTTCATTCCTGTATACAAGACTTTTTTGGGGTTTTTGTTGTTGTTTTGTCCAATCATTTGACAAGAAGTTGTGTTTTTGATTTTTTGTTTTTTTTTAATCTTTTAATTTTCATTAAGGACACCTTACACAAGTACATAATTTGTGTGTTAACCTTAAACAAGAATACCAAAGAAACCATCCATTTTTAAAAATTTTTAAATGATATAAATACTAAGTCTGCACTATTTGCATTGGTCAGATAGTGGTAATACAATAAAGAATCCTTCATTAAAACATCAACTCCATTTGATAGTTACACGTTAACGTAAAATAATCAAAATCTTTAAGCGATAATGAATTCTGATTGTAACGTGGATAGAAATTGCAAATGAACTTGACAACTTATAAAACACAATTATCCTCAATGATCAAGAAGTTCTCGTATTTTTTGTTGGTCTAATTTTGAACTAACGTAAAGATAACTGCATCATTAATTATATCACAACTTCTATTTTTTTAAAAATTGAATAACGATACATACCACAATAAGCGTATTTAAGACAATCGTGTTATTTTGGTCTCCTATATCTCCACAACCAGTATACAACATTTACATTAAAACTTCTCCTATAGAACATGAAAAGTGGTTTAACATAGTATTTCTGTAAATTTGAAGCAATGAGGAAATAACACAAGGAAATTGTTCAACACGGAAACACTATGCTAAAAAACACAGGTCTTTTATCAGAGATTACTACACCTAAATATTTCCTGTATGGTCAACCAAAGTCAAGGAAGATAACTCTCTTCTCAGGAGAAGTTATTTCGCTTGGTAAATATTTTGCATCTACAACGTTTGCTTTGGTATTATTTTGAAGCAGAGAACAGCGACACACAAAATACCCCAATCCTTGAATAAGGATGTGTGATCAAGAATTTATCCATCATATAAACCTTATAATTTTAGATAAAACCTCTACAGCCATAAACTGTCATTTAGCAAAGAAAAATTCTAAATGTTTAAATTTCTAAATATCTTTATATATAGAGCTCTTCTCAATGAATAAATGACAATAACAAACCGTCAACCGTTTCAAAAATCCATAAAACGAAATACAAATTAAAAGCAGAGAAACATGGACCTCCAAAAAGATAGAGGTAGGATCAGGTGCCTAGGAGGAGTGAGCATCCTCTGCTGACCGAAGAAATATCTATACTTATAAATTAAGACATTTTGCCAATAAACAACGAAATGGCTGCACCAGAGTAATTGCATACACCTTTAGTATTTCATCACATATGAGTTGATGTCCGTATTCTATAATTGAATTTCACCTAATAAGTAATTATTGAGAAATCAATAATATTAATAACCTTCTTTCATTTTCGATAAACCAGCCCGAAATAGCAAAAATGAGAGTAAGGTGGTGGACACCCTTTGGCGGATCCAAGTCAGTGGGACTTTGCATCAAAATATATGCTTGCAATTAAATAATATTGAATGATTACATAGAGAGTGAGTATATTTACTGGGAAATTATTTAGGGTATACATAGAAATAAAGATACGACAACTGTTGAATAAATATGTCAATTCGTTTCTTGAATGCGCGATTTTAGTTTTGATAGATAGAACTTTCCAGTACGGGGTAACCAAGAACGCGGGTTGACTAATCAACGTCATGGCGGAAAGTGTAGGGCGTGTTGATCATCGGGCAGTTATCTTGGATCTGACAACTTTAGTTTAAGATATGCAAAATATTATGTTTATAAACTTATCTAGCGGTTTTAAATTTTTACACCACTGCAGATTGGTAGTAAACCATATATATTAATTTGTGAAACATAAACAAATCGTTTTAACAACTCTACGTATATATGAATGAATAGATGATGTATGCATAAAACGAGGAATTTGAATCGGGTCGGGTAAGGGTCTTTTAAATAATTTGGTATGAAACAAAATTTTGGTTTGAAATAAAATGAAAAAGTTTGCATTTTTTTTTCAGTCAGCTGCAGCAAATATAACAGAGGCCATATACATCTATACGTATAAATTAAGACATTTTGCAAATAAACTACAAAATGCCTGCACCAGAGTACTTGCTTACACCTTTGGTATTTCAACACATGCGTGATGATGTCCGTAAGGTATAATTGAATTTTAACTGATAAGTTATTATTGTGAAATTAATCAAAAATCTACTTTCATTTTCGATAAACAAGCCCGAAATAGCAAAAATGAGAGTAAGGTGGTGGACACGCTTTGGCGGATCCAAGACAGGGATCGTTTGCATCAAAATATATGCTTGCAATGAAATAATATTGAATGATTACGTAAACAGTGAATACATTTATTAGGAACTTACCTGGATTACACATAGAAGTTAAGATTTGACAAATGTTGAATAAATGAAATAAGGCAATTCGTTTCTTGAGTGAGCGATTTTAGTTTTGATAGATAGATGCTAGCGAAGCGCGACCTCTAGCGAAAGAATGGAATAGAACTTACCAGAACGGGGTAACCAAGAACGCGGTTTGACTAATTAACGTCTTGGCGAAAAGTGTAGTTTTTTTTAGTTTCAAACATTTTAATAGCACGACAGATTGGTAGTGAACTTTATACATTAATAGTGTTATCAAACGGGGAAGTTAAATTTTTTTTTTTGAAACAGTCTTTTATCTGAACTTCAAATTTGGGACAGGGATAAAAATATTAGTGAAATTTGAACAAAATTTAGACATATGACGTCCTAAATACCCACTCACTGGTTTTAAAAAAAATCATTGTAATCATTTTCCACTCAGAATTAAGACCATGTTCATGGATATATCATCCAATTCAGTTTAAATTGTTCATTCCTTTTCTAAATATCCAGCTATGCAGTTTTTTATTTCAATTTTAAAGAATAGGTTAAGAAAACTATAAAGAAATAATTCGGACACAATATATATGGAAAAAAATATGATTCAACATTATTGCATATATGTCATTCATTTGTTAAGTGTTAATTCCCGCGCTCGCGCGGGTTATCATCTAGTGTATCATATTTTAAAATGTTTAAAGTGTTAATTCCCGCGCTTGCGCGGGATATTATCTAATACAGTTTAAAGAACAAAGAGATAATGTGACTATCAATCACAATTTTCCAAGGATATTATCTTTAAAAGACGAAGAGATCAATTGTTATCATATCCTCCTCTGCTTAAAATATGATAAACAATATAGAGTTAAAAGAGTCTTGTAAAACATCAATGTCAATTGCCTTCAAAACCTTCTTAAAATATCTAATCATCTAATAGATTCTCTATTGCTCTATTATCATAGAGTCTGCTAGAAGTTAGTCATTTAATTTGTTCAGTTTGATGGATAGTTGCTACAAAATGTCAGCGTTTGTTGATTTTTACGTGATTGTACTACTTATTATTGGCACATCGGACTGTTGCAAAGATTGTGAAGTATCGGGCTGGACATCTTGGAGCTCCTGTTCTACGACAGGTGAGCAATCCATCAAAAGTGAGATTTGCTGTCCAAATCAAGTTAATTCAAGTTCAGCAGTGGAGGAGTGTATAAGATTATGTAATTTGACCCAAGAACAGATAGAGGTGAAGCGAAATTGCACTTATACATCCTCAGCATACCTCGTGACTTCCACAAAAATCGTGTCCAGCTCTAATTTGGTAAATGAGCAGTCGTTGACAGGAGGTCCAAGTCCAGAAGGTAATTTACTTGTATCAACGAGAGATGCAACAAAGAGACCTAACTTGCAGAGACTGACCGGTGGTAAGTTGCTACAATATACCGGTATACCATTTCTAATTTTTAACCCTAAAATTTTTAACCCCAAAATTGCAGCAATAGTTTTCCTCTCTAAAGCGATAATGTATTTAGTTCTTACCTAACTGTCTCAAGAAACTGGTTTATGAATACATGGGGGGGGGGGGGTAACAATACGTATATACATGTACTTAAAATGTCCATAAATTCTAGGTTTGGATCCTCTCGCTTCATTTAAGTTTGTTTTAAGTTAACCTACAATTTTCGATTTTGGTCTGTTACACAATACAAGTCCTCGGGTGGGGGTCTTTCAGTCATGGCGGTTTTTAACCCAACCTTTGCAATAATTGTCATTTATTCAATGATTTTTTATTATTTACTCTATTGTTTTCAATTTAAAACAATACATATGTGGTTCATTGAATAAACGACCTTTAATGCCAAGTATTCAGGTTTCTTCATTATTTAATTCATGAAGCTAGAAATTTAGATACCTTTAATAAATTGATAAGTTCAGTTTGCGTACCTGTTACGTAGTACCACGCATTATTTTTTTTTAGGCAAGTAGCTTTAACTTTCTCTTTAGTTTGCTTAATATTAGTTTTAAAGGTACCCCACATCCACCACACACACGTTGAAAAACGTTTACGCGCTGCGCTTACAACGTTAGATAGCGGTAAAATAAACTTACTGGGCCCTTACCAATTTTACGAGGTCACGTGAATCATCGTCGTAGTATCATCAAAAACTGTTATCTGTAACTGCTTTAATTTCGAAGACGATTGAAACACAAATGTTCTTTGTGAGGCTATATATTTTTTAAGTAAAGGCGGTTTCATATCGAAGCTCAATGATTTTATAATTAGAAACAACTGACGAAATTACGAAAAGAAATCAAATGTTGATATCTGTTCATTTTATTGCTCGATAAGGAATTTGTACATGTATCTTGGAAGATACAAGATTAATGAAAAATGAAAAAGTGACACTGAAAATATGTCTTCTTGTTGCGCATAGCAATACACCATTGCAATAATGATACCACATTAATATCTTCTTATACATGTATAAGTGAATACAGCATAAGCCGATCTGATTGTGTTTGTACATGTACCCAAAGCCGTCTTTGTGATATCTCTATATTTTGGATGAATACAATAAAATAAAAGCAATAAGTTTACATAATTATGCGTATGCAACAGTTGTTCGATTTTGAATGTCAAAATAAATATGGTTTGTAAAAGATCGAACGCATCCTCAGATTATGCGAACCTTAAAACAAAATAATGTGAACAAAAGAGGGAATATCAATCGCTTCTCCTTGTTAATCGACATATACATGTATGCATATGCAGCAGTTGTCCGATTATAGATACATGAATGGTTTGAAAAAGATCGAACACATCCTCTGATTAGGCGAACCTTTAACCAAAATGATCTACACAAAAGAGGGCATATCAATCGCTTCTCCTTGTAATTTACTCGACATATGATAAATTTCTATTTGTTTAAGTCTGTATTAAACATCCACAATCAGTATAATTGCATTATTACATAATCGCCATGCTAAATGGACGGGTTGTGGCGTGTGAAGATGTTGATGCAAGCTTTTAGTAGCTACACGTGTTTTATTTGCTTCGCTTTTGTGCTTTTAAGTCATGCTGCAAAAAGTTGCAGTCCAACTTGTGGACTGTTGGGTTGGACCCCGTGGAGTCCATGCACACCAATGGGAGAACAGTCGAGAGATATTAAGCTGTGTTGCCCGACAAATCTTACTATTCAGACACTGGAAGAGTGTTTAAGAGTGTGTAATTTGACTATGGAAATTGCAGTCTCAAAACAAAGTTGTACATATATCCCAACAACACACGCAGCCATATCTGGTTTTGTCAAGTCTAGTTCTGTAGAGGGAGAGAGTTTAACGACAAATCTAGTCACTGCAACTGATACATTAGATTTTTCTACAGATGTGGCAAACGAAAATCAGACGATCAATTCCTATGCATCAACAAACGCGCCGGAATATGAAAAATCAACAAGTGATGTCATCTTTGACAACACTGTCTCTTCTAAAGGAAGTACTGAAATTCTTACAGCCGACACCTCAGATATATCTATAAGCAGGTCAGTTATACATGTCTGAGATAAAGTTTTAATACATAGCTATTTCTATGTAAAATCCCTAGAAGTGACAGGTTCAGTTACACGTATTCTACTTTTAATGTTTTTGTTTTCTAGAACAACAGTGCAATCTTCTACCAGTTTGTACCAAGAAAACGGTTAGTTCCATAATACGGTTACATTTCCCAATTTTAAGAAAAAGTATTGAAAAACATAATTATATGTATCGGGTGTTTTTGATTCAAACCTAACATTAACAATTTTCTATAATTTTAATGATATTCCTGTAACGTTTATTAATTAACGTAAGTTGTTTATTAACAATCATTTATTCATAGTTGGATAATCGGTTATATGTTTAACCCGAAACTCTTGAATCCAGCGGTTCGTTTTCTAAGTATTACTAGAAAGCATCGGCATGGTTATTGTCATGATACATGTAACAATTCAGTGTAATTCAGTCTCTTAGGAAGATCATAGCCGTCATTTTAGACAATTGAATTTCCTGTAAAAAGTAGTAAGTTCTGCTTTAAAATTTAGGAATTATATATATTTTTCTGAAGCAAATAAAATCATAATTTGGGCTTTCAGAAACAGTCTAATGGATCTGATTGCTAATTTCTTGACCATCTGGCTTCATTAGTAAGTTTGTTGATGAGCGAGCCTATTTCAGTTTGTTCATTTTCTTTGTACAGTCGTGGCAAGTGAATTTCAAACGACCTATTCATCAAACGCTGCTGAAACTGTTGAATATACTAGAGATCAGACTTTTAACAAGCAGTCTATTACTGAAGAAAGATTGGGTACTTCTGTGACACTCGCGCCAGAAGCATCTAATGACAGGTTGGTCTTAGAATATTTAATTAGTAGCAATTACAACTCTACCAAATGAACCGCCTATATATAATTTTTTTTTATCTTTTCTAGGACTTTTGTACAAACATCAACCGGCGAAAAAGGTATGTTACGATACGCAGAACTTGATTGGGTTTCCTATTATTATTAATTTTTTTTTTCAAAATGAACGAAGTTTTAGTTTTCATGATTCCCCTATTGTCCGTGCATTCACATAATATAAACAAAATATTCTAGTGTTTAAATGTACCAGTCATTTATAATAATTCTCATAAATTATTTTCATTTAAATTTATAAAATCGATAGAAAATAATGTTGTACTATAGTTGTTCCCAATATATTAGGCAGCACGTTTTCTTAAATTGTACAACATCTATAAATACCTCAAGATTCAAACGATGATCATTCAATAATATGACAAAATCCCAAAATTTCCTCTTTGAAACACTCCCTCTAGCTTGCAGGTTTCGATACACGGCTAAAAATAAAAAGTCTACGGTGATTTTGCATGGCAAAAGAAATGTTCGGGTAACATTCAACATGAACTGCAATTACTCTGCTGGTATATGTTCATGCATGTTCACAATGATGAGTTGTTAGCGCAAAACCATGATATATGCTAATTGACTGATTGTTGTTTATTATGTATAATCACAGAAAAAAATGTTAATTGCTAAGAATTTTTTTTACATGAACAGTTCAAAATGTGTTCAATCTCTTTTTCAGCAACTTCTTCACACGAACCTGGATATGAGTTGACCAGCAATTATATGAACTACTCCACAAAAGAGGGAACAGGATATCATGTTAGTTCAGAAACGTCCAATGCTAGGTCAGTGATAATATGACAGTATGCAATTTATCTATCAAATAAGATTTTATTGGCTTTCAGATTGTTTGTATGAATGTTTGTATGTTGTATTCTAGCAGGACTTCTGTCCCATTATCTACAAGTGGGTATCAAGGAAAAGGTTAGTGTCCTTTTGCAAAATCAAGTGTTGTATTTACAAAGTTCCAAAATATCGTTACAGTACCTGGTTGTCGTTGCACGGCTAAATTGGAAATGAAAGGAATAATTTTTTTTATGCAAGATGCACATGCATACAGGAGAGAACATTTCTGATTATATCATATTTCAAACCACAGATATCTCTTTATTCGAATAAATATTTGATTAGATATACAAATAAAATTCAATCTGGCGTTAAAACGACTCAATACATTTGATTGGCAAAACAAACTAATTTTTATCATATAGCATATTTGAATATACCTGCCTATGTCAAAATACTGTACGCAAGTGCAATAGGTATTAATTCGCCAGACGTTACTTTTAAACTTTCAACGTCATCTCTAAAATAATGCGTCTTTTTTAAACATGGATGTGAACAAATCAAATAAAAGGAATAAATTTAATTATACCCAAAGCAATGTTTTAACCTGTCAGTCAGCTAGCAAGTCCGACAGTCATGTGGCCGTACATTGAGTATGGTAATGAACAGTTTGTCATCGCAAACCGCTGCACAGAATCTTGAGAAACTTTGTAGGTACCTGTATTTAGGACACAGTGTGTAGATGTGCATACATGTATTAAAAGAAATTACGATTGCATCATTAATTTGAGAATATCGGTCTATTTGAACTTAGAAATTTGGCCATATTTTGAATACAGTATAATGTACAGTTTGTCATGATCAGTACAACTCATCTTAACCGCTTCACAGAATTTCTCGAAACTCTGTATGTGTTTAGAACAAAATGTGTAGATGTTCATATAACCAGAAACTTTCGATTCCATTTTCTTGGAATGGAATTTTGGCTCTTTTGAAATAAGAATTTGTTTGAAATAAAAAGTATAGAATGTGCATATTTGAGAAAAGTTTTGATGTGATGCATGTTCGAGATGTGTGCCCTTACATTTAATTATTTTGTGTATTTAATGCGTACCTTGTAATTCATTGTATGTAGCATTGTCAAGTAATAAGGAAGAGCTTGCTCACTCTTAAATTTCTACCTATGTTATACTTGTATAACATAACTTTGGCCAGTTTACGCTTTTTAATATAAATGGCTTTGCTCTTTATAAAGCGTTAACTGTCCCCAGTAATGTTATTATACGAGTATAACAAAGGTAGAAATCAAATCCATTAATAATATATTCCTTAAATACAACGAATACAATGAAAGCAGACGTAGGAAAATATTTTCTTTTAAGATATTACGTGTCATTAATGTAAGGTAAGACATACTATGTGTCACTTATGGTTTGTTTTATATCTCTTAATTAAATCATATCAATGGTACAACACAAAAATACAAGGTCATGTAATTAGGGAACATACTGAAAAGCATTTTAAAGAAAAATGAGCTAATAATTTTGTACAAATAATAACAACTTTAAAAAAATATATTTACATGTAACTAGTTATTAACAAGTAAATCATTACAATCGTTTTACCGGGGTATTTAAATTTTAAAACGTTCGAAGTAAATTTTAAAATAAAAAAAAACCCACAGCTATATATAATAATTTAATTTTGTTATAAAAATTCCGAAAAATCATTATTTGAACCTGTAATGTATAAGTAAGTATAGCGTGGATATACATTGGTACAGGATCATAAAAAAAATTAACTTCAAGGGACAAGAAAACAAACCGGATCTGTTCACAACTTTTTAACTCGTTGCCTTCTATTAACACATTCATATCATTCTGTTAAATTTTTTAAGTCGTTTTTTTTCCTTCAAATATAAATTTGAAGTATATTTATCTTCGGTAAATAATCTACTTAAAACAAATGACTTCGAAAAATCAATATTATAAACGGCCTCTGTACAATTGAGATACCAACATCTTCCACAATGTGAAATAATAACGTTTTTTAAAACTATTGGGTTACTTTGGGTCGACGATTTCTCAATGACAGAGGTATTGCAATGGGAGAATACCGGTCTACTTAGTACAAATTCACAGGTTTCTGTCCTTATTCTTGGTCCGCTTCTTAATTAAAGTGTAGCCAAGCTGGTCTCTGAACAATCAGGCCAGGGGAACATTTTCCATTGCTGTGATCTTCGTCCCTGGTATTGTTCTCCCCTTATCTCTAACAATCCCTCCATGTCAATCAAATTTCACCACACGTGTACCAGCATCGTTCATTGTCAGAGTTCCCCCGACAAAAAATATGAAGGTTCTTTTGTGTACGACAATACTGGTGATAAGTATTTCTGCTGTATACTGTATTTCTCCTCCGAACGGAACATGTGCTCATACAGCTTATCACTATTGTGATTGGGCGGGATGGGGAACTTGGACCAACTGTTCAAACCAGTGTGGAACAGGAACCCAGGAACGGAAACGTTTTATTTGCTGTCCGCCTGAATACAATGCATCTTCCATTCTGCAGTGTGTGAAGCAACTATGCGCACATAGCGTGTCCGATTATATCAAGCATCAGTCTTGCACATCTAGCGCCGGATGTCAAGGTAGGGGTTGGCAAATTATCTTTGAAATGTTACTGCAGAGCATTTAGAGCATTTCGGTACTGTGACTCGTATCATGTCTGTCAAAATCGTTACATTGATATCATTAAAAAAAACCCGCTGTTCTTTGTCAAAAAGCGTATATGTACGATTTGATCATTCTCTCTTTATTTAGGGACTGACTTTAGTTAACATTTTTATAACTTATTGATTAACGCTTTAGATGTTTTTTCCCTCTTATCGTGTAAATTTCTTTTTACTGCCAAAAGACCCAACATTAAAGAAATCACAAAGCATCGCTTTTTGCCAGTTTAAACACAGTTTATCAATCTGCTGTTAGTCTATACATTGACTTGGCAGTTTAAAAACAATCCCATTTGATAATCTTAAAGAAAGAACAAAATTGTTGTTTGTTTAAATCACGTTCTACGTGGATGATGCGATAGAGTCCAGTTAAAGCGTTTTGGGAAAAAATAACTGAAGGACAGTGTACCCTATCAGAAGACTAAGAATTACTTCATGATACTCTTTACGGGAGCTGGGTGGTCAACAAATTAACCATCAGATCTGCCTTTAACTTTCAAATATGATATTTTGGGCAATGAACGTTCATTTAGTAAATAAAATTTAAATATTTTATAGCAATAAAGTTTTAACATTTTGGTATATCTTTATACAGAACTCTCCGTCTAAAGAAGGTAGGTAGGTAAAGAAAGTATAGCTTAAAAATGGCCACGACCATCAAGCCCTCTTAAATGTTTGTTTTGTTTAAGCGTCCTGGGTTTCTGGTCATTAACAAGGTGTTCATACAAACAAAAGAGTATAATACGCACTGCGGTAACAGAATAGAAACTATATGTAATTATCATTTAAGGGCATGACAACATCAAAATGTTTTTTTGAAATTATGGTATAAAAATATTGACCGGTCAGTATTTTTTGGACGAGCTAATATTACAGTTATTGACTATTCGTCTATATACAGTTATTTAGTGAGAATATACTACTGAATATAACAATGTCAATTATAAGGCATTTAAATATATTAACGGTGGGTGTCAATATCTTGAAATCTGTTTAATTTTTATTTTACCTGTGTGGGTTTTTTTTTTTTTTTGTTTTTTTTTTTTTGCTCGTTTGTCATGACTTTTCTGGTGGTACACTGATAGTGATTGAGTAATTTAATACACCTTTCCTCTCCCTAATCTTATCTTACTTGTTTTGAAATTGTTTTATGTTGTGAAGACAATTTTACCGTTATCTTTTCAAATTGTCTTATGACGTGTAGACCATTTTACCGTTATCATTGGTCTGATTTACTTTTTGACTTGTTCCTTATGTCAGTGCAAACAAGTATTTAGATAATATTGACCAAGTTCTTTTAGTGTCATTCTGATAAATTATTAAAGTTTAAACAAACAAAAAATATGCACAATGACTACTTACTTACTTCTAAATACACAATGATTATATCCTAATTATGTCCTATTCATAGACCATACTTGAGCATAAAACATGTATAAATAGTTATTCATTTTGCGGTAGAAACCAATCAAAAGGATCGAGGAAAAAGCCCCAAAAGATGTGAATGTTAAGGATCCTCGACACCCCGTGACTTCTACTTTTTATGACAGTACGTCACAACATGGCGATTTCAACTCATTCAGAAAATTCGCCAATACTAGGTCACTATCTCTGTGGCGCAACGGGTGTAGCGTCGGTCTACCAACCCGAAGGTCCCGAGTTCGAAAACTGCAGGGATTTTTATTTTTTATGAAGAGCGGTAAAATTTAAAAAGTTGTTTTTCATCCAAAATTGAAAGTTTTTGTGTTCATTTTCAAGTCGAACACATACTAAAAATCCATATCTTCAAGTATTTTAGAAGCATGGGCTTGTATGAAAAACTTTTCCCGGGTGTGTGGAGGATCCTTAATGAGTGTTTCAATCCCGAAAGTGACTTACAAATAAATGAACATACGTTTTATGTACATGTATATCGAGCCCGATCGAGTAGGTTCAGATTTGTCCCGTTTTAAATAGTGGTAATTTCAATGAGACAAACACATCATTTATCTATCTCAAAACATATAAAAGGCATTAGAAGTTGAAATTTGTTCAAAACGTGAAGAGTGACCATACATGTACTACAGTTCTTATGTCATAGATATATAAACAGATTTTGGCCAGACAAAAGGAAAAGTATCACTGATCATAATTTCGGTGGAATGAAAAATTATTATGGGGGTAATGAATGATAATTCGAAGGTCTCTGAAATCGCTAAAGAGGTAAATAAATTATATTTGAGTCCCCTTTCTTATCTCTACAGTAAATGAATAAAATCAGCTTTAGCAACCCTGTCCTTTCTTGACTATTGTAGATTTCAAAGCCATTCCGTTTTCCCAAATGCAGAATGTTTTGTATTAAATTTTTGCTTTTTTTTCTTAAAATAAAACTTGTGCTTCAATTATTTACTTATTCATGATACATGTAAGTAAGAATTTATATAAAAAATGCGCTGAAGATGTAGGCCAGAAAAGCGCGCTTTCATCTCGCACTTGTTTGACGCGATGAATAGGGGGATATTGTGAATAATTGGCTTGTTGTGTCACTTATGAAATGGTAATATGGAGTAAATCTCTATTTATCTGATCGAAGATCAAATGTAATCCGGAGTTGATAATCCAAACATGAAGATTTTCACCGGCATGTGCTGGTCATACACAAACACTGAGCCGTTGCTCAGGAATATAGCCATGGCTTACCTATGCTGGAAAAGGACTTTAAACACACGGAGGGAATATTAAGTGCTCTCTTCATTTATCAAGTCCGAATTTCATTTACTTGTAGTTTCTTCATTTCAGCGAATGAGACGGACTTATGAGCATGAAAGAAGTTATTATTTCCCGCATTAGAATGGATATGTTTGATAGAAATTTTAGAATCTTCGATGTATTAGGACCGTTGTCAAGAGTATTAGTTTTTTTTATAACTCTCTCTCTCTCTCTCTCTCTCTCTCTCTCTCTCTCTCTCTCTCTCTCTCTCTCTCTCTCTCAATAGTATATGCAAAGTACGCACAACATGTTAAATATAATGTCATATATTTGCAAATAAAGGGGGAACTTTAATTAATGAGATGTTTCCATTTTATGGGCATTTTTTTGCATCGACAATTACTACTAATTTGTTGTATCTTGTGTTTTAATAATATAGAAACGCACTGCATATCGTATTGGTTATATGACATAATTCATCAAAGGAGGAAAAATGCATACCTTGCACCCTTGTCATTGTCAAAGAATTTAGAACCTTAATTAAAACTACTTTTCGAGAAAGATTTCATTATGTATGCATACCTGAAAATCTTCGATATATATTCATATATGTATCAACAGATGATTTATTTATTTTCATATTCGGGGGTTGATTAATTTTCGGTAATTTATCACACCCCAGACAACCGAACTTATCCCAGATATTTAAGTCTTTTATACGAAGGGGTCAGAACTATTAAAGTTATTGTGCTCAAGATCTTACAACTTTTCATTCACAATCTGGTGTTAAGATGTCCCTACTTCAGATTTATTTCTTAATTGATAAGACTTCACTCAATTACTGTAATCATGATTTTCCTGCCATATTTCTTTGCTGGTTGAACAATGTAGAAGAGTAAAAATGTCCAGATTCCTGTTGTTTTCGTTTTCACTGTGTATATTTCTTCTCCTGGATAACAAAGTGTCACAAGTATTAAGTTTGAAGGGCTGCACACACAAGGGTGTGAACTATACGGAGTGTGATTTGATGTTTTGGACATCTTGGAGTGTATGCAATGGTGGCTCAGGATGTCCGATGGGAAAGCAACAGCGTCTAAAAGGCGTATGCTGCCCCAAAGTGGGCAATATAACTTTAGAGGAAACCAAAGAAAATTGTAAAAACGACTGTAATCTTACGGACGCTGACTTTCAGGAGCAGGCCCCTTACGTTCCCCCGCCTACCACCGCCGCCGCCACCACCATCACCACTACTACCCTGTATGTATCGTCTACCACAGCAAAGCCCCAGACGTCAACGAAAGGTACATACATGTACATATAGCAATGTGGTTTATTATACCCCACACACAGCCAGCAAGTTGCGGGGTTACATTGTATATTTTTTCGATCCGTCCGCCAGTCAGTCTAGGGGTGGATTTGGGGTTTGTTTTTTTCGTAAGCGCAACTCCCTTGTATCCGATCCACAAAATTTGATTCAACTTTGTAATTTCGTGTAGGACACAATGTGTTGATGTGCATATTCATAGGAAATTTCGATGCCTTTATATTTCTGGGAATTTTTTTCCCCATTTGATCTTAAAGTTTGGTCATTATTGAATATAATAATGAACAGGTTGTCAGCGTGCTTGAACCGCTGCGTAGATTTACATGAAAGAGCCTATCTTAACTGTGTAAATGGGCATATTCACAAGAAATTCCATTTACTTTTTACTATGGGTAATATTGTCTGGAATTGTCAAGTAAAGTGGGAACTTGGGATATGGGAACTTTTTAAATTTTAATTTCATATATTGCATACGAAAATCGAAGGTTAAAGTCTTGGTGGCTTTCGTGAAATTGTTAATTAAGTTTACTTATTCAAAAGAAAAAAAATATATGGAAAAGACACACACACGCACACACACACACACACTCTCTCTCTCTCTCTCTCTCTCTCTCTCTCTCTCTCTCTCTCTCGTAAATAGCAAAACACTACATATAAAAAAACAGATGAGTTTACCCTCATGATTTAATCTTTAATCTAAACTTTTAAAAGCTTTGCAAGAAATTAATCATTGGTCCGTATACATTATTAACGATGAATATTTCGTCAGATTAATTACAAGTATTGGTATCAGTGAACAGAAAATCAATGTGGTAAATTTAGAGTTGTTTTGATCTTGTTGCTTTGTTGTTCGTTAGTACTTAATCTTCTAAACGTTAACTATTTGGAGTGGAATTCTGCTATTAACAAATTAACCAATAACAATTTCGGATTTGAAAACCAGATATTTTGTCATAAACACGAAATTTAAGACTTATATGTAATTATATCATGTTATCATATAAACTATTCGCCTTACTTTCCTTCACTGTAATAAGAATGAAAACGTTTTAACACAGTTTCATATTCTTCCATTGGGATTTATTGGTATACGTCGACTTTATTCAATAAACACATATTATGATTTGTCTGTGTGCGGGTTATATTTCTCTAAGCTAGCATTCTTTTAAGGTTACTCAGTAATATTGAATACAAGTCTTTTAACTGGGACATAACAGTACAATTGATTCTTGGAATGCTGATAACCAACCTTCTTTACAAGTTGTATTTTTTTCAGTTTAATGTTTTTAATATCGAAGCAAATTTTTCTAGTTACATAATGTTTGTTGTCTGTTATTTGATGTATGTACAAACAAGATATTAGACGACTTTTCATGCAATACACTTAAATGACGATGTTTATTGGGGGGATGATGGTGTTATGGTGATAAATACAGTTGTTTATTCCTCGCAAACGAGTTCATAAACTGCACTTATATGTTCATTATTATATCATTATATTATGCACGTCTCTGAATCCCCAAAGAATTAAAAAAGAAAAGCGAAATCTGAAATAATTAGCTTTCTAGTTAACAAGTCGTCTAATTCAATTGGTCACCTCATTCTTTTCAACAGGGTCTATCTATTAACCTTATTGCTCAGCCCGGCTTTGATATTGTTTATTCATATGGCGACGAGGGCTTACGTGGTCTCTTGAAGTTTAACATTTTAATAAGACCAGAATTTTTTTCTATACAGTGCGTGACATAAATTCAAAACGATGCGCCTTTTCCCAATAAAACTAAAATCTTGATAGAGTTTCCTTTCAGTATTCAATTGCCAAATTATGGGTCGTGTCGACTTTTTCTTACTTTTGATCTTTGCAATTATTTTCCTGGTGGTTCACAATTCGGACGGTAGTGGTTCGTGTGAGTACAAGCATGTAAACTATACCGAGTGTGAGTTTATGTTATGGACCAAATGGACTCCTTGTGACGGAAAGGTTTGTCCACAGGGAAAGCAAAAGCGGGACAAAGGAGTGTGTTGTCCAAGTAACGGTAACAAGACAATAGCCGAAGTCAAAGAAACGTGCAAACAGAACTGTAACCTAACTGATGCCGACTTTTACGAGTTGGCGCCGTATGTTCCTCCGTCTACCACAACCACCACCACTACTACCGCCGCACTAAGCACAGTGACTATTATCTCAACCAGAACCCCCAAAACCACCACAACAGGCACCACAAGATCAACTGTCAAGACAAGCGTTGCCACCTCCCCGTCTGTTTCAAGCAGGTCCAAAGGTAGATTTAAAGTAAACTCGAAACGTCTTATCATTCTGGGCAATAATTCCTAGTATTTTATTAAATAATCAATGAGTATCTAATGCATGTAATGCGTACAATCATATCTTCATATTTAATCTGTGCACGCATAGGTGCACAGCACATTGAATAATTTGAAAAGAGCAAACGATAATCAATCATGTAGCAAATAACGCGTTCTTTTCTGCATGTACCTAATTTTTGCTTAGGGCAAACGATAATCAATAATGTAGCAAATAACGCGTTCTTTTCTGCATGTACCTAATTTTTGCTTAGATTAAGAGCTTCTTTTAATCGCGGAAATTAAATCATCGTACATTTAAAACAAATTTTGAACTAAAAATTTGAACATTTTCCTATATCTCTGTTCAATTTTAAAGTTCTACTTTTGAATAATAAAGAGATAAATATATTAATTATTTCATATATTAAATAAATTCATGTAATCAATCGATTACAAGTCTAAGTCAAGTCTAAAAATGGCCAGAGCCACCAATCCCTCTTAAATTGTGAATATGTACAGTGTACTGTTACAATTTTGGTCAGGCTAGCATTAGATGGTTGAGCATTGTTTACTTAATTCAATGTAACGGTCAACTGCTCTGCCTCTGACCAGTATTTGAGGATAGGAATGTGGATGATATCATGCTCTCTATTATACATGTATACCATAAATCATGTTTTGTACCACTAAGTCCATTTTTGCGTGGCAAGCTACACTGAGAATAGACATAATAAAAATTCAGTTTGGCGGTCAACTAGTTCACAAACTGAATTTTCTGATATGAAAGAATAATAGTCAGATAATGTCGCACGCTATTCAATCCCTGGTACTGTTGATCTCATAATTACGCTATTTATAAACTGTACATGACCAATTAACCGCAACTGGCCTAATATGTTAGTAGACTTGTAAGACCTTTTCAGGGTTAACTTGCCTGTCGACGTCCCTGTTCTGTTCCGACTAAAGAGAAAGTAAAACAGTAGACACTTGGATGTAGTTAAGCTATATGTACTTTACCTCTTTATAACTACATTTTTTTTGTATTCGTACATGTATATATTCAACGTCAAACGGCCATGTTATTTAAATCGTGAATAGTGATTGTATATCTTATATTATGATTCCTTTGCTTGATGAATATTCTAAAAGGTCAGATACAACAACTAATATTCTTGTATTTGTGATACATCTGGCGAAACTATGATTTTTTTTTATCAAAGCGAGTCCCTTAATTATTATTACAAAAAAAAAATTATCATCTCGTAAAGCCACCCAATGTTTTTTTAATAATTGGCTATCAAGATTCTGAATTTAATGTAGTCCCGTTTTTTTTAAAATACTGATTGGTTTCTATGTGTGTTTTTAATATTTTGGTTATCACCAAAATAGTTATTACTAGTGACAGTAATTTATCTGTTTTACTGTCAATGGTAGTATTTTTGTCATGAAGGCATTTGTTTGATTTGCACAAAGGTAGAAGTAAGTTGTTTAAAAATCTCGACCATATCTTATGCTTAACAATCTTGAGATTTTAAGCATGTACGGATTTTCAAAAAGTATAATGTAACATTTATTACTGAAAGCTGTATTGCTTAGAAAAACCCCTTTAATATCTGTGTGCACATAAAAGCAATTTATCCCATTCTATTGCAATGCATAGATTTGTCACGGTAATCCCGTATGGTAGATTTTGGGTTTTTTTTTAATATGTTCAAAATGCATAAATGCAGGTTCATTTAAACGGCGGAACAGATCATATTGTACAGTCTTTGAAGTGCAGTTAGCTAGAGTTAACTGGACTTTCTGTAAAGGAGTAAAATTTTAACAATAAAACGCTATGGCTTTTAGGCTAACATTATGGCTAGCGTCAGTGTTTGTCGGACTACTCGGAATCAAAACAATTACTGGAGATAGGACATGTGAGTATCATAAAAAGAATTACACGGAATGCACCGTTATGTTATACACAAAATGGACTCCATGTAATGGCACAGATTGTGATCTGGGATTACAGAAGCGATATAAAGGAATCTGCTGTCCAGCATCAAGTAAAAATGATACTATTACTATTATCAAAGACGCATGCAAAAGGAACTGTAACATCTCTGATTCCGATTTCTATGAACTTAAAAACTACACCCCTCCGTCTACAATTTTGACCCCGGAAGCTTCTTCCCCAGCAGTTAAAACGAACATTCTATTATTTTCCCCTACTTCACTAGCAATGAATTCAGGCTCAACCACAGAACCAGTGACATACAGTCAGACGTCATCAGGGACAATCAAGACAGATGATTCTACCATTCCCTCCACTTCTAGCAAGACACATGGTTCTACCATTCCCTCCACTTCTAGCAAGACACGTGGTTCTACCATTCCCTCCACTTCTAGAAAGACACATAGTTCTATCATTTCCTCCACTTCTAGCAAGATGCATGGTTCTACCATTCCCTCCACTTCTAGCAAGATACGTGGTTCTACCATTCCCTCCACTTCTAGAAAGACACCTAGTTCTATCATTTCCTCCACTTTTAGCAAGATGCCTGGTTCTACCATTCCCTCCACTTCTAGCAAGATACGTGGTTCTACCATTTCCTTCACTTCTAGCAAGATACGTGGTTCTACGGACCACTCAGCTCTTGGCAAAGCACACGATTCTACCGTTGTTTCTTTAGCAGAAGTAAAAAGCACGACAACTTCTACAAGGGCAACACAGATTAAAGGTAGTCAAATAAACACTTTTTTTGTCGTTCTCCTTTTAATTGATAAACAGTCGATCAATGGATGAAAATAGGTAAAATTAATTTGATCAGTTGTTGATTTTTTTTACCCCCAAAATATTAATTTAAAACTGCATAGTTGACCATTTTTAGTTAATCTTTTGCACGGAAAATAATGTAACCATTCATGAATTATTACCACAAACATTTCTTTTATAATGCGAGTCTTGTTCATACCGATTTTTAAAACGTTGCTCGAATGATATGGGTAAGAAGAAATTTAGAGATATTTTATTACTAGGACAATTTTCATTAAATGAGGTTTTGATTACATGTACTAGTACATGTAGTACATTTAAAACAACATTCAGGTATTATTAGTATTAACTAAACTGTTTCTGTCAATGTTTGACAAAGTAAAAGGATTTCACAAAATCCGTTGGGAAATCTAAATGATTTATAAGAAAAGATAAAAATACTTTTATAATTTCTAGAGAACCAAAAGGTCTATCGATTTTAAGTTTTTGTCAAATAATTTTGTGGGTGCAAAATGGCCATGGACAGAGGGATTATTATCTGACAGGGTGTTCCAAATGATTTTAAATCATAGAGTTCTTCAATCTACTGATTTGTTGTTTGTCCCTACAAGTTTTTGTGAATGCTTATACAGGTTGTGGATTTGTAAATTAGATCTGGCTTACAAAAATGATTCTAGACATTTTTATTTAGAAAGGCATCTAAAACTCAATATTTTAAATCCGTTTTAAGAAGAACTTGTTTACAACTGCATCTTGATATCTAATAGACGTCCAAACTGTCGTCTTGAATACATTCAAAACTAATACCCTTTAAATCCTTTGGGTTTTTGATCTATAAGCACTTTTAGCTGACCTGAGCCAACGTTTCAAATTACCTTTTGTCATCAGCTAGTACGCGTTGTTCCTCAGTGATGTACAATGTAGTTGACGAAAATGATTCTTTTCCTAAATAAACCCAATATGTAACATGTAACATTGCATCTTTAAAAGGGAAATTATTTTTTCCAAAACTTCTGATGGAGGATGATTACAGATGAGTAAATATTTTCAGGCATTTTTAAACTGGGTCTAAGATATGAAAATTATGACTGTTAATGGTATTATTATTTTGAAGTGTAAAATACGAATTGTTAGTTCAAAAGAACGCAATTAATAGAAGCTTTAAGGTTAATATGAGCAACCCAGTTGCAACATTTGAATAAAATAGCTTTAAGGTTAATATAAGCAACCCAGTTGCAACAGTTGAATAAAAGACGACTTATGTGCTCAACATACATAAATTATGTACGTCCATATGCGTATTTTTCACAAGTAATGCTTCCTAGCCTAGGTGAGCAATATGGTTCTTAATCCTTTCTTGTCGTTTTGCTCCGCCCTTTGAACAAACCGTGTTATATGATCAATCCAGAAAGATTCTTTTACATTAAACTTCTTCAATCCTAAGACAATCATGAGAATCTGTAGTCTACAATGTTGGAAATTGGTGTATTGTTTAATTTTGCTCTTGGAAATGCGATGCATGAAAACAACTTGGCAATCGGGTTGTGAATACAGACATCAGAACTATTCAGCATGTGCATTATTGATTTATACAAAGTGGACTCCATGTAATGGTACTGATTGTCCATTGGGATTACAGAGGCGTTTAAAAGGAATATGTTGTCCCTTAAATGGGAGTGAAACTGTGGCTATGATAAAAAGTGTCTGCAAAAGAAACTGTAACCTCTCTGATTCGGATTTCTACGAACTGTCGCCGTATATCTCTTCTACACAATTTGCCAAATTTAACACCATCTTTATCGACAAGCTTTCGATTGTCAACCATTGACGGTAAATATTGACATCTCTATAAGTATTATCAAATTTAATATGAACAAATAGAAATTACAAATATAAAATAGAAGATACGTCGATATGGCACTAACAACTTTGCAGGTTATTCGTGTTACGTATTATACACAGGAGTATAAGAAAGAGATGAAGTTCAAAATAGATTATATAAGATAATTTATATATTGTATTTATAAACATTTTTAAAACATTAAATTTTGCTAATCACTTAAAGTTAATGTTTGTTGAAAAGGGTTGATCTATCAGCAAGTTTAAAATCAAGTAAATGCTTCTCCAAGTTGTGTTTGTTGTATTTTTCATGGACCTCACATTACATGTATTGGAGTGTGTAGTCCGACTTGCACCGTCACGTAGTCGGGGTCCTGGGGTAACTATAGTGTTAGTGGAACACGGTTTTCAATTTCAGTAAAAACAAAACCCAAAACCAGATAACTTTCTTAATTCAATTTAGTCAAGAATGTAAATTTGTAGTGGAGGGCTACCCACGAATAACCCGAAAATTGAGTTACCACTAATTCTAATGATTCCACAATATGCAATACTCTAACAATGCCTCTTATAGAGATTTTACTACTTGTCAACTCAAATTATTCTCAACTCTATACGAGGGAGTGTACATTTATATAATCTTACATAATATTACATAATGATATTTTAAAACCTACTGTAAAATGCATATCAAAAATGTAATTAAAATGTGAAATGCCTAAGATGTTAGGTCTAAGATGTGATTAATTTAAAAAAAATTTTAGAATTTCGTACATACTCAAAACTTCAAAATTCTATTAAGTCTAAAGACAATGAACCGCT
The DNA here is from genome assembly GCA_020458035.1 of Magallana ariakensis. NCBI lineage: Eukaryota > Metazoa > Mollusca > Bivalvia > Ostreida > Ostreidae > Magallana > Magallana ariakensis. Next base: position 47,124,374 of record CM035814.1, on the reverse strand, counting down.
TTGGATGGAAGCATCAGTCGTGATAAATTAAAAAAAATCTTAAAGACAAATATTTAGTAACTGTATTCCGATTTTGCAAAATGAAGTCGAATCGAAAAAACTTATTCATAATTTATTTGAAAGCCACGTGAAGAAATCTTACTATGGTTACTTTGTACTAGTACAAAAAATTATCAGCATGGAAGGGAGATGAGAATTCAAATGTTAGTCATATAAACATATCAAATACATTATATAAACAATAATTCAAATTAAAGATATATTAAACATTATTGTATTGTCTTTAGTATCTTTCCACGTACTGAATGGTGTTTACTAGTATTAGTAGTTTCAGTATTTTGAGAACGAATACAAGTACTAGTAAAGAGAAAATGATGTAACGTTTAATTGTTCTAGTTTGATTAATTCTTTTTTTGTGGACATGTGATTTCTCCTGTAAATGATTCTTTGACATCGTCTACAGCAATACAGGTAATCACTGTGTGTTTTAACGGCAACATGGCTCTTCAAATTAATTCAAGAGAAAAATTCAGTTGGTTGGGACTAATTGCAATACTAGTAATTTTGGTACGAATTTAAATGACGAACGTTTCCTTCTAGGTGGTAGCTGTGTTTTGCTCTTGGTTCCGGTTATAGACGGCCAAGGAGGCTGCTTTATAAACGGTTCATCAAGTTATTGTCAAATCGTAGATCTTTCAGCTAATTTAAAATCAAGTTATGCTTCCCAAATTTTGAATTGCTGTTTTATTTTTGGACTTCTTTATAATAAGTATTGAATTGTGTAGTCCTACCTTTAGTCATATGGGGTGGGTGCCCTGGGGTAACTGTGGTGTTAGAGGAACAAAGACCAGAGAGAATCATAACTGACATTGTCAAGTATCTTCGAAACTGTTCTATCTCACCAGATTTACCACATTCTTAGGCATGTTACTACGGTGTTTCAACTATTAACATATAGCATTTACAGTAAGTACAGGATACAACTTGCCAACTTGTTCCTTCTCTTTAGTTTTTTTTTGGGGGGGGGGGATTGGATAGAGAATTTTAATTCCAGTTTTACATATATCGAATGTAATGTAATATGTGTATATGTACATGTAATTAAAACCTTATAAAATAAGTTTTTCACTTTTTATGCCTTACCACCTTTCAAAAATATTAGAGGTTGTTCAGTTTAATTGGTTTTTTTTATACGATCCATCCGGAACGTTTTTTTATTTCTTGAGATTATTAGTACATATTTGAGAACAACATCCTGTTTTTAACTTTTTTAAATTCATAAACTCCATCTAAAGTTCCCTTATCGATGAAACCGGAGGGGGGGGGGGGTAGGGGGGAAGCTAAAGTCTCGGTTTGTCAGTCATTTAGTCCCAACTTTGTTTTTCCAGACTTTTTTCCGCTATGGTTTGGCGAATTATTTCAAACTTCCTCGGTATGCTTCATTATGATACTTTAATAATAATGTTTGTAGAAAACAAGAGAATGGATTTTATCGCGGAGATCATACTGTACCAGTCCATCCCACAAAGCAGATAACACTTATCGAGTTCGACTTTTGTTTCATTTTAGTAACAGGTGTTAAAGTTATTAATTTCTGGAATTTATGATTGGGTTAATGCTGAGCCGGTGCTTCGGTTAATTCCTTTTAGCCCAAAATGGACTCAAAGATGATTAAGAAATTAATTTTAATCACCTCTTTTTTTAATTACTATTTGGGTTAGTGCTTTAAAAATTATTTCACCGGTTGGTGCCAGTAGGAGACGTGTATATGTATTGCTTATGCAATACTCTCAGATTACTTGTTTTAGAGATTTTTATACATTTACCACTATTTTTAACTCGAAATGAGGGAGTGAACTTTCTACTTTTACGACCAACTGCAAAATATGTATCAAAATAGCCTTATATCATAAGATGCCTAAGATGTTTTTTCCATTAAAAAATGAACCCGTTTTATGGATATCGAATATACTTATTGCTTCGAAATCCCAGGTCGTAATACAATGAACCGTTTTGTATAGAAGCATCAGTCAATTTTAGAAAATGATCTTTAAAACAAAATAATTATAGTTGCGAATATTCCTAGACCTATTAAATGGCCATACCATTTTATTCTGATGTTACTAGCCCTTCTAGCCCTTCGATGTGTTCTGACAACTGATAACGGTTATTTTTGTAGACCTGTCTACTAAATATATGAATTTTGGGGGTTTTTTTTTGGTTTTTGGTGGGTTTTTTTTTTTACAAATTATCCAGAAAGTACATATAGTTACGTTTCAAATACATTGTACCTTATTTCATTAAAACAAACAAAAACAAAGTTTTTATCATTTATTTACTAGTTATACATTAGGAACCTCGCTACACCTAGTAGACATATACTTTTTAAAGGGACCTGGACACGATTTCAGATGAAAATTTTATTTTTGATTTTTGTGTATTAAATAGTTTACTTGTGTATTTTGAATGATTTACCAAAATTTGAATGTTAGAAGTCGTGTTACAAGCAAGATACAGAGGAAAGAAGTCGTTGTTATGTAAACAAAGCTCGAGTCTTATATTTGAATACGAATAATGTAAAGTAAAGAAATTACCATTTCTTTTACAAAATAACTTGTGGAAACAAGATAAACTTATTAAATGTGTTCATAAATAAGTTTATCAAGAAAAAAATGCAACATTAGATTGAAACTTTTATCAATTCAAGACATATGTAAACAAAAACAGGACTCGAGCTTTGTTTACAAAACAAAGAATTTTAACCTCTGTAACTCGCTTGTAACTCGATATTTGGCTTTCAAATTTTGACGGAGCATTAAAATCATCCATATTGACCATTCTAGACATTAAAAATGAAAAAATAAATTTTGAAAAAATGGAGCTCAAATCGTGTCCAAGTCCCTTTAAGACAGTACAGGACAAGATTTAAATGTTTTGTTAAATTATTTGTATCAATTGATTTCGTTGTGTATCATCATAACTCAGTGGTTAAAGTATCGGACTTGTGAACTGCAGATCATGAGTTTCAATCCGAATGGGCTTTTTCTCATGTTTATTGAATCATTTTCGATAATCATAACTTTTTATCCAAAATTGCATATTATGGCAAAATTATTTTCAGGGTTGTGTTTTGCACCTCTTCAATATCGGCCCATGCACTCTCATTATAATAGTAAAGTTTTTCTCCAAAATTATAAATTCATAGTCCTTGATGCATGATTCCGAGTATGGGAGGGGTGGCCATTACCATATTTTAGATTTTTTACTCGAGAAAAAGCTTAAGTTTACCTGTCGAGAAATCTCATACATGCTTTAAGCATAAGAGGTAAATGGGCTATGGTATTTAGGTGACCGTTATGGCCGATGGGCCTCTTCTTGTATTTGATACACCTAACTTACGCTTCTTTTGGTCCTTATGTTTGCTTATAAGCGTATGGCATTAAAGCGATGTGAATTATAGGCCAGAAATTTCCCAGAAAATTAATAGTTTTTTGTTGTTGGAATAAATAAATTATACTACCTCCTTCTTAAACGAGTCCAGTTGCTTATTTTGATGTTTGTTTGAGAATTCGGGACACCTTAAATTAATTTTAAAAAATGTTAGTGGGGGGGGGCTGTCTTTGTTTATAACACTGTTGAAAGATATACAAACAATATCTGCTAAATATTGCAATTAATCTAACTTTTTTTTTTGAATATCATATAAAATGTAGGGTTTATTACTCATTCATTTTTTTTTCTTATAGTTATATAGCTACTCATATAGCTACTGTCACTCTGTTTATTTGCACTCGTTGTCTGATTATCTGTCGGTGATTTAATATTCTCAATAACTCTAAGTTTGATACCAATTTACATAAGGACACAAATAGAAACTAAGATTGAACAAACATCATGACCGTATGTTGTTCTTAGTAAAAGAAAGATGTGAAGCATGCGCGTTTAATTTTAAAGCCTAAACCATTCATTACTAAAAGCTATATTGCTCAGAAAATTGATTTTGATGTTTTTTGTGCTGTAAATAAATGTGTTCTTTTGTATGGCAGTACAGAAAAACGCCATGCCCATCTCGATTAATTGCTTTCAAGTTTAGCCTTTAGTTTGGTTTTACTTATAAACGATGTGTTACATCATACATGTACCTGCACAGTCTTGAAATTGCAGTTGGCTAGTGCTGATGTTACCTACACTTTGGAGGGAAGTTATTTAAATCAACGGATTATCATGAATTTTAGTCTTACATTCTGGTTTGCGATGGTATTAACGTTTTTTGGACTACTGAAAACCAAGTCTATTGATGGAGCTGTAGGATGTACATACAAACATAAAAACTACACGACATGTACAGTAATTATTAACCTCGATCCGACTCCTTGCAATGGTAGTAATTGTTCACTGGGGTTCAGAAGAGTGATAAAGGAATATGTTGTTCTAGAGTATCTGAAAATGAAACTGGGGCTATGATAAGGGCAGCCTGCCAAAAAAAAATTGACCCTTTCAGACTCTGATTTGTATGACCTGTCGCCATATGCTCCTCCGTCTACAACTTTGACAGAGCGTGTTACACTCCATGTTGGGATATCTACATCTCCCTCTCTACCCATGACAGAAATGTCCTGTTCAACATAGAAACTGGTACAATATAGCCGGGGCTCTTCTGCTTCTAGTACCACACATGATCCAAACAGTGTCCCTCTACAATGTATACAGCCCCAGAGAAGGCGACCATATCAAACGCAGCAAAGATAATTGGTAGTCATAAAATCCACATGTAAAGAATGTAAAATTCCAGATTGATTGGACATTAACTTCTTCATTATTTTCTGAAAAAATAAACCTTATCATGATTAAAAATGTAGTAATTTTTTGCTCCAGAATCGTAAAAAATAAAACAATAGTCTTTTAAGCAAAGTTTATCCGACAAATGTCTTACAAGTCTAATATACATGTATTTATGCTTTTGCGGTTAAATATCCTTTATTTACACCCCATACATGTCTGTCATCGTTATCATTTTATCTATCACAATACCCTTTTATTACAAATTACGGAAAATATTGACAACTTGAAATTTATTAATTTTAATAAATGTCATAAGAACGAAGGAAAATTATTTACAGGTTTTTGCCGGCTTATCCTATTGTTTGAAATGTCAAAATGGCATGCTTACGAACAAATATTGCTACTCTCGCCTTTATCATGTTGTCCAGTACATGTATTTCATTGTCGATATAACACTTAAAATGCGTCAATAGACAAAATTGCTTATCCTAAAAAAGAAAATTATCCTGAAATAGAAAATTGATCAAGGATATGTTAGACCGATATTGTAAGTCTTGTGAGTGAGAGAGGTAGATGTATTTGCTAGATTTCAAAATCAAGTAATGCTTCCCAAAGTTGTGTTTGTTGTGTTCTTCATGGACTTTGTCATTACATGTATTGGAGTGTGTAGTCCTACCTGCAGTGTTACGGGGTGGGGGTCCTGGGGTAACTGTAGTGTTATCGGAACACAGACCAGGGAGAAGCTTTACTGTTGTCCACAGGGAATAACTAGCATTGACGAATGTCTTCGAAACTGTTCTATTATACGAGAATCACCTTCTTCTAAGACATGTGATTATACTGGATCGAAATCAGTCACATCAGGGTTTGAACCTATAACACACAACATTACCAGTAAGTACACTTTATTAACAGTCTTCTTATTCCAACACTTTGTTTTGTTTTGAACTTTGGAAAAATTATATATTAACCCATAGTTACATAAAATAGCTTGTAATGTTATAAATATATTAATGAGGTGAAGAAATAAGTGTTTGATTGTTAGATGTTACAACCTTTCTGTTGAAAACCCTGTCGAGTTTGTCCAGCTTTTATTATCATATTCTATTCGCAAAGTGTTCTTAAATTCACATGAATTAAGGAATATGAAATCATTATTTGAGTATTATGAGGTGATAATTTCGGTCGGGCGTGATCAAATCCAATAAAGCACGAAGGGCTTTATGATATATTTGATCACGCCCCGACCGAAATTATCTCTTCATAATATTCCAAGAATGATTTCTAATTACTTATTTTTTATATAATTTTCAGCAGTTGTACGATTAAAATTAGAATACCAAGTATGTAAAGCCCGCTTGCGCACCAAAAATACATCATCTGAATTTATTGGACTGTATAGTACAAAATCAATTCGTAATGTTATCACAGACAAAGACACTGTAAAATGTAAATATATGTATATGAAAATAACATCGCACCTTGGAGATCATGCTTTGGCAATTCTATAACTTTAAAATCTAAGTCACAAAGGTAGAAGCATCGGTTTAGAAGGTTTTAAAAAACAAAACAAAACCAAAAGGTACAGTTTTGTGAATCGAAAACAACTTTAAAAAAGTAAAACAATACTTGAATTTATTTATAATTATATTTAAAAACACATGAAAAAAAATAATGATGTAGATACCTTACACATAGGTAAAAAGATTACGTTCGGAAGGAAGAGAACTCTATTGTCGATAAATTTGAGTTTAATCTTGAAAATTATTTCATTGGGTGTAATATACTATTATTGTAGATGAAATTAAATATTCGGAGACAGAGTAACAAATAAGACTACATTACTGGAGATGAATTTATTGGCGATAATGGCCATGGCTGCTTAAGCTATATAAAATTATATGAAGGTATGAATGTAATCGTCACGAGGTGTACCCTGGGAACAGACGTACACCTCTTGGTGGCAAATCTTTGAACTTAACCTTACTAAAATTAAACTGTCCATATAATTAATCTGAAATGACACTACTGGTAAGATACTAGTATTTCTCGAAGGAAATAGTGTTTATCGGTGATTACGGTATTTTAAGATCTCTCTCTTTAAACAAAATGCAAGTAAAGATAAGATGATGTAACGTTCAATTTTACTAGATTGATAAATCTTTCTATTTATTTGACATGTGATCTCTTCCTGTAAATAGTTCTTTGACATCGTCTACAGCAATCCAGGTAATCTTTGTGTGTTTTAACTGCAACATGTCTCTTCAAATTAATGCAAAAGACAAATTCAACTGGTTCTAGGTCTAATCTTTAATTTCAATTATGCTGCAACGATATTATGTACGCTTACTTCTTAGTAGCTGTGCTTTGCTCTTGGTTCCTGATATAGACGGTCAAAGAGGCTGCTCTATAAACGGTTCATCGTACAGTTATTGTCAAGTCGTGGGATGGACGGCTTGGACCAGTTGTTCCTCGCCATGTATAGGTGGTTCACCGGTTCGAAACATAATTGTCTGCTGTCCACCTTCTTTCGGATCACATATAAATGTGACTAAAGACACGTGCTTTTCATATTGCAATGTGTTAATTACAGTGATTACGAAAGAAACTGGTAAGATTGAATGTTTACATCAGTACATAGTGGAAAAAAATATTAAGAGGGCCATTGTTGGAATGACATTTTCTTTTTATGCTTAATGTATATTAAATTCAATTTACGAGGCACGAGTCCTCTACATCGTATATACTTTTTTCGAGATTTAATCTGAAACTTGATTTTAGGTCGTTAACATTCAGAAAAAAATATTGTCTATTTTTATTCATATACATCCACACTCGTTACAATAAAAGTCTAAAACTGATTAAACACTTTTTTACAGTTTAACATAAAATACAAAGTCAAGTATTTAGGTACTGTTTAGATAGGGTAAATTAGTTATTAGCTTTTAAAACTCAATAATTCAAAGTTAAAGTTACCGTAACGACTCATTTTGATTAAAAGCCAATCCTTCTATTTTTAATATTCCACAGGATACCTTCTTTGGGGTCACTTTAAAAGCTTATTCCAAGTTTCTTTAAACTCCAAATTTTGACATTTCGAAAGAGATAAGATTTGAAAGAAAATACTTGTTTTATTCTAATCTTCAGTCAATACGATTTACTTTCTTGGGTACTCTCCGTGGTTAAAACATTCCAGTAAGTACCATTGACTTCATGAAGCAGATCATTTGTCATTCATAGCACACGAAATTCATTTGTATCACAGAAGAGACAAGTTTTATGCTCCAAGTTCGTGACATATAATGTCCACTATTTTTGTTCAACAAGCTATTTTTTAAGAAACCGTCGGCCACCATGTAGTATGGCCAGATTCATTCTTTTGATATTAATCGTGCACCTGCCGTTGTTGATACAGTGTAGTTTAGACTGTGTGTACCGCAACGTTTCTTTCTCGGTATGTGATATAATGTTTTGGACCCAGTGGACAGTGTGCAATGGCGTAAAATGTCCACTTGGTCAGCGACAGAGGTTCAAAAGCATTTGTTGTGTAAGACAGTCGAAATTAGAAACGACACAAGTAATTAAACAGAGATGTATGAATACGTGTAATCTGACTGAAAACGACTTCAAGGATCATTCTCCGTATGTGCCACCAAAGGGTATGTGCAATGTTCATAAACAAGAGTTCGAAATTTTAAATTAAATCAAACTACAAATATTTCTAAAGCACAATGTCATCCTTAAAAAGAATTGATTGATTGATTGATTGATTGATTGATTGCACTCTGTAGATTGACCGATTGATCAAAAACTCATTCGTTCTGCATCTTCTTGGTTGTTTCTCATTTTTTTCTCAATCATTTTTTTATACCAGTCATATTTAGGTATATATATAATTACCATAATGAAAATCCTGTCTAGAATTGCAGTGTTATTATGCTTTATCAAAATTTTCAACAATGACATTTTTTTTGTAAATTTAAAAACAGTTTGATATTTAATTTACCTATCCCACCTCATTATCAATGGTTTTTAATATTTTGTGTAATATGTAAGTGAAAGTAATTGGGTGAAAATATGACAAATCATTAAATGAAAAAAAAATTGTGCTTTTGTTTAAAATTTGGACCTAAGTGAACACTTCTATTACGCAATTTTGCATCGAGGTACAACATTATACAAATAATCATTTCACTTTGTACGGTACATGTATATGTATTAGTATTATAAATCGGTGCTAATTATGAATTAAAATATTAAATTGTTTATAGATGTAGAATTATTTTTTTTGGTGAAATTGGTACGCTAAACTTGTTTTTATATATCAAGTGATAAATGAGAAATTGAAATATTTTAGTGTTTACTTTCCAAACAAAGTGTATGTTCAGGGCACACTAATCAATACAAAGAATTAAACATTCCAGATGCGCTTTCAAAACAGAGAAGTGATATTAAAATAAATTGATAAACTAATGACATTTTAACATATTAACATTTAATGTGTCTTATTCAAATATATATTTGATAGAAATGAAATAAAAATACTGAATTTATTACTTTGAAATTGAGAAGAAAGGTAATGATAAAATTTTTATAATATTGATTAAACTAAATAAAAATGAATCAAATCTATTGTTAAGTGCAATTAATCAAAAATACTGAAAATGTATATATAATGTCGAAAAGAATTTGAAGAAGCTTCAGTAAAAAGACCATGGCATACATATACATGTATATGGTCACCATGATATATTTTCTCCAGAGTTTTGGGAATGGATGTAATGTTTCTGTTAACGAGTGTGACATTCTGTCGTGGACGGAATGGATGGTGTGTATAAACGAGTCCGGTTGTAACACAGGAGATATCATAAGAAAAGCAAGAATTTGTTGTCAGTTGAATTCTTCTCTACAACAATGTATGGATCAATGTAATCTGACTGATTCAGATATTTCATTGATGATTCCTTTTGTAGCTTTTGATAGCATATAAAACCCATGTCAAGAACATTGGATATTCTTGCACAGATTTCCATGCCATGCCTTCGGTTGCTAGGTCATTTCCGACCATTAAACTTCGATCGTTTGCTCATGTTTGTGGTAAGAGTTTGTTGGAGCCGGCAAATGAACACGAAAAACTCGTTTCTGTGCGGCGACGGTCCGAAATATATAAAGTATAATCTAAAATTTTAAATGATCCTTGGGCGTGTAAGGTTATTGATCTGTTGAGCACTAAGAGTAATTGGATATTATATTTTATCATTTGAAGTAAAAAATGTTAATTCCCGTGCATTAACTATTTTAAGATATATTTATAATTAATTCTTTCATTCAGAAAATGTTTCTATCGTCCAAAATGAACTATTGTAAGTAAAAGATTTGATGAATTGTTATCTGTGAATTATAAATATGCATATGTCAACATTAAACAGACTATTCTTTTTTTAAATATTTTAACGCACGGAAATTAAGTGAGCGAATAAACCCACATAATTTATATCAATTACAGCTAAGCGGGAAAGGCTGAGGCTTCAGTTTTTACTAAACAACATTTTCACACATAATACAATTAAAATTCCTTTTTTTTTTTTTTTTTTACACATTTACTTAATATACGTACTCACAAAATTCACAATGAATGATTGGACATAAAATGAGTTATTAAGACTATAAACTCATTTCTCATATATCGATAAGTAATTAGCATCTTTGTATAAATTGGTTCTTTTCAACGTAAATGTCTATTCTATTCAACCTTTCCTATTTTGAATTATGATACCTAAGTATCATTTGACCTGTCAGAAAGCCTTATACGATGAATAATATGGTACATGTATCTACGGGAGAGAGTGTTACTTCTCTTTTTATCAAAACTAGCTTACCAAGTTACTTGACCTCTTAGGGCTCTTGATTTGACAGATTTTATGCATATTGTTACATGTACGTATTTTTTACTTTCATGAAAGTGTGACTTATCTACGTTTTGCCTTTTAAATGAAAGAAGATATTATAAATACACGTGATGACACTTTGATATCTATTTGATGTAACAGAATATTGTTGGAATTGGTGGCATTGTTTAGGACATTTCAAATTTTGAAAAGTTGTTTATAAGCATTCAATCACATTTCACAATGTTTGGTTGTTGACTTAAACATATTCTATACCCTGAAACGTGTTAGTATTATCCCTACAACACTGTTATGTAGGCATTAACGTTCATACTAATTTTAATTCATTTCACGTATGCCTGCAGTATAAATGTACTTGATATCGAAATAAAAATGCAAGTAAATAAGCTAACGTAGGATAATATAAAAAGTGCTTTCGATTCTTTATTCACTCAAAACTGGTCACTGGAATTTGAAGTTCACGTTAAGCAAAAAATATACACGAAAAACCAACAAGGGTCAAAAGTATATAAATTAAAAAAAGTGAAATACACTAGGTTCTAAATCTTTAATTTTCTTTATAAATTTTGACAATGCTTTTACTTTTCCGAAAAAAAATCATTTTTGTCGCTTGTAAAATACATGTATGTACATTTAAAATAAAATGAAATTCATCACCAGGGCTATTACATTTTCTGAATTATTTCATCTACCTGTTTTTATTTGAAATCGATGGTTACAGGCTCGTAGTTTTGTAAATATGATCATCATATATCGAAGTAAGATCATCAAATACTTTTTTTAAATTTAAATTTGTTTATCCCGTACATTTTTGTACTTTATCTACTATGCTTTTCCATTCTTGTACAGAATGATTTTGTAGTTATTGTATTTCTTTAATTATTGTCTGTAGCCAGATTTACATATTGGTTGACTTTCACATACATGACAACCTACATGAGTTTAATTACTAGTATATCGTATACACATTTTATCCATGGATGTACAGTATAAACGATTCATTTTTGTAACATCTGTAAAATAACAATAAATCAATTTAGTGATTTATCATGGGATATTAAAACTTTTACCCATGTATAATGAAAAAGTGACATTGGATACCTTTTATCCATACACCAAGGAATTGAATCTTGTTTAATTCCATTTTCATAATTTCAAGGAAATACCAAACATCCTAGAAGTTAGAAGACGTTTTAATTTGTGTTGAAGATAAAATTGACAGACCAGATACCCAAAAGATACTTATCCTTGCATGTTTTAGGTACTTGTCATATGACACAAACACGGTTTTGCAGAAATAACTGAAAGCCAAAGGGTAAGAATACTTACACACGACGAACATTTTTTCTTACCCTTTGGCTTTCAGTTAACTTGGGTGTCCAAGAAAAGGGATGTATAAAGACCTATAACTGGTTTTGTTGGCATGCATATGCTATGGATAAAAAAATTGCCAGCTCTGTATCATTGCGATGGTATCAAATTGGTCAAAACACATGGCATTATTTGGAGTTTCTTACATTAATTTTTACAGTGTGATTTTTTTTGGTATTTTGTAGGAAACGGAACATCCAATGCATCTCAGTTATCGAGAAACAAAATACAGGAAGAAGGTGGGGCTGGTGGTACGTGTAATTGCATTATCATTTTTTTTTCACAACCAAACTTTCTAACGAAATAGTTGAACATTTTTATCAAATAAAACAGATTTGACGCTTCTATACATTCTTCTTGATTTTTTGTGATAATGAATATTGCATTTTCAATAAAATATGTACATAAGAACATTCATATACAGACTTTTAGAAACAGAAATAATTCTACCGGTGTCTTAACACGCATTTGGTAAAAAAAAGTTAGTAAATTTCCCTGCTTGAGTTCTCTCATTTCAAAGAGACTAACATTTATTCATCCTTTTTATGCACACGCTATTTAGGTGGAGTTATTGCCGGGGCTGTCATAGGTGTTCTTGCCGTTGCCAGTCTTTCGGGATTGCTCGCCTTTTTCCTTTACCGGCGATGGAAGAAAAACAAGGAAGAGAGGAAAGTTGAGCCCGAGGAAAATGGCGGAGAGAATCCCGTCAGTCAGAAGCCTCCCGTTAGTACAAGCCTAAACTAGTGACTATTGTCACGGAAAAATCTAGTTGTAATCGTAGACCTATTGACTGTATACTTACAAATATATATGTGATTCATTGTTATTAATTTTATTTTACTCTACTGTGATAGATGACGTCTTTCAAGCAATCTTTGTAAAAATAAATAGAGTATAGATAAAAATAGATTTTTTAATAATAAGTGGTTCAAAACAGATTTTTTAATAATTCATGGTTCATTGTTTTGTTCTACAATTTTACAAGCATATCAAGAGCACTGATAAGCAGAATGTCCTATTGCAGCTGGTAATGTTTTCAGGTTTTGCAATATACACGCACATGGAGTTAAATAACCGCAGTTCATTACTTTTCACGATTGCAAAATACTAGTATATATATAGTTGAAGTTTGGTCTTTACTTAAATAATAGCAATATACATTTGACTGAAGTAAATCTCTCGTTAATTGTGTTGTAAATTTGTCTTGGTATATATTTGTTAGATACAATTTTAACTCCCGACCACACCTAAACAAATTGTACAGTACTAGTCCAAATTATTAATCACATGCCAATGTTTTTAGCTCGAACATGTTGTACAATGTTTCAATTGAGGAATAAAACTTATCAAATTGACATGGCTCGCTTCTTATACAGCCAAATATTAAAGCATAAGACGTTGAGTAGATGACATAGACTTAATAACTTCAATAGTTGATAACAACCAAAACATTTTAGATTGTATGGAATATTTTTCAACTATTGTCAACTGTGAATACCCGTATTGTCGAGAGACTTGTAAAATTTGAATTTAGAAATGTATAAATTCGACGCAGAGCATATGGTTTATGCATTAAAAAGGATTTTTTCGAACAATCGACTTGCAGATCTAACATACATGCACAGTATGGCTTCCTGCAACAGTTTATTTCCATTTCTTTTAATTGTACTGAGTTTCGTGTTTAGTACTACAAAAGGACAGACCGTATGTACGTACAACAACAAGGGCTATGCAGAATGCGAGTTTATGTTTTGGTTAAACTGGACGGCTTGTGATGGTCGAGATTGTCCACTTGGTAAAGAAAAACGTCTGAAGGGAATATGTTGTTCTCACAACTCCCTCGAACCATCGACTGTCATTAAATATATTTGCAAGAGAAACTGCAACTTTACGGATTCGGACTTTGAAGAAACAAATATGTAAATTTCTAACAACACAGGTCAAGAATAATACGGGAATTATTTATTCACAGTATGATCAAAATACATACATCGTTTTTTGCAGTAATATTTTTATAATAAATTAACAAAAATATTCTTTTTAGCAGACATATCTTATTTTAAAGTATTCTATAAATAAAAGTCAAACCAAACACGTAAGAGGGAGATCATCATTTGGTTGTTTGATGGTGAAAGCTCACTAAAATAATTAAAGAAGTCTTATTATTCATTTAATCGCTGAAAAATTAAGCAAACTTTATTTTTGGATTAAAATATATTATTTCAACAGAAATTTACAGCTCGGACCTATTATTTGCCTTTCATTGCACGACATTCAGTAACTGAAACCTTATGGCTATGAATAATTATGTGACCTATCAAAACCTACTGTTTTTATTAAATGAAACTAGGATTTTTTAAATTTTATTATATAGTTGATGTCATTGTTTTCTATAAACTTACAACATACAAATATTAAATGAAGAATCATGGAAACATTTCAAAATGTACATTCGCAATACCGATAACATAATCAGTAATAAAATATGCCAACAGTTTTCAAAATCTGTTGTATAAATGATCAAAACCTTTTGGTTATAGAAACATCTCGATTTGTATATATACGCAAGAACATATTTTCGTATATTTAATCTTCAACTTGTGACGAAACACTTTATTAGGTTACAGAACAGAAAACAAAAGCGTTAAAGTTTATAAAAATTGTACGATGTCTGGTTTGAACAAAATAGAAAAGCATTCTCAGAAAGCTAGAAAAAAGGCAGAACTCTTTTGAAAGGACAAAAGTGTAAGGCACTTATAATTGCAAATGTATGGTTTTCGATCGACGTAATTTTACAGGAGTTACCCCCCGTCGGTGGCCATGTTGTAGGGCAAGACAATGATTTTTTCTCTTTGAGTACGAGATAATTATGCAGAAATATACAAGGGAAACTAGTAGTATCTCAATAACATATTTAAGGAGGCTTCAAAAGTGAATAAACTTTAGAAAAAAAACAGTGCTATCTATGTAAGCAATCCCAGTATAACATGTTGAAATTGGTTGAATAATGAATATTTCAAGCATGTTGATCTGCAATCTTCTCGCTGACGGGTGGTAACTCCTGTCAAATTGAATCTATCGAAAACCATCTATTAGGCCTAATTTTTTTTCTAGAAAGCCACTGATCTGCCGATACGCTTTTGTGTCAAAGTAAATTTTATATACATGGAGTAAATGAGGTATGCTTCTATTTATTTTTAAGCCTAATGAGCTGTTTTGTCAAGGTTAATGAAAGGTACACTGATTATTCTTAACAATTAATTTATATTTTAACAGCACTTGTTGAGAGTTCAATTTTTACAAAAACACGAGAGGTGAAGGAGAAAAAAGAATATAAGATTGCTACAATTTTTCATCGAATCCATACTGATATACTGAACACATGCATTTATTTAAAAATAACGTTTGATAAACAAAAGTAACTATCTTTGTAGTATGACTACTGTCGGAACATAGTAAAATAATCATCTTACATATTTAAACGTTAATGTTGCTAAGACTCCTAAAGATGTAATACAAGATTATATCAGCTGATACCGATACACACGTACCTCTTTAAATTGAAATCCATATTTTGAAGGTTTTAATTTAGAAATATGTAAACGATATGTACGCTTCCCTTCATCACTCGTAAAACACACAAACATCAAACACACCCAAATACAAACATTACAATTCTTTGGTCTGCGAATTCAAAATCCCTATTTTGTGTACTCATTTTATGACATGATCATAGTTTCATTTTCTTTCAGTTAGTTATCTATATTGAAATTTTCTGAGCTGAAAGCCGTTAATTTCTGGGATATGAGGAAATTGGGTTAAAACAAATTAATTAAAATCGTTCATCTACGATACAGTAAACAAGATCTCTTGTAAACAACGTATCTTAGGGGACCGACTTTACAAGTCTCAAATAGATTGCATTGGAGCTCAAGTACGATTGTCAAATAACGCCAAATATCGTTGGGTTTGTTTGCATGGTCTGAATGACAAAATCGCCAGTATTCAAATACTATCAGTACTAGTCAAAATCACGTATGAAATCACTTAATTTGCAAACAGGAGAAAAACTAGAAATTTATGTTTCCCTGTTTCGAAGAAAATAAAAGGGTATCCTTGATATTACAGCTTTCTGTCTGATATTAACATGTTTTTGTATCGCTTAGGAAATGGAGTATTTAACAAATTCCAATTATCAGGAAACAAAATACAGGAAGAGCGTGGAGTTAGTAGTAAAGGTATGTACAGGCAAAAATAATTCGTTTCGTAATTTAATATAATTATACTAGTACTTTTTCCGAAATATTTAATAAAATAAACATGAGAACTGCAATAAAGTACAACTTTTGATAGACAAAACCACGATTTAAAACACAATCAAATTAAATGAAATATCTTGAATATTCATACAAATTTGTCAATATATAAAACAATCTCTCCCTATTCGAGTAACGTACATATGTAATGAATCTAATTAATTCTGTTTTTACACATATTGACTTTAGGTCGAGTAATTACTGGAGCTAGTATAGGTGTTATTGCCGTCGCCGTTCTTTTGGGGTTATTTGTCTTTTTTCTTCACCGCCAATGGAAGAAGAAGAAAGAAAAAAGAAATGTAGTGCCGGAAACAAATGGTGGAGAGGATCCCGTTAATCAGAAAGCTAATAGTTAACAAGAGATCCGAACTAGTGACTTGTCACAAGGAGCAATCAAATTAAATTCAAAGAAAATTGTGATTGTATAAATATGTACATATATGTACAATCATGAACTGATGTTGTTAGTTCTATTACATCACTGTGAAGATTTTTTATTAACATAACACCTTTTAATCAATCTCTCTAAAAACAAAAAATGAAAACATAATAAGACTGTAAATATCCTTTTTATCGATTAGTGTATGATTGGTTTGCTTTTAAATTACTAAAATCTATTTTGCCATATTTCATACTTTTTTATATAGCTTTCTTTGCCATAGATAAAAGTAAATGATGTTGACGTTGTCTGTTTCTTTCCAGATCTGTTGATATTGATTAAAGGAGTGAAAAATATTTCGAGCTAGATCCTTTTGTTATTACAACCAGGAACAATAAAATTCATCATCGCAAAGAATAATTGAGTCAGAAATATTACAAAGATCTTAATTTTTGTTTGAATTTAATATAAATTTTCTATTTATAATTATAAACACGGTCATATACCATTGCCCTATGATGTGTAACGCGGTGTAACAGCTCTTGATGAAAAATGATTTGAAACTTATGTACAGGTGCAATAAAATTAAATTTATATTCGTTCAGACATTTAAATCACCATGCTTGTCAAAAATGAGTTAAATGTACAAAAAACATGATCGGATATTATCTATCATCATTATCATATTATCATATATCAACCGATATATTCCAGTGAACTTGAAATAAAAGATATCACAGAGTCTGCGTCATCTGTTTCATATTTGGATATTTTACTGTAAATGGACATTGATGGTAACCTAACAACAAAACTTAATGATAAACGTGATGACTTCAATTTTTCTATAGTCAACTTCCCTGACTTATGTAGCAATATACCTTCATCACCTGCAAATGGTGATTTTGTCTCTCAGTCAATTCGATACGCAAGGGCATGCTCTTCGTATGAAGTTTCTAAGGCGAGGCAAGCTACTGACAAACAAGTTGATAAAACTATCAACAGTCTCCTTTGAAGTCATCTTTTCGTAAGCTCTATGGTCGATACAACGACCTTGTCAGCAAAAACAATCTTCCACTCGGTCGCATGCTGACTGACGTTTTCATACTATTTGTTAGACCATGATTAATCACCTAATTACATATGGACGTTTCCGTTTTTCCCGATTATGACAAAGAGCACACGGCGGTAAAACCGGTCAGATGATGCTCACTTCTCCATGGCACCTGATCCTTCCTCTTTTTTAAAGAGGTCCGTGTTCGCTCTGCTCGTGTTTTTTAATTTTCCTTTGGACTTTTGAATTTGAACACTGTCCGTTATCACCACATGTCATTGATCAATTGGAATCTTCAGAAATAATAAATTAATATATTATAAAATCAGAAAAATGGGGGGAAATCATTGTCGATAAAATAATGATCCATAATTTTTTGAAATAAAATTACAAAATATAAAATATGGAGAGAAACATTGGACAAGAAATGAAAAGTAATGTTCTGAGTCCAGGTGTATTTATATTAGGGATGTCAATTTAAATCGGTTGGAAACATCGGGGACTTGAGTCGAGCGATAGTCGAGTACTCGATCATTTATTTGAAACTGCGTCCTTTTAAAATCAAATAATGCTACTGTCACATGCATCTTATCTTAAACTAAAAAATATCTAAAAACTTATGATAATATGTTCTGAATGCAATTGATTTGAAATAAATTGAAAAGTATTTATCTATTTATCTGTTAGCATTTGGCCTGGCTTTTCCCTTTTTCTTGTGCTTTTGCTAGTGAAACACATAACTGAGCTCCATATCATCTTAAGCTCAGTTCATTCCAGATTTTTCACTCAAACCAAATAATTTGGTACAGGAGGAACACACACACACACACACACACACACACACACACACACACACACACATATATATATATATATATATATATATATATATATATATATATATATATATATATATGGAATTTATATATAATATATATAGAATCAATACTGATGTAAGACTATGGTATAAAGGATCAATATAGGAAAACATCTAAATAAAGGGAACAGACAACATCAAAAATATTGGAAATAAATACACACAAATACATACAAATACACACAAATGTGACCTGTTCCGTGTTAAGTTATTCTCCGTGCCTAATCAACAATCATAGCTTAATGATTATAATTAACAAACGCCTTGAGATGTTATTGATATGATTAGATTTTTGATTAAACAAACATCTAATCTGATAAAAAACGCCAATTGTTCTCTTCAAGTACATATCTGCCAAAGTAAATCCAAAAAATACACCAGGGACGCCGATGGAAAATAGTGTAATTTACGGATTATTCGCAGCCCAAAAACTACAACGTTAAGAAAAAATAAACATATATATATATTTTTTTAATTTTATTCACTTTATTGCGAGTAATCGACTAAGAAAATTTTAGTCGATGATCGGTGTGACCGAGCGATAGTCGAGTACTCGAGTACTCGTTCACATCCCTAGTATTATCATAATTATTATGTTCCTTTTTTTACATGCCATGTATTCAACAAACTCTTTTGATACTCAGATTGCAGTCAAAAAGTGTGACTTATCTACTCCTGCTACTTTTAATGAAAGAAACGTTCAGAGAATAAAGGTCTTCAATGGAATCCATCGTGTTGTTGTTGAAGTTCCCACCAGCTGTCTATACATTGTATTGTGGATCATATTTGTTTTGTTTGTGAACAACTGTACATGTTTGTGAAATTTTGTGCCTCATGTTGCATTCCTTCTTTTTTATTTAAAGTAGGTAGATAATACACAATCGTTTCTACATACATGTACTTTTCATGGATACTGCATGACTTACATTTTATAAATTAAATACGTGCAAATATGAATTTCATTTGAGAGTAAAGAAATTC
This sequence comes from Magallana ariakensis, assembly GCA_020458035.1. Lineage (NCBI taxonomy): Eukaryota > Metazoa > Mollusca > Bivalvia > Ostreida > Ostreidae > Magallana > Magallana ariakensis. The sequence continues at coordinate 47,104,708 of CM035814.1, read as the reverse complement.
TGAATTGATTAGTTATAAAAAGCTTTTTTGTTACCTGCCTGCTCTTTTGTCTGATCTTATTGAAAATGAAATTTCCTGACATTCTTATGAACAGTACAATTCTTGTTTTTGGTCGGATTATATTTGCACAGTACAACTGTCCGTAAGCAAATGAAAAGCGACTCATTAGGTTTTCGGATAATCAAAAACTTTAAATGAAACACACACTTTTGCAAAATACCCTACTTTTTACGGTAATGTTTTGTTCACATTAAGTATTCTACTATCTAAAATATTTGCTAGTTGGTTCTAAACATAACGAAGCATTTCCTAATACTGGTGTTTGTCAAATAATTCCTATTTGTTTGAAACCGTGCGTTTTTTGCTGATGTAAACATAAACATAGCCTGGGCTTGAACATATCTAAATGGATGATGAACTCTATTTTTTGCCTATAATTCAACGAGTAGACTTACGCTGAACTTTTGGTTAATAAACATTAGAAACATGAATTAATCCTAACGTTTTAAAATGAACAAAATGAAAACTGTTCACTAAAATTATGACTAAGACCCTCTTAAAGGTTATCTATACCCCTTGTGACTACGTATAAAGTACTCTTACATGTACCTTTAAAAGGTTATCCATACACCTTTGTGGCGATGTATAAAATATCCTTTCGTGTATACGTACCTACCGCCGTCTTTCGAAGACTTCATTGATATACATGAAATTTTGTCCAAAATAATTACAGGGAAATGAATAAAATAAAGCACTCGCCGTTATTTCAATGTGATCGACCCATCTGGAATTATATCAAAACGTAGAAAATTCAGAAATGCATTAATAATATTTACAATTAGTTTCCGAAGACTCGTATCGAAAGACATTATGATATGACGCTAACGTATAATTATTAAAAGGAAAATCATTTGTTTGCTATAATTATTACGTGAATAGGACATTTTAACCATTTGTTTTAAAATTCAATAAGCCTGTCTTATTTCAAACTCATTCAAGTCTGTGCGGTACGGGTAGTATTAGAAAATAAAACATGTTCAGTAAGGGCTTTTACAAAATCCCCAAAAAAACTAATGGCTTTGGTGCCATATTATCGATATTTAATAAAATGCCCTCAAATGATAGAAAATTATAGTTAATCAAAAATCTTATTTCGTTTTACTGGTCGTTATATTAATGGTGTAATCAAAATGCGTTTTTAAATTACCAGGTGTCGATGACAGATTACTTATTACTTCTGAATTTCAAAAGAGAAAAACTCTGTGATTTCAGCATTCACTGTATTTGCGTTTATGAGTCTAATGTAAGAAATTTGAAATTTCCTATCGGAACATAAGAACTTCCTATAGGAATTTCAATTCCGATAGGATTTGATACTATTCGATAGGAAATCTATATTCCTTTAGGAAAACTACCTGTCTGAAGCAAATTCCTACAGGAAATATCATTCTCCTATAGGAAATAAAATTCATGTAGGATTTTTAGAAAATCCTATAGGATTGTTAAAATTGTCTCTAGGAGAATAAAAGATGTTTTTGACGATATTTGTTTCAATGTTTAACATATTAAATGCTTCAAAAAATTAATTTCAGTGTTTTCGATAAAATCTGATCAAAAGCTATATGCAACTAAATCCCGATAGTAGTTTCATGTTGAATTATTTGATATTTTTATCTCACTGTTAAATTTACCAGTGCTTTAAGGTGGGATGATTCACAAATATTCGATAAGTTCTCGTTGGACTGACGGAAATGAAGTTATTTAGTACCCACTTAACCTAGACTTGTCATGTCAAATATCAAACTTTCCTTGTTGAATATCTTAGAACGAAATGTAGCGTGAATCAGAACAGTAATATACTAGTTTCGTTTCTTTCGATTTTAAATGCAATCTTAAGTTTGGTTATTTCAATTTATTGTTTACTCTTTAGGAATTTATTCTCTTTACGACACTACCTTAAATAATGACAGCAAATATTAAACGTTTAAAACTTTTCCTGTTGATACTTGGTTAGGGTAATTACAAAATTTAATATTGTAAATTTATTATAAACAACCACATAGGAAATTCATAATTAACAGATTGAAACTTTTAAAGGCAGACCATAAAACCCAGGCGATGTATTTATTTATTTATACAATTTACTTTAAATTTGATAGGCATTGTCCTATTTTGCCTTATACTTGACTAACCCATATTCCTGTTAAAAAACCAACTTTGTTTACATTACTAGTGCTTGTGGAAGAGCTAAATGCATTTCAGGAAACAGAACATTTCTGTACATGTAATTTTCAATGGGAGTACGTAAAAATTATTGGTCCTTAAGAACATTTAGTTATGAATCTTAAAAAACATGACATCTCTGTACACGTTATATTTTAATGAGAGTAAGTAAAAACTATTGGTTTTTAGAAACCTTTAGTTATGAATCTTAAGAAACATAACATATCTGTACACGTTATTTTCCAGTGGGAGTAAGTAAAAACTATTGGTCTTTAAGAACATTTAGTTATAAATCTAAAGAAAAGGAACATATCTGTACACGTCATTTTCCACTGGGAGTAAGTAAAAACTATTGGTCTTTAGGAACATTTAGTTATGAATCTTAAGATGTGTTACGAGAAATGAGGCATGCCACCTTCCTCATGAATTTTCCATGGACTCCTTTTTAACACTGGTATCTTTTCTTGTGAAACTACACGCACTTTAGTAAACATAAAAAGAAAGACAGTCATTTCCAAGTGCGACAAAAATTTAAATCCATCATAAAGGATCATATATTCCCTTATAGATTTATGTATTCGTCGAATTGGTCAAACACAATGATTAATCTTTTTTGTTTAAAACAACAATATGATTAAATTTCAAAGTTATTCTTTTGTAAATATTGGATCTTACCTTGAACTGTATGTACGTGTACTAATATATCTTGAAACTGTGAGAATTCTAATATTTTCATTGAAACTGTCAAAGTTATAAGTTAAATAAAAATAAGGGTATGCAGAAAAGAAATTATATGTTACACATCTTCCTTTTGTTACTTCAGGTGAGTCACAATACTGCTATTTTTACTACAACTGAAATTAACAGAGTTTGTCAACATGACAACAAAACTTTCCAAGAATGTGATGTTATGTTTTTCACCAACTGGACAGTCTGTGATGGAAGAACCTGTCCCAATGGACCACTGACACGCGGCAAAGAAATATGTTGTATTCAAGACAACATTGGGGAAAAAAATACACATTAAAAGAATGGTGCATACAGAGATGTAACTTTACTAAAGAGGACTTCCGAGAAATTGTGTCTAGAAACGTTTCAAAGGGAATCGGAACTGAGGCGTCAGACACAAACCAAGATATTTGTAAAACGTTCGTTTATATATATTATAAAAATGAATAAGTACTGGAAAGGTGACAAGTTGAATTACAAATGCATATCAAGTGTAAAAATGTGTATTCCATAGTTCAAAACTACATTAGTGGTGAGTGAATTAAAGAATTCTTTTTTCTTATAAAAAGACTGGTTTATTGAAAAGGCAAACGTCGTCATCCAAATAATGTGTATTCTGGTACTTACTCCGATAATTCAAACTTTGTTAATGCAAGCCAAGCGCCTTGATAAACTACTTTGTCAAAACTCGGGGATAATAAGTCGACAATATATAGTTTTAGCGAGTAAAATCATCTACAGTAGACTTTTTTTGTTCGGTAAATCTAGTAATTGTCAGTATTCCCCTTTGATGAAACTTTATTGTATATATTTATCGATAGCGCTTTTTAAATATGCATATTGTGAAAAATTCAAATTTTGAAGCCCAAAGTAAGTGCTAAACAGTCTGAAATATGTCACCATATTGAGCAAAGATAAATAGCATTAGCGTTGTTTGTCTCGTTTTAGTATGTTAACGGGAATGATTAAGCGTGTTATATTGGTGAATATTTATTTCATTCAATATCTCATATCATTTTTCATCATTACAAACGAAAATGAACTCTGCATACAATGATTTACCTTGTATATGACTACCAAAAGAAGAAAAAAAAGTACGAAAGATGATATTGCGAAAACAAACTTCATTCAAATTAAGAACAAAGATCTATATACAAACACATGCAAAAATGTAATGCGTGTAAAATACAACAAAATCTTATAATTCTATAATGAAATATTGATTTTAAAAACCAAAGAACATGCACAAAACCTTAAAAGAAAACAATTACATTATCTCCATAAAACAAAAAATACGAAGCTCGGTTACGTAAGGGTCAACAATCCCACCAGGAAAGGGAACTCCTCCATATGTTATAAATGTTCACCGACGTAACACAGTGAACCTGCACATTAATCAACTGAATATGAGACAAACAAGGCTATTAACATTTATCTTCTTCACCAAGATGTTTGTTTAGTGTACAATGATAAACAATTAAAATTGATAATTCCAGATGTACGAAGAAACGTAGAAAAAAATCTATAAAAATATAAATCAGTGATATTCTCTCATTCAGACACTTAATATTTCTATAGAAAATGTTGTACCTTCAGATAGCAATTGTTTTTTTCTCTGTTATATTTTTTACAGACAATTCTCTTTCAACTGCAACAGATCCTACCAGGACATGCTCCTATAAAAACCGGAACTTCACAGAATGTGATATTATGTTTTACACCAACTGGACAATCTGTGACGGAATAAATTGCCCCAATGGACAACAAACACGCGGGAAAGGAATATGTTGTATTCAAGTAAACAACGAAACCGGACAAGCATTAAAAAATAGATGCATGCAGAATTGTAATTTCACTAATGAAGATTTTCAGGAGACTGTCCCTATAAACGTCACAAGAGAAATAAAAAAATCTGAAATAAGCTTAAAAGGTATTTGTCAAACTGCTTTTATAAATACTATTGTATCATTAGTGGTTGAATTTCATCCAGTAATGCAATAAAATTATATCATTGATGGTCAACGATGTTCCTATTTTGCGTTTTTCTCTTATATTATTTTTATTAGTGGACTTAAAGTTTAATGATATAATTTTGAAATTGTATCATTAACGGTCGGATATGTAGTTTGTAAATGATGAAATTTAAAATTAATGGTCAGGACGCTGACCACTAATGAAACTTCATATCATTAGTGGATACTGTATCATTAGAGGTGGCTACAGACCACAATGACTCTTCTTTTCAAACTTTGGGGTAAATGTATCTTGACATTGTAAGAAATATTTACAATGTATAATTACTTTATAAGAACAATATGGCAATTTTAAAAATATATTCCACCCAAGTATATACATTTCTTTCCTAATATACTTTTTTGATTATTTGATTATTTCTGATTACATTTTGTATCAGGTGTTTCTATAGCTGGTGTTGTTATAGGAGTTCTTGCTATCATCGGTCTGGTAGGATTGCTTATATTTTTCCTCTGCCGGCGTTGGAAGAGAAAAAAGGAGGATAGGAAGGTAGAACCCGATGAAAATGAGGAGAGAAACAGCTAAACTAGAAATCGGTTAGCAGATGTCTTGTTTAGCGAGTGCTGTTCCTTGGATAATCATTCGTTTTGATTATTGAATGAACACGTGTTAATTTATCCATTTGATTTTTTAGATATTGATTCGGAGAGTGATCATTCAAACTATCCATTTAAAAAAATGTATATATTGTGATTATACTTTTATAAGAGTTGAAAAGTTCTTTTATCAAGTAGATTATACTATCATTAAACTTTGAATGTTCTTTTTTTAAATAGTGTATGATTTATTTGCTTTTAAATCATGTATGTAACTAGCATTTAATAGGCAATTCACGCTTTATTAATATTTGTTGACATAGTTGAAAGTAAATCGGAAAATATTTATACTTTTTGTCGGAATCAACCGATTGTTTGTATGAAAACTGTGTGCATATTTTCAGACCTTGTTTAATTCCAAATAACGACAGTTTGTTTCCTTTCTTAAGCTTTCTTTTTTTTTAAGATATCGATCAGGAATATTTGAATCATTAAAATTGATCAATATAGAAAAACATCTAAAGGGACCAGACAACATCAAAAATATTGGAAATAAATACAGACAAATGTGACCTGTTCCATGTTAAGTAATTATCCGTGCCTAATCAACAATCATAGCTCAATGATTATAAAAACAAACGCCTTGAGATAGTTATTGATATGATTAATTTTTTGATTAAACAAACATCTGATCTAATAAGAAACGCTAATGGTTCTCCTCAAGTACATGTTTGCCAAAGTAAATCCAAAAATACACCAGGGACACCGATGGAAATTAGTGTAATTTACGGATCAAACATGCCGAGAAAAGAAAACTTTTCTAATTATTATTCCCTGCCCAAAAACTGCAACGTTATATTGTAAGAAAAAATAAATATATTTTTAAAAATTTAATTCCCTTTATTACGAGTAATCTACTAAAACAATTTTAGTCGATGATCTGTGTAACCGAGCGATGGTCGAGTACTCGAGTACTCGTTCGCATCCCTAATTTATAAAATTATAATTATAATGTTCTTTTTTTTACATGGCACGTTTTCAACAAACTATTTTGATACTCAGATTGCAGTCAAAAAGTTTGACTTATCTCCTCCTGCTTCTTTTTATGAAAGAAACGTTCAGAGAATAAAGGTGTTAATGGAATCCACCGTGTTGTTGTTGAAGTTCCCACCAGCTGTCTTTACATTGTATTGTGGATCATATTTGTTTTGCTTGCGTTTGTCAGCAACTGTACATGCTTTTTTTTATTATAAGTAGGTAGATAATACACAATCGTTACTACATACATGTACTTTTCATGGATACTGCATGACTTACATTTTATAAATTAAATACTTGCAAATATGAATTTCATTTGAGAGTAAAGAAATTCTGAATTGATTAGTTATGACAAGCTTTTTTATTACCTGCCTGCTCTTTTGTCTGATCTTATTGAAAATGAAATTTCCTGACATTCTTATGAACAGTACAATTCTTGTTTTTGGTCGGAGTATATTTGCACAGTACAACTGTCCGTTAGTAAATGAAAAGCGACTCATTAGGTCTTCGGATAATTAAACACTTTAAATGAAACACACACTTTTGCAAAATCCCCTTCTTTTTACGGTAATGTTTTGTTTACATTAAGTACTCTAATATCTAAAATATTTGGTAGTTCGTTCTTAACATAACGAAGCATTTCCTAATACTGGTGTTTGTCAAATAATTCCTATTTGTTTGAAACCGTGCGTTTTTGTGATGTAAACATAAACATAGCCTGGGCTTAAACATATCTAAATGGATGATGAACTCTATTTTTTGCCTTTAATTCAACGAATAGACTTGCGCCGAACTTTTGGTTAATAAACATTAGAAACATGAAGTAATCCTAACGTTTTAAAATGAACAAAATGAAAAATGTTCACTAAAATTATGACTATGACCATCTTAAAGGTTATATATACCCCTTGTGACTACGTATAAAATACTCTAACATGTACCTTTAAAAGGTTATCCATACACCTTTGTGGCGATGTATAAAATATCCTTTCGTGTATACGTACCTACCGCCATCTTTCTAAGACTTCATCGATATACATGAAATTTTGTCCAAAATAATTAAAGGGAAATAAATAAAATAAACCACTCGCCGTTATTTCAATGTGATCGACCCATCTGGAATTATATCAAAACGTAGAAAATTCAGAAATGCATTAATAATATTTACAATTAGTTTCCGAAGACTCGTATCGAAAGACATTATGATATGACGTTAACGTATTATTATTTAAAGGAAAATCATTTGTTTGCTCTAATTATTACATAAATAGGACATTTTAACCATTTGTTTTCAAATTCAATAAGCCTGTCTTATTTCAAACTCATTCAAGTCTGTGCGGTACGGGTAGTATTAGAAAATAAAACATGTTCAGTAAGGGCTTTTACAAAATCCCCCATAAAACTGATGGCTTTGGCGCCATAATATCGATATTAAATAAAATGCCCCCAAAAGATAGAAAATTATAGTAAATCAAAAATCTTATTTCGTTTTTACTGGTCGTTATATTAATGGTGTAATCAAAATGCGTTTTTAAATTACCAGGTGTCGATGACAAATTACATATTACTTCTGAATTTCAAAAAAGAAAAACTCAATGATTTCAGCATTCAATGTATTTGCGTGTTATGAGTCTAATGTATCTCAGTTACAAAAAAAAATCAAATAACAACACTGTGCCGGATACTTATGCCAGTGCCAAGGTGGCATTTTTGCACTCGTCTAAGATGCATATATCGAAAAATTCAAATATGCCGTATGATAGACCATTACTTTAAGAGTTTACAACCACCTTTGTTATAATTGTATCTCACCTGTCAGGTGAGAAATTTTCCTTTCAAAAATATCTTACTACAGGAAAATAATTTTTCCCAAAGGAAAAACAATATTCCGATAAGAAATTTGAAATTTCCTATCGGAACACAAGAACTTCCTATAGGAATTTCAATTCCGATAGGATTTGATACTATTCGATAGGAAATCTAAATTCCTTTAAGAAAACTACCTGTCTGAAGCAAATTCCTACAGGAAATATCATTCTCCGAAAGGAAATAAAATTCCTAGTCCTATAAATGCCACCTTGGCACTGGCATAATTATCCGGCACAGTGTTTAATACACGACTATCTCGTGTTTACCTTGTAAATGTATGAAAGATTTGTTTCAATGTTTAACATATTAAATGCTTCAAAAAATTAATTTCAGTGTTTTCGATAAAATTTGAGCAAAAGCTATATGCAACTAAATCCCGATTATTTGATATTTTTATCCCACTGTTAAATTTACAAGTGCTTTAAGGTGGGATGATTAACAAATATTCGATAAGTTCTCTTTGGACTGAGGGAAATGAAGTTATTTAGTACCCACTTAACCTAGACTTGTCATGTCAAATATCAAACTTTCCTTGTTGAATATCTTAGAACGAAATGTAGCGTGAATCAGAACAGTAATATACTAGTTTCGTTTCTTTCGATTTTAAGTACAATTTAAAGTTTGGTTATTTCAATTTACTGTTTACTCTTTGGGGATTTATTCTCTTTACGACACTACCTTAAATAATGACAGCAAATATTAAACGTTTAAAACTTTTCCTGTTGATACTTGGTTAGGGTGATTACAAAATTTAATATTGTAAAGTTATAAACAGCCACATAGGAAATTCATAATTAACAGATTGAAACTTTTAAAGGCAGACCATAAAACCTAGGCGATGTATTTATTTATTTATACAATGTACTTAAATTTGATAGGCATTGTCCTATTTTGCCTTATACTTGACTAACCCATATTCCTGTTAAAAAATCAATTTTGTTTGTATTACTAGTGCTTGTGGAAGAGCTAAATGCATTTCAGGAAACAGAACATTTCTGTACACGTCATTTTCAATGGGAGTACGTACAAACTATTGGTCTTTAAGAACATTTAGTTATGAATCTTAAGAAACATAACATATCTGTACACGTTATTTTCCAATGGGAGTAAGTAAAAACTATTGGTCTTTAGGAACATTTAGTTATGAATCTTAAGATGTGTTACGAGAAAAGAGGCATGCCACCTACCTCTTGAATTTTCCATAGACTACCTTTTAACACTGGTATCTTTTCTTGTGAAACAACACGCACTTTAGTAAACAAAAAAGGAAAGACAGTCATTTCCAAGTGCGACAAAAAATTAAAATCCATCATAAAGGATCATATATTCCCCTAAAGATTGATGTAATCATCGAATTGGTAAAACACAACGATTAATCTTTTTTGTTTAAAACAACAAAATGATTAAATTTCAAAGTCATTCTTTTGTAAATATTGGATCTTACCTTGAACTGTATGTACGTGTACCAATGTATCTTGAAACTGTGAGAATTCTAATATTTTCATTGAAACTGCCAAAGTTATAAGTTAAATAAAAATAAGGGTATACAGAAAAGATATTATATGTTACACATCTTCCTTTTGTTACTTCAGGTGAGTCACAATACTGCTATTTTTACTACAACTGAAATTAACAGAGTTTGTCAACATGACAACAAAACCTTCCAAAAATGTGATGTAATGTTTTTCACCAACTGGACAGTATGTGACGGTAGAACCTGTCCCAATGGACCACTAACACGCGGCAAAGGAATATGTTGTATTCAAGACAATATTGGTAAAAAATACACATTAAAAGAATGCTGCATACAGAGATGTAACTTTACTAAAGAGGACTTCCGAGAAATTGTGTCTAGAAACGTTTCAAAGGGAATCGGAACTGAGGTGTCAGACACTAACCAAGGTAAATGTAAAACGTTCGCATATGTATATGAAAAAAATGAATAAGTACTGGAAAGGTCAAAAGTTGAACTGCAAATCAAATCAAATGTAAAATTGTACATTCCATATTTCAAAAATACATAAGTGGTGTGTGAATTAAAGCATCTATTTTTCTTATAAAAGGACTGGTAAAGGCAAACGTCGTCATCTAAATATTCTGGTACTTTCCATAGTAATTGTTGATAGAGCGTATAATCTATTACTGTACTTCATACGTAGATTCCTCAATAAACACTAAGTCTTGTCCCTTAGTGTGCAGTGGCAGTGTGCAATGAAATCAAAAGAACAACTCATCAGCAAAAGATGAGAACAACTAATTTACAAAACATATTTTTGTTTTGATTTAACTCTTTCATATTTCGCGTTTTATTTAAGTTTGCTTGCAATAGGTACCAGTCAATCAGATTTTACCGAAAACAATGCTTCTAAAATCTGCTATGGTTTAAGTCGCGCCCGTTGTTTATAGTGCTAGTTTTGTACATATATTTTTTTCCTCTTTCCTCATGTAGTTTCATTCTCCTTAAGAATGAATGTGTCGTTTAGAAATTTTGACCAATACTTTATTTCATTCGTCCTGTCGATGGTTATTTTTTTGTGCTTATTAATATCTCAAGTTTTAACCGTGAATCTTTAGATCCGGCATCTGAAGAGTTGTGTTTTTTTAAGTGCTTTATATATATATATATATATATATATATATATATATATATAGAGAGAGAGAGAGAGAGAGAGAGAGAGAGAGAGAGAGAGAGAGAGAGAAAACCACACCAGCAATTCTAATATGTTTTCATCTACTCTGATAATTCAAACTTTGTTAATGAAAGCCAAGCGCCCTGATAAACTACTTGGAGTTAATTCGTCGACAAAATATAGTTTTAGCGAGCAAAGGCATCTACAGTAGACTTTTTTGTTCGGTTAACCTATTTATTGACATTATTTCCATTTGATTAAACTTTATGGTATATATTTATCAATTCTTACGTGATTTAAATATTTAATCGCTTGAAATATATGGCATAATGTGTTACGATTTTTGGGAGAATTTAGGTCGGACAGCAAACTTTATTTATTTATTTTCTTGTCATCTATCACGTCACACGAGATGGCACGCTCTTAGCGCTTTTTAAATATGCATATTGTGAAAAATTCAAATTTCAAAGCCCAAAGTAAGTGCTAAACAGTTTAAAATGTCACCATATGGAGCAAAGATAAATAGCAATAGCGGTGTTTGTCTCGTTTTTAATACGTTAACGTTAGCGTGCTGTATCGGTGATTATTTATTTTAATTATCTCATCTCTTTCATCATTACAAACGAAAATGAACTATGCATACAGTGATTTACCTTGTATATGACTACTAAAAGAAGACCAAAAAATAGTTCAAAACTACATTAGTGGTGTGTATTAAAGAATTCTTCTTTCTTATAAAAGGACTGGTTTATTGAAAAGGCAAACGTCGTCATCCAAATATTTTGGTACTTACTCCGATAATTCAAACTTTGTTAATGTAAGCCAAGCGCCTTGATAAACTACTTTGTTAAAACTCGGGGATAATAAGTCGACAATATATAGTTTTAGCGAATAAAATCATCTACAGTAGATTTTTTTTGTTCGGTAAACCTATTAATTGTCAGTATTCCCCTTTGATTAAACTTTATTGTATATATTTATCAACCCTTACGTTTGTTGAACATTTTATCGCATTTAATGGCATTATGTGTTAAGATTTTGTGAAAATTTCGGTCGGACAGCAAACTTTATTTATTTACTCGTCATCCTATACGTCACACGAGATGGAGCGCTCTTAGCACTTTTTAAATAGGCATATTGTGAAAATTCAAATTTCGAAGCCCAAAGTAAGTGCTAAACAGTTTGAAATATGTCACCATATTGAGCAAAGATAAATAGCATTAGCGTTGTTTGTCTCGTTTTTAGTATGTTAACGGGAATGATTGAGCGTGTTATATCGGTGAATATTTATTTCATTCATTATCTCATATCCTCCTTCATCGTTACAAACGAAAATGAACTCTGCATACAATGATTTACCTTGTATATGACTACTAAAAGAAGACAAAAAAGTACAAAAGATGATATTGCGAAAACAAACTTTATTCAAATTAAGAACAAAAATCGATATACAAAAACATGCAAAAATGCAATGCGTGTAAAATACAAAAAAAATCTAATAATTACATAATAAAATATTAATTTAAAAACCAAAAATACATGCAAAAAACCTTAAAAGAAAACAATTACATAATCTCCATACAACAAAAAATACGAAGCTCGGTTACGTAAGGGTCAACAATACCACCAGGAAAGAGAACTCTTTCCTAAGTTACAAATGTTCACCGATGTAAAACCGTGAACCTGCACATTAATCAAGTGAGAATGAGACAGACAAGGCTATTAATATTTATCTTCTGCTCCAAGGTGTTTGTTTAGTGTACGATGATAAACATTTAAAACTGATAATTCCAGATGCACGAAGAAACGTAGGAAAAAACTGTAAAAATATAAATCTGTGAAATTCTCTCATTCAGACACTTAATATTTCTTTAGGAAATGTTGTACTTAAAGTTAGCAATGATTTTTTTCTGTGTTATATTTTTTACAGACAATTCTTTTTTAACTGCAACAAAACTTTCCAGGACATGCTACTATATAAACCAGATCTTCAAACAATGTGATGTTATGTTTTAAACCAACTGGACAATCTGTGACAGAATAATTTGCCCCAATAGACAACAAACACGCGGGAAAGGATTATGTTGTATTCAACAAAACAACTTAACAGGACAAGCATTAAAAAATAGATGCATGCAGAATTGTAATTTCACTAATGAAGATTTTCAGGAGATTGTCCCTACAAACGTCACAAGAGAAATAAAAAATTCTGAAATAAGCTTAAAAGGTATTTGCCAAACTGCTTTTTTTTTATATATATACTATTGTATCATAAGTGATTAAATTAATACTCTATAAGAACAATATGACAATTTTAAAAATATAATATTCCACCCAAGTAGAGAAATTTCTTTCCTGATATACTTCTTTATTTATTTGTTTATATCTGTTTACATTTTGTATCAGGTGTGTCTATATCTGGGGCTGTTATAGGAGTCGTTGCTATCTTCGGTCTGTTAGGATTGCTTATATTTTTTCTCTGTCGGCGTTGGAAGAAAAAGAAGGGGGAAAGGAAGGTAGAAACCGAAGAAAATGAGGAGAGAAACAGCTAAACTAAAAATCGGTTAGCAGATGACTTGTTTAGCGAGTGCTGTTCCTTGAATTATCATTGTTCTGATTATTGAATATAAACGTGTTATTTTTTAGATATTGATTCGGATAGTTATCATTCATACTATCAATTTAAAAAAATAATGTATATATTGCGATTACACTTTTATAGAAAAATTAAATGTTCTTTTATCAAGTAGATTATAATATCATTAAAGTTTGAATATTCTTTTGTCAAATAGTGTATGATTTATTTGCTTTTTTAATCATGTATGTAACTAGCATGTAAGAAGCAATTCACGCTTTATTAATCTTTCTTGATATAATTGAATGTAAATGCGGAAAATATTTATATCTTTTGTCGGTATCAACCGATTGTTTTTAAGCAAACTGTACATTTCTTCAGAAGTTGTTTAATTCCAAGTAACAACATTTTGTTTCTTTTCTTATATTGTCTTTTTAAAAAGAAATCGGTCAGGAATATTTGAATCATTAAAATGCAAAGGTCCAATCGTAATACGAGTAATAGTTCCCTGAAAACAATCAACTGTTGTTGGGAATGCGTGCGTTGCGCATAATTGAACAGTTTTCAAGCGTTTTCTTCCCTTTATAGCTTTCAAATCATCGAGAAACACAAGGATTTACTATTTATTCTAGTGTCATGATATTTGTTTAATCAATTGAAAAATGATCATTGTAGATAAACGACATAATGTAAAACAATAATTTTCGTCACTTCGTATTGACACCCCTTAGAAAAACACGAATTTTTGGTTTGAAAATGACTAATTAAGTTTGCAGACAATTTGGTTATCAACACAATTGAAGGTAAGGGTGAAAATTCCCACTTTTAAACACACATTGTAAATTTGTTTTTCATTTGTGTAGCTTTTGAAAATAGACGTAAAAATACTTTAAACCCCCAGTTTGAAAAGCATACTTAAGTTGTAAACATTCGTGCTGCGCATATCAGAATTGGATATAATTGGGGGAACATTGATTCAACACAAAGTTGATTCAAAGGCGTATTAATATCAAGGTTTCAACGAATAACTGCTAGAATTTTTGTAACATTCTATCTGTCATTCATTTTTTATAATCCTGTCGGTATTTCATGGGATCAGGTGATAAAAATGTTTTTGTGCTCATTTTATCTTTACACCTGCTTTTCAATAAATGAGAAAATTAAAACTGCAAGTCAAATCCTTTTCATTTATCAACTGAAAATGAGACAACCAAAACTATGACTGTATATTTTCTTGACAAATGTGTTTGTTTATTGCACAATAATCGATACAAATAAATCGCAAATCCCATTTGTATGCTTAAAATTGAAAAAAAATGAACTTAATTGAATTGATAAGCTAGTGAATCGTCAATTTTAGATAGCTGATATTGTACGGAGACCTGTCACGGAGAACTGAAAGAAATATCAAATTGCTTCAATTTTAAGTATAAGGATTATGACAAGACGATAGTTGTTAAATTATTTATTAGTGTAAGAAAAATTCCCATCCTAAAAAAGGTTAATCTTCTTTTTTGAGATGGAAATTATTGCTAATTTTTAGTATATGTGCCACAACTTTGTTTTTTTCAGTTTTGCTTCTATGGTCAGTTGTAACTTCTTTTTTTTTTTTTGATGAGTGTTAAATTGTATGCATATGATTACAGTATAATGAATAAAAGAATTTGCACATAGTACATATTGATTACATAATTAGGTCTACCTTCAATACCACGCTTCGCCTATATAACTGCTGCAGTTAACGTTGCTACTTAAATAAAACTAATTCGTCGACACAAGATTTTTAAATAAATGAGACTTAAAATTACAAATGCTGGATGACTTTCTTACAAAAAGCCAAGCTTTACAAAAAACGTTTTCGTACGGAAAAATAATTTTCTTTCGGCTCTATTGATAAAATTCAATTTTAATCAAGATAAGAAGTTTCTATGCGCGAAAAAATATGATCCCTCGATGAAAAAATTAATTTTAAAAAAACACAATTTCATGTCAACAAATTCGAAATGATCTTCTGAATAAGTTAGAAAAACATTCGTATACAAGTCTTAAAAAATGAAAAACAATTTAAAGATGAATGATGAATATGACTTTTCTATTTAAAACTGATAATGATCTACAATTGTTTTTATCAATATTTATCCAGTTTTTAATTGTCATTTTCTATATCAGAAAATAGGGATACATTATTTTTTACACATGTAAGTTCTCATTTAGAATTCTGAGGGAAAAACATTCGACACCGTGGAAATTGAGATATAAATATACAGTGTTTAGGCTATGATGATATTTCTACATGGGGGAAAGGAAATGTAGAATGGATTGTAACTGATGCTTTTTTAAAAAAATATTCATCTTTCAGTTAATTTCATGAGAACAAACGCAAGTTTCTTTACAATCACAGTAATTTTTGTAAACATCTTTTTAATTTACTACGAGAATGGTAGTTTACCTTTCAATTCCTAATTTTAAGAAACGTCTCTTAAGTGTGACTTATCTACCTCTGAAAACTTTAATAAAATATATATACACATCTGTTGAAACTTTATATCTTTTTATCGGTCTTGATATCTGTTTGTATAAGAGTGTGCAATAACGTCTTCGCCTTTCATTATCGCCCAAAGGACCTGTAACGCTTTATCATTAAAGCCATAAAGCTATATAAATGAGATTAAAGAATTTACTCAAAAATGATAATTATGAAATGGGGTCAAAGAGGGTTTAAGTCTCCTGGTTGACCAAGTGCGTATGCATTGATAATAACACTTAGTAGACAGAAAATGGACGTTTTTGCATACTTTAAAAAAATGATTTTTTAACATGTAAAAACAAAGTTTTGTAACAAAGCCGTTACAAAGAATACGTAAATACACATCAATGAAATAAATATACGTTTACAAAAAATTACACAATTCAACCCCATTTGTAATAATTAAAACTAAGGAAAATGTAATAAATTTAAACTGTTACATACTACCCATCAGATAAGTAAAATCATCTTGCCAAACACATGAAAGATACAAGCGTGATTCCATATCCTTGATCCATGGAACGAATTCAAAGTTTTCTTATACTTGCTTCAAGATCGATTTTGTTAATTTAATAAGTTTGTCATGTTAAAGCTTTCTAAGCTCAAAACTCTCAGTCTCTATGATAAAAAAATGGGAAAACGGGTTAATTTAGAGTAGTAGTTAAGTTAAAAAAACCTTTGGAGTTTGTTGGTATAATAGAGACTTTAGAACTTGTCACCACTGAACAGATATTAACAATCAGTTTTTTGATGATTTTTATTTATATGAACCAAAACCTTTGTTAATATAATATAAGAATATTTAGTGAATGTGCAGGCCCTAAACCTTAAATGCGTTCTATATTGCATATTACTGTGATATGGATCTCATTAAAATCTTACGGTATCGTACGCGTATGTACATGTATATGATGCATAAAATCTCTTTTTCAATTGCGTATTACTGAATGATATAAATAATTTTCTGTTTGTGATCCACTGAGCACTTGATTAAATACATTCTACTGTTGTCTGTCATTAAGTCCCTAAACCCACCATGTTACACCTTTTTTGATAATCTACACGCACTTAGGTAAGCATAAAACAGATTAGAGATATTTCTGTGATTGAAACAATTTTAATCCCTTATACGGAATCATTTATTCCCGCAAAGTTTGAGATGATCATTTATTTAATTGAAATTCACAATAATCCTTTTGTTTGAAACGGCAAAATTATAAATTACCCTCAGGAAATTTAGTTCTATCGCCTACTAAGCATATATAAAATATACAGAAACCGTGAGAAAGGTTTAATTCACATTAGTTTTTCGAAAAGAAAGAAATAAACTACCCTAATCAGAGAGAACCCATGAGGAAATTAAAAAAAATGTTATCCATCTTTCTCTACTCACTACTTAATGTTATTTTAATTACAAGAGTCACTGGCAGAGTTTGTCAACATGACAACAAGACCTTCAAAGAATGCGATGTTATGTTTTACACCAAATGGACAGTCTGTGACGGAATAAATTGTCCCTCTGGACAACAAACACGCGACAAAGGAATATGTTGTATTCAAGACAACATTGGAACAGGATATACGTTAATGGAGTGGTGTGGGCAGAAGTGTAACCTCACTGATGATGATTTTAAAGAGACTGTACCAAGAAACTTGACAACAGAAATCGGATATGAGGAGTCTGAAACAAACAACAAAAGTAATTAATAGTCAAATTGTACATCTCTATTAGTTACTATAAATAGAACAATTAACTCAACAGTTAGTAAAGATGTACTAAACGAAATGAGTTTATGCAAATATTTAGTATTGTCTTCTAAAACGCATGAGAATTACTGAGTATCTCTGGCTAAAAACTGAATTGAAACGCTTTATCAAAAGAGATCCTTTAGGATGTTTGATTTCTTTAACTTGTTTGCATATTTAGGAATTAAATTTCTCTAAGATAAGTGATTTGTTTCAAATATGTGACGGGTAGTTAACAAATATACATGTAAGTATTTAGATTTCTCAATATCTAATGTATTAATTGTTTTGGGCGAAAAAGACAAAAGCTGCACATTTTTACTCTTGCATATATTTGGCGCTCTAATGCCAAAAATAAGTACGTACTTATAATTATATGATAGATGTATGTTCTAAACGATGTCAGTATGTATATTGAACAGTCTCAAAGTACACTAGTACACTAGTATCCGTTCTTATTTCATTTGCACTGTGGATCAAAGGTCTTTTCACACGGGAATTCTTACATTTTATCGCCATAATTTCACACAGAAAGGATTTGACACAAAACAGATATGACGTTCATTAGTTGATTATATCACCGGTTACAATAATCCAAATTTAATTTAAAGAAAAAGAAATTAAATAAAATAACAGTTATTATGTGTTAAATGTATGGAATATTTTGAAGAAAAAATACATTTGTACATAATTATCTTGTAATCTTGAAATATCTTCTAGCTGTACCAATTTTTTTTTTACAAGTTTTTAACAGCAACAAGTGATGTATGCAGAAATAACTAGAACTAAGTAAGTAACAGTTTTCTCTGTAAAAACTCTACATATGTATTAATAATACAAATTCATTTCATAATTTCAGCATGGATAATAATGGGTTCAGTCGTGGGATTTCTACTTCTTTTCGCTCTGATCATTCTTCTTGCCTGCTTTCTTTATCAACGCTGGAAAAGAACCAAAGAAAAATCTAAGATCAGTCCAATCAAAACCACATCCACGAAGATCAGATGAAGACATGAAGTGATTTAGATAGACTTGTAGTACGAATAAGAAAACGAACACAAAAATTAAATTAAATTTTAAAATATATCATTAAAACAATTTTATAATTTATGTTTTCATGGATTTTTTTTGTGTGAAGATAAAAGACTGTTTTCTACTTCTTTATTACTTTACTAAATAAATTTAATGTCATTTTTTGTAGAAATATATAGTTTTCAAATATTATGGATTTTTCCCTTACATTTTTGTATTTTGAAGTTCGCTCCTATAAAATACAAACATGCAAACAGAACCCGTAATATGCATTATTTTGCTAAATAAAATTTAGGTTTTCAAAACAGGATTTGAAAGCAATGTGATGTTAAAAATCACAAAAACTACACAAAAAATATTTGTTTCGTATTCTTTATCATTTTATTTTCTTAGTTTTCAGGGGAGGGTAAAATCAAAGTTGCAACAGATAAGTATCGTTGTACAAAAGTTGAGTTTAAGTTGTAATTATATTAAAAAAAATGTGTTTTTCTATACAAGGTTAATATTACTTATTCTGGTCTTAGATTTGTTAACGTCACTCATTGTCTGGTTTTTCAACACAGCCATGCAAGGCGAAACAAAAACAAATTTAAAGCATATAAATCTATAATACAAAAGTATATTTTTTTTTGTTTATAAATCGGCTGAGAACTGACAATTGTATTGTTTTAGCTAATATAAACATTGTACCAACCTTGATTATGCCATTTTGAACTTTCTGTGAAGCGTAAATTGACAATCAAGAGAATAAGTCCAAAATATTAGAAATTTGATCTAAATGAATGTGAATTTCATAATCATCTTGACCTGAGCTTCCGATTCACATTTAGTTTAGTAAATGGAGCGAATCCACGTTTTATGGTGTAACAGAAGCATACAAGTTCTTCAAATGATCGCATAAGCTTTGGATTCGCGGGTGGGTCGTGGTGGGTCTATTTTTTTTTTTACATTTAGAACAAATAGTAAAATTAACACTTGAGACCTACTATAAAAAATTCCGAGAACTGTTTTACATAATATAAAACAAAATTATCTGGTATGTTTGTATGTTGTTCATTTCAAAGGAATAACCAATTGAACATTTTATGTATGTGAACATTACTTTCTGACAAATATAACATTTATTCATTCGTTTTTAAAATCAGATATCTTGTATTTTACCATGACAAAAATTGACTTGGTTGAGCAGGTGTTACTTGGCATTTCATACAAAATTTATCGCATAGGGATATAGCAATGTTTCACCAATATAGCAATAATATTGAGCCTTTGATGCTTTAAGGTCAAAGGATCACGCTGATAAATTCATGAGGATACTCTGCTTTGAAAGCAGGCTAACTAAACGTAGAGGCAAATTAATTGATCTTGTATTACAAGGGCAAGTGAAAATATTAGAAAACATTAATGATAAAAGTTATCTATGCTGATATAAAAAGAATCCTGTTGGATAAAAAATGACATTAGATCAGAAAATACAACATTAGAACCAAAGCCATACTAAAACCAAGTTGGTATGTCTTCTAAATATTGTTTAACGTGCACCAGTATATTATGCATACTGATACTATCGCAGTATGCTGTGGTTGTGCAATGCTCATGCGAAAATATACCGCCATGTCATTGGAATTCTTGGCATGAATGGTCGTCTTGCAATGCAACATGTGGATCCGGTATGCAGTCCAGATTTCGAGGCCCGTGCTGTGCTCCTTCTACAGCAAACAGTTATATGGGATGCATAAATTACTGTAATTTAACTTTGTCGGCAGGCAAGGACTATCAAAGTTGTACTGCTTGTTTAACACCGCCTACATCACGTACAACAACAAAAACAATACAATCAACAATATCAACAGTGCTTTCTACAATGCTTCAACTAACCAAGGCGCTTGAGACAACAACCGTTCGACTTGTGACAACAACCACGAAACCCGAAACAACAACAGCAACGACAACCAAAACGTTTGTAATCACTACCACACATCCCCAAACAAAGGCATATTCGAAGACGACAACATCAAAACCAAAATCATCCACCATGATGAATTTCTATTCACAATCTTCTACTGATGAGCAAACAACAAGATCAATTACAAAGAGAACAACCACACCTTCTGGAACTACGATTAAGGACACAGCCACGCCAGCCTCGGTATCACCTTCGGCAACCAAAGCTGTTCTCTCAGGTAAAAAATTGAAAGATGTTTTACATAGTATTAGTGATTTGATTGCCATTATGTTTAAATTTATTGTAATTCTATCATTAATATATTTTTCATTCTGATTGAATAAATAATATACTTTTCATTCTGATTGAATGAATAAAGTTTAAAAGAGTTAGCAATGTCTATTGCTATTTGAAAATGTCTATTGCTGTTTGAGTGAGGGTTTAAAAACCAATCTTTAACAATCGTCACCCAAATATGATAAGTAAGTTAATATATTTTTCTTACAAAATACAAATTTGATGCACACCCTAGATGTACACTTGATTTTTTTTTAATTCAATCAATAAATATTTTTGTAGCAGTGACAAACTACCTAGTATGTTTATCAATCACATACTAGTAGTTGGCCTCTATAGCATGAACAAAGGATATGTTCAGAATACAGGTTACGGGAACACCATTTATGGTTACATAAAATGTGGTGGCTGGTTTTATTTTTCTTTCTTTAAATAGACAAAAAGATTAAGATAATATTTAAAGATCTATTATCTTAAATATATTTTAATGTGATATTCATACTTTCCAAGGTTTTGTACATCAAATTAGCGCTTTTTTCAATTCGCAATAAATTCTTAGTTCTTTCAAATAATGATCGTGTAAAAATAAAATAAAATAAAATAAAATAAATAAAATTAGGACTACAAAAATATGCATAATGCAATGATAACCTTAGGTAAGCATATTCAATATTTTATTGGGATCATGCCTAACCAACCCAAGTGGTTAATTGGATGTCATGTTAAAGTTGGTTGTCTCGTCGGGATCTACTGTAAATCTTGACATTGAGCCATTTTAGTCTGCAATGATGTAATATATGTCATATTAGAAGCATTTCGTGAGCTGAAAACAATACTTCCCGGGTCAGATCAATAACCAAACATAAAATAATACAATGCAAATGTTAAACGGTATAACCATAATAAAAATAAACTTGATGTATTTTTTGAAAACGTTTAATTAAGCAACTAATTTTTGACAATTAAGCAGCCGAACTGTAGCTCTAAGAGGTTATTTCGGTTGACAGATCGTAAAGTTATACCTCTGTATGATTAAAATGGAATCTAATCAATATGCACAAAACGCTAGTTATCCTTTTTAAACACATCCGGGGAGTATGATATGAAAAATTCACTTAAGGTGGATCTCTACACCAAATAAGAGTATGAGATTTTTGCTGCATGCATTTGTTACAAATAGTAGATCCAGTATTCAACAATGTAAGATCTCAAAGTACAATACTCTATTTTCTAGAAAAGTTTTAAAATGTCAGTCTTGTTCCAGATAATCTCTTATTTTTTAAATGTTCAAACATCTCTACTTTAAAATTCTTATTAAAGTTAAATGAAATAAAGGTTTGAAATGACAAACAAAATAATCAGGAATGAAATTTGTATGATTTTATTGGTATCCACATAAATAAGAAACTGAAATTAAAAAAAATTGTTTTAAGGCAAAATTCCACAAAAATCTGAAAATAAAAACAATATTTGTGGGTTAATGAGTTGAAAAAAAAAAGAAGTTGAATGATACTGGAAAATCAAAAGAAATACTGAATTATTGCAAAAATCTTGGTATGAAAGATCCTGTTTAAGAGTTGTTTTTCTTTATTTTACATGGTCTCAATATCTTGGTACCAATTTTTTTAATTAATAAAAATCATAAAGAAAGATCAAAAAAGAAAACTTCCTAGCTAAATATGTAGATATAAGGTAAGTATTGCTTATAATAACCTTTAGACCTTACAAATTATATTTTTGATGAATGCGTCATATATATTCAACTCTCTAAAACAAAATTTTAGTGGTTAAATTGCCTATTACTTTTTATTACAATAACAGTTATGCACAACAATGATACGCATATTAATTCATACGTTAGTTGTCCACAGTGATACACATGCACGTGTGGCAATGAAAAACATGCTCCTTCTTAAAATTCTGTCGTATCCGCATTTGGCTTGCAAATCTCAATCAAAGTACTGAAGTACTGAAAGCCGGGCTCTTTTGATGTGTTAAATGCACATTGTGCAGTAAAGACTGACAAAATCTCTCTCTCTCTCTCTCTCTCTCTCTCTCTCTCTCTCTCTCTCTCTCTCTCTCATATGCTTTTAATGTCGGCAAAGCGTCAGATAGTGACTAAATTTTAAAAGCGGCTATTAGCAAAAATATGTCTGTCTAGTAGAAAAAATCAACGGTGCATTGCACTTTGAAACAAGCGTTATAAACTCAATTCCCTATTTCTTCGATATGCAGCCGAATACCTATGCTTAGTAAAGTAGTTCATTGAAATTAATGCACATTCTATGTGTCAAAAATGCATACTATAAGTCTTCTTTTTAAAACACGTAATTAATAAGAAAACAACCACTCTTCGCTAAATTTATTCGCAACCCCCCCCCCCCAAAAAAAAAACCACAATACATTTCACAAAACATGGCTCTCTGTGTAACTATTTGGTATAGCCGAAGCTTTTACTTTGACGCTGTTCGGTTTTTTGTTTACTTTTGAAGCTGTGCTATTTATAGTAACTGGCGATTTGTCTGCCTTCAGCCAGGACTCTGCTTTCAGCAGAGCCCGACAAAAACTTAAAATACATAAGTTTAATGCCATTCATATCCGTTACCTTTCGATTTATTTCCAATGCAAGTCTTATACTGCAAATGTTTTACATGTTAGTTGAAAGCTTGATGCATGAACAAAATTGACATATTTTCTAAGCGTTTTTGGTTATTTTATTCTTATCTCATCTTCCTCGTTTGAAGAGTTCAATTACAGTGTATAGGTATTTTGTACCACGGTAGGATGTTATCATTCCATGTTATCATTCCGGACCAAATGGTGTTTCAAACATGTTATGACGATGTAGTAATTCACCTTAAAATAACTGAAGTAGACTGCATTTGTTGTCATACTGGTTAAATGATCGTAAATTAACGTTTTGGAGTTGGTAAGGCTTTTGAAATGAATTAATGAGATAATCAGAGTATTTAAAAGATTTTATATCAAGTATTTCTACATGCTAGCTTTGATTATTCGGATAAATTAGTCAAGGCTTAGCACAATTTGTGTGCGAACAACGCTTCAAGTGTTTTGAATAATGATACAAACTAGGAGCCAGACTGACTTCAGTTCAACAGCGAGAAGATAGGTTCACATTTAAAGATATCTAGGGATTATAAAGATATCTTGGAATTATTTTTCTCATATATATATATATATATATATATATATATATATATATATATATATATATATATATATATATGATTCCATTAAAAAAAGGAATTTTACTTTAGGCGCTGCCATTGCTGGAATCGCCCTTGGGTCGCTTGGTGTAGCGGTGACAGTACTGGTGCTCATATTTAAGTACTCGAAGTTGGTGAGGAAAAATCAAGTAATGTTTGAAACCCTGGATGAACAACCATATAAAAGCAACAGGCCGAAACGAATATATGTGGAAGAAATTTGACAGACATTAACTGGACTCTGTCACGATTTTTGGACAAGAATTACTACGAAATATTTAATATATTTGAATATTTGATTTTCATTCAAATTAAATTGTTTTGTCATATAACCTCCTGCTTAAGTTAAAGCTCATCTGAACCTAGGTCTAAAGTAAAATTGATAAAATTTTGATAAATTCAATCCCATAGAATACTCAAGACCAAAATGAAATTTTCCTTGTTGTAGGTCTAATAAAATCAAATTGCAAAAAAATGTTATCTCAAGTGTGTTAAAAAGAAAATACTTTAGAAATGTCCTTCGGTACATGTATGTTGTTTCTTATTGATACCATTGATCATTTTTTAACCAATCGACCAAATGGGTTTAAATTTCCAGTCTTAATTTTCTTTAACCTAAATGTTCGGGAGATTGATCCCCCGTCAGATATTAAACTTCTTGAAGATCAATCTCGCAAACTATGGGTTAACAAGAAAGTTAATGCATTAAAAAACCCATCTTAAATCATTTTGGGGAGTTGATTTTAATCAATTCTCTTATGAAGTTACTCTGACAAAACGGAAGTGAAACAGTGTTTGGACCTTAGCACAATTTATTACCGCTGACAAGACTAAGTACTTGAAAATAATCGATAAATTCGATGAAATGTATTGAGAAGCATTGTTTTCAAAGAAACTAAATACTTTGAAAATAGCCAAATTTTTACGGCGGCGTGGAAGGGCCAGATGAAAAAAAAAATTCTTAATATTTGTTCGGACGAATAAGTTATTTAATCGGACGAATTACGATTTGTTCGGACGAATTACGATTTGTTCGGACGAATAAGTTATTTGTTCGGACGAATTAGCTATTTGTTCGGACGAATGAGGATTTGGTCGGACGAATTAGTTATTTGTTCGGATGAATAAATTATTTGTTCGGACGAATTAGGATTTGTTCGGACAAATAAGTTATTTGTTCTGACGAATAAGTTATTTGTTCGGACGAATTAGGATTTGTTCGGACAAATATGTTATTTGTTCGGACGAATTAGTATTTGTTCGGACGAATAAGTTATTTATTCGGACGAATTAGGATTTGATCGGACGAATTAGCTATTTGTCCGAACAAATAGCTAATTCGTCCGAACAAATAACTGATTCGTCCGAACAAATCCTAGTTCGTTCGAACAAATGGTAATTCGTCCGAACAAATAATTTTTATTTCACCTGGCCCTTCCACGCCGCCCTAAATTTTAAATGGTACGAACAATTTAGATATTTTTGTAGTCATATGTATTCCTACGCCAATGATTCGCTGTCACAGTCTTTGACATGTATTTGAATGATTACACACATTTTTTTTCTAATATGAATTGTCGAGCTTTTCGGCAAGAATTCCGAGCTATAGACGGAAAAGCCCAAAATGAATCATGTTGTGTAACATCTAAAGATAGAATTAACGCTACCAAACTCTACGATTTTGCATTATGCATCAGTAATCGAAATATTTCTGGAAAATTGTATCCAAGCAATCGTAATTACCCGGCCATTTCCGATTGCGAAAAATAATAGTTGTTACGACTGTGACAGCGAATCACTGGCGTAGAAAAAAAATGTGTGTAATCATTCAAATACAGTTAAGAATTAATATTGTAGTTTGAAGCTTTTTACTTCATTTTTCTTATCTTCAATGCTTTATCTTTATGGAAAGAATAATATTAGGGTTTTTTTCCTTTTAATTGGCGTTTATAGCATTGTATGTAAAACTGATAACACCATGTTTTCTTCAACTTTGAAGACAATGACATGGATTAGGAAAACTTATATTTATATTCATGACTGATAAGAAGGATTTCATTATAAATTGATACATTGATAACATAAATGATATTTGCTTTTAAACCAGTTGTATTTAAGACCTGCATATAACATTCTGATTTATATAGCCATGCATTTGAGTTACAACGAAAAAGTCTTACTTCTATTGACTTTAAGTTGCTGGTTCTGTATGATACTTTCGTGTCAACCTGGTCAGCTCTGCCAGTGGACATCCTGGCACCCGTGGGCGGCATGCAACACCACCTGTGGGTCGGGCGTACAGTCTCGATGGCGGGGCGTGTGTTGTGATGATCAAAGGAATCTGGACTTCTTGGGGTGCATCGCGCACTGTAATCTCAGCAGAACACATTATAGGGAATACAAAACCTGTAACGATGCATCAATGTGTACTCTGGCTAAGCGACATACTTTTCTCTCAGGTAAAAAACACTTGTTTCTTTTTCTTACGTATTTTATTCTTTGCTAAT